>QLOH01000301.1:0-613049 GCA_026901365.1 Sesbania bispinosa
TCATTTAAGTGCTGCAGTTGATGTTGAACCTTTGTTTCTGGATTTCCTCTTGTATTTTCCTCCAAAATAAATCTTCCTTCTAAAATGACTTTATTTTGAGGTCTTGAGATGCTTCTTCATGCTTCTGGAAACTGTGAGAAGTTCTTGACAACTTCTGAAAGATTCAATTGAGTTGCTTTCAGTTTACTCATCTTTATTTCAAGCTATCCTTCACAGATTATCATTCTTTCGATGTACTGCATCTGTTATGCTTTGAAATGAAGCTTGTCCTTCTGTAACTTTAAACCTGTTGCTTCTGGACACATTCTCAAATGAAATCATTAGATCCTTTTGACTCAGAATTATGCTAAGTTGCATTTGACTTGGTTGTCATAATTAAAACCACTCTTAGAGGATTCTTGGACCTTACATAAAGAACCTAAAGTTTACTCAGTCTTAGAGACAGAGTTTAGGCTTCGTATTGGAAGATAAGAGAGGATGTTGGATCCTCTTCTGGGTCATCTGGACCTGATTTAGATTCTCTAGTTGGTCATGGGAAGTATCTGAATGTGCAGTATATGTTTATCAGACAACCTTTTCCCCCTCTGACTGCACCATTTCGTGAAGAATTGGAGTTGATAAACCACATTGGCACCTTCTTTCATCCTGTCTATCATCCTCATGAGTATGAGTTGTTTCCAGGTTTTGAAGTGTTGAGATTTGTATGTAGATACATTCAAATCAGCTTCTATGAAACAGACCCTGACCCTGAAGAAGAGAATAGGAGGTTGAGGAAGAAGATACAGAGACTGGAAAAGCACAATGCAGATCTCATTGCCAAGCAAGACCAGATTCTGCATGAGAAACAGTTGATAAGAAATGGCCAAGAAGATCTGAAGACTGCTCTTCTCTCTCAGATTGACAAGGCAAAGGATGAGCTCATCTCCTTCGTGAAGGATGCTTTGTTGAAGAAGGATGGGTAGTCAATGATGTAGCCATGTTCTGAAAGTTCTATTTCTGATATGTGCTTTAATTTCATGTGTGTCTGAACATTTTATATATATATATATATATCAGAATTTCCTTGAATGTTGTTTAAGTTTATGCTTCAACTTTTCAATACTGTTGTTGTTGTGCTCTGGAAACCCTTTTGATTGATGACAAAAGGGGGAGTATAAAAACTAAAAAAATCTGAATCTAAAGTGATTACAGGACTCAGGGGGAGCATATAAGAAACTGATAAAACTGAAAAGAGTAAATCGGTTTAAGTGTTCATCATCTGAGGGGAAGTTATCATCTCTTTATATTAAAAACTCCTTTCAGATTTGTAATATTTTTAAGCAAATTTGTCATCATTAAAAAGGGGGAGAATGTTGAGTCTCAAAAATATCTTAAGTAAATTATGATGTTTCAAGACAATATAATTCCTAAGTTTTAATGACTAACAAATTTGAGTTAAAATAATTTATCATAGATACACATATGTCTTTAATGATTTATCTATGATTTCAGCAAGCCACTATGATCCTACAAAAAAAGACTTTGAAGTATTTCAACCTATCTGAGGGATCAAAGCCTTCTGAAGGTTCAACCCGTCTGAAGTGTTGAAGCCGTCTGAAGTGCCCAACCCATCTGAAGTGTTGAAGCTGTCTGAAGTCTCAATAATGACGTGGCACCTTTGTTGAAGCTTTGTGAAGACATTTTCTGAGTCTCTGCTGCACGTACCTTTTCAAGCATATTTTTGGCAAGGAAACAGAGGTCTTTCCTGGTGTTTTTGAAATTCATACACCATTGAGGAAATTCCTGCAACGCAGCCTCTGCAACAGCATTTGAAGCAGCTTTTTGGCAGATGCAACCTTGTTCTGTGTCAGAAAGGTCAGGACACTCAGAAGCATGTCTCACAACGGATTAGATAGCATTTAATGCTATCTCTAAATGGTGGTTTTTCAACGGACTGAAGTCTGGGTATAAATACCCCTCATGAAGACCATCACTATAGAGAAGGATTTTCATATTAAAAAGAGAAACAAAATGCTGCTAGTTTTTACTCTGTAAAAACTCTCTGATAATATTCTTTGTACACACTTCTGTATATCCTGAGTATACCTCAGTTATCTTTGTACATTGTATTTGTTTGAGCTTAAAAACTGGTTTAGTTTAAAAGCTTAAACTTATCTTTCTTTGTAAAACTGTTCTTGAGCCTGGAGAGGCTTGTTGTCTAAAGAATACTTGCCTGTAAGAGCCTGGAGAGGCTTGGCTGTAAAGAATACTTGGTTGTAGAGCCTGAAGAGGCTTGACTGTAAAAGAATACTTGTAATCTTTGTGAAAGATTAAGAGAAAATCCAAGTGCTAGTTGGCATTGGCACTGCACGTAGCTCACAATGGTAGTGAGTGAACCAGGATAAATTCCTTGGCTAAGTTTTCTATCCCTTAACTCTTGTCAATTTGTTTATGCTAATTTAAGGGAGTTGAAAAGCAATTATAAATATTTTAAAAGCTAAGAAACCTTTTAAAATATTATTTCAGAAGTTGTCTTAAAAACTTCAGACAACCCTCAAAAACCTGTCTGAAACAGTTTTATACTTGTTGTTTTGAAAAAGCTTTCAAAAATATTAAGAAACACTATTCAACCCCGCTTCTAGTGTTTCCCTGTGTTTCTACAAACTAAACAAGGTAGCCATACAAACCACTGAAGATGTTGTCACCATCTTCAATCCTTGTGAAGCGCTCCTCCTCTCCTACTCTAAACTTAGCTCTGGTGCATTATCACTGGAATATGGTTGAATTACAATAATCGTGCACACCAGATTTGGTGCAAGAGGTTCCTATTTATAGACTAAGGAAAGACAAAGGAAATTGGGGAGAATTCTATCTAAAACAGCAACAGGGAACAAATCAGTGTATCCTGTGCTCCAAGCTGCGCTATAGCGCAGGATCCAGAAAGGCTGCGCTTCACCCTGCGCTGTAGCGCAGGTAGCGTCCTGCAGCTCCAACTTTCTCCTTTTAATCTTGATCTCTCCCTGAGACTGGTTTTGGCAGATTTATCTTTCCTTGTTTCCCTTTTCTTGATAAAATCCTTGCATTTATTGAGCATCTTTGATTTATTTGGGAAGCTTGTCTGCAGAATCCTTGATTGATTGGCAATGATCTCCTCATTAATTGCCTCAAATCTTCTTCACATCTTTATTAAATGTCTTCAATCAAACTCAAATCTTACAGATATCTCCCTCATTTAATGCTATCTTTCCTCTAAATCAAATCTTTGCAATATCCTGCAAAAATCAGCAGTATTTCTGTCAAAATAGCATCAAATTCAAATCTCAGATTAATAAATACAGTTTCTATAATATTTAATAAAAAGGGATTAAACTGGGGCAAAATTACCATTTTATCCTTGATAAGTGAATTAAAAAGTGCTCTAATTTATCAACTAATTTTCACTTATCAACTTTTCACAAAGCAATCTCAATCATTTGCAATCACTTACTCAGTAAGTCTGAATTTTAAAAATTTATTTTGTATCGTTCCTCGTCGGTACGACAACCCCTACTCTTCATACTATTATACTGATGCGATATTGGTACGCTTGCCAAGATCTCAACAAAACTCACCTCCTTCTTCACCTAGAACTCAAAGATATAAGGCTGAGTTAGAGGCTGTGTCTCAAAACTTGGCAAGATTAATGAGAACTAAAATAGACAAGCTTAGGAAAGAATGTATTGTGAGTAGGAGAGGCGAGAGAACACACTCTTCTCCATCTGAAGAAAGTGATGGAAGGAACTCAATTAGATTTGGGGATAGGTACCACTTGAAGAGTAGTGAGGGAGAAAGAAACTCTAGTCATACCTGTACGTGGGAAGATGAAGGAAATATGAGACATAGAAGACATAGAAGGAATTAAAGGTGAGAGCCTAGAAGAGAAAGGGAAGAATACTATGGTGAAAGGCTTAAGAGACATATGAGAGAGCCTAGGAGGGAAGAAGAGCCTAGTAGGGAATAAGGCTTAAGAGGAGTTAAAATTGAAGTCCCAACCTTCAATGGAAGGAATGATGTAGAACAATACCTTGAGTGGGAACTTAAAATTGAACAAATCTTTAGTTGCCATAGGTATAGGGACGAAGAGAAGGTCAAAATTGCTTCTCTTGAGTTCAAAAATTATGTCTTAGTTTGGTGGCGTCAGCTTCAAGCTGATAGGAGAAGGTGTAATGGACCCTTAGTTTCCTCTCGGAAGGAAATGAAGTCTATAATGCGCAAGTGGTTCATACCTCAACATTACACAAGGGAGTTGCACACTAAACTCCAAACACTTAAACAAGGGTCTAAAAGTGTTGATGAGTATTACAAAGAAATGGAACTTGCACTAATAAGGATCAACACTGTAGAAGATGGTGAGGTCATTATGGCAAGGTTTATCAATGGCCTTAATTTCGACATAAGGGACATAGTGGAATTGCATCCTTATGTTGAAATAGAGGACTTGGTTTACCAATTCATAAAAGTAGAAACTCAACTTAAGAGGAAGGGAAGTTACAGGCGCTCAAATTTGAGCTATCAAACCAAACCCAATTAGGAATTAGTAAGGAAAAAGAGAGCAAACCGCAAGAGAGGAGGTAATAAAAACTCCAAAGGTAAACTCTAACCCATCCTCCTCTAAAAATGTGAATGCTAATGTTGCTTCTTCTTCTCATACTCGTGAGATTAAATGTTTCAAGTGTTTGGGTAAGGTCATATTCCTTCCCAATATCCTAATAAGAAAACAATGCTTCTAAAAGAAAGTGGGGAGTATACTAGTGCAAGCTCACAAGAATCAACACCAAATAATAGTGATGAGGAAAGAGAGGAAAAAGAGGAAGCTACAATCTTTAAGCCTGAGGGAAAAATCCTCATGATTAAGAGGTCATTAGGTAGTCAATCCATTAGAGAAGACGACTAAATAGAAACAATCTTTCACACTAGATGCATAGTAGAAGCTCAAGTCTGCTCCCTTATCCTTGATAGTGGGAGTTGCACAAACATAACTAGTGTAAGGATGACTGAAAAACTTGGATTGAACACCACCATCACCCTAAACCCTACAAACTTTATTGGATTAGTGATAATGGGGAAAGGGAGGTTAATAGGCAAGTCCTCGTAGCTTTTTCAATAGGAACATATCAAGATGAACTTCTTTGTGATGTTGTTCTTATGGAAGCTACACATATCTTATTGGGTAGGCCTTGGCAATTTGATAAGAAAGCTATCCATGATGGCTACTCTAATCAATTCTCTTTCAAACATATAGGGATGAAAATCACTCTCATGCCAATGTCAACTGAAGAAATATGTGAGGACCAAGCTCATATGAGAAGGGGGATAGAAAATGAAAGAATTGCAAAATTGAAAATAAGAATTTTGGAGAAAAAGAAAAGGAAGGAAGAAACTTCAAGTAATAAAATAGAGAAAAAGAAAACCAAATAAAAATAAAAAAATAAAAGGGAAGCAATGTTCTTACTTCAATCACATGAAACTGCTAACCTTGTTTATTTTGAAGGGAAGCCAAAAGAGGAGCACTTGTTGCTAGCTAAGAAAGGAAATGGAGCGCATCACTTCAAGGGAGTCTTCTTCACCCTTACCTTTTTCTTCTACTACTCCTTCTGTTTACATGATTCCCAAGTACTTTTGCTATGAGCATTGAGTTTAAATGCTTTGGAATAATATTCATGGGTCTTATATTTGTTGATTAGGTTCAAGGAAGATGTTCAAGGTTAAGGATCCTAGTAATACTCTCCAAATTCTAAGGGAAGTTTCTTCTTACTTTCCACTTTTTTCATCAATCTCCTTCTTCTACATAGTTTCTCTTTTCTTATGACTTCTTTCTGAACTCTCAAATTTGAGGTCAAATCCTTTCTAAGGGAGAGGGAATGATGGCAACTGCTAGTGAAGCTCTGAGCTGGCAGCAAAGATTCTGAGCTAGAGGAGAGCTTGGGCTTGACTGGGGCGCTTGGAACTGAACCAAGGCATGATCAACTCTATTTTTGGTCCACCTCGTGGTCAACCTTGACCAAATTGACCAAGTCAACATGAAGACTTCATCTTAATTAGGATGAGTTAAATAAATATTTAGGATTTCTTTGTATTAGTTTAATTGTAATTCTTCTAATCATGCTTAGGCTATTTGGGCGCTACTTTCAGGAGAGTTAGTGGTTAGTAGCTTGTTTAGCTACTTAACCTTTAGGACTTGGGTTCAACACCCATTAGGTTTAGTTTTCCGCTCATCTTGTATTTTTCATGTTATTTTGGCCACCCCCTTTTCCTATAAATAGGAAGGCACCCCTCTTGTATTTTCACCTTCAATTTTAAGTAAAGAGATTCTGCCTAAATTCCTCCTCAAGCAAAAATGTGGGTTTAGGGCACCCATTTGCCTCTGTGTGGTTTTCGCTCAAGCGAAAATGTCTCGCTTAAGCAAAAATACGTGGGGACAGTTTTAAAAAGCTTTTTAGGGTCATTTGGATCACTTTTAAAAACACAACTTTCAAACCCCTTTTGTGCCTAGGAGAGAGCTGAGAAGAGAGGGAGATGAGAGAGCTTGGGAGTGTCAAATCAAGGAAGAATGAGGCAAAGGAAGTCAATCATACCCCCCTCAAGACCACTATTTTCTACTCTAGATATGAGTGTGATCCACTCACTCTCATTTTGTGTGAAAGCCCTAAATGACCCTTATTCTCCCTTCTTATTCTTATTTTGGTTGTGTTGGATTTACTTTTTATGTTTTGAGTTTACCCCAAGGATTATGTGATGTATATGCAACGTGTTGCTTTATAAATGGTTCTAGCTCTAGGGTTTTGAAGTAAGGTGTGTATGATCATTGTATGGTTAGACTTTGACTATCATGAAAATGTTTAGTGGTACAATTAATGATTTTACACATGTTTCATGTCATATATCATACTTCCACACTATATCATGTAAAAGGAAATCCATTGGTATTTGACCAAGAGGTAAAAAGGAATTAGAAGGAAATATAAAAAAGGAAACTCATGATTGATTGCCAGATAAACTCCATGAATAATATCAAACACTTTCTTCCATTTGTCTAATCTTCTTGAGTTTAAGAGTTCTTGGAGCTACAGAATTTCTGAGAGTTTCTAAGTAAAATTCTTTGAGAGATTTTCTAAAGAGATTTTTCATTCTATTGAAAATTAAGCTCTTCTCTTTTTTATTTTGAAAATCATTGATATAAATCAGTTTTTGGTTAGTTAGAAACTGAAAAAGTTTGTTAAAAATCAGTTATGAGTTGTTTAGAAAATGTTCAGAATTATGCAGACTCTGTGGTAATCGATTACTAGCTTTGGTAATAGATTGAACTAGAGCGAATCAACAAAGAACTCTTATCAGATTATGCAAGTAATCGATTAACCAAATCAGGTAATCGATTAAATCGATCCTGATCTCGAGTTCAAGCAGTTTTCAGTTTTGGGTCAACTTGGGGTCCATTACCAACTGAAGTAATCGATTAAACCAGTGGCAAATCAATACTAAGTTGAGTAATTTAGCTACCAAGATATCCAAACTTGAAAACTCAATTATGAACTCAATTTTCATAATCAAAGATCAATCAAGGAAGAGTTAATCAAACACACATATTACCTAATTCTAAAAACAATCAATACAAGTGCCCCATCTATAGAAACGTGTTTGGCACGACAAAATGAATTGAAATTGAAGCACCTACTTTCTACAACAAAACCAAAACATTCAATACATGAGAGACTTGAGGAATGACTTGTATCTTCCATTGTAGCTTAAGTCCAACAATCTCCCCCCTTTTTGGTTTTGATGCGCCAAACACTTTCAATAACAATTAAGATGAGCGCATAGGCAATTTCTATTCCTTCAATCCTAAAAAGAACTTGAAAACACTTGTATAGCAAATAGGATAATACATAGCATATGTTTTTATGAAACATATACATACTGCAAATTCCATTCTTTCAATATATCCATACACATTACTTTCATTCACATATTCATACACATTATTTCCATTCACATGCACATTATTTTCTTATTTTCTTCTCCCCCTTTTGGCAAATGAAAACCAAAATATCAAAGAGATAGCTATATAACCAGTGAGGTAGAGGTATTACTCCAATATCAAACACCAATAACCATAAACCTAAAATGTCATCATTAAAAACATAAGGAGCAAAGTATTAACTATTCATATTATAGTACCAATATCAAAATGAAATGCAACCTAGATGATGAAAAAACAAAAATGAAATCTTAAGAATTTGAAGCTCATCCTAAGCATCCGGAAAAGGAACTTGAAGCTTATCCAGCCTTTCATAGATAATCTCAAGACTGTCCTTCAACTCTTGATAATCTCTCTTCTGAGTTTCTACAATCTCATTGAGCTTGGCTAGGACCATTTGTTCAAAAGGTGTGAGCGGCTTAGGTTCAACCATTTCGGTATCTTCATCAGCATTTCCAAAAGTATTTCCCTCAGCATTAACTACTTCTTTATTCAGCCATTCATTATCTATTTTTACTAGTTTCATCATTTTCATAGCCTTATCTTTTACATCATTTGTTTCCCTTATAAGATCTCTTGATTCAGAATTTGTATCCACTCCATAGTGATCAAGCACTTTTGAAATGAACACAACATAAGGACATTTGTAATCAATTAGCCTCCTAGTTTTCATCATTGTATTACAAATTACATCCATCCAATTTACTTTTATAGAGTTCTTAATTTCACAAATCATCATCATGTCTTCCTCACTAGCTTGAGCATGATTGCTCCCCCTAGCAGCTGCAATCCATGCTAGAGTGTAGTGAAGCAACCTATCATCTACTCTCATTCTACCAGTGTTAAAGACAGATTATCTCTTTTCAGTCCCTTTTACAGCTTGTTCTTCTTCCCAATCATTATCTTTCACTAACATAGACTTATACAAATCAAGTTTATTGTATTCAATATTGTGTCTATTAAAATCTTCTATGTTTATTTCAATACCTTCAGCAGAGATTCCACCAATATCCCAAAAAATTGACTCATTCATCCAAATCTTTGTTCTCTTTACTTTAGAAAATAGATTACCTTTTTCATCATAATAGAGATTGGAATAAAACACCTTAACTAGATCAGGGTAATATTTTCCTTTCAATTGAACAAATTTACTAAGACCCTAAGACTCCAAATCATCATGAAAGGTAAAGCCATTCTTAGAAAGCTATGAAAAAGAAAGAACCTTAGGTGAGATTATTTCCTTTCCCGCGAAGAAACTGAAATGGGCAGTGGCTTGTTGTTCAATAGAGAACCATGGGTGAGTGTAGTTCAAGGCCCTTGCTGGTGATTCTTGAGCAGGGCGTTTGGAGGATCCAGGTTGTGAAGTCTATAAATCAGTTTGAGTATTCGAACTTGACTTAAGACTTAGCATCTTTAGGTTTAAATGATTAACAAATAAGATCATATAAGCAGGTTCTACTAAGAAAGGTATTGTGTTGTTGATTGTATTTCAGGTTGAAGAACTAAGAAGTATAAGAAGAAGAACAAATCAGAAGAAGAACAGATCAAAAGAAGACCAGAAGAAGAAGAAGAACAGATCAGAAGAAGACCAGAGTATATCATATTATCAGAAGAAGACCAGAAGATAAAGAAGAAAAAATCAGAAGAAGAACGGATCGGAAGAAGACCGGAAGAAGAAGAACAGATTAGAAGAAGACCAGAGTATATTATATTATTAGAAGAAGACCAGAAGAAGAACAAATCAGAAGAAGACTAGAACAAGACAGAAGAAGATTAAAAAAAGAATCAGAAGATGAAGCAACAAAGAATCAGAAGAAATAAACGAAGCAAGAACCTTTTTGTCATCTGAAGTGTTGAAGACAAAAAGAATATAATTTCTATCATCTGAAGAGCTGAAGCCAAACAAACGAAAGCTGGATACGACAAAATTAAGAGATGATATTATGAAGAATAGTCAAGCGTGAAGAACACTCTATCCAAGAGTGCATTTCAGTATAAGAGCTAGGCATACTTTTCCGCATCGATCAAATGACTTGCACGAATAAGGAAATTCAGCAAAAGTTGTTGCTCCTACAACTAAGGAAATACTGCGCACGCAGGACATATTGTTGTTCAAAAGCAAATCAAATGTCTGAACCAGAAAATGATGAGAAAGATGGTTGAGGTAAAGATATTTAATTCAACATCTTTATCCATCTGAGCATCAGAAGAACCAGAAGCAACAAAGCAAGATAAAACTTGAATCGTCTGAAGAGGAGAAGCAACTCCTAACAGAGGAAAGAAACTTGCTGAATGAATTTCAAAGATGAAGAAGCAAGAAAAGGATATGTCAAAGCAGAAGAAATCCAATGAGATAATGGCTGAAGATAAAAACTTATGAATCATCTGAAGGATATACAAAGTTGATATCATCTGAACAAATTATGGCCTTTGAAGACTCTCTATACTTATTATTTAAACAAATCAAATATGAGAAGTCTCGATCAAAGTAAATGTCAGTAGTTCAATTGGATAGAAATTTTATTCAAATATTAGCAATGAACTTTGATCAAGGGAGAAAGGTGAAAGCAACAGACTGTCAGAAGCTGAACAGAAAAGAAGCTTGCACATTTCGTGATAAAAGACAACCTTAACGGATACATCCTCAGATTCACAGAAAAAGATCAGAGGATCAATCAAGCAGAAGAAGAGAGATAGAAAAGAAGACATCCATAAAATTAAAGGAACTCTCTCAAAGATAAAAGAGCTTATCAACAATATGTCAGAACTAAAGTTTTCTGCACACCTATTTACTTAAGAAGAAGCAACCGTTTAGAGAAGCTATTTAACAACGGCTATCTGAGCCAGAATCACTTACTCCCTAATGGTAACCAATACATCTTCAACGGCTATAATTCATCAGAACATATAAATAGCCTTAAGGATGACTTTGAAGATGTTGATCAACTCATGAATCAACCAAGTTGAACTAATGTTGACCGACTTATGGATCAACCAAGTTGAACTGGTGTTGATCATTATTTGATTCAACCTGTTGATGATAAAAATGTTAATATCTCAATGCTAGAAGGCATGAAGACCAACCAACAGTGGACTCTGAAGTCCATCAGAAAAATGGCTGAAGCACAATTGCATATCTAGCTTAGCCAAGTTAGTTGAGGGAGATATACCTCACACAGAAGACGAGATTGTATTCAATTCATACTCTTGTATCTCTGTCTTACCCTTGTAATTTGATTGTAATTGTTTGTATCCTGAGTTAGACTCAGTAACCTCTTTGTACAAGAAGAATCTGAGTTTAAGTGTCTAACGAACTTAAACTTAAGATTGAGTTGTAAACAATTTATGTGTCTGAGAGCCTGGAGAGGCTTGGTGGAATAAAGAATACTCTGTGATAGCCTGGAGAGGCTTGGTGTACTCAGTTTGTGCCTAGAGAGGCCTTGTGTACTCTGTTTAAGCCTGGAGAGGCTTGTGTGAAAGAATACTGCATGAGTTTCCTGGAAAGGAAGTTGAGAACAAAAGAATACTTAAGCCTGGAGAGGCTTGTGTAAAAGAATACTGCATGAGTTGCCTGGAGAGGCAGTTGAGAACAAAAGAATACTTGAGCCTGAAGAGGCTGTAGAAAGAATACTTGTATCTGTGTTGCAGATAGTGAAAAAGCCAGTGGTGGTTTGCCCTGGGACTGGACGTAGCTCACTGGTTGGTGGGTGAACTAGGATAAATTTCTTGTCTAAGTCTTTTTTCCCTTAAACTCTTTTACTTTCAATATTTATTTATTTGAAGGGGTTTGAACAGTATTTTTCATAATAAACTTAACTCAACAATTTTAATAAAACAAGCTTTCCAAGAGAATAAATCATTCAGTTAATTTCATATCATTTGAGGTAACACTGAGAATGTACTTTGAGGAACTTTTGAGATAACTTGTTGAATGAGACTTGAAACAGTCTCAGTTCAGAAGTTAGATGTACACTTCAGACGATGATCAATCATCTGAGGAAGTTCAGAAACAGTTCTGAAAAGATTCTCTATGATATCTTTCAAAGGGTATCTTGAGATAAATCTGAATGACTAAGAATAATTAATTAAGAGTCCATATTAGTCAGTGTTTTATTCAACCTTCTTATGTCTCTATCTCAGTCAAAATTTGTCCTTCTTATCTTCCGCATATTTCATTTTTGACTCTGATTTTAAGTCTCTTTTTATTGTGTCTTAATGTCTTTGTATTTTTTATTTCAAGATTTCCAAAAATGATCAAATTGTATAAAACACTATCCAACCCCCCTTCTAGTGTTGCTTGTGGAACTAACACAGGTTTCCTTACCGGAGTAAGCTTGGGAGGACAAAACTCCTTTCCACTTGCAGCGTGCTTCACTTATTTGCCCTTGTTCCTGCGTGATTCTGCCATTGTTGATTGAGGAAGTGGTAGAGAGGAAGTGATTGATTGAGGATTTGATGAGAATGTGAAGGATTTCAGAGGAGGATTTTCATTTAGGGTTTCAAAAACTGAGTTTGAAGTGAAGAGGGAAGGTTTAAATCTCATCATTGACATCTCTGGGCGTGAGTGGGACGCTTCAATGTCGCAAGTAATCAATTACAAGAAGGTGGTAATCAATTAACACATCAACAGATGCTAGGTGATCATTGCTCCAGCAAGGTAATCGATTAACTCATAAGGGTAATCGATTAACACAATGAGTTTTGTGTTTCTGTTGAAACACAGACTTCCTGGTTTAGTCGATTACTTATGAAGGTAATCGATGATCCTCTTCCTAATATGCTTGAAAAATGAATTTTAATGCATTTTGATGAAAACGTTTCATGATGTGATGCTTCTAATGCATGAAATGCACAATCATACACACAATTTCACACAAATTTAAATTAGTAAACAGAGAATTATAGATAAGTTAATATCATACTCACTAAGTATACCAAGTTCCCTTCTTAGCTTGTAGAACCTTTCTCTTGAAAATGGTTTAGTGAATATATCTGCTAGCTGAGATTCTGTGTCAACAAATTGTATAACACAATCTCCTTTCTCAACATGATCTTTTATGAAGTGATGACGAATTTCATTATGCTTGGTTCTTGAGTGCAAGATTGGATTCTTTGTCAAGTTGATTGCACTTGTTTTGTCACAATTTAATGGTATGATGTCCATCTTTACTCCAAAGTCATATAATTGTTGTTTGAGCCATAATGATTGAGCACAACAACTTCCAGCTGCAATGTATTCTGCCTCAGCTGTTGAGAGTGCCACACATGCTTGTTTCTTACTGTGCCATGATACTAGAATATATCCAAACAAATGACATGTGCCACTTGTACTTTTTCTGTCTAACTTGCAACCTGCAAAATCAGAGTCAGAATAGCCAACAAGTGAAGGATTTGTACCGTTAGGATACCAAAGACCAACATCTAGAGTTTCCTTGAGATATTTGAAAATTCTCTTGACAGCATTCATGTGTGATTCCTTTGGTGCTGCTTGATACCTAACACACAAACACACACTAAACATGATGTCGGGTCTACTTGCAGTTAAGTACAAAAGTGAACCCATCATCCCTCTATATTTGATAACATCTACAAATTTTCCTTGAGCATCTGCATCTAAGTAGAAATTTGATCCCATAGGTATATTTGAGCTTTTTAAATTTTCCATTTCAAATTTCTTAATGAGATCTTTAGTGTATTTTGATTGGTGTAGGAAAATTCCCTTCTCCATCTGCTTAACTTGCAGTCCAAGAAAGAAGCTTAATTCACCCATCATTGACATATCAAACTCCCCCTGCATTTTTTAGACAAAGTCCTCATAAAGAGAGTGGTTAGATGAACCAAAAATTATGCCATCCACATACACTTGTACAAGAAGCATATCATTAGAAGTTTTCTTAATGAATAAATTTTTTTCTACCTTTCCTCTTTCAAAATTTTGAGATAAGAGAAACTTACCCAATCTTTCATACCATTGTCTAGGAGCTTGCTTAAGTCCATAAAGGGCTTTCTTTAGATTGTAGACATGATTAGGAAATCTATGATCAACAAAACCAGGTGGTTGAGAAACAAATACTTCTTCATCAATGAAACCATTCAAAAAGGCACTTTTCACATCCATTTGGTATAGCTTAACATTATTCACACTTGCAAATGCAAGAAGGAGCCTAACAACTTCTAATCTAGCAACAGGAGCATATGTTTCACCAAAGTCTATACCCTCTTGTTGATTATAACCCTTAGCTACTAATCTAGCCTTATTTCTAGTAATTGATCCGGTTTCATCAAGTTTGTTCCTAAACAGCCATTTGGTACCTATGACATTCATATTTGATTTATAAGGCACCAGTTCCCAAACATCATTTCTTTTAAATTGATTTAGCTCATCATGCATGGCCATCATCCAATATTCATCATTCAAAGCATCATCCACACAAGATGGTTCAATTTGAGATACAAATGCCATATTTTCACAAAAGAGATTAAAAGAATGTCTAGTAGTTACTCCCTTTTCTATATCACCAAGAATGTTGTCCAAGGAGAGATCCCTAGGCTTCCTCCATTCTTTGGGTAATGATTGTACTTCTTTTGGATCTTCAGGTTGCTTAATTTTGATGTTGTCTTCATCATTAATTGATGGTATATTTAATGTACTTGCATCTTCTTCATCACATAGAGTTTCCCTTCTTGTGGGGGTTATATTCATAAAAAACAACATGAATAGATTCTTCTACTATCAGTGATTTCTTATTAAAGACTCATATGCCTTACTTGATGCAAAATATCCTAAAAAAACTCCTCCATCAGCTTTAGCATCAAATTTGACAATATTATCTTTGTTATTATTCAGTATGAAACATTTACATCCAAAAACTTTCAAATGAGAGATATTTGGTTTCTTACCCTTGAAAAGCTCATATGGAGTCATTTTAAGAAAAGGACGAATCAAAATTCTGTTTAGAACATAGCACGCAGTGCTCATAGCATCAACCCAAATATATTTAGGTAAATCATTTTCATTACGCATTGTCCTTGCTAGTTCAATTAGTGATCTATTTTTCCTTTCCACAACTCCATTTTGTTGAGGCGTTCTTGGAGCAGAAAAATTATAATCAATGCCATTTTCATCATAAAACTTTTCAAATTCATCATTTTTAAATTCTCCTCCATGATCACTTCTCAAAGATTTAATTTTCAAATCTTTCTCATTTTGAATTGTTTTGGCAATTTTGATGAAAGCCTTAAAAGCATTGTTTTTAACAGATAAAAATGCAATCCAAGTAATTCTAGAATAATCATCAACTATTACCAAGGCATATACACTACCACCTATGCTTATAGTTTTAGAAGGACCAAAGAGATCCATATGCAAAAGATCAAGAGGTCTAGAGGTAGAAACAGTTTTGATTGATTTAAAAGAAGCTCTAGACTGCTTTCCCTTTTAACATGTGTTCCATATTCCTTCTTTAGAGAACTTAAGATTAGGTAGACCTTTAACAAGTTTCATTGATGCAAGCCTATTCAATTGTTCAAGATTAATATGTGAAATTCACCTATGCCAAAGCCAAGACAAATCATCTCTTGATGTTAAACATGCAATGTTTGATGAGGAATGATCAATGTCAAGCACATAGATATTATTCATTCTCCTAGCAACAAACATTATATTTTCAGATGCATCACATAATGTACAACATTCATGATTAAAGGAAATCTTATAATTTTTATCACACAGTCGACTAATGCTCAACAAATTAAACTTTAGATCATGAACAAACAGAACGTCATCAATTATAATGGAAGAATTGTTACCGATACTTCCAATACCAAGAATGAGACCTCTATTATTGTCACCATAAGTCACATAGCCTCCTTCTATTGCTTGTAGAGAGATAAATTTGCTCTTGTCTCCTGTCATGTGAAGGGAATCAAGCATGTGGTCAGGGTGCAGTGGAATAAATGGATTCCCTCCCTTGTTATGATCGTTAATGCGAAAACACGAATTAAGGCATAAAAAGCATGAAACATAATGACATACCTTTTGCGGATTGCAAACGAGGCAATAGCAGCCACGTCTCTAGAGGTGTTCACGCCAACAGCCAAACTAGGAAACCCTCCTCAACTTTGCTAGTAGCGTTTAGAGAGTAAGAGCGATTGCTCATGTGTCTAGGGTAATGCATCTTATGCTATATTTATAGAGTGATGGCTAGGGTTTTAACCCCTCACTCTATTTGTAAGGTCCAAGAATCCTCTAAGAGTGGTTTTAATTATGACAACCAAGTCAAATGCAACTTAGCATAATTCTGAGTCAAAAGGATCTAATGATTTCATTTGAGAATGTGTCCAAAAGCAACAGGTTTAAAGTTACAGAAGGACAAGCTTCATTTCAAAGCATAACAGATGCAGTACATCGAAAGAATGACAAATCTGTGAAGGATAGCTTGAAATAAAGATGAGTAAACTGAAAGCAACTCAATTGAATCTTTCAGAAGTTGTCAAGAACTTCTCACAGTTTCCAGAAGCATGAAGAAGCATCTCAAGACCTCAAAATAAAGTCATTTTAGAAGGAAGATTTATTTTGGAGGAAAATACAAGAGGAAATCCAGAAACAAAGGTTCAGCATCAACTGCAGCACTTAAATGAAGTTACAGAAGCATTGGTGAAATCGGCAGTTGATCAGAAGCAGCTTTGCAGAAGAAATGAGCAATTTCAGATTCTGCAGAAGCATCAATTGAACCAGATATTCAAAATTGGATTTCTTACTGAATTGGCTGAGCTATAAAAGTGGAAAAACACTTAAATCAATTTTGGAAACATCCTCAGCAAATTCACAGAAGCATAGGTGAAGAAATGGGCCAGTTTGGGGCTGCAGAAGCACATTCTGCAGAAACACAAAAGTTGGTCAACTTGACAGTTGTACCAGTCAGCTTTTTCAGTTGTACCTGAAAGAGACCTGTCAATACAACACAGCTGGACCATCTGAGGCTCATTCCAACGGCTACAAAGCTCCTCACCTATAAAAGGAGGTGCTCTCTTCACAATGAGACACACCTCTCATTCCAGAAGCATAGAAAAATCTCTGCTCGTTCACTGCCAGCTTCTGGAACATTTTCTCTCTCCTCAAATTCTTTTTAATCAGTTTATACAAGTTGTTGAGGGGGAGCTTTGCTCACTAGAAACTACTGCTGCTGCTCTGATTGTATTTTAGTGAGCTTTTTGTTCTTTACCTAGCTGTTTTTGTGCTTCTGTAAGGCCAGAGAGATTGGTCTGTTGTAAAATCTCTTGTGGCATATTGGGTAAAGGTTTTTAGAGGTTGTAAAGGCTCTGGGTTGAGCCTGTGTGTGGTTGGAATCTGCAGAAGGAAGTTCTGCAGATTTCTGGACATGTGCTTCTGCAGAAAGTCCTGCAGTAAGTCAGGATCTGTTTCTGTGAAGTTTAGTGATTCTGGAAGAAGCCTGAAGAGGCTGTGGAAAAAGAATACTAGTGGTAGTGTGTACCCAAAGGTTGTAAAGGCTCTGGTGTGAGCCTGTGAGAGGTTGGAGTCTGCAGAAGCAAGTTCTGCAGATTTCTGAACCTGTGCTTCTGCAGAAAGTCCTGCAGTAAGACAAGGTTTGTTTCTGTGTGTTTAGTAATTCTGGTAAAAGCCTGAAGAGGCTGGGGTAAAAGAATACTAGTGGTAGTGGATACCCAAAGTTTGTAACTGTTTTGGTTAGTGGAAAATCCTACTGGAGGTAGGGACTGGACGTAGCCTCAAGTTGGAAGAGGTGAACCAGTATAAAAATCCTTGTGCCTTTCTCTTTCCCTTACTCCTTTAAATTACTGCATATGCATAAAAGTTTTTTAAACTAATAATACCTAAGTAAGTGGCACTAAATTGATTCCTACAAAGGAATCCTATTTTAAAGCATTATAAGCATTAACACTAACAATTTATTTGTGAATACTTATCTTCTAATAAAACAGCCAAGCCATTAACTTGAGCATAATATTATTAGAAGATAAAAGTGCAGAAATTTTAAAAGGATCACAATTCAACCCCCTTCTTGTGATTCTACAATAAACTTCACTATTAACCCTAACATATATAGGCCTGGCCCATTATATTATAATTCTAATCAAATTAGAATTATTATCTTTCCTAGCGGCTTGTTGTATGCGTGTGACCCAGTAGGTTTTTAATAGTTGGTTATGATATTAAAATAAAACCATTTTATATTTAATATCATAAATAGTGAGTGGTATCTAGCAATACATCACTACTACCCAAATATTGAGAATGTCAACAACTTTGACGAATCCTATTTTATGATAATAATTCATATGATCTGTCTCTTTGTCCAAATATCTAATTGAACACAAGGGCATGAAATGTGTCAACCATGTATAGTTCAATTTATGTTTTTCTTGATCCCCAAGTAGACTATACAGAAAATAAACATCTCATGTTTATCCTCCTGAGCATGGCCATGCATTATGTAGTATAACTCTATCAAGAGGCCTACAGATATAACTCCTGTTACATAGGAGGGACAAATCCCATCCAGGTCACTCACATTCCACCACATAATTTTTTATATGTCTAAATACCAACTTTATGATTGCCTTGTTACAGGCAACATTTGATGATATTTAAAATACATAATTCCTTATGTAGGAATCGTAGTGATTTCAAGTCAAAGGACTCTTAATATGTAGTTATGTGAGCACATGATATCTCATATCCATGATCCGTGAGATGTGATCATCAACGAACTCACATACTAGTCTAAACGCATCTTTTGCCCTAAGATGATTCTTGACCAGGGACTATTTTAAGAATAGTTCTTCATAAGATCTCACGATCAAGTCATCTACTTAATTTCTTATGAAGTTTAAGCTTACTATTCTAAGGACATTAATTACATTCTAAAAGAATGAATTGCCTTTATAAAACAACATGATACAAGTGATGGATGTTCAAAACATATATGTCTCTAGTGCATATACTAACATCATGTGCCTAGAGCATCCACTATCCAAGTACCATAGGGACTGCCTTGTCTTTAGGCACACCTACAAAACAAACAATGATTTATTTTGGTACCCAAATGGATTTGGGTCCATTTGGATTAGTAACACCACTTGTTCCTTTGGGAATCCATAAGTATTTCCCACTAGGAACTCCAAATTTCTTAATCATGCAACTATAGGAAGTATGACCTTTGTAAGAACAATAATTGCAAGTAATAAAGGGTGTGTTAGAAGCTTTTTCTAAAACTGAATAAATTTTTAAGAAACTTTTGCTTCTTATCACAACTATAACCAATTCCAGCTTTATCAACCATGCATTTTTGTTTACCTAAAAGAGCATCAAGGTTAGCTCTTCCCATTGTGAATCTAGATAATGCTTTAGTAAGGAAAGCAATTTTAGATTCAAGCATCATAGAAGTTTCACAATTGGAAGTGGAAGTTATATTACAAAAGGAAGTGTTTTTCAAATTTTCATTTTCACTTTTCAAATCATCCATTTCCTTTTGTAAATCATTTACTCTAGCTTGTAACCACTTGATTTTCTTTTGTAAACATTATTCAAGAAACTCAATTTCTTAGCTTCTTCATGCAATTCGATAAAAAACATCTTGTAATTGATCATAATTGGTATCTATTGAGCAGTCAGAATCACTTACCTCACTTTCTTTGACTGTTTCCTTCGTGGAATTGCTTTCCCATGCAATGTAAGCCTTTTTTCTTCCGTTGATTCTCATAGTGACAATGGTGTATGTGGTCCTTTAACTTGATGTCACTACAGTTTAGAACATATTTAAATTTTTAAAAGTTAAGTTCTTCCGTTGCGTTTCACCTTCCAAAACCCAACAGATAGATTAGACACTTTCGCCAAATTATGATCCCAAGAAACATTATAATAATAATGTCTTACTTGAAATGATTAACATTCTCTTGTTTTGTTTTTTGTGCATCAGGAATGCAATGAAGTTTGAACCTAAGATCTCATAGTATATTACCCCAACCCCCACCACTAGGCCGACCCTAGGCATGGCAACGGGGCGGGTCGGGGGCGGGTTTTGCTCTCCCCGCCCCCGTAAAAGTCGGGACGGGTTCGGGTTTGAAGAGAGCGGGTATGGAATTATGAAACCCAACCCCATCCCCGCGGGTCCCCGTCGGGTTCGGGGAAACCCGCGGGGATCTCAATTCTTTATTTTTCAATTTTTTCTCTATTTTTTATAGCTTAAATATATGTTTTTAAATAAGTTATATATATGTAATATATTCTAATTCAAATAACACGTAAATATATACATCGATAATCCTAAAAAAATAAGAAACTTAAGAGCTATATTATATTTTAAGGAAAATATATATGTTTAACTTTATTATTTAACCATTAGTATAGTAAAATTAATTAATTATTCTATCGGGACGGGGGCGAGTTCTTACACCCCCAAACCTGCCCCGCCCCCGTTAAAGACGGGGCGGGTTCGGGTTCGAGTTTTACTTAAACCCGGTCAAAGCGGGTTTTCCCCGTCAACGTCGGGGCGGGGGCGGGTCGGTACCCGCGGGCTCGGGTTTGTTTGCCATGCCTAGCCGACCCTAGTGGGTAACCTTCTTTTGCTTTGAAAAGCCATATGCATGAAATTTCTCAACAAGTTGGAGTTTTTTTTTAATATCAAATAATTTGAAAGAGTCTTTGGGATCTAAAGTTGAACTTGGTATAAAAAGTTCAACTACCTTTTCGTTAAATCTTTTATTTAATTCAGATAATTACAAATCAAATTTTTAGTTTTTCTTATCATGTAATTCTAAAAAACAAATTCAAATCGAAGAAAAACATTTTTAAAGTTATATTATGTTACCCAACAATATTTTCTCTCTTCTTTCTTATTCTCTTTAATGCTCACATGATTCCCCCTTGGATCATTTTTACTTTTTATAAACTATTATTTCTAATCAAATATAAGCAATATTTCTAATAAAATCTTATCTATAATTTTAAATATCATCTTATCATTTCTAAATAAGAAAAAAATAATTAATACAAAAAAGGAAATAATGAACAATTTAAGCTTATTTTTAATTTGAAAAATAAAGATAAATAGCAAAAAAGAGTCATAAAGAAGTACTTAATACTAAAGAATCTATAAAAATTTTAGGGGTAACAAAGTAATAGTTCATGAAATATATTATACAGGACCTAAATAGTTAATAAAATTTTGAAAATTTCCGGGGGTTGGCTACGCCATTGTTTATAGGAGTATATGTATACATATATATTTAAATATATTTAGAATAAGTATATACATGCATTCAGAATATTATTAAGAATATTACTTTTAGTTGGTACATGAAATATTAAAAATAGTTGACTACTTTAGCTACGAATTAGCTATAGAATTTTTCGTAGCTAGGGACTTTTTAAATAAAGCCACTTAAAGTGCAGTTCCGCGTTAAGTGAACTTAACTCAGTGTGTGATTAGTGAACCGCACTCCAAGTGCACATGCACTTGGATAGCAAGATTTTTGTGTTGTTCCAACCGCACTCCAAAATCATTTTTATTAGGCTTAAATATCATTTCGGTCCCTGTATTTTTTTGTGTTTTTTGTTTTAGTCCCTGCCAACGTTTTTTTTTTAAATTTAGTCCCCACTTTTTTCAAACATATGTTATTTTAGTCCCTGTCTTTAAAAGGGTTAACAGTATTGATAACGTGGCAAACGTTTAGTACTGCTCGGATGGTATCCTTCTCTCTTATCAAGGTTGACATTAACCCCCGTTTTTCCTGCTCGGGTGGTATCCTTCCCGGATGATATCCTTATTGGATGACATTGAGCTCAGATTGTAGCCTTCTCGGATGGAACTTAGAATGATCTGGCCTACCTCTTCACCTTGGTCGGATCATTCTGAGTTTCATTCGAGCAGGATATACCACCCGAATAGGATATCATCTGAGCTCAATACAATCCGAGCTCAACAACATCCAAGCAGGATACCATCCGGGTTCAATGCTATCTGAGCAGGACTAAACGTTTGCCACGCCATCGATCTTGTTAACCCTTTTAACGACAGAGACTAAAATAACATACGTTTGAAAAAGTGGGGAATAAATTTAAAAGAAAAGTTGGCAGGGACTAAACACAAAAATGTCAGGGACTAAAATAACATACATTTGAAAAAGTGGGGACTAAATTTAAAAAAAAAAGTTGGCAGGGACTAAAACCGAAAACACGAAAAGTTGGCAAGGACTAAAACCAAAAGTGTCAGGGACTAAAATAACATACATTTAAAAAAGTGGGGACTAAATTAAAAAAAAGTTGGCAGGGACTAAACAAAAAACACGAAAAAATGTAGGGACCAAAATGATATTTAAGCCTTTTTATTATAATGAAGTGTTGTGTTTTGGCAAAATAAATTTGGCAATAGCTAGCCTTCAATCATAGTCATGAGTTCTATTACATAAACATTAGGAGATCTTTCTTCTTACATGCATTACAAAGAATATTGTATGCTAGAAACAAAGAGGTCATTGATGGTAGCAAGTAGCAATTGGAGGAAACAATGAACCATATTGTTTCTCTAGCAAAAGTAATTTATTCAAAGATGTGTCCACAACAAGAAAGGGCAATAAGCCACCTGAAAGGCTGGTCAGTTGGAAGGTCCTTGAGGGGGATTATGTTGCTGTTAATATGGATGGAAGCTTTCTTGTTGACCCGAGTCTTTTAGGTTTTAATGGAATCATCAGGGATAGTTTGGGCAATTGGATAATAAGATTCAGGGGTCATTTTTGGTATCTTAAACAATTTGCATGTTGAAATCCATGTTCTTTTCCATGGATTTCAGTTATGTTGGGAGTTAGGATATGAGAATGTTCTTTGCATGTTTGATTTATCTCTAGCCATTCACTTTATTAGGTGTCGTTTGGGGTGGTTGTCAGTTTTCGATTTTTGGTTTCGAAATTCAAATTTGAAAACAAAACGTGTCTAGATAAAATGAGGTTAAAATGGTTTTTACACAAGTTTCAAAACCAATTCCCCTTAATTTTCAAAACAAAAAAGGTTTTATGTTTTGTATTTTCTATTTCATTCTTTTCTCTCTCTCCTCTCTCTCCTCCATTTATCTCCTATTTCTCTCTCCTCTCTCTCCTCTATTTCTCTACTATTTCTCTCTCCCCTATCTCTCCTTTCTCCCTCATCTGTTTCTCTCCCCTCTATTTCTCTCTCATCTCTCTCCTTTGTTTCTCTCCTTTATTTCTCTCGTTTCTCTCTCCCCTCTCATCTCTCCCCCTTATTTCTCTCGTGTCTCTTTCTCCTCTCTCCTTTTGTTTCTCTCTCCTCTCTCCTCTCTCTATTTCTTTCTCCTCTCACCTATCTCTCCTTTATTTCTCTCTCCTCTGTAGATAAACAGTAGAGAAATAAAGAAGAGAGAGGAGAGAGAAATAATAGAGAAAGAGAGGAGAGAGAAATAGGGTAGAAACATAGGAGAGAGAAGAGAGAGAGCGAGGAGAGAAAAAAGTAGAGAAACAGAGGAAAGAGGAGAGAGAAATAGAGGAGAGAGGAGAGGGAAATAGTGGAGAGAGATACAAGAGAGAAACAAAGGAGAGAGGAGAGAGAATTATTTCTGTAATGCATAGAACTGAAAACCGATATTAAAAAAATGAAATTGGAAGCTATAAAACTGAAACTAAAAACTGGTTTTTAGTTTTAAAATTTTCGAAACTGAAAACTAGTTTTAATTTTTAAAATTTTCAAAACTGAAAACTGAAAACCACCCCAAACGGGCCCTTAATAACTTGATTTCAAAGTTTCACTCCCATGCTACCTTGTGGCTATTAAGTAGCCAATGAGTTATAAGCACAACAATCTCTCTCTCACACACACATTTTAAGGGAATGTAACTAATGTGCTAACTATATGACAAAGTTTAATGTAATTTTGCAAACTTTTTTATGTTGATGGACACCTCTCCTCCTGCCATGTCCCAATTACTATTAATAGCTGATGCCTTAGATGTTTTCATTTATTCATAATGTGTAGTTTGGTCTTTTGTTTCCTCTTTTCTTTACTTTGATTTTCTCTTGTATACAAAAAAAAAGTACAATAAGTAGAATTAGATTCATATTAAGAGTACAATATAGTTACTTAACTTGATCAAAGTATATAACTTGCAAAAATGTCAGGCAAGCACATAATCTTTATCTATAATAATATGAGCCGTTTGTATTTTTAAATTGCTTATATTAAAAAAATATCAATTAATAGCTTGTTTAGTTCCACATTTGAACAGTGTTAAACCATGGTTTCGTGTAATTGATTTTAAATCACTTTCGTCTAATGCTTTGTGAAATGTGTATAACTCATTTCAAACATTGATTTTTAGAATAAATTGTACTCAATTGTAAAACAAACAGACACTAATATTTTTTTAAAAAAAAATTATTTTAATAATTCTCTCATAAATTAAAAACTCTCTAAAAAAATTAATAAAGTTTATCATTTTTTCTAAATTATCCAAATGCTCACTATAATATTTTTTTATTAAGACACACTATAATATATGTTACTCAACCTTATATAATAAAATGGAGTTTTCATTTTTTTAGAGTAGAAAACTATCTTATTGATCCAATTTTTTTCTTCTCTTATTAAGATGGACTTCATGGTTAAAAAATCTTTTTTTTTCCTTCACTTTTTTAATAAGCTATCGATTAATTACTTTCATATTTCAATTTTTTTCTCTTTTTCTCGTTAAAATTTTCTCTTTCGCCCTATATGTCAATTGATTATACTTTAAAATTAATTATTTTCAAATTCATCCGAATATATTAAATTAAATATACTCTTATGAAAAGGACATGCACCATTCTTAATTTTTTAATTTTACATCTTTTTTCTTTTCAAATAATTATGCACAATAATTTTATTATTAATTGTGAATATTTTTATTATTAATTGTAAAATTTACTCCCTTGGTTTACTCAAATTATTAGTTGCACTTGCACTTTGTTTTAATGAAATTTCCGAATGCGAAAACTCTAATATTAATAACATGTTTGGTTTATCATTGTAATGTGAGAATTTCATATTTCTAAAGTTAGAAATAATTTCCTTGAGAAATTCAAATTTAAATTTATCTAATTTTTAACATTAATCCAAACACATTTTAAAAAAACAGTGTCTTAAAAAGTAAGAGCTGGACCGGGTATTTGGGCCGGCCTGCGTGAACGGTCGTAATAAAAGATGTTCGAAATCTGAGTGACTAGCGGTGGTTTGGTTCACTTCAATTTCTCTGCGTTTCACTGCACTCTGCACTGCTTCAAAACCCAAAACCCTAGCTAGCTCTTTCCCTCTATCCCACCATGAACTGCTCCAGTTATTTCCTCTTCTTCTGATTCTACGCTGCATGATTCTCTTCTTTCATTCATTCCGTATTTTGTTTTTGAATTTTAATTTCTCTGATCTGTGTTGTTTTTGTCGTTATTGTTCTGTGTTTGCAGTCTCCGGCGAGGTTCCGGAAGAGCCCGTGGTGTCCAAGAACTCCGGTCTCCTCTTCGAGAAGCGTTTAATCGAGAGACACGTATCGGTACCCTTCTCTCTCTGTATATTCACATTTTGCAGTTCAATTTACTGAAATAACATGAAAAAGGGTGAAGAGCAGAGGGAAAATGGGGAGAAGTGTTGCAATTGAGCAATGAAAGTGGAGAAAGAAAGGACCCCTTTTGGTTGGGTATATTTGGTGAAAAAGTTTGCTCTTCTAACTTCTTCAAGATTTGGGTTATGGAAATAAGGAGCGTCCCCATGACTGGAATTTCGGATTCCGTCTCACTTGAGTTGATACGCGTGCTAACTAATCTTTTTAACTATTTTCTAAACACAAAACTGTATTTTTTCTCCTTTTGGTGGCTCATTTCGGAGACTAGATTATGTGTTGGTCATTTGGTAAGGAGATGTTTAAGTTAATAGGATAGGAGTGCAAAAGTAAAACAACAAAAAATGTGAGGTGAATTTGTAATGCTTCTATCATGTGCTTTCTTCTATTTTATAAGATTTGGAAGCATTTCAGCTTTTACTTATTGTTTTCTCTTTGTCTTTGTTCCGTCTATTGAAAAATATAAGTAAATGGGGCGTTTTATACATAGTGACTTATGTAATGTGTTTGAAGTGGTTTTTTGTTTTGTACATGTCTTTGCGATGCAATGCAATAGCCAATAGGTATTGCAGTTGCTTTTAATATAATTATTTTTCATGTTGATACTTTCTAGACTTGCAAATGCATATGTTATTTCTAATCTGATTTTGACACTTCATATTCAATTTTGTTAAAAAAATTGGGTAGGATTATGGGAAGTGTCCAATTACTGGAGAACCACTTACTATGGATGATATTGTACCAATCAAAACAGGCAAGGTATGGTGTTAATGGTATTGGTTGTATGCTTTTTATGTTGACTATACCATCCATTTTTGGTGTGGTTCTTTGGTTTTCAAGAGTTCACATGCAATTTGCTGATTTAATCAGGACCATTTATCATGCAGATAGTGAAGCCCCGACCTGTACAGGCAGCTAGCATCCCTGGCATGCTTGGAATGTTCCAAAATGTATGCTATTTAGGCTATGAAGTATACTTTACAATTTTGTATATATGGTGACTCTTCTTAAATCTGTGTACCATCAAACTTTACAGATTTATATTAGATGCTTTATATTACTGATCCAGGTGTTCAATGGTGGTTTCTGTTAATAAGCTTTCTAAATAAATAATAAGTAAGTACATAGAAATTTGTAGTCTTCCCATTATAATGATTTGTTTTGGTTAATTTATATAGGAATGGGATGGGTTGATGCTATCTAATTTTGCGTTGGAGCAACAATTGCACACAGCTAGGCAAGAGCTAAGCCATGCTCTATATCAGGTAAGTGTAACAGAGTTATTGACTAGAAAGATTCTTGTATTGCGTAGTTCTACCAATTTTTGGAATTGTGGAAGTTTGCATCCTAAAAGTGATTTATATTGGTTGTCTTTAATCTCTTAATTGATTTAGCATAATTTTCCATACTCTTGGATTGATTCTTATTTGACATCATGTTTTGGGATTTTTTCATAAAACCAAATGAGATTTTTCTGGAGTTCTTATCACCAAGTAGATAATGGTTGGTTTGAAAACTGAAAAGTGTTCCATGGAGTTTATAATCTCAAAAACTTCCAGGTCTATTCCTCTTGGCTTCTTAGGTTCTCATTTATATGATAAAATTTCTCAATTTGTGATTTATTTTCTATTTCATAACGATTTGACAATGTTTTATGTTGCTCATCGATTGCCTAACACAACCTTCTTTTCTATTTCCCGGGCCTTGTGATCAGCTATGTAATACACATAAGCAGAGTTAATAGTCTAGTTTGCATTGTGTTGTCTTAGGTGGTTTAGACATGTGTGGAAAAGATCTGTAGAAGTATCAATGAAAAAAAGGGCAGACTAGATGGAGAATAGTCTGATAGTAGAGGGAGACCCAGGAAAACAACAAGACAAACCATTAAGAAGGATTTGGTGTTGTTTGATCCATGTATCTGACCCCACTTAAATGATAAAAGGCTTTGATTATTGTTGTTGTTTGAGATTTAGATTCTATTCTTTCAAATAGGGACAAGGAATTTATCTTTGATTTTTTCTTTGCCGGAACTGTTGTATATATAAAGGTGCAAGCTTTCAGCATCTCATCAAAAACAATTTTCAACTGTTATAATTTCTTCTAGGCAATTGAAGCATTTGTATCAATACCAATTTTTTAATGGTTTGTTTCTCATAAGTGTAGTTTTTCAAATGAAGTGTAGTGATGTATGGTTTTTGCAAATGAGAGTCTTAGTTAGAGAGTCAAGGTAAGAAAAAATGGAAAGTTAAAACTTTGGAGATGAACCTTTGAAGCACATGACTTTCATTTAAAAAGTAAACAAAGTTTATGGAATATAAGTTTAGCTTTGGTACACGACTTCTAGCTTAGAGATGAAAATGGGAGAACATATCATACCACAAGCTCTACGGTTTAAGTATTTTGGGTTCATCATATAAAATAATATGAAATTAGAGGGAGATGACCATTGTAGGATTCAAGCGGGGTGGATAAAATGGAAGAATACATTTGGTGTAATTTGTGATTAGAAAGTACCACACAGGCTTAAAGGAAAGTTTTTCTATGCAACTATGAGACTGAATTTTTGGCAATAAAGAACCAAGAAGGAAGTAAGCTCAATGTTACAGAGATGAGAATGTCACAATAAATGATTGGTCACGCAAGGCCAGATACGATTAGAAATTAAAGTATTGGAGAGAGTTAGGGTAGCATCTAAGAAAAAAAAGTGGAGTCTCGTTTTAGGTGGTTTGGGCATGTGTGATAAGATTTGTAGAAGCACCAGTAAAGAGGGTAGACTAGATGGAAGAAGGTCCAGTAATTAAGAGATAGAGAGAGACCAAGGAAAATTATAGGTCAAACCATTAACTGTCTGTTTGCTTATTAGTCAGGAAGTGAATAATAAATTCTTGATACAGTGAAAAAAATTACAGCCATTAAATTTGCCTCGGGATTTGATATAACTCTGTTTTCTACCACTGTAACTGAATACCAAACCTACGCTAAGAAGGATTTGGCTAAAATGCTTTGGTTATTGTTGTTTGACTTTGACTTAATATGCATTAATATTATTCTTTATTCTTCAACTGTTCAATCCTTTGTATGTTTTTTTATCTTGATAAGATCCTTTGTATGATATTGACTTCAAAATGTTATAATTAGGTTTTTTTTCTATATCTTCCACTACCAGAGTTGCAGTTATTTATTTTAGTTTTAATCTGTAGCATGATGCTGCCTGCCGCGTGATTGCAAGACTGAAAAAGGAACGGGATGAAGCTAGGTCTTTACTTGCACAGGCAGAAAGGCAGTTCCCTGTTTCTGCACCAAATGCCATAACAGCAAATGCCCCCGTCCTTAGCAATGGAAAAAGAGGTTTTTAATGTTATCATTTTATCAATTTCTGTTCCATGTTTTTTGCATTTTAGCAAATCATCTTTTAAGCTGGGTTTGAAATGAACTTTAAAAACAGCTGCCTAGCTCATTAATATTCGTCTATTCTTTGACTTGTGCATTTGAATTATCTTTTGACATTTTAGCTGCTGAGGATGAGGAGCTGGCACCTAATGCAAAGAAAATACATCCTGGAATATCTTCTAGCATAATTTCTGAGCTAACAGACTGCAATGCTGCTCTTTCCCAGCAGAGGAAAAAGCGCCAGGTATTCTTTGTGATAATATAGAAATGCATTGATTTTTGCATTGCCATATTCCTTGTTACTATGTAGTTTTTTTCTTTGCAGTCTCAATTTTGCTTAGAGCTCTTTAGTCTTGACAAATTGGAATTTAATGACATTTCTAGTATTCCTTTTTACTTGTTTGGACATGCCTCTTGAAACTGTAAAATTTTTTCACTTCTGTTGCACAATTGGAATATTTCATTGCAGTCTCAGTTTTGCTACTGATTGTAAATTTGGATGTGTTAACTGATGTTTTTCTTTGACTTGTTTCAGATTCCTGCAACTTTGGCTCCTGTTGAAGCTCTAGAGGCATATACCCAGATATCTAGTCATCCCTTTCACAAAACAAACAAACAAGGCATTATATCTCTTGATATCGTTTATTCCAAGGTATCATGTTTAATCTCTATAAATTGGATTTGAAAATGTAGTTTGCAAAACTAATGGTTGCTGATTGTTGATAATGCCTTTCCCTGGTTGACAGGACTTAATTGCAACTGGAGGTATTGATACAAATGCTGTTATTTTCGACCGACCATCAGGACAAATATTAGCTACACTCAGTGGTCACACTAAAAAGGTCTCATTTTAGTATGAATTACTTGGTCTATATTTTCTTCAAAATCTTTTAACTGATTATGCATACTTTTTGTAGGTAACCAGCGTAAAGTTTGTAGCCGAGGGAGAGTCATTCTTAACTGGTTCTGCAGACAAGGTAAATTGCTGTCCCTTTCTAATTCTAAGGTAATTTTGGTTTCATTGCTTGGAAGCTGGGAGAATTTTATTTGACCATTGTCTTCCACCCAAAAGCAGATATTGTAGTGCATGACACAAATGTCTGTCCATGATCCATGCATTACCACATTCCTTGTTTTCTCCAGACACCTAATCGTTTATGTTTTGCATGATTTAGCAAATTCAAACCTGTAAAGTTGTGAGAGCTATGAACCCATAACTCACTCTTGTCATTTATCTATATCTTACAATTTACATTTGCTTTTTGTTCTCATAATGGAATTTTCTTTTGAATGTTAGTCTCACTTGGCCAACTTAAAATGGCATACTTGACTTACAAAAGTGAGTGAATTCAAAAACACCCAGAACACTGGAAAGATGTAGTTTGGTGCAGTGAAGTGCTAAGATTTATACATGTAGATGTAAGATTAAAGGTCTAGTACCAGTGTTTCTACTGGGCTTGTCAAAGCCTTTTTGAAATATATTTTTCTTATCTATAGTTATCAGCTAGTAGTCAGTAATGTGCCCCTTTCCTTTCTGTGCTGTCAAGCCCAGGCAATATCTGAAATGAATTGGTCCAGTACAAAATTTTCTCTCAAGTTTGCATCTTTTATATTACAAATTAGCTATTTTCATTTTACATTTTCCAGTTATCAGTATTGTTTTTTCAATTTACATTGCAGACAGTTCGATTGTGGCAAGGGTCAGATGATGGTGCATATAACTGCAAGCACATCTTACGGGATCATACAGCTGAGGTAATGAATCTAAGGTCACCATATTGCTGTCCATAATTAATTACTATTTTGTCTATTACTGTCCTTAGTTCTCCTCTCTAGGTTACTATATTCTTCTGTAAAAATGAAGTGGTGACTGGTAGATCTCTCTCTATCTCCTACATTTATTGGAATATCAACATTTAATATTTTTCCATTAGTGAAATCAAACCATACCTTTGTTGTGCATAACGAGATTTAGGTTAACTTATGATCAAGTGATGAGGGCATGGTGTATTACTTGTACATTCTTCCAGTGGCTCAACATTCTTTATAAAAGCTTCTTGATTAGCATTAGTTGATGTTGCTCATATTTCAATCTCTATTCCTCTTCAACTTTCCCCCGATATTCTGCTGATAATTTTGCTGGCCTGGTATTGAATTTTATCTGTGGGCTGATATTATGCTCTTTGCTGTGTAATACTGGCTTTAATAGTGGCATGTGGGACTTTTTTGAAATTATTGGATTGGATATGAAACGATAATTTTTCATGTTTTGAAGATAAGAGAGTGAAAAACATCTGGAGAATGGAAGACAATAGAAATTCTTCAAACCACAACTCCTCAAGAAGCTAAGCAGAAAAGTCCTCAAATAATGACCTTCCCAAATAACATCAATAATTTAACTTTTAACTTTCCCAGGTTCTCTAAACCTCTAAGTGTGTTTGTTTCAAGGTTTGTAGTTATTCCTGGGAAAGTGAATTTGAAAATATCACATTCTCACGTTTGGTACAAGTTTCTTAAAAACACATATTCCTGGACATTATTGATTCCTGGGAAAATGATATTCCCGTGTTTTATCAACTTCACTCCTATGAGGAAGGTTGGGTATATTCTCTTTCACATGACATGGGATTGGAAATTATATGAAAGTTATGTTATAAACATTAATTTCCATTCCTTTTCTTTCCTCACCTTTTGAATTTTGAAAAATATCCCTGTAAATATTGAATGTTAGCCAAACATGTTTTTGAATTTACTTTAAAATAGCATTCATAGACATAGTACTCCAAGGAATATCATTAGTGGAAATATGATTATATACCTTGAAACAAATTCCAGCTTACCTTCCACATCCTTCTCAAAAACATGATGATAACACAGTTGCCTACTGTCTGTAGCTCCATAATACACCATAGTTGCAAGTCTGTAATTCTTTCTTCAAACGTCTTCAACTACTTTAGGATTTGGAAATTCCACCTTAGCTATCTCCCCACATCTGAGAAGAACCACATTAACAGTCATAGATTGAGTCAAGGTAGTTGTGAGTATCCCTTGAATTGTGGTGAACCTATTTTTCGTAACCTGTGCCCATCCAGATCACTAACCAACTCAGAAGAATATCATTTTCAGCTTCAATTGATTCATTACCAACATCTTTGTTCTCATTTTGACCATGACAAAGGGGAAAAACAAACAAATACAGGTCTGCGTCTGCAGAATCCCTGTTGCATTCTCACAAACAGCTATTGATAGATTCAATGTTATCAAGATCTAGGTTCTAGCTAAGATCTGGAGAGGGTTGCAAGATCGTAAGATATATATATATATATATATATATATATATATATTTGTGTGTGTGTGTGCGCGCGCGCATAGAAAATATGAAAAAAAACCTATAAATGACAACATTAAAAGCACACTTCAAACTGAAATTTCATAGCAATAACATCCAAAACAATTACTAATTATACTAAAACTTAAGGTTTGCTAAAGTTCAAAGATAACACAAGTACACGACACAGCAGAAAAACTGCATTGGATACATTAGTCAGGTCTGTCCAGCATCCTGTAGATCTAATGTGAAATCACTATCTCCATTGCCTTGGTGTTAGAATCTCACTTATGCCCTTAAAATTAGCAGCATCCTCATCCTCACTACCCTGGTCAAAAAATTGTGTACACAGCCACCCATCCACAACTGATGGAGTTGGAATCTGAATTATCTTCATATTCTCACACAAATCCATCCTCAGTCTTAAAATCATCCTCTTTCATGTTAACAGCAACTACATCATTGTTTAAATGTTCTCTATCTCAACAATTTTTAATCGTTGAAAAGATTGTATTCCACCATTCAAACCCCGGAAGCTCTTGACTGCTAGGTTTTGATATGCTGCCTTTTCTTTTCAACATCAGATTGAAGTGCACTTTCTTCTTTTTATTATAAATGAAATACCGAGCTGATCACAAACTTGTACAACTGATGCATGTCTTCTTTAGCAAGTTATACTTTCAGTTGCTTCGTTTTAGTTGATTACCTTTACTATAATTTGATGTTCTTTAGTTTAAAATATAGTATCTGTACTAAATTACAAAATTTGCTTAGTATAAATGATATATCTTCAACCCATGAAGCAGAATTTCATAAATTGTAACACTTTTGTTATGAATGTGTTCACTTGCTATTCTTAACTATCTGAGGGTGATGCTTTCAAATCTATAACTTTATTCTCCTTGAACCCCTATTCTTGTCTCATTTATGCATTTCATTGTGATGCTAGAATGATTTTCCTTTCCAATTTTTCAGGTGCAAGCTGTCACCGTCCATGCCACCAATAATTACTTTGTGACTGCTTCACTTGATGGCACTTGGTGCTTCTATGAACTGTCTTCAGGAACATGTCTGACTCAGGTCTAGTTTCTAATTTTCTGTTATGGTTACAGGCAAGAAAAGAAGTATGCATGCACATGTACCTTTTACTTTTTTCTCCTTTTTCTTTTGTCAAGAGTAATATGTAACAGAAGTTGGTGTTACAGCACTGTTAAAGTTCTTTTTGGAATAGTTTGGTTGAGGTGTTTAAAGCATATAAAGTTTTTTTTTTTTTTAATTTCTTTAAAAACAATCCTCTGAAAATAATAGATTTTAACTATTATTACTTCAATTACTTCAGTCTTTCCTACATAACTTCTGAATCAGACAATTAATGATTTGAGTTGTGTAGGTTTTGGACTCAAGCTCTGCTGAAGGCTATACATCTGCAGCTTTTCATCCCGATGGTCTCATTCTCGGAACTGGCACTACAGATTCTCTTGTTAAGATCTGGGATGTGAAAAGTCAGGTATACAAATATTTCGTCTTTATTTATAGTTCAATTTTAATATTCATTTTTATTCCTAGTTTATGTATCTTTACCTTCTTCTATCAATTGCAGGCAAATGTCGCCAAGTTTGATGGGCATGTAGGGCCAGTAACTGCAATATCCTTTTCTGAGAATGGATACTACCTTGCGGTACGTGAGAAAATGTAACGAGTAAAAATAGGATATTGTTTATTAAGTATTCTTACTATACTCTATAATTCCATAGACTGCAGCTCATGATGGTGTAAAGCTTTGGGATCTACGTAAATTGAAAAACTTCCGGAATTTTGCTCCATATGACTCAGAAACTCCAACGAACTCTGGTATTAATTTTCACTTCTTGTTAATGGTCCTATCATATACAGGATAAGAAGTTATACCTATTTCAAAAGGTGTCCACTTAATTCTCTGTATGTTGCAGTGGAGTTCGACCACAGTGGATCATACATTGCAATTGCAGGCTCTGATGTAAGGTGAGGATTGAGGAATACTGTCAGTACTGGATTTGGTTTTTTCAAAATGTTACCAAAAAAACTTCTCATGCTTGTTAATTGGTCAACACCTTTCATTAGATTTTTGCTTGAACTTATTTCCTGTAGCTGTATATTTATGCAGGATTCACCAAGTTGCAAATGTGAAATCTGAATGGAACTTTATCAAAAGTTTTCCTGATTTATCTGGAACAGGTTCTGTCTTGACTTCCCTGCATGTCTATTATTCCTCCTCTCTTAGAGGGTTTTATGTTTTTACAGTCACTAAGACGCTTCTTGAACCTATTCTTTCCAGGGAAGGCCACGTGTGTAAAATTTGGTCCAGATTCTAAATACATAGCGGTTGGATCAATGGACCGGAATCTTCGAATATTTGGCCTGCCTGGTGAAGATACTCCGGCCGAGTCATAAGTGCCTCAGTTGCATAGTCTTGGCTCTGGAATGACAGTTGCTACCTGCTTTTGATGCTTGGTGTAACGTAATGGATTGGAAAAGTGAATGAAAGTTTTGATTTATTTGATTATTCAGTATTGGCAGGTCCTTCACATACCATGGTGTATGTGGGATGGAGCAACTATACATCAGGCTTTCTGTAGCAACATTACTATGCCGTGACCTTGTCTGCTGACCTAAATTACAAGCTGTAATATTTGCCTTGTCATCAAAACCTAAAGCTTGTATTGTCAGTAGATAACTTGTAACTTGACTACTTACTAGTGAGACAACTGAAATTTGTTAGCCATTGCTACAGAATTTATATGGTTCTTTGGTGGATTTATTAGACATTACTAACTTTTTTGGGTAAAAGATATTAACTTTTAGCATACAGGTTATAATGGATTAATTAGACATCACTTCCTTTTTACCCCCTAAGAAGATAATATAAATTTTAGATAATAAAAAACAACCAACAAATTCAGATATAAATTTTACACTCCTTAATGCACATGGGAAGTCGAACATTGCATGCATATGTAAAATAACCTTGTCGCTGCTTCAATGAGTTTCCATCCCAACATTCCAATTTACAACCTTCCTCTGTTCTGATGGCTTCCACAAACCTGAGTTGTAAAATTTGTGCAAAATAAAACTTAGGTGCCGTTTGGGGTGGTCGTGGGTTTTTGGTTTTCAAAATATTTTAATCAAGTTTTTACAACTCAAAACAAAAAATTAAAAATTACTTTTTGTGGTTTTTAAAATGGACGTTTTGAAAATCACAAAATGTGGTTAGTTTTTAATTGTAAAAACTTGGTTGAAATCTTTTGAAAATTAAAAATTAAAAATTCGCAACCACCTCAAACAGCCTCTAAATAATACAATCTATTTATAAGAACTTAGGACATAAATGTCTATAGATTAAGCAGTCAAGTCTACAGCTAAATAAATTGCTAGCTGGAGAAACAAATGGATGCATTAGTTATGGGCATTCTAACAAAAGCATCTCAACCCTGCATCAGGTAACGGGAAGCATGCGTAAAACCCCATAACTGTTTTCGACCAAAAAAAAATCATCACTGCACATATTAAAAATAGAGTATCATTAGTAAATCGTAACCTTATTTGGTGTAGCAGTAGAAATAAGAAGTCAGCAAAATAAATACATGGATAGCATTATCATGAACTATAGCAGTAAATGTGGAGTTAAGGATTTTTAATTATGATGAGCATTTCCGACAACAACTAATTGGTTGTTTGGTTACCGGTTATAACAATGAGAATCAATTCTATTGGAATTGTTTTTAAATTATTTTCGTCTCAATACTTCATAAATCGTGCATAATTCATTTATAACCATTGATTCTATGAATCTATCAAAATCAATTTTACTATACTGTAAATCAAACGGACTATAAGTCATATGGTGGTAAGTGGGGTTGTATCATTCAGATTTCCTCTATCTTTTATAATCAGACTATGTTCATTTCATCCACATTTTTCACTGGAACCTCTATCTGTTTTCTATCTTTTATATTTTCTAGTATGTCCATTCATTCTTGTATGGACAATTAGGTTGAGAAAAATTAAAATCCAGCTCTCACCTAAGCTTGGGGATTATGAGTAGTACATCACTACCTGTTTCTTTGATACAAAGAAGCATGTTTCAGTTCCATCTCTATTTTGAAATATGCTAGTTACCAGACACATTAAATATTTACAAATGATGATATGCTAGTTATCAGAAACATTAAATATTTACAAATGGTGACAAAAGATAGAGATTAGGCTCTTGAATTTCATTCCTCTGAAAAGCATGCAAACAACAAAAAATCATATGTGGATTGTCCTATCTTTTTTATAATGGATTCAGGAATGTGTAAGGAAATCGTGCCATTCGTGTTGATGTGTGAACACTATAAGGAAGATCTAAAGCTGATTCCTATAATTTTACAAAAATCATGTTGATATTGATGTGTGGATTGTCCTATCTCAATCCACAATTGTCATGTAGTGTTATGAACACTTTTTTTTTATAAGCAAAATTGTATTAAAAAGGGAATACAAGGGTTACTCCAACCCATACTACACAGTCAAGACCAAAGAAAGTGTTATGAACACTATAAGGAACATTATTTTGAAATACAGACAGACAAAGGGAACATTATTTTAAAAGATGAATGAAACAGGAAATCAATGCCTTTCTAGTAAGAGATGATCTTAATCCATTGCAATGTGCCCTCTACAGTCTTCAAACAAAAGGTGACGTACACATCAACATTTTTATGCTTGTAATATTCTGATTCTAATTTTCATGAAACATAAAAAAGAGAACAGAACTCAAAAGTAAGGCAAACCAATAGAACAGAACACAATAATTGGACTCCTCATATATTATTATCTTGGTTTTCCCCTTGTTGGAATGATTATCACCAACATATTGCTCAGATTAAATGAATAAAGTGTTAGTAAAAAACCAGCTCACACAAAGAGATGAACAAAAAATGATCAAATTGTTCACTTGGATGATAACTACAATTCATCACATCTTATTATAGTAAGCAAAAGACAGTTCATATGAAGCTGATTTACATTAAGGGTAAGGCAGAAGCAGGGATATTGGTCATAAACCTTAAGAGAAATAATAATTATATGCAAAACAAGAAACAATTTAAGCACGCAAGCAAAATAAAGAAAAAAGAGTTAATCAGCAGAGAATGAAATACACTTACTAACATGATGTAAGCAAGATAACCGGGTCCGTATCTAGGAATTTCGGGGCCTTAGGCAAAAATTAAGACAGAGGCTCATGTTAATATAGACTAATAATTTTTATGTTATTTTTCTGGATCTTTTTTATATAGTTCAATATTTTTAATGGTGTGTTAATTTCATTTGTTAGAATTTCTTTCAATAAATTTAATTCTGAAAACAAATCAAGACCATCAATATCAAAATGGTCCTCAAAACTAAAAAACTTTTTAAGATTGATGAAATATTTTTTCAATTCATCTTCCCCTAAACTTTTAAATTTATTTGAATCAAATAAAAAACCAAACATGTTTTCATATTCTAAAAAATGTTCAAATCGACTCTCAATAAAAGAAATAGACTGGTCTAATATATACAAAAAAAATCAATGTGAAAAGAATCTTCAGCAGATGAGCTATCTCATCACTAACAATGTTATCAAAATGTTTTTTCTTATGAATCTTACGTTTTTCATTGAACTTGGACTCTATATCCATTTCAATAGTCATTTCTTTGGTGGATTCTAATGCAGATGCAAAACCATTTTCCCTATAATGTTTTAAATAAGTTATAAGGCCTCTTAAGTGATCTATAGCAACATTTATATGCATATCTTTAGATTGCACGTGATCTTACTTATGGAATTAACCGCAAAAAGTATATCATACCAAATATTCATTCCCAATAAAAAATGAGATCTAAAAATTGTAATTTATAAATGTTAATTCAATTTCAATTCAATCAATTACTTTATAAAAAGCAAAGCAAATAAGTGAAATGATCAAATCTGCTGAGATACTAGCAACGTGTGTGAGTGTCCACTTGATGTCACTTAGAGTTGGTCACTCTTGGTGTGGGGGTATACCGATTCACAAATTAGAATATGAAAGCTGAAAAGTCAAATAATTGCTTGAAAATAGTAGTAGAGAATTGAGAACAAAGAGAATGAAAAAGAGAGAGACTAGAGAGAAAACAGAGAGGTTGAAGATCCGTAAAAGACAAAGTAAGTAGTGACTTTTTTTTGTCAAAGAAAAGTAAATTGCATTATTGTAGTAACCGTACAAGTAGCCAATAGATAATAGGCTCAACAATACCACTGATACAAGGAAACTCACTATTAAGTGTTGGGTGGCTTTTCATTTGCAAAAACTAATAAATGGGTTGTGGACTTTTAAGTAGTTTAAGGGCCCGTTTGGTGCACATGATAAGAGACAGGATATGATAACTTTATCCTATCCTATCACTTATCATGTGTTTGTTGCACCAATATGATATGATAACTTTATCCTGTTGCTTATCATATTTTCCTTCTAGTGGAATTCTTATCCTGAGGAGGGAGCTGGGTTAGGGAGTGATAGGATAGGATAAGATAAGATAAAAAAATTTCTTCCTCATTTATCCTATCTCTTTCTCTCCTCTCTCCCCCTCTTTCTCTCTCCTCCCCTCTCCTATCTCTCCCCTCTTTCTCTCTCCTCTATCTTTCCTCTCTCCCCCTCTTTCTCTCTCTTCCCTCTCTCCTCTATCTCTCCTCTCTCCCCCCTCTTTCTCTCTCCTATCTCTCTCCTCCTCTCTCTATAATAACGATTTTTTGTGGTAATTTTGATATTAATTTTATATTTTTAATAATTTTATTTTTGTAAAATAAATTTAAATATTTTTTAATAATTTTTTTTATTTATGTGTGCTTGCTGAAAAGCAAAAAAAATAATTTAAATTTGTAATAAGGATAATTTTTCATTTTAATATTCTTTATATATATCATATCCTACCATAATTTGTCCATCTCAAACGTAGGATAGGATAAAATAATCATATCTGTCTTCTTATCCGGGTGTACATCAAACATAGGATAAGATAAGAGCTTATCCTGCTCTTATCCTATCATGTCACTATCCAACTCTCCTATCATATCCTATCATGAGCACCAAACGGACCCTAAATGATAAGAAAAAAAGAGGTATAATTATGAGCCTTATAGAATATTGGGCCCTATCTCAAACATTATTAATTTTTTAAAAAATAATTTATAACAATAATATTACTGTTAGAAAAAATTGGGGGCCTTATAAATTTGGGGGCTCTAGGCAATGGTCTTAGTTGCCTCGTTGAATATCCGGCCCTGAAGATAACTAAGGTACGTAGTAAGAACATTACCTCAACATTCTTCAGTTCAAACTCTAGACTATAAGCCAGACATAAGTTTCCAAATGTATCTCATGGTCCACTAGTTCCAGTTAACCTTTTCAACCAGAAAGGATACATTAATTCAAGACAAGATATTCAACTAGTGGTGCTTCAAATTAACAATAATAAATTAGACTGACAAAAAGTTAGTAGCACTATTGAAATACTTACAGATCTCCATCTAAGCACAAAGCAAAAGCACCACCACCACCAAATGCAAGTCACTTGAACATAAGTAATAGTACCGGTTGAAACCTACAAATAAACATATAAATCATAAGGTCACTAGTTCAAAGGAAACCAGAAGGAAAGAAGTAGCCCTCCATGCTTGAAATAAAATATTGAGAGAGCTTGTACCCTGCATAACAGATAATTCATTTGTTTTCAATTTTCAGCTAGTAGCTAAAAATTAATTACAAGATTATCCCTCAATCACCTCCACTTATCATTATTTAATAATTAATGATGTCCTTATATGTCCTTTTATCATTTTTTGCTAGTTTTACCAAACACATTCAATAGCTTTTCAGCTTTCAGCCAGCTTTAAGTTTCAATTAGTTATTCAGTTCTCAGCTAGCTTTAAGCTTTCAGCTAGCTTTTCAGCTAATTTTACCAAACACACTCTAAGAATTTCAGAGAATTTGAATTCTAGGAATTTTAATTGCTTCACTTGAAATTCCTTCATTTTCAAAATTTGTTGTTTGGATGAAGAAATTTACTTTCTTCATTTTTAAAATTCTGTTTAGATAAAGAAATAAAATTCCCCCATTTTTAGAATTCAGTTTTTATTATTTTAAATTAAATTATTTTATTTTATATAAACAACATAATAAATTATATTATTTTAAAAATAATAATTTTTCATACTTATAAAAATATATAAAATACATATGATAATCTTTATATATAAAAAATAGTAATACCTAATATATTAAAATCATGAAAATTATACATGTTTTCTCATTCAATTAAGCACGATGTTAACAAGAAATTGAATTTTTCATTGAGAAGTCAACAATATCTCTCAAAAGTGTACTCATTTTTGTATGGATTCATTAGCCTTTTCAATTTACAATTGAATCTATAGTAGCAAATATGTAAACAAATAGTGGAATTTGAATCCAATCACTTTATACAAGTAACTATGTCACTACCTAAGAACAAAAATAAGAACATAGTAAACTAATATTGCAAACTAGATCTTTTTCAAGTTCATTCTTCTATCAACTCAGTGATTACTTGGCTCCCGCCTCTAGCTAATCCTCTACTTCAAACCAACCAACAATTAGTAAGTAAAATTTTAACATCACAACACAACCAAATAATAGTTTTTTTATATTTTAAGATGGCTACTGGATCATGCCTATTTTGCAAAACAAATTCAACTAATATGTCTCTTCTTCAATTTTTATAATAAAAAAGTACTGCAATTATAAATGTTATATTAATGTTATAGTGGGTTATAATCAAAATATTATTGTGCAGTATGTCTGGTAGACCGGTAGAAATTGGTAATTGAAGTGCTAAGTTAACTAAATGTGAAATAAATTGACTAACTAATCAAGCCAAACTCTAGTTTGTATGTTTCTTTGAAGTCCCAACTGATGAAATGAAGGTTGGTTTTCACCACAGTCTGCAAAGAGTGATGTGGATGTAGAAATCACAGGAAACACTAGAAGGGGGGTTGAATAGTGTTTTATAAAACTTAAGCAGTTTTTGGAAAACCTTTCACAAGCAACACTTTTTCACAAAGAGATTTTTATAACTTGCTGAAACTGGGAATTTTGTATTTGTTGAAGTTGTTTCAACAGGTTCAATGAAACAATTTAGAATGAATGCTTTTCAGCATAGTGTTATAAAACAGAAATCTCAGAACCCTCCACGTTAGTATAAACTGAATTTAAATGGAGTTTAGGGATGATAGAACTTAGCCAAAGACTTGTACTGGCTCTCCAGGCTCAAGAAGGAGTATTCTTTCTTCCACCAAGCCTCTCCAGGCTCAACAACGAGTATTCTTTCTTCCACCAAGCCTCTGCAGGCTCAACAATGAGTATTATTTCTTCCACCAAGTCTCTCCAGGCTCTTAGACACTTGAAAGTGTTTACAAAGGAATTGGTTTAAGTTACTGAACCAAACAAGTTCCTAACTTAAACAAGAACAGGATTGTACAAGGTAACTGAGTATAACTCAGGATAAATGAAATTTTGAGTACAATATATCAGAGAGTATGCAACTTTAATTTTTGCAGCGTTTTGGCTTGAAACAATTTTCCTCTCTTCTTTGAAGTCCTTTACGAAGCTATATATAGGAATGAAATTAAGTCCGTTGAAGATTTCTGAAACCACCGTTGAGAGATAGCATTAAATGTTGTAGGAACCGTTGTGAGACAATCTTCTGATAGCTTCTGACTTGAGCAGTGCAGGTGTGCAGATATGATTCAGTTCTGACACATTTGCAGGTACTATGATACAGATTTCCCTTTCAGGTATGATGATTCAAATTGTTCAAAAGGTCTCTGTGATCTTTCCTTAAAAGAGACATGCTTGCAGAAGACGTTGAGAATGCATTTAAGGTCTTCAGCAAGTCTTCATGTTTCAGATAGTACATCTCTTCAGAGGGTTTATTTACTTCAGCAAGTCCTGACTCTTCAGCAGGTTCTTCTCCTTCAGAGGGTTGCACCACTTCAGAAGGTTCCTTTTAGAGGGTTGCTGAAACATAGAAAATACCCTTAAGAGAATGTGTACTATACTTTAACCAAATTTGTTATTCATTAAAACTTAGGATTATGAGACTTAAACATTATTAATCACTTAATAATATTTTGAGACTCAACAAATGATATCATCCACATAAACCAAAAGAAAAACAGTGCGAGCTTGATGCTTATAGATGAACAAAGATGGATCACATTTGCTAGCTTGAAAACCAAACTGAATGAGAGTAACTTTGAGTCTGTCAAACCAATGCCTTGGGGCTTGCTTCAAGCCATAAAGAGCTTTATTCAATTTACAAATAAGGGATTTATCTTCAACTTCAAAGTCAGAAGGTTGAACCATATAAATTGTCTCCTATAAAAGACCATTAAGAAAATCATTATTTATTTCCAATTGAAACAACTCCCAATTATTAGTGAGGGCAAGAGTAAAGATAATTCTAATAGTAATAGGCTTAACAACAGGAGAGAATGACTCATGAAAGTCAAAGCCAGGAATTTGATGAAAACCATTGGCAACTAACCGAGCTTTGAACTTGTTGATAGACCCATCTGCACTTTCTTTTATTCTAAACACCCATTTACATCCTACCACCTTTCTATCAGGAGGAAAGGGAACTAAAACCCATGTGTGATTCTTTCATAGAGCAGAATACTCTTGCTGCATGGCAGAAAACCAAGTTGGGTCAAACAGAGCTTGTTTGATACCTAAGGGTTCAGTATGAGCCAACAACAAGGAGGGACGAATCTGAGGACAAAGTGTCCCTGATTTTGACCTGGTTTGCATAGGATGATCATTAACAGTTCTTGGAGCAGGTTCAATGTGAGCACTAGACTCAGGAATAGAGGAAGAATTAGACTCAGGCTGTGACACAGTGGGTGACACAGTCAAAACATGATTTTCATCAGTATGGGGACTTATGTTGGAGGATAAAATAGGCCGTTGTGAGTGATCTGCAGCAGAGATAGGAAAGGAAACATAATTTTGAGGGTAAGAGGAGAGCAACATGGTGGTGATAGGTCAGAATTAAGGGTAAAGTATTGGGAGAGGGAGGAGATTGGAGTGGGACGTTGCTGAAAGATATCACAATAAGGAAATTTGTGTTCATTGAAAATCACATCTTTTGAAATGAAGATTTTTCCTGAAGAAGAGAGACATTTATAGCCTTTCTGAGAAGATGAATACCCTAGAAAAACACACTCTTGTGATCTGAAATCAAGTTTGTGGGCATTGTAGGGTCGTACGAAAGGGAAACAAGCACACCCAAAGGTTTGTAAAAACATATGGTAAAGCAAAGTCCTAAAAGGCAAGAGGTAAAGAAGCATGATGAAGGAGGGTAAGACCCAAATCAAGAATGTGTCTATGTTTCCTTTCCACCACACCATTTTGATGGTGTGTGTGAGGACAAATCAACCTATGAGTGATGCCATGATTATTCAAAAGGGCAGTAAAAGGCCTGAATTCCCCTCCCCAATCAAACTGAACACTTTTAATTTTGGAGTTCAGTTGAGGTTCAACCATAGCTTTAAATTGTTGAAAAATAGAAAGTGTCTCAGCTTTGGATTTCAAGGGATATATCCATGTGAACCTAGAATAAGCATCAATAAAAGAGACATAGTAGACATATCCATAGTGAGAAGAAATGTAAAAGGGTCCCTGTTGGGTAAGAGGGGAGCTGAAACCGCCGGGGAGTCCTCCAGCATAGGTCCGATGAGCAAACGAGCAAACCACATAAGTGGACTAGACGCCACATCCAACCCAAAACCTTAAGGTAGTAGGTTTATGGGTCTTTCCACTTATATATTGCTCTCCATGCTCATCCCTAACTGATGTGGGACTAACACTTGACATCCCAACAGTCCCCATAGGTCAGTAAAAATTAATTCTAAGGGTGCAGAGTAAATAGTTTCAGAAACAGGGGAGGAAGTCGATGTGACTTCCCTACACAACATAAAGAGCAAAACTCATTGCCATTTTTATTGGAAGATGGAACTTTACAATAATTAAGAACAAGTTTAAGAACATGAGAGTTAGGATGACCCAACCTAGTATGCCACAAAGAGTGAGAACTAGGGGTTAAAGCTTCATTTGAAACTTTATTTACATCATTGGAATTTAAAACAGCCCTAGAACTAAATGACAATTCAGCAAAATCTGAGTGTGCTTCAGCTGAAGAGGACAACAACACAGATGGCTGGTGAAGCTTTAGGTTGGGAAAGGAATAGAGTCCATCGGCGCCAACAACACTATGAAGCAAAGTTTTATTGGTCCCCTGAGATTTGACAAGACAATGATGAGAGTGAAATTCAAAGAATACAGAATTTCCTTTGGCAAATTTGCTTACACTCAATAAATTTTTCATAATAGAAGGAACATGAAGTTGTTTAATCTGGAAGAAACAAATGAATTAATAGGGGACAAAAAAAGAGGAAGAACCAGAACCGGTAATATGCAAACTTTAACCATTTCCAATAAAAAATTGGTTCGGACCCTCAAAGTGGCATAGCTGATGTATATTTTGAGGTTCACCGGTGACATGAAAGGAGGCGTCTTAATCAGGGATCCAAGTAGAATTGGCAGCATTCTGAGAGGAGGTAAGTAAGGCACAAGGAGTGGTGGCATTGGTAACCTGATTGGAGGTCAGCAAATTGGGATTGACCCAAGTGTTGGAAGCTTTGTCGTTGGACTAAGGCAAATTATGTTGCACAGGTTGCTGGGTTGAGGGATCATAGAGCACAAGCGACTCATGAGGTTGATAACTTGAATCATCCCTGTAAAAGCAAATATTGGTAGTGTGACCATATTTCAAGCAGATTTGATATTGGAAGTTTGCAAAGCGACCTCCACGCCTCTGTCAGTGCCTCCGCTATGGCGACCTCCATTGTCGCCGCCACGAGCTCCATAACCACCACGACCGCCACGAGCATATCCACCATTAGAGTTCTGGCTAGGTGCAGTATCAGATGAGTTAGGGTGCGTGTATCCTTGTGTGTAGTTTACAGAGGGAGAGAATGACTGTTTTCGAAATCTATTGATTTGAGATTCATGTACAAGAAGGAGAGCCTTAACTTCAGCAACAGGAGGAGTCGCAAACTTGTTTTCAATAACAGAAATCACGGATGCATAATCTTGTGGTAAGCCTTCTAGAATGGCGTCAACGTGTTCTTCAAGCGGTATTGGATTTCCCACACTAGCAAGTTCGTCAACAATGTTCTTAATCTGAAACAAGAACTAACGCATCGTCTTACCGTCAAGGGAGGTGGGGTGAAGGTCAGTGCGAAGTTGACGAGTAAGCGCTTTTGTCTGCAGATGGAAGTACTTATGAATTTTATCCCAGACCTGATATGAGTGAGTCGAGCCAATGACGCGATAGGACAGATTTCGACAAAGATGATTGAAGCCAGGTGAGCAGCATCTGGTCCTGGACTTCCCAAGCCTCATATGCGGGATTCACTCTGCCAGCGTTGCAATCTTGATCAGTGAGGTATTGCAGAGGAATTGATGGGTTAACAACGAACCTCTGAAGCTTGTGGGCTTTGATGACAGGTTCAATTTGTTGTTGCCAGTACAGATAATTGGAGTCATTGAGTTTCTCAGCTACAGAATTAAGAAAGGGTTGAGACGCGGAAGGGATGGAATTAGAGGAAGCCATAGAAAAAAAAATCAGGGTGTACCACTGGAAGGATGGCTCTAGATACCATCTTAGAGAAAAGGTTAGATTCTAATGAAAATTTTATTGATTCAACCCAACAAAAACGAAATACAAAGGGAGCATTTATAATAGCTACCCTTGCCAATACAGCTGGCCAAGATAACAGAATAACAAATTATTACAGCTAGCAAAACAACCAAATTTCGTATTCTATTCTAACAGGGAACCAGGGTGCTAATAAGGTTCTTGATCTTTACCTGTTCTTGCAGCTTTATAAAATGTTTCATTAAGTTTTTTTTTGTTTGGAGTTGTTTGCAACAGAGAATTGAGAGCTCATTCCAAAATCATATGCTTTAATAGGTTGTGCATGTAGTTGCGTTTTGTTTACATTCCTCCCATCGTCAAAATAGATCCTTAAGAATTCCTGGTGCACTTGTCAATCTTTCTGACCTTGACAATGGTTTTACCTCCAATGTTACAAGTGGTGAAAAACTAAAAGCAATACGTCACACTAGCTGCTGCTCATCACAAGATACTGATACAAAGGCTGGGAAATCTGCCTCACCATTGAATCATCATGTCATTTATCTGGCATCCTTTGTCAATGTTAATTAGCATCCCTTTTCCATTATTGTAAAATGTAAGTTACCCAAGCCTGAACCAGAATTGTTATAGGATCTTTATTATATCTATGCTTAATGATATATGTTGTTATTAACATCATGCTTAGTCTTTGATGGTGACAAGTGTGGAAGGGTCAAAATAGAATGCTCGATGATTTACATTTCGCAATGCATGTTTTGTACGATTGTAAAATGGGAAATATTTGAATTAGTAGCATTATTTTATTCAGTGTGTATACACGGAAAATTGCATTCCCTCTCACACTTCATAGAAAAATTTGAATTGTAACATTAGATTTAGTTTTCTCTTGATAGCAATCAGCATGACAGCATCTGTTTCATCTGAACTGGTGCTGCACTTTTGTATTGTGGCACTGGTTTCTTCAGCTGGTCTGTTCCTCCTCACACACTAATATTGTGATGCCTACACACAAAGCATTAAAGGACTTGTTAAAATCAATCAAATTCATCCGTGTAAATTGTGTACTTTCACCCTGTGTTTAGATAGGGTGTTGTAACTTATATTGGGAAATGGCAACGAAAGAAAGCCGGGGTAAAAACATGTTAACATTTTCTTTAGCCATCACATGGGTATATATAATTTTCCTTACACAAAAGTAAGAGGAAAACAATTATATAGACCATGTATCCCCCACAATGTTACTGCATGAATACAATAGAATTTCATGAGTTTTGATAGAATAGAGGACATAAAATGATTTAGTCATCTTCCGACACAAGATTTGGTACAGGACACCAATTTGCTTTATAGATGACCAAACAAGTGCACCTTCAGCATACAAAAATCAGTGCATACAGAGAATAATAGAAACTTTCTACACCTCAACTCTGACGAAAAATTCCAAAGCTTGGCAAATAGTTAACTGAATGTAATAATGGGTTTAAACATGAATACCATAGTATCACACTCCAAGCCACACATTTGATTAACAGCACAACAATTAACCAAAAAAAAAAATAATTAAGGCAATAGTAGAGAAAGGTCAACCAAAAGAATGGGCTCCCTGTGAGAATAGGAAGAAATGGTTCCCAGATCTCTCACTTGGGACTTGGAATTTATGGACAACTTCCTTATATTTGTAGAAGCCAAAAATACTCCTCTCGAAGTGCTCAAAAAGTTTTTTGAACTGTGCTAGTGAAAAATCTGAGTAAATCATCACTCTCGTCCCTGACTTATTTCGAGTCGATCACTTTAGTCCCTGACTTTTGGAAACCCTCAGTTTAGTCCCTGGCCTTTGTAAAAGCCAGAGACTAAACTGATGGATTTTATAAAAGTCAGGGACTAAACTGATGGATTTTTACAAAAGTCAGGGACTAAACTGATGGATTTTTACAAAAGTCAGGGACTAAACTGATGGATTTTTACAAAAGTCAGGGACTAAAATGAGGTTTTCCAAAAGTCAGGGACTAAAGTGATCGACTCGAAATAAGTCAGGGACGAGAGTGATGATTTACTCGAAAAATCTACATTCATAATAACAAGTATATATCTCTCCAAGACCACAATCATGTTTCTTCTTTATATTAAGTTCAGAGAAAGAGAACATATGAAATTGAACATGTATCCCCAATTTTCCTGCATGAATACAATAGATATTCATGACTTTTGATAGAATAGAGGGCATGAAATGATTTAGTCATCTTCCGACACAAACTTGGTACAGGAGCCCAATCTGCTTTATAGATGACCAAACAAGATAGTCTTTGAGAAAATCAAATTCACAAGGCCATAAAAGCAAAGTATACATAAATAAAAAGCATTAGCCCATCTTTCTCATAGAAAAACCAGGGCATTCAGGGAATAATTGAAACTTTTTACCCCACAACTTTGACCAAAAAAAATCAGATGTTAACTGAACTCAGAATTACATGTAATTGCACATCACACATGATACATCAAATAAAAACAAGAATACAACGGAGAAGCCATAGTCACATTTCATCCTCCATTCAAAATTTAATTAACACAATGAAAAAAAATTAAACCATCCAAAACCTACCATACTAAATATAAGCAATAATGTTCATTTTCCACATTCGAATGAGTAATTTAAAGTATGTATATACCTCCATACAACAAAGCCATATAGGAGGTTTGTAGTGAAGACACACAGCGTGGGCAATAGATATAACTCCGAGTTGTTGACCTTCTCAGCATGTAACTCCACACTATTCTAGGGAAACTTGAACCTCTAAGCTCCCTAATTTTCCTTCCTTTCTCACCTATAGTTCACAAACCCAACAAATAAACACAAACAAATCGATCAATATCAGCAACATTAGAATGCACGAAAATAATGAGACTAAAAAATGCGAACAATGGAAGCAAACACGCACCAAGAACGACTTAGTGAGCTCTGGGATCAGAACCTTGTTCGGCTCAAGAAAGAAAACTCCATCACCTACGAACTGCACAAGCACATAAATGTTAGGCTCAAAAACAGACAAGGGAAAGTAAAATGAACGAGAAGATGAGAGTACTGCGTCTCGTCACTTGTAACACTGACCTTGTGGGTAGCCATTGCGCAAATTAGAAATATAAGAAGGGAAGGTTGTGGTGGCAGTGACTGGGAAACCCTAATTTTGGAGACAAAGGAGAGGGTCAAATTTATAGGCGGAGGCCATGATCAAACCAACCCGAGACTCAGTTAGGGTTTGTCATTCAACGGATCAGATTCATTAGTTCAATTTAGCCTTGTTTGGCCATCAAAAGAAAATAGAAGGAATCCATCCCCACGCAACCAAAAAAGAAAAAGAAAAAATGAAAATGGAAGTAAAAAAAAGAAACAAATGAAAATGAAATAAATTTATAATTGTTTTAATTGAAGAAAGATGAAACCAAGAAGGTAAAATATTGTTTTATTTTTTATTTTATTAGTTTAAATAAAAAATAAAAAAAATATCTTATATGTATAGGGTGAGGATCAACTTACTCGAGGAGTAACTTTGGGTAAAGTTACTTCGCTTAATAACTCCTTATCAACATTTAATTTCATCAATCCAACCGTCATATTAACAATTTTCATTAAGTAGATCAAGCCAACAAAACTTCATAAAATTTAAAAATCATTTGATGTTTCATCAAATCAAACCACTTCAATTTAACATGCAATATATTTTTTAAAATATAAGTAAATGTTCACTATAAAATTACATACCTATGAATGTCCAATTAATCTAAAATTGGGTGTGTATAATCATCATATTAATGTCAAATTAATCAACGATTAAATTTGTTAAATTCACATTCAATAAGAAGTTATTAAGCAGAGTGACTTTGTCAGCTACTAGTTGAAAATTAATTACAAGTTTGTCCCTCAACCACCCCCACTTATCATTATTTAACAATTAATTATGTCCTTGTATGTCATTTTTATCATTCTTAGCTAGTTTTACCAAACACCTTCAATCAAATCAGCTAGCTTTTCAGTTGTCAGCTAGATTTAAACTTTCAGCTAGTTTTTCGGTTTTCAACTAGTTTTTTAGCTGGTTTTACCAAACACACTCTTGGCCCCACTTTTTTCGCAAGAATAGGGTGTTCATAGCCAATTCTAAACCCTAATAGCAAAAAATGAGCTGAAAAAGATTCAAACCGAAAAGCGCAAAAAAAAAAATATTGGATTGGATTGGTTTCCGGATCCTATGTTAAAAATTGACTTAATCCAATCTAAAAGGAACTTATATACACATATTATTTTACTTATACATTTATAATTGAGTAACCACATATGTTAGAAACCGATCCAATCCAATCTAAAAAAACTTATATACAAGTATTATTTTTATATATTTATAATTGAGTGACTACATACCTTTGTTTTTTTAACTTTCTAATACTCCATTTTGAGATGGTATCAAATTTGACTAACAAATTTTAAATTCATAATTCTTACAAATATAACTTTTGCAGCTACAAGGGGAAAAAAGTTTTAGCCTAAGCCTTCTTTGTCTCCCTCTCATTGTTATTCTTCAGTTGAGCCATTATAGAGTTTTTAGGTAATTAAGAAACTTCTTAGTCTTTGTGTCTGCTTGTTTTACCGTTGTGAAGGTTCCAAAAGTAATTCAGCCCAACATTAGTAGTTATTACTTTTATCGAAATATAATTTTGATTTGCTCCAAATTGAAAACAAACAAGCCCTTCATCTATAACCTCTCAAGTATATAATCAGGTTCAAACATTAACAAACCAAAATGAATCACCCAACCCAATCATCAAATATTGGTGAGGTCAAGTCGAGTTGGTAAAACTCTCATGTTGGTAAAACTCATGTGTTCGTACTAAATACATTTTTTCTCTATCTACTCATCACATCTTATATATCTCTCTCAATTATCCCTCATCAAATCTTATAAGTATATATTTGATTTCCATTAAAATCACATGTTAAATGTTATTATAATTTCTCAAAGCTAAGGAGAATGAGATGGGTAAATTCATGAAGTGAAAATGGGCATGAAAACAACCATTTCTGCTTAAATTAAATACAACCACTTTTTACCATCATTGTGTACATTGGAACTGAGACTTCCCTTCCTGTTGCACGCAAATCAAATTACAAGGTAGACTTGATCTGGTCGGAATAGTTGGTGAGTGGAATTTTTCCAATTTGCAAGCAACTAGTTCAGCTGTTTGTTAAGTGAAATATTTTTATTAATAGTTTTTTGTCAATTTTTATGAGAGTAAACCACCAATTTGGCCCCCATCGTATACCACCAACTTCAGGTTAGTCCCTAACGTTATCGAAATTAATTATTAGTCCCTAACGTTTTGCAACGTCAAGCACGTTAGTCCCTGACGTTAAATGACTTTTGTTAACATTAACAGAATTGTACAGGCATACAGTTAAATGCCAGGTGTCGTCTGCCTGTGCTTTACTATAGTAACCTTCATTTTAGTCCTTGGTTCACAACAAATAAAACCCCAAATAAAGGTTCAATTTGGTCCAACGAATCCCTAACAATTACAAGTTGCAGGAGCTTAGTTTCTTTGTAAAGCTTAACAAATGGCAGAAGAAGCGTTGTGGGGCGAAGAAGCCATGGCTAGAAGTTCTCCTTAAATCAAGCTTGTCACCCAATGGATCCCCTTCAATCATAGTGTATTTGCAAATCAAGTTCTCCTTATCAAATGCATCAATCTTGTGTTTGAGGTATTTGAAGGGGCTAGCTGCATAAAAGTAACAAATAACAGGTTATTCAAGAAATATAGAGCAATTAACCTATTCAGATCAGTTCAGCTTGTCTATGTTTGATTTGATTGCTAAGTGCTAACCTTCATTGAAGTTAACTTGTTCAATGCTTCCAACATCTCCATCTCCTTGAATTAAATTGACATCTCTAACAAACTGTGGTAAGAGCTTTGGAAGCAAATTTCTAGAGTCTATGATCAAGGTCGTGAACATGCGTGATGGTGCAACAGAGGATGAATAATCCAGAGTAAAGGTTATGACTCCCATAATGAACTTTGTAGATTAATTGCAGAAATCACAGGGAATCAAAATTGTGAATGATAGATCCAGAGGGAGAGATTTTGGTGTTTTATAGGTCCAACAGTTCTTACATGAAGTTTCCTTGAAAAAGCCCTTTGATAAGTTTGGAAATGGACATTTATTTGGGTGTGTTTATTTGATTTAAATTTATGACCCCATATATGGGCTGCTATTGGCAGAATCAAAGTCATTTGCCATCATTATAGACTTGGACTCATACAATTCAGAATCAGATTAGTTCCTCAGTCTCCTCACCTACCTTGGACATGCTGAGAACTAGCAAGTGTTTTCACCAAAAATTGAAGAATTTTGTAGTCATCATTTTTACCTTGAAGCAATTAACCAATAATGCAATGAGCACTGGCTAGAAAGGAATCAAAGAAAAATGATGCAAGCAAACATATACTTTCTTTTTTTTTTGTCATGAGAATGAAGCACCAACTCTTTTGGCTCCTTGTTTTTTTCTTTTGGTCATCACTCTTTTGGTTCCCTTTTTTTATCAACTTCTGGCTCAAAACATCAATAGTTCTGAATGGACCATAAGGTCCAAAATGACAAACATGGCAAGTTGAAGTACTTTCAAAATAAGGTTCACATGTTAAATTTAAGATATAAATCCAAGGAGTTCTCCTTGGAGGCAAAGACGAGTAATTGTTTGGGTTTTTCTTTTTTTTTTAACCAGGGACTAAATTGAAGGGTTTTTGGGTTACTACAGTAAAAATGCCAGGCCAGATTTCTTACAGGAGCACAAACAGACGACACTTGACATTTAATTGTACGCCTGTGCAGTTCTGTTAACGTTAACAGAAGCCAGTTAATGCCAGGGATAGGGGTGTTCATGGGTTTCCTAAACCTAAACAACTTGTCGGGTCTTACCCGACCCGAACTCATTGGGTCGGTTTCACCGAGTTCTCGGGTAAACCCGGTCCAAATACTTGGAAAACCATTGCTAATAGGTCGGGTAACAGGTTAGGTGAATGTGTACCCGTCCAACTTGACCCGACCCGAGGTATTGATATATATATATATTAAAAAATTATTTTCCCCCTTCTTTGCTCCTTTACACGAGCCAGGCACCAAATTTCCCCACATTTCAGAAACATTTCCCCCTTTTCTACCCTAGCCTCCTGCCTCCCCCTCCCTCTGAGCTTTGTCCCTCTCACTCTCAGCCCCCAAGCTCCGACAGTCTCGCCGCCGTTTAGCTTCCCGTCGCCGTCTGAGGGACTTGGTTCGCACCGCGCTGCCGTCCCTCTCTTCTTCCTCCGCCGCAAATATAATGCGAAGGCTCCCCTTGCCTCCTAGCTTGGCCGCAACGCACCCAGCAACGCTGCCCCTCCCTCCGAGAGAGAAGCTGGAAAATGAAGGTTCACACACAGAGAAATCTGTGGATTGTTCAATAAGATCTTTAGGGTTCATTCTCCCTTTAGAGTCCATGCTTCATTAATGGTGTGGGTGGCCTAGATTTGGTAAAATCTTGCTCTTTAAGATTAGGTAGTAGAAGTATTGGTTGAATTCTGTAAATATTGTAGTTGGGACTTGAATATAGAAGTGTCTAGTGCTTGTGACATTGTGATTGTTGGTTGAGTCTTCCTACTCCTAGTTGGGGTTCTTTTAGTCTACTGCTGATAGCTTTTTGCTTGCCTGTGTCTATGGTATACTATTCATATTGTTTTGTTGGTCAAACTGTGGTATTCAATTCATATTGTATAGTAGCCTTCTTACTCCTAGCTGTTTTTTGCTTCTTTTACTCCTAACAGAAACCTTTTTTGTTAACTTTTTTAACAGCCCAACTGGCCCAAAAATAAATAAGCCCAACCCACCCGAACCGACCAGGCCTTCCTGGATTCGGGTCAGTTCGGGTTTAACCCACCAAACTTTTTGCACGAACCGACCCAGCCTGCTTGCCATGCTCATTTCGGTTCCAAAAATGTTGTGAGCCCGACCCGACCCAAGAACAGCCTAGTCGATTTGGGGAGCAAATTGGTGGTTCACTCATTTTTATTATTAATTTGTACCTACCCGGCTACCCGTCCTGTAAAGACTACTATATACAAAAAGAATAGTGGAAAAGTTAATCGTCATATTCTACTCAGTTTTTCATCGTATTCTACTCATATTCTACTCAAGTTAATCATCGTATTCTACTCGTTAATTAATATTAACAAAATTTGACAACAAATTTTATGAAAAGTTCCCAAAGAAATTTATTAATTACATACGCCATAGAGAACTATTTGCCGTATGAAAACTAAAAAGTGATCTACGCCCTGAAGATCATCCCAAAGGAGGAGTACAAGTACAAAATCAACAATATTTATGTGGGAACATGGATGGCATGAACCACAATCAGAATTACAACTGCTTAAGAGATGATGAGAAAAACAAGAGCAATTGATGCTTAAATATTTTAACTGAGTATAACAATGTCTTAAAACAGTAAAGAAACTACAAAATTCCGATCTGAGTCTTTGACAAAAACCACAGCATAAAAGAAACAGTAGGAACTCAGCTACTATGAATAACTACTCGAGCAATCAAAACATTTTCAAGCAACAGGGACAGGGACCTCAATATCAGTTGCCAAAACGGCAGCAGGCCGGTTATATTCTTCCTCCTCCTTAGGAGCATGGATCGTAACAAGATCAGGAAGGGGAGTTTTAGGACCTTGTTTGCCTTTAGGATCCCAATCAAGCATGATCTTCACCTTGATACCAAGAACACCCTATAAAACAGTGAGGCAAAAAATTGTTAGTACCATCACTAATGAAACAAACTGCATGAACAAGCTGAAAATATCCAGCCAAAAGATATTATTTAGGTATCTATGAAGAATAGAAGCAAACCTGTCTGAGGAGCACATGTCTCACTGCAGAATCAATGTAATCCTTGACAGGTTGCCCAGAAGAAATCATGTATCCATCCTTGAACTTCATGGATTTGGCTCTTTGGGCTCTCAATTTTCCACTGACAATGACCTGCTCAAATCAAACACCGTTTAACATAAAGCAATAATATAATAATAGGAGTTCAAAGATTGTTGTTTTATGGCATACCTCACATCCCTTGGCACCACTTTCCATAACAAATCTCAAAACACCATAGCAGGCCCTGACACAAAATAGTTAATGTTAGTCCAAATACAAGAATTGTATTCACGAAAATAAAAAAAATTTAAAAGGTTGCAGCCCTTACAAACAAACTCAGTAGAATATGGAAATATGCCATTACATAAGAGACAGATCTATGATGAGGAACTAGCACATATATCATTTCAAAGTAGACAGCCACTAAAAAACAAAAGCAGATTAATTATACCATCTTAAATCAGTATACATAAAAACTAAATGGGGAACCCTGGGTATATATTAATCAACAGTCAATATAAGAAGCAAAGGAATATGATTTCAGCCTCACAGCACACAGTAAATAAAACAAATGTTACAAAGCAACCAGCGATAATGTTATGATGGGCTCCATATATCTTTATTTTCATGTTACAGAGATCTACTATGCTGTGGGGAGGGAGAAATCAGGCTAAATCAAAGGCAAAACAATCCTAGAATCAAGTAGACCAGAACTTGAGATGTGACTCAACACAGCATCTAAAGCTTGGCATACCATAACAATATATTAAAATCTCAAAACTAAGTTAAAATCAACTGGTCACCCAGCTCTCAACTCATACCACCATGGAAGAAAAGTAACAACTATTGTACAAATTCACAAAGACGACAAGCAAAATCAGTGCCAAGATCTTTCCACCGCTAAAGGAACACTAACATAAAGAGATAAACAATGAACCAGGCAAAATTCTTCCTTTTTACATAGAAAATCATGTCTTTCGAAATCAGTAAACGAGATTCATTCCACGGCACATTTTATAATTGAAATTCCTTTGCTAAAACAAGTGCATCATCACCCAAGAGCAATCAAAATAAAGCTATCTAAGATTCATCATCACCCAAGTAATTTACAGTACCTCCTTACAGCAAGGCCACCAAGGAGCTTGTAGCGGAGAGACTCAGCCTGAGCAATAGCACAAAGGCCCCTGTTGTTGACCTTCTCAGCATAGAGTTCCACGCTGTTCTCAGGAAACTTAAACCTCTTCTGTACAACTGAGGTAAGTTCCCTAATTCTCCTTCCCTTCTCACCTATATCACATCACAAAACGAAATCATATTATCAGATTCATTTCATTCATCAAAACAATAAGAAAAGAAAAGGCTAAGGCGGAAAACGTACCAAGAACAGCCTGGGTTCTAGTGGCTCTGATGATGATTTCTGTGCGCACAGGGGTAACCCTGACCTCCACACCAGAGTAACCATCTTCAGCGAGCTCTCTGGTCAGAACTTCGTTCAGTTCAGCGAAGAAAACACCATCAGCGACGAACTGCGCCACAAACACAAATCTCTTAATCTCAGAAAACGTCAAATAAAATTAAACAGTAACAACATCAAATCAAATTAACGCACTGACTTTTCGCTTCTTGCTCATTTGGGTCGCCATTGTCGATAATCAGAACGTAGTGAGAGAGATCTGAAGACTCAAACCCTAATTTGTGAACGGTGTGTTGAGCAGAGCACACATAAGAATGAATTTATAGGTGGAGGCGATAATCAATCCAACGGCGCAAGTAACTTTAGGGTTTTATAATCAGACATCAATGGATCAGATTACTTATAATTTAAAATTTATTTATTTTGAAGGGGATAAATTTGAGACTTTAAAAATAAAATTTTGGATTAAATATATTTTTGGTCCCTCGAAGTATTGTGAAATTTGATTTTAGTCCTTCATTTATTTTTTCATTGGTTTGAGTCATCTATTTTTTAGAATCACATGATTTTAGTGATAGTCGTTTGTTATATTCCACTAAATGATGACATAGCAATATTTCTTGTAAAGTTTTTTATGGATTTTCCTTCGAATTTTCCAGCAGGTTTCAAAATGTAAAGGAAATTTTGTTCAGATTCTAAAATTTATGGGAAATTTACTATAGGTTTTTTACAATAAAGGAAAGAAATTTTATAGCAACATTTTTATATAAAATTTTTGTAGTTTTTTTGGAAATTTATTGCAGATAAATTTTTATTGAGAAAAGTGTAAGAAATTTCTTATGATTTTTTATCCGGGAAAAGTCACAGTGGAGCTGTAAATGTGACTTAGCATAGCATAGTTAATAAAAATGACAAAAAGCACGTGATTTTAAAAATGGAGGACCAAAATCAATGAAAAAATAAATCAGAGACCGAAATCGAATTTCACCATGTCTTCGGGGACCAAAAACATATTTAACCCTAAATTTTATGACAGAAACTAGAAAGTCAATTAAAATAAAACTTTATGATAAAATTTATTTCTGCAAAGATGTTAAGCAATTTCATATATGCAACATTGGAGTATACAAGTTGAAGAACAAATACCTACCGAGTACAATTTTAATTAAGGTGGGGTTTGGCTACCTCAGATGTGCAACAATGGAGCATTAGGGTTATTGAGAGTTAGAAAAATAGATATCAAGCTAAAAAATTGCGGATTGTGTGCCTTATGTAACAAAAAATGGGTTGAAGAATAAGTTTGCCAGGTCAGCAAACATGATAACGACCACATCAGCAATTTATTAATTGAGTCTAACGGCGAAGACTAATTTGTAAAAGAATTATTTTGGGAGGATGAAAAGCTAAAAAAAATTAGGAGGACTAAAATAAAAATGAATGTATTTTGAAGGGACCAACAACATATTTAAGCCTTAAATTAATGGATGGATATTGATCCATCCATTTTATTGTTAAATCCATTGGACTCATCTAGGTAAAACTTAAAATTAAGTCAAGCTAATTAAATTTGTTGGACTCGGGCTTCCTAATTTGAGATGGTTACTTCTATTTTAGAGAACCCTCAGATTTGTCCACAAACTTGTCATTTCTTTTATCATTAGTCCTCAAATTAAATTAACTGCATTAGTAGTTATTAAACTTTCAAATATTCATCACATTTTCAACTTTCACATTATCTCATCAAGTTGGTCCTTAACAAGGACCAATTTGATAGATATTATAAAGTAAAATGACTACTTATATAATTAATTTGGTTTAAGGACTAATATGGAGAGAGATGACAAGTTCAAGGACTAAATTGAAGGTTTACTCACTTCTATAAATATTAAAAATTAGGGAAAAATAGCAGGTTTATAATCGTTAATTAAAATAAAAAATGAAAATAAAGTATATCCAAACCAAATAAATCCAAAAATACGTAGACAAAAAAAAAGAAAATGGAAAATAAAGCACCCACAATTGAAGTAAATATTGCAATCACAAGAAGGTAGTTGAATTGTGATCAATTAAAATTTTGCTTCTTTTTATAGTAACTTCTAATTATATCTACTCAAAAATATCTTCTTGGCTGATATTAGAAGCTTGGTATATAATGTTAGACAGAATAACACAAGGATAAGTAATTTAGGTATATACTTATGTTTTTAAGTAGTGCTTGTATTATGAAAATATAGTCCTACCTTTAGAAAGACTTCCCTATCAAAATATAAGTAAATTTATGAAATCACATACATAGGTATTGGGTAGCTTTAAAAATATTTCGGTATGCAGCAGTGAAATATGATTCTTCTTCCTTTAAAGGAATTGATAAATGACCTTGAAATATAAAGAGATTAAGGAAAGAAGATTGAGCTCACAATATTTTATACTGGCTTACTCTTAAAACCTTAAGGCTACGTTCACTCCCTATTTTTAGTAGGATTTTCACTATGCCAAGCTTGATACACATGTATTCTTTCTTCTCCACAGCCTCCTCAGGCTCCTTGGTGCAACACACCACCTAGTATTCTTCTACAGCCTCTTCAGGTTCTCACAGAGTATTCTTATGTTGCCTCTGCAAGCTTACTGTTACAACACGAAAGAGTTTTTGCAGTTTTGACTCTCTTAGTACAAACACAGCTCTCTGCAGAATGTACACACACCTTTCAAGAAGAACTAAGTGTGTGTTTGGGTTGTCGTTTGCAAAAAAGTGCCCCTCATACTCACGTATGTTGTAACGCGGAAGCATCAAATTGTTGCATCCCCACAAACTCACGTTTTCTAAAAAACTTGTGTGAGCAATGCCAATCCAAACAAAGCTCCAAAACTTCAACTCACATTCAACACGCACTTACCCACGTTCAACTAAGCTGGACGACAATCCAAACACAGTCAAACACTACCTTGCTGGTCTTGAGAGTTATAATTAATGGTTTCAAAGAAAATATACAATCAAAGGCTCAAGATTTAACAATGAAAAGAAAACAGCTGAAAGATAATGAGCCTGAACATATTATTTCTGACTTTCCTAACTATTTAATCACAAGAATGATGATTTTGCAGAAATTGATATTTCTCCAGAAGGTACAGATGGTAGTTTTCATGCACAGATGACTTTCGGCGGGTGTTGTGTATGTTTGGATTGAGAGGGGCTCCTTTTTATAGCCAAGAATGGACCAAACTAGTCGTTGGAATGCCTTGGAGAAGGGTTAAGCTCTTAGCTGACTGTGAAGGAGTTGTCATTGTCATGTGACAGCTTTTCTCTCTCATCAAGTTTGATCAATCTTTCTTTTGAAGGGTCATTCTTCTGGAGCCAGGATTTTAATTCTGTTTGAGTTTTCTTCTTATAGAGCAGTGTTTAAGATGTGAAAGAATAGTGGGCAATTTCTTAATTCCAAATTAAAATGTTTTTAACTTCTGTACTTAGAAATTGTTATTTAATTTGACAATTTCAATCTTTTGGAGGGTTCTAGAAGTATTTCTTTCCTCTGATATTGTTCCTTCGATAGATTAATAACACTAGTATTATCACAGAAGATAAGGATTTTGGAGTACCTCAGGGAATTGTCTTCCATTTGATGTTTTATCCACAAAATTTGAGAGCAGAAACTTGCAGCTAAAAATATTCAACTTCTGCAGTGGATAATGCAATTGTAGGTTGCTTTTTGCAAGACCATGAGATAAGTGATTCTCCTAGGAATTGACATCCATCACCTGTGCTTTATCTTTCCAGTCTCTCTCCAACATAGTCAGCATCACAATAACCCAATGATATAAAACCCGACTCGGACTGGCCGGTCCGACCGGGAACCGGGTCGAACCGGGTGGTTTGGTGGCTGAACCGGGTTTGCGTGACCCGGGCGAGTCACCCATTTTAATTTTTTTTTTTTAACTAACAAAACGACGTCGTTTTGCTTAGTGCCAAAAAAAAATTCTAAATAGAGAAAAACGCCTACGGCAAGGACCGAACCCGCACCCCTGCATATTCAAGTCTGCACACTTTGCCACTAAGCTAAAGCTACTTTACATTATATAAACTCCCATTTTTATATATATATAGACTTCGTACAGAAGAATTATTACTATTTTATTACAATTATTATCCTATAACATATCTATAAGTTTTATAATTATTGTTAAGTTATAATATACCATATTATTTGATTATTATAAATTCATTTAATTAACACCTGTTTAAACAAAATTGAATGTATAAATTATATATAAATCAATTTTTTTCACTATTTTAATACACTTATACTATTATTTTTTATAAGTACAATAAATTTAAATATAAAATTTATATATTTCGATATATACCGGTTTAAACGGGTTCAACCATTGACTCACTGATTCAACCAGTGACCCAATGACCTAGTACCTCAGCCGAGTCGATGACCGGTCCGAGTTTTATAACACTGCAATAACCTATAAGATCAAAACTAATTCCCTTCTTGAACCAAATGCCAAGATTAGTAGTACCAACAAGATATCTGAAATCCTTTTTACTGCAGTTACATGGGATTCTTTAGGATCAGATTGAAATCTAGCACATAATCCAACAGAGAACGTCATATATGGTTTACTAGCAATTAAGTATAATAAAGATCCAATCACACCTCTATATTCCTTTATAGAAACAGGTTTCCCATTTTCATCAATGTCGAAAACTGTAAAATGATGCATAGGTGTTGACATAGGTTTTGCTTCTTCCATTTTGAATCTTTTAAGAAGATCTTTTGTATATTTTTCTTGATAGATAAAACTTTCTCTTTCTTCTTGTTTGATTTGTAGTCTTAAGAAAAAATTGAGTTTTCCCATTAAACTCATTTCAAATTCACCTTTCATTAATTTAGAAAATTATTTGCACATGTTCTCATTTGATGATCCAAAGATGATATCATCAAAATATATTTGAACAATCAAAAGATCCTTTTTGGAGGTTTTTCTAAACAAGGTTGTGTCAATTTTTCCTTTGGAAAAATCATTTTTGAGTAAAAAATTGTTTAATCTTTCATACCAAACTCTAGGAGCTTGTTTCAATCCATATAAAGCTTTAGTGAGTTTGAAAAATGGTTAGGATGTTTCCGATTTATATATCCGGGGGGTGATGTACATATACTTCTTCATTTATGAACCCATTTAGAAATGCACTCTTAACATTCATTTGATACAGTTTAAAGTTTTTAAATGCAGCAAATTCAAGAAAGATTCTAATAGCTTCTAATCTAGCTACTGGAGCAAAAATTTCCTCAAATCTATATCTTCCTGTTGATTGTAGCCTTGGGCTACCAATCTTTCTTTATTTCTGATAACCTTACCTTCTCCATCCATTTTATTTTTGATAACCTTTGTTTCATAAATGGATTAATGGATTTTTTAAATCCATCCCTTATAATCCAAATCAAAATCCATCCATCTGCCACCCCAACCATTATTGAACACATGATCATTTCTAGCTTGCCATAAGCCATATTCCACCTATTCAATTACCAAAAAATGAAGTCAATTAAGGTCAATCCAAAAGATATGAACAAGATATGACATACCATTGGATCAAACAAGAGATTAAGTCAAATTAAGGTCAATCCAAGTTGTTAGATGTTGATTTAAGAATGGTGATTTTTTTCACATGCATGTATTTTACACTTCTTTTCACACCTCATTTGTTGTTTACATATCTCTCTCTTCGTTTTCCATTACATTAATTATCCCAAGACGTTGAATATTTATCCTATATAATGGACTTATTTGATTCAATGTACCGTTAGGGATGATAAGGAACCTAATATCCAACTCGATTATGATATACTTGGATTTAAAATAGGCAACATGAGTGGTTAGAGGTGGATCATCAAGTAAAATAAAGAGATAATAAGTTTAACAACATATGGTCACATTAATTGTGCCTCCCTAATCCTTCTCTTCGTCTCCACTTTTCATTCTCGTGAGCATCCATCTCTTTAACTTCAATTCAAGTTTTCACTTTTCAACCTCTCTCGCCAAGCTTCCTTCTCTCTTCATCTTCTCCCCATCATCATGAGAATCTCTTCTATCCACCTCTACTCTTGACCTCTTCAACTACAAGTCTTCCATGTCTCCCCTCTCCCTCTCCAAAGATTATGTTATTCAGTGCTTCTCCTTCTTTCTAGATTTGGAGTTTACTCTCTATGTTTCCATATTTTTTTGGTTTTATGAAGCTTCACGTACCCTAGAGTTTTGCCGGTTTGTGGGTTATCAGTTGCTTATATACTTTGATCATTGTGACATTGTTGGCTTGGCGCGGTGGGAGCACGATAACTATGAGCGTTGGCGATCGATTATAGTCAGAGCTTTATGGCGGTGCCATGTTGGTAGACATTCATTCTATGGTTCAAAGTGGTGGTTTTATGGCTGAGATATGCCACTCCTTCAAATAGTCCAAACCGAATCAACTCACCCGCAACACCTGCGAATCGTACAACATATCACCTAACTTACCTGATGGCTCAACTGAATGAGAAAGGCTAATAATAGGTGAAGTTGGCTGAACGTCTCTAGAATGGGGGTCGAATAGATACTTGGAAAGATTGTACCTGAAAAACTCAGAATCAATCTTAGGTGAATCTCAAGTCCGGGACTTGGAACTCAAATCGAATCTTAACTCATTTGACCTTTTCGATTTTTCCTCTTTTCTTTGACTTTTGCACCATTTTTGCTTTTTGCACTTTTTTGTATTTTTGGCTATATTTTTTTTTCACTTCTTTTATTTTTCTTTGTCTACTGCCCTAATAGAAAATTACAAAAATTTGTACAAAATTATAAGAAATAGAAATCTACCTAAAATAAATTTGCAAGAATTTAGCCTAAATAATGGACCAAAATGGTACAAAAAATGGAAAAAAATTGTCTGTTTTCTAAAAATGCTTTTGCTAAATGGAATGACAACTTGAATCAAAGTTTGCACCAAAAATTGCTTAGCATGCACCTTGGATTATAGAAAAAATTTGCACATAACAGTTTAAGCGAGCTGGATTGATTTTATGGTTCAAAACTGAGAAATACAGTAAAAAATCAACAATTAATTTTGGCGATTTTCTCTTGTATTCTGAGCTACAAACCCAACCTATACTCAAGCGTTTTCCATAATCAAACAAGCGTTTCCTAAGGCTGTGCTAGTGCTCAATCCAAATTTGCAATCAGAATAGAAGAATAATGAGAAAATTGCGTATAAAATGGCAAAAATAATGAGAAAATTTGCGCAAAAAGTAAAGGGCAAGAATTTAAAGGGGAGAACTAAAAGTAAAAGGATGAGGAAGATAGAAAGTAAATGGCATAAAGTAAAAGGATAGGAGAAGCGGAATTTAAATGGCAGAAAGTAAAATGGATGACAAAAATTAAAAGGATAGGAGAAGCGGAATTTAAATGGTGGAATGTAAATGACTGAAAATGAAAAGCGGAATAGTAAAGAGATGAATATGGATGAACAATTATATGGGGGAAATGAACAAGAATGTAAAAGGATGGGAGAAAATGTAGGTGAACGATCTTTGGAAAATGGAAGCAACAATGCTCCCATTTACCACAATCCACCACACACAAACAATTAATTTGCAAGAATCACTCAAGAACAAGTTATGAGCAATTAGAAGAGGCAATTTATCAAACATCTAAGGGGTGGATGATTCGAGTACCCAATAGCCCCATACTAACATAGTTCACACAAAAATCAAAGCAAGCTGTAAGCAGCAGAAAGGCACATCGGGCTTGGGAATAGTTCAAAATCCAAATTACAATGGGAATATATGAAGAATCACACAAGATTTTAAGCAAGAATTCTGCACCATACAACCATGAATGCAGTGCCCAAATCACCTCCAAACAGCCCCAAAAGTTCTCAATCCAACAAAGCTCTGATGACCAATTGATAGCAAGAAGGTTACGGATCTAGAATTGAGCAAAATCAACTGATTAGAAGTGAAAATCAAGCAATTATAATGGCTGGGTGGCAAGTATATATGCGCAAAAACATAAAGGAAAATGAGAGAAAATGAAAGAGAATAGAGGTGGAATTGGCGCCACTGAGGAAGGCAACCCCTTCAACAGATAAGCCAGCAGTGTAGATTCGCCACCAGCTCATAGAACCAGATAAGAATCACAATAGTTTAAGCGAGAACCACCAAGTCTCTCAACCTCACAAGGGAGAATACAAGCATAAGCTCAATATATGAATGAAGATTAAACTTACAAGAGAGGAGACGCTCCCCTTTTATAGATGTAGGGGCGACCACCTTTGAAAAGGAAAATAAAAGAAGACTAAAAAACCTCCTAACTTGGGTGTTGAATCCATGACTCCTACCCCAACTAGCCTAACAACCTCCTAGCCAATAAAACCACTCATATTAGCGCCCCTATGTAGAAAAATAAGGGAAAATACAAAATAAAAAGAAAATACAGGAGAGTCCTAATTAAGAGTGGTACATACGACTAGGGTCCTATCATGGGTCCTGTAGGGTAGTGTCCCGCAATTTGTAAGACACTAATTTCTTTATCTCTTCCTTGCTTGAAGATGGTTCACATTCCTTAGTTTTGATCTTGCAGCCCCAAGCAGTCTTATACCCTTCTAGCAGTATGCCATCAAAAGAGCTCTCACCGCTCATTTCGTGTGGAAACTCCCTAATGATCTCTATTCCTCTCTCTCTCCCTCCTTCTCTTGACTTGTGTTTCGGTTGATTGAGCATGTTTTCCATGGCTATGTATGTATATATATGTAGTAGTTGTTATAGAACATAACAAGGGATTCACCTATGTTTGGGCTCCATTGATATCCATGTTCATGTTATATTTGGTTAAGATTTAAGTCTTATGAATTGTGTAGATGATAAATGCATTTGGGTTTCGGCCCCCAACTATTATAAAATGAATTTGGCTTCAGCCCCAGTAATCCGGAATTAATCAAGCTTGGCTTCGGCCCCAGTAACCGTGAAAATGAATTTGGGTTTCGGCCCCCGGTTCTCATTTGGGTTTTGGCCCTTGGTTCTTATTTGGGTTTCAGCCCCCGGTTATTATGTATGAAAACATGGGTTTCGCCCCCAGTAATGGCAGGTATTAGTCCCCAAGGGAGACGTTCCTTGTAGTCTGAGCTCAGGTCTAGCCCTAGCAGTGGCGGTCCTTTGTTATGACAGGGGGAGCCATGGCTCCCCCAAACTTTTTGAAAAATATTTTTAGGTATATATATAGTTATTAAATTATGGGTAAAATATATTTTTTGTCCCTGTATTTTTGTTCAACTTTGATTTTCATCCCTGACTTTAATTTGTTTTATATCTTCATACTTTTTAAACACCTTAATCCTAGTCCCTAATATTAATTAGCTCTATTAAGTTATAGATTTTAGTGTGTTGAGTCTCATTTTAGATGTTGAGTCAAATTATTGAACAATTGAATTCATCATTAACTTAATATAAGTGATTAATGTTAAGGACTATATTTAAGGTGTTTTCAAAGTATAAGATATAAAACAAAGATAGTAAAAGTCAGGGATGAAAATCAAAGTTGACAAAAAAAATACAAGGACGAAAAATAAATTTTATCCTTAAATTTTATATTGGTGTATACGTGTTAAGGTGGATTCACCTAAAAATAAAAGGAGGAATAAACGAAAAATTAGAGATGAGATGAATGGTATGATCGAAAAGGAAGAGACAATAAAAAAAGGGAGAGGTGGAAAAGAAGATGTAAGAGAAATAAGGTGCATGTTAATCATAACTCGTTCAAAAACTAATTAACACTTCATCAAATAAATTTATTTTAATGTATAATATACTTCTTTAAGAGTGTGTTTAGTAAAACTAGCTGAAAGCTTAAAGCTAGCTGAAAACTGAAAATCTCGTCAAAAGCTCAGCTAGCTGAAAAGCTATTGAATGTGTTTGGTAAAACTAGATGAAAATGGTAAAATGACATTTAAGGACAACATTAATTATTAAATAATAATAAGTGAGAGTGGTTGAGGGCCAAACTTGTAATTAATTTTCAGCTAGTAGCTGAAAATTATAGCTTTTCTAAAAAAGCTACCCCAAGTAGCTTTTTAAGAAAAGCTTGTAGCTACCCAAAAAAGCTACCTTCCCAAACACTAGTGAAATGGTTTCAGCTATTATTTTCAAGCTAACTGAAATGGCAAGCCAAACACACTCTAAATATAAGTAAATATACACTCTTATAAGTTGTATGTGGAGTTTATCATAAAATGAGGTAAGAGAAAATATTAAAAGTTATTAAGGGGAAAACACTGTTGGATGAGTACCTCACTTTCTAAAGTGAAGCCTCAAATTTATAAAAAATTAATTATATATTTAATTTATATGTTAAAAAAATTTTGGCCCCCTCAAACATTTTGTTCAAGATCCGCCACTGAGCCCTAGTGAAAGTGTTAAGACCCCGTCTGCTGGGCAAAATGCAGGTCACGCTAGTTGATACATTTATATGAATTTATGATAATGCCATGTTATGCATGGTGATGTAAATTAGCTGTTGCATTACATGTGCTTGTATTTCCTACACTGCTTGCATGGTTGCACTCACTGGGACATAAGTCTCACCACACGTTTGTGGTTTCATCTTAGTTACACAGGGACTCGGTTGGATGCATAATCGGATAGCTTGGGAGTAAGATAGTGGCCTAGCCCACATGATTCCTTATCTTTCCTCCTCATGAGGCTTTTGAGAATTTTATACGTTTATCCTTATGCTAGATTTAACATGAACAATTAGTATGTATTTATATGCCATTGTTGGCACTTGAATCGGAATTCAGGGGCATGTATCTATGTCCTAGCTTATGTAATCGTTGGAGTTACTTAGGCATTGTTTGTGATTGTATTCGATATCGTTAATGTCGCGAAAAATAATTCCCTAAATTTGGGACTTGTGCTTCCAACGAGCATAAATCCTGGATTTCCGGAATTAGGACGTCACAGATGTTCCTGCCTCGACCAGGATCGCCTTCCGTAAATGATACCTGTGGGTTATGCAAAAAATCGTATCCTGTCATTTTTGTTCTAATAGTTGTTTTTAGGGTTAAATATATTTTTAGTCCCTGAAATATAGTCAAGATTTAGTTTTAGTCTCTATAATTTACAATAAGTGGGTTTGGTCTTTCAAAAATTAAAGATACACCAATTTAGTCGTTATTGCACAATTTTGCTACAAATTAGCTACAAATTTTATCAATAAAACTAAAAGTAGACAATTTCACTTTTTGAGGGACCAAATCCATCGGTTTTGAATTACATGACTTAAAATCAAGTATTGAGTATATTTAAGGGACAAAAAAAAATTATAAAACCCTTATTTTTAATATAAATATTTATCCCTATTGTTACGATTTTAATTTATTTAATTACAACTTATTATCAAGTGAATAAGATTTCAATAGTAAAACATAATATACTATTATAATTTAAAATCGAATAGTTGTCCAATATTATTCTAAACATTAGTTTTTAGTTTTAAAGACATTAATTAATATGTTAAATTTATATCTTAGTTATATAAAAATTTACTTTCACCCGTATATTACACATGTTCATATACTAGTTGAATCATATTATAAAACTTTCAAGAAATTTTAAGAAAAAAAATTATTCATTTTTAAAGTACAAATAAAGTAAATTATGATACATATAAGTTAAAATAGGACACACAAAAGCCAAATAATATATATGTGTGTGTAAAGATTTTAACCATGATTTTTTAATCAATAACAATATTTTTTTCTAACATGAATCCCTCCATTTAAAAAGAAGTAAAGGGAAATACTACTAATTAGTTCAAATAGTCAATGAACCAAAATTAAAAAGATTTTATTAAAATGTGTAGCATATAAAATTATAAATTCAATCAATTACTTGATTTTCAATAAAACATTTTATTTATTAATTTCCTAACCAGTGTCTTAAGAACACTTGTTAACATGACCCAAAAGTAAAATCTACCTTGAAGTCCATTTTTAAAATCACAAAAAAATGTTTTTAGTTTTAGGTTATAAAAACTTGATTTACACTTTTAAAAACTCAAAAATTGAAAACTCACAACCATACCAAATGAAACTTAGTAACAGGTTTTCTTTACATTCCATGGATAGTACTCTCGGTGTTCATTAGACCAACCTCGTGATCCAAACCAAATCAAACCAATCAAATTAATTCAAACTAGTCCGGTGCCCGTGCGATGCACGGTAGACATTTGTAATAGGAATGTTAGACAGATAAGTTTTAAAGTTAAATGTTTTAATTAATTTTAAATATAATTTGGTTTGAATGTATATATAATTTGTTATAAATATATGTATGAGAAGAAATTTTACATGGTAAAAGAGTTAATTTGAAAAGGGATTAAAAAACATATATTGAATGAAGTATCTTACTTATGAAGAAAAACTCTGTTTATTGAAGATATAAAGGTGAATGTAATCCTTATAAAGAGAAGTTAAAGTTAAAGTTAAAATAAGGTAGAAGTTAATATAAAGTACATGAATGTAAAAAAAAAGAGAAAGTTACTTACCAAAATTTAATTTTTGAAAGACTTTTTTTTAAAATCATATTTGATGTAGTATTCGTTGAATTTCCCTCTTCATCACAAATAAGAATTTTAAGTCCTTATAAGAATTTTAAATCCATTATGTAATGTTACTCTTGTGAGTGCAACACACAACTGGTCATGAGAAAAATTTGATCATAAAATAGGTTGATCTTGAAAGAAACTTGGTTAATTCATGTTTTCCAATAACATAGGATCACTTGAATCATTTAGCAAAAAACCTTATGGAATTTCAATGTGGATCTTGCCATTAACTTCTTGCTTGTTCCTTCCATTATCAATGCTCAACACCGAGTCAAAAAATGTTTTCAATTCTTTTGCATGGAATTTTGAACCGACAATTCTCATGTTTTTTTTTCAATGTTAACACCTTGCAATAATTTCGAAGATGTGGAAAGTTCATGGCAGCACGAACTATATATTGTATTGTCCCTTTAGGGTATGTTTGCGAGTTGTTTGGAGGGAAATGAAAGAAGAGAAAGGCTTATTGAAAGCCCTTCCTCCCTTTGTGGTTAGGAATTAGAGTATTTTACAAAGTCTTCCCCTCCCTAATCCCCCTCTAACTTTTTCTTTTCTCTCTCTTCTAAACTCACAAACAGAGCCTTGGAAATCACAGGTTGGATATGCTTAATATCACCATAAAAAATAATAGCTTTTTCTCCAAAATGAAGCTCGGCACTATTTGTGGAAGTGAATAAGTCCAATCAGCAACTTAAAAACAATATTGCTTTTATGAGTCATCGTAACCTCATCACATATAATAAGTTTGGTTTTTACTATTAGTTTAAAGGAGTTTCTTATTTTATATTGTCAATGGAGTTCTCCTCAACATTTATCGGGGTACCAAATCTGGAATGTGTCGTCCTTCCCTCAGGAATTAACAAAGTTGTTATTCCACTTGATGCAACAGTTAGCACAATTTACTTTTTTAATCTTAAGCCTGCTGAAATTTAAAAATATCATTCAGAATTGTTGAAATTATCTTTTTGAGAACAATAAAATTGTTTTGTAGATCTTTTATAAAAGTGATTTTTCCTCCCATCCTTGTAGATTATAGATTAAGAAGAAGATCATAAAAAGAAGAAAAATAGAAACTAAAGATCTGTATCTATATATGAAGAGTAAATATGCTTCCGGAAAACAAAAAGTTAAACTAAGAAGAATAATGAATGAAGGCCAAGTTAACCTAAGACTTTATAGCTTCTAGAATTTAATTACTATCTTATGAAGATAAACTCTGTTTATTGAAGATATAAAGGTGAATGTAATCCTTATAAAGAGAAGTTGAAGTTAAAGTTAAAATAAGGTAGAAGTTAATATAAAGTACATGAATGTAAAAAAAAAAAGAGAAAGTTTCTTACCAAAATTTAATTTTTGAAAGACTTTTTTTTAAAATCATATTTGATGTAGTATTCGTTGAATTTCCCTCTTCATCACAGATAAGAATTTTAAGTCCTTATAAGAATTTCAAGTCCATTATGTAATGTTACTCTTGGGAGTGCAACACACAACTGGTCATGAGAAAAATTTGATCTTAAAATAGGTTGATCTTGAAAGAAACTTGGTTAATTAATGTTTTCCAATAACATAGGATCACTCGAATCATTTAGCAAAAAACCTTATGGAATTTCAATATGGATCTTGTCATTAACTTCTTGCTCGTTCCTTCCATTATCAATGCTCAACACTCAGTCAAAAAATGTTTTCAATTCTTTTGCATGGAATTTTGAACCGACAATTCTCATGTTTTTTTTTCAATGTTAACACCTTGTAATAATTTCGAAGATGTGGAAAGTTCATGGCAACACGAACTATATATTGTATTGTCCCTTTAGGGTATGTTTGCGAGTTGTTTGGAGGGAAATGAAAGAAGAGAAAGGCTTATTGAAAGCCCTTCCTCCCTTTGTGGTTAGGAATTAGAGTATTTTACAAAGTCTTCCCCTCCCTAATCCCCCTCTAACTTTTTCTTTTCTCTCTCTTCTAAACTCACAAACAGAGCCTTGGAAATCACAGGTTGGATATGCTTAATATCACCATAAAAAATAATAGCTTTTTCTCCAAAATGAAGCTCGGCACTATTTGTGGAAGTGAATAAGTCCAATCAGCAACTTAAAAACAATATTGCTTTTATGAGTCATCGTAACCTCATCACATATAATAAGTTTGGTTTTTACTATTAGTTTAAAGGAGTTTCTTATTTTATATTGTCAGTGGAGTTCTCCTCAACATTTATCGGGGTACCAAATCTGGAATGTGTCGTCCTTCCCTCAGGAATTAACAAAGTTGTTATTCCACTTGATGCAACAGTTAGCACAATTTACTTTTTTAATCTTAAGCCTGCTAAAATTTAAAAATATCATTAGGAATTGTTTAAATTATCTTTTTGAGAACAATAAAATTGTTTTGTAGATCTTTTATAAAAGTGATTTTTCCTCCCATCCTTGTAGATTATAGATTAAGAAGAAGATCATAAAAAGAAGAAAAATAGAAACTAAAGATCTGTATCTATATATGAAGAGTAAATATGCTTCCGGAAAACAAAAAGTTAAACTAAGAAGAATAATGAATGAAGGCCAAGTTAACCTAAGACTTTATAGCTTCTAGAATTTAATTACTATAACATCTTATAAACTTTTTTCAATATTGAGATTGTTAAAATGAACTTTAATATTAATATTTGATATTTTAAATGATATAAGAACATGTTTCCCTTCAGAATATGCTTTTTTTATTGTATTTAATGCAATAATTGAAATTTTAAAAGAAACGGGGACGGTGTAACACACACATATAGAAGGTGATAACAGACATGAATATTTAGTTTCGTAACTCCTAATATAACTTTGATTTTTTTTGTGTACAGTAACAATTATATTAATGTGTACGGTAATAATAAATTACAAACTTAATGATTGTAAAAATATAATGTAAATAATAAAATATAATTTTATTGATTGAGTCATATTAGTTAGTGTATCAAAGTTTGATAATTCAATTTTTTATGGACAATACTCAATCAACATTTTTCACAAACATAATTATAAAATAAATTTTTTACAATTATTTAATTATGTATTAAATTTCATATTATTCTTTTATTTTTCTTATAGTATTTTTTTAAAATATGTAAATTATTAAAACTATATTTAATATTTAATATATTTTTTGTGTAAACCATAGGTATCCCCTATTACCAGGGGCAATCCTATTCAGGGCTTAGTCACAATTAAGGCTTAACTCTTCACCCCTCTCGAAGAATGTGTTTAGTGGGGGTCGAACCCGCAAGCTCTTTCCACAATCTCAGTCTGCGTTGCCAACTATAATTAAATAATTACTATAATTGTTATAATAAAGTTGTACCCTTTATAAATTAATTTATTATATTTTAATTTTCATATTATATTTTTATTTATGTTATAAAAGTTTTTTATTTTCAAATTGCTAAAATAGCCTTCAATATAGATATTTGATGCAATAAACGTAACTATAGTTAAATAATTAATATGAACATAATTATAAAATAATTTTATTCTGTTTTAAATTTCATATTATATTTTTATTTATCTCTTAATTTTTTTAATATTAAAATTGTTAAAATGGTCTTTGTTATTTATAATTAATATAACAAAAATAACTACTGTATAGTTATAACTATTGTTATATAATTATAAAATATTTTTTAATTCTTTTTAGTATGTTTTAAATTTTATATTATATTTTATTTTTTTAAATTAAGTTTTACATTTTTTAAACTTAAGTTTACCATTTTTTAAATTATTTTTTTTTTATGTTTTAAATTTCGTATTATATTTTTATTTATATTTTTAATAAATTTTTACATGTGTTCTAAATTATTATTATAGTGATATTCATATGAATATAATGACTATAATTAATTGTGGTGATTGATAATATTCATGATTTATAATGTAAAAGACACTTTTTATTTTTAGAAGTTTTGCTTAAATGAATTTACTATTGTGCCCTCATTTTAGATTTCGTAGGCTACTTTCACTATCGTACTTTTATATATATAAAGATAAAGATAAAGATAAAGATAAATAAAAATAAAAATAAAGATAAAGATTAGTGGTTAATTAGGTTATTTAATTTAAAATCCAAATAAAACCAATTAAAATGGATTCAATTGTCGGATTTCTCTTTTTCAACCTAAATCAACCTGATAATAGGATTAACAACTTTTTCAAATTTTAAATTTATACTTTTGAGACTTTAGTACTTGAAAATCTTGTATAAAACTATTGTACTTTTGTCTTCCTTTTGATTAATTTTGACATTCTTATCTAATTTATGTTTAGAATTACTTTATTTATTATCTATAATTATTAAAGAAAAACCTTCTGACCTTAAAGTAAAAAAAAAAAACCCAAACTGTTATATAAAGAAGATTACCTGCGAGGATCAAAATTTAGAAAAAGTATAATAAATTACTCTTTATTTTAACTTGATGACATGAACCAAATAAACCCATTTTAATTGAATTGGTTTTAATTAGTTTGGACCTGTTGAAAAAAAATAAAACTAAACTAAACTAAATCAATTAAATATAATCAGTTCAATTAAATATAACAAATCAAATTAAAAATATTTTAAATAAGAGTGGTTTATTTGATAAAGAATAATTTTAATGGTATAAAAATAAATAAAATATAAATGTTTGAAATTCTTACTTTCGAAAAACTTTAAAAGTTAGTCTAACAGAAAACTATTTTAATGATAATTTATAAGTACTACATCATGTTTAATATTAATTAAATAAATTTAAATATTAGTTAAGAAATTAAAATTAATTAAATAACTACTTAAAGAAAAAATTAATATTACTTTAATTTAAGTCATCACATAAAAAATATACATGACTTGAAAAAACAACAACTTCATGAGAATAAAAATATAAACAAAGTGATCTCATTCTAATGAAATTATAACAGGGTGGAGGTGGATTAATTCGATCACTTTTGTGTTATTTTTCTGTTTTTTTTTGTTGGTCATGTGTTCTTTTCCTTCAACTTCAAATGATAATGATAAAAAGAAAAATATAGTATGCCATTTAGCCCATTTCTATCACACAGTTACACACTTTTTTTTTTCCTTTTCTAAACCATGTAGTTTGTACATTGTATTCATTGTGGAGAGAGAATGATGGATTGGCGGTAGATGCAGCTCTTCCATCTGCACATCTACTGAGGTTTAAGGCTATCCAAAGGAGAGGAGAGTAAATCTGAATCCCATCTTCTGAGGACCACAAAACCAGAACTGAGTCACTCAACCACAGAACAAATTCCTTTTGGCCTCTTGATTAAGCAAAAAAACAGTAGAAAAATCAAGGAAACAGCCACAATTCTTGATTTTGCTGATAGCCTTTAAAGGGGTTTGTTTGTTTTTCCCCAAATTGCCATGATTAGATCCCTCAATAGTCAATACCACACACAAAGCTAAATGAGTTTAACTAGGAAACCCATGTTTCTTCCTTTTATCCTGGTTTTGTTCACAAATCTTGAGCCACCCCATCTTGCGGAATCTGCTTCTGATTACTCTACTTTGGTCTACAAGGGTTGCTCAAAGGAGACTTTTACAGATCCAAATGGGGTATATTCCCAAGCACTTTCTGCACTATTTGGGTCACTAGTTTCACAATCCACCAAAACCAACTTCTATAAGGCCACTTCTGGCAGTGGCCAAAACAGCATAACTGGTCTCTACCAATGCAGAGGGGATCTCACCAATTCTGATTGCTACAATTGTGTCAGCAGACTCCCAGTTTTGTCTGACAAACTATGTGGCAAAACCATATCTGCCAGAGTTCAGCTACTAGGTTGTTATCTTCTATATGAGGTTGCTGGATTTTCTCAAATCTCAGGTATGCAGATGCTGTACAAGACTTGTGGGGCCACAAACGCTGCTGGAAGTGGGTTTGAAGAGAGAAGAGACACTGCATTCTCAGTGATGGAAAATGGGGTGGTAAGTGGCCATGGTTTTTACACAACCAGCTATCAGTCTGTGTATGTATTGGGGCAATGTGAAGGAGATGTTGGTGATTCAGATTGTGGAGAGTGTGTGAAAAATGCTGTGCAAAGAGCTCAAGTTGAATGTGGCAGCTCTATTTCAGGCCAAGTCTTTTTGCACAAATGCTTCATTAGTTATAACTATTACCCAAATGGGGTTCCATCTAGATCATCTTCATCTACAGCATCATACTCATCTTCTTCAGGTAATAAATAACTAATGTCTAACACCTACACACTAGTATGCACCAGAAGAAAAAAGTTTCAATTTTTAACATCTTTATGTTACATTTTGAATAAACTGTCAATTTGTTCCAATGTTCAAAGAAAAGGTGTTAATCTGCTTAGTATAAATCATATTTGTTATTTTAGTATTGTGATATGTTGTTTGTTGATGCAATGACAGAGCAAAATCCAGGGAAAACAGTAGCTATAATACTGGGAGGGATAGCTGGAGTGGCTTTTTTAGTTATATGCTTGCTATTTGCTAGGAGTTTGAAGAAGAAGCATGATGGTATGAGTTATGTGCGGCAATAAGGATTGATGGATAATTTATCAGTCCCCAGTTTATATTTTATATATGCTCTTGCTAATTCTATGTTTTGACTCTTTTGCAATAATGATCTTGCACAGATTATTGACAGCAGAAAATGATTTCTGAGAAGGCAAAATTCTTTATGTGATGAATTATTTTTACATGTTCAATTTATGGATGAAAGATGGAAATTTTGTGGTAAATAGAGCTTGCTTGGTACAGAAAGAATAGAGGATGTTTCAATGTAATGATTGTTGTAGTTAAGATAAGATGATGTTGGGAAGGGCAATAGGAATATTGAAGTGTTGTTTTTTTTACAAGGGTTAAATATTTATTACCCAACGGAATGAATGTTTGTCATCCTGAGTGGATGAAAATTTTGGACTTACCCTTGAGCCATGTGGGTTCAGGAAAGTTGAGGCTCCATTTTCTAGTTTTTCATTGACTTTAATGCTTTTAGAAAAGTTGCAAGTTGCAGCCCTCCCTAACTTTCTGTCTCTGTCTCCACTTAAATACATAGACTTTAAAGTGTGTTTTTTTGTAATTTCTTTAAAATAATGTTCTTTAAATCTATCTTGATATTTATGTTTTGTTACATCACGACTCTGTTTGCACAAATTTACATATTATCCAATTATTAATATTTGTTGTCCTTTCCTTAACAATGGGATTCATAATCTCCATATGAGTTTCATTATAATCAACAAAACAAAAGAGAAGTCGTAGATTAATTTATGCCGTACCTAATTAATTAAACAATTAATTGTTTGTTTTGTTTGATAAATTCTTATTAATTATTTAACTAATCAAATTTTATGATCTATTATATAACCCTCACGCTAAAAGTAATTAGAAGATAAATATCTATATATAACATAAAAGTTAGAGAATACTGTTGGAACTGAAACTGAAACTGGAGTACAGAGAGATTCGGTGATTTTATATCTATATCTATTACTCAGATGAAACCTGAAACTGGAGTACAAAGAGATTCGGTGATTTCATATCTCTTGGAACGCGTCCAACAGTTAGAGAATTATTGCTCAGATCGCCGTTCTAGGAGAAGGAGCAGAGACTCCAGAAGATCAAGGGCACCGACTCCACCATCGCCGATTGGATCTGCTTATCGGACTTCATAATCATATTCCGATTTCAGTTATACTAGCACACATAGACGGGGGCATTCCCGGACATGAAGACGTACCAAGCGTCTAGAACGAAGAGAAAGAGAAGATTGAGGTAGAATCAAAGGAGAAGGACCATAAGAAGGAAAAGAAGAAGTTGAAAGGGAGATATGACAGTTACTTCCCGTTGAATACGCAACCTTCCCGGATTTTTAAAGAAACATACTGTACCAAGTTTGCACAAATTAAGCGTCCATTTCTAGTCAGAGAGTACGCAAACAATAATAAATCCAAATACTGCACTTTCCATGAAAGGCATGGACATGAGACCGATAAATGCATTCACCTCAAGGATGCCATAGAACAATTGGTAAGGGTAGGCCAACTAGCGTGATATGTCAAGAGGACGGGTGATGACAAAAGTCAGGAGAGGAAAAAATTCCGGGATAGATCCCCGAGCCCTAATGATAAGGGTATGATAGCATGGCACAAGAGTCACTTACTGATACGACGGTTAGAGACATAAGTGGCCCTATGACCAAAGGAAGGGCTAAGAATAGGGGTGTTCAAGACCCGATCCGTCCCTTTGACCCGTCCCAACCCCGTCCTACTCGGGCCGGGTCTACTCCTGTCCTACAAAAAAGAATAGAACCAAATCGGGTATCATCGGGTCTCATTTTTTGACCCGGCATCGGGTTGAGGACGGGTTTGGGTTTACCTTCGGGTTACCCGACCCGTCCTTCATATACAAATATAATATTTATTACTTATGATTTTCTATTATGTAAAGTCCTAACCTTATTTTTTTCATTTTAGATAGGGTTTTTGAGTCTAAGTTTCCTTTATTTACCTTTAGAAATACATTATATACATAAAATTATATAGTGATATAATGTTATTCTTGGTTTAGTAATGGCCCAAACTTTAAAAAAGTAAAAATATTGCATACATTAAGAGATATTCTATTGTATGCAATATATTTATTAATTGTATGAACTATTTTCTATTGAACATATTTGATCATTTCATGATTATATTTAGCTTATATATCAGACCAACTCGGTCATGTCCTACTTAGACCCGACCTTACTTAGACCCGCACATCATCGGGTCTCTTCGGGTCTATAGATGAGTTCGGGCAGTAAAAAATTAGGGCCGAGTTAGGGACAAGTAAAACCCGTCCCAACCTGTCCCATGAACACCCCTAGCTAAGAAGCTCAAGGAAGACATAGGGAAGCTGATGACCTACATTTTTAGGGACACTGACCTACAAAAGGACACCGCTACCCTACAGAAGGACACCCTTGACCCTGGAATAGGACACATGGTCCTATGCACCACCTTAGAGTAGGACTTTCTTGTAATTTTCTTTTATTTAGTAATTTTCCTTTATTTTACCTACATAGGGGTGCTATTTAGATGGGTTTATTGGTTAGGAGATAGCTTAGCTAAGTGGGTAGGAGGTCATGGGCTTAATACCCAATTAGGATAGTTTTTTACTCATCTTGTATTTCTTTCCCTCACTTGGCCGCCCCCTTTCCTATAAATATAAGGGGGCTCTCTTCATTTTGTAACCTTGATTTTGAAGTAAAGACATTATGCCAAAAATCCTCCTCAACTTGTGAGTAGAGAAAGCTTTGTGGTTCTTGCTCAAACCAACCAGAGACTTATCTGGTTCTTGCTCAAAACAAGGGGTTGCTTGCACCAGTGGCGTTCACACCATCTCTTCCTTACCCATTTTCTCTTTTAATTTCCTTCTTTTTGGTACATTAAGGCTGTGGCCTTGCTGCTGCATTTTGCTCATTTTAATCGGTTATAACTCTTGTTTTTGGCTCATTGGCTCCAATTCTAGATCCGGGAAAGGAGGTGTTATCAGTGTCATAGGAGAAGAAGAAGATCAACCTCCCCTTGGAAAGTGAAATCCCATCATGTCGATAGGAAGGAAGAAAACCTTGTGTCGAGTAGAGGGAATGAAGGGGAAACTCCTAGAATTAAAATCAACACTATTGTTGGAGGCTTTGCGGGCGGAGGGCCTACTTCCAATTGAAAAGAGGCATCTTGAAGATATAATGTCGGTGAAGGAAGAAAATTTCAAAAAAGGAAGATTCCTGAAGAAAGATGTACTCTGGTTATCACTTTTAGTGATGAAGATTATGGAGATATTAGCCGGAATCATGATGATCCCATGGTTATCCGGGCAATCATAAGCAATGTTGATGTTGGACGAGTGTTGATCGACCAGGGGAGCTCCGCTGATGTGGTTCTTGCTCAAACCAACCAGAGACTTATCTGGTTCTTGCTCAAAACAAGGGGTTGCTTGCACCAGTGGCGTTCACACCATCTCTTCTTTACCCATTTTCTCTTTTAATTTCCTTCTTTTTGGTACATTAAGGTTGTGGCCTTGCTGCTGCATTTTTCTCACTTTAATCGGTTATAACTCTTATTTTGGCTCATTGGCTCCAATTCTAGATCCAGGAAAGGAGGTGTTATTAGGGTCATAGGAGAAGAAGAAGAAGAAGAAGATCAACCTCCCCTTGGAAAGTGAAATCCCATCATGTCGATAGAAAGGAAAAAAAAACCTTGTGTCGAGTAGAGGAAATGAAAGAGAAACTCCTAGAATTAAAATCAACACTATTGTTGGAGGTTTTGCGGGCGGAGGGCCTACTTCCAATTGAAAAGAGGCATCTTGAAGATATAATGTCCGTGAAGGAAGAAAATTTCAGAAAAGGAAGATTCCTGAAGAAAGACGTACTCTGGTTATCACTTTCAGTGATGAAGATTATGGAGATATTAGCCGGAATCATGATGATCCCATGGTTATCCGGGCAATCATAAGCAATGTTGATGTTGGACGAGTGTTGATCGACCAGGGGAGCTCTGCTGATGTCATGTACAATGACTGCTTCAAACTTACGGAGTATACACCATCAGACCTTCTTCCTTATAATGGCGAATTAGTCAGCTTTGCAGGAGAAAAAATTCAACCAAGGGGTTATGTGCCGACCAGGATAACCATTTCAGGAAATGAAGGAAAGAAAAGAGTGAGCACTAAGTTTTTGGTTATTCCAACTATTACGTCATAAAATTCTATTCTAGGATGACCTACTCTAAATGCACTTGGAGTTGTAGTATCCATGGTGCATTTGATAATGAAATTCCCAAGTCATGATGGACGCATAGTCTCTGTGCATGGAAATCAAATTGAAGCAAGGAGTTGTTATAATGCTAGCCTGTGATTGAGGCAAGAAGCAATGGCTGTGAAATCTACAAAGAAAAGAGTTGAGGACATCCCCTCCTCGAGCCGAGATGTGATCTTGATGGATTTGGACCCAAGGTTTGATGTTGATGATTCTAAGTTGAACTCAGATCGGCCACAACTTATAGGAGAATATGAGCTTTTTCAGATAAAAAACAAAGTCGATCATACCACAAAAATTGGTGCTAAGTTGAATCAAGAGTTGAAGGAAAGGTTGAAAGCATTGCTTCTGGAGAATAAGGACTTATTTGCATGGACGACCGCTGACATGCCTGGCATTGACTCGAATTTGTGTTGCCATAAATTGGCAGTCGATCCAAACGTCAAACCAATAATGCAGAAAAAGATAACGATGGGATCGAAAATACAACAGGTGATAACAGAGCAAACACAAGAGTTAATGAAAGCTGGATTTATACGAGAAACACAATATGCTACATGGTTGGCAAATGTGGCACTCGTGAAGAAATCAAGTGGGAAATGGAGAATATGCGTGGACTACACCGACCTGAACAAAGTCTGCCCAAAGGATTCTTTTCCTCTTCCAAACATTGACAGGAGCCACATATCAGAGGATGATGATGAAGGCGTTTCGAGAGATGGTTGGTGATGTAGTCGAAGTATACAAAGAAGACATCATCACAAAGACTGTCCAAGGAGGAGATCTTGTAGCCGACTTAAAGAAAGTCTTCGATCGATTACGAAAGCATGATATGCGACTGAATCCTTTGAAGCGCATGCTTGGGGTTCCTTCCGGCCACTTCCTCAAATTTCTTTTGTCCGAAAGAGGTATTGAGGCCAATCCGGAGAAGTGCAAAGTCGTACTGGAGATGCCAAGTCCTAAGTGTGTTAAGGAAGTTCAACAACTTACAGGAAGGATATGTGTTGGTTCTTATCAAAAGTTGCCCAAAAATCTTTGCCTTTGTATCAATTGTTGCGTAAAGGCAAAGACTTTCAATGGTCAGAACAATGTGAAGTTGTGTTCCAGGCGTTAAAGAAGATCCTTATTACTCCTCCAATTCCATTGCGACCAAAACCAGGAGATGAATTATCGTTGTATCTATCAGTCGGTGATGAAGTTATAAGTGTAGTACAGATAAAAGAAACTTCAGAAGGACAAAGTCCTATATACTTTGTGAGCAAGACGCTTCAAGGACCTGAGATTCTCTATTCCAAACTTGAAAAAGCAGCCTTAACAGTGATATTCTTGGCCAGAAGACTGAGACAATATTTTCAAGCTCACACCGTAACTGTATGCACTGATAAGCCCATTCAATCTATTCTAGCAAAGCTTGACCTTGCTGGGAGAATGATTTCCTGGTCCGTGGAACTATCGAGTACGATATCCGTTACGAACCAAGAAACACCTTGAAGTCTCAGGTCTTAGACGATTTTGTAATGGAAATGATAGGAATGGCAGGAAAGTCTCCCTCCACCACGTGGACCGTGCATGTTGATGGTTCTTCAAACGTTAAAGGAGCAGGAGCCGGAGTGGTATTAGAAAATGAAGATGGAATTTTCATTGAACAATCCTTAAGATTTGACTTTACCACCTCCAATAATCAGGCCAAGTACGAAGCTTGCATTGTCGTATTAAAAACATCCAAAGAATTGGGAGCCAGCACCGTTTTACTTTGCAGTGATTCACAACTACTAGTTTCCCAAGTAAAAGGAGAATACCAAGCTAAGGAACCTTCCCTGCAGATGTATTTAGCCTTAGTTAAAAAAGTATGTGAGCAATTTGACCGAGTGGATTTTCAACACATCCCTCGGGAGAAGAACGTCAGAGCTGATGTACTATCTCGGTTAGCCAGCACGAAAAGGCCGGGAAGCACTCGGACCATTATCTAAAAAACTCTGGCAACCCCAGAATTTACCGGCCCCCAACTGTAATGGCTGAGGAATGCATGTCTACCTAGATGACCCCACTTAAGAATTATTTATCTGAAGGTACACTGCTTGAAGATTTAAAAAAAATAGGAGAATAAGAAGAATGGCTCCGTTTTATACTCTCATTGACAAATATATTTTCAAGAGGGGATTCTCGGTACCCTTACTCAAATGTCTGGAAACAGGAGAAATTGGTTATGTATTGGCGTAAGTTCATGAAGGTAGTTGTGGACAACATCCAGGTGGACACTCACTAGCAAAGAAGGTTCTCCGAGCCGGTTACTATTGGCCGACCCTGGAAAGAGACGCGAGAGAATATGTTAAGAAATGTGACGCCCGTCAGAGATTCTCGGATTTACACAAAGCCCCCTCCGGAGGAGTTATCCATGATGACAATACCTTGGCCCTTTTATTAATGGGGACTAGACATCCTGGGGCCATTTCCTCAAGCACCCAGGCAAGTTAAATTTCTGATAGTGGCAGTCGATTATTTTACCAAGTAGATTGAGGCGCCATATCCTCGAATAAGGTCCAAAGATTCTTTTATAGGAATATTATCTACCGATTTGGGATCCCTAAAGTCATTATCATGGACAATGGCACACAGTTCACGGATAAAGGTTTCTGAGCATTGCTCAACGACCTACATATCCAACAATATTTTATATCTGTGGAACACCCTCAAACTAACGGTCAAGCAGAAGTAGCAAATCGAAGCATTCTGAGAGGGTTAAAGAAAGGGTTGGGAGATGCTAAAGGGAAATGGGTGGAGCAAATTGACCATGTGTTATGGGCTTACAGAACCACACCCTACTCATCCACTGGGGAATCACCATTCCGAATCACTTACGGAGTGGAAGCTGTAATCCCAGTCAAAATCGGAGAATCGTCGTGGTGAGTAGAAAGGAATGATGAAAAAGAAAACAACAAATCCATCCGAGAAGCGTTGGACTTCTTAAATGAGAGAAGAACAATGACCCATATCCGAGATGAAGCAGCTAAAAATTGAGCAACCTTACAGTACAAAAAAGGGTTATTTCAAGAAATTTCCAAGTAGGAGACCTCATTCTCCGAAAAGCTGATATTGGCAATAGGAATGTACCCTAAGGTAAATTAGCTCCGAATTAGGAAGGACCATACCGAGTAACCAAATCCTCCGGCCGACACTGTAACATCCTGCTAATTAAGACCTTAATTCATAGGAATATCATAACTTAAAATAGAATGAAGAAAAGAATAGGTACAGGAAATCTTAAGAGGCAAAAAACTAAGGTTGTTGCTTGATGTTGGTCCAAAGCCTAATGACCTTGGTGCACTAAATTGCAAATATCTAGAGTTGTAGATGTCCGATTGCGGTGATTCCACTCTCATTAGAAAGCTTATTTTCGGGGCTTCAGTTTGATAGGTTATATGATAGGGTTTGGATGAAAACTGCACCTTAGCAAGAAGGGAAAATTTCAATCTGGTTTTCTCGCTCGAGCTGAGCTCAAGCGCAGCCTGAGCGAGGATATCAGTAAGAAGGGAAAATTGCAATCTGGTTTTCTCGCTCGAGCTGAGCTCGAGCGCAGCCTAAGCGCAGAAAAACAAAGAGCAATTTGAGAAATTCAGCTCGAGCTGAGCTCAAGCGCAGTCTGAGCGAGAACTTGCGCTTGAGCTGCGCTCAAGCGAGGCTTGAGCGCAGGCCCGATTTCTGCATTTTAAAACACGTTCTTGGACGGTTTCAGTCAGTTCTTTCTTCCGTTTTTTTTTATATTTTCAGAGAGAGAGAGAGTGGTTCTAGTGAGAGAAAGTCCCAGCAAAGGCCAAGAACGATTTCTACTCATCAAGAACGAGTCTTGCATCAATCTTTCCCCCATCAAGGCCCTCCATTCTTCGTTCTTTCTCCGTTTTCTCGACTCACGGGTGGGTGTAACTCTCACTTGATTGTTCTGGATGTTGCCACTGCATGTTCCCCATTCTTTTTCCCCTTTCCTTCTATGAATTAATGACATATGTGTAGTATGAACATAGGAATTATGAATGTATTGAGAATTGTATGTATTGAATTGTCAAAACCTAGGATAGGTGATTGGATGATTCTGTATGATGGGTTTGATTATGTTATTCTGGAATTCATGGGCCTTTGGCCATCATAGTCATGGAATTATGAATTTAAGAAATCATAGAGCTTTTGGGCTATCACAGGGTCTTTGACCATCACAGGCCTTCGGGCAAATTATTTAAGAACAACGGGGTAACCACATCGAACTCATGGCCAAGAGGGAGATGGGGTCCCCAATCACAGAATAATATTTAAATGCTATTTAAAATTTAATCATAGGTAACCTTGGACGACGGTCCTTGGTTACATGGCCGAGCGCTCATCACAGTCACGTTACAGAGAAAAGACCCCGCGTGTCGGGAACAACACCTCACAGCCATGCATTGCATCTTGATGATTGATTTTCTTTATGTTGAATTCTGTATCATTATCTCTATTATGTCTCTTAAATTTATATGTATGCCATGATGGTTCTTGGTTGCTTTCCCCCACACTGCACACACTATTACACTCACTGGGACGTTGGTCTCACCCCATTCCATGGGAACAATATTTTAGTGGTGCAGGATACTGATCAGAGCTATGATGAGTAGTAGATGGCATGTGAAGACCAGTAGTCTTATTGTTTACTTTACTTTGATGTTCTTCATGTTGTTTAGAACCACTAGTGTTGTTTGTTAAAGCTACTTTAGGAATCATTATGTTAGTTTAACATTTTTGTATTGGAGCCTTGATGGCAACATTATGTTATTATTTCCTTGAGTTATATATGTATTGTTGGAGCTTTAGTAATTGTTGGGTTACTCAAGCGATGGTATTGTATGTCGATACGCGAAATGAATGAAATAATTTCACGAATTTGGGAATAGTGCTTCCAACAGGCATTATTTCTGAATTTAGAAATTAGGACGTTACCGACACGCTTACTAATTAGAGACATTATCTAGTGATTCCATTCCGAGAACATGGAACACTGCCAACTTAAGAAGATATTATAGCTAGGATTGCTTATATTATCCTTTTATGAATACGTTTGTATCATATTTTCAATCAATGAAGCATCGAAGATATTCAGCAAATTATTTAGCTTTGATGATGATATAAGAAGAATCTTGTTGGTGATAATTAATTGTTGGTGATTACCTCAAAATGTTAAAGATAGTAGGCTACAACAGTTGTATTCTTACAGAATTGAGAAGTTGCATGAAACTCCTAAGTTATTTTAAAGGTAATAAGCTCACAATTGTAACCTTGAATACTTTGAAGGATAAAATTATTGCAAAAATCTTAAGGAATAAACTTGTTAAAGAAATTCTTCTTACAAGTTGAAAGATATTAATAAACTTGTTAAAGGATCCTTTCCTCACAAGTTGAAAGGCGTCAATAAAAACTATTGAAAAAGTTCCTTCTTACAAGTAAGAAGATCCGATTGATTTGATTGATCTTAATGCGTGGTAAAAATATATATATTCGAGCGCACGGAGTAAGATAAAAAGCAAAGTAAATCCAAAAAAGATCTATTCGAGAACGACCAAGAAGTCAAGCAACAAAAACATGCATAAATATAAAGTGAATTCGAGTACATAACAAAAAGTTATAAAAACTATAAACTCTTAATCTAAGTGAATTGTTGCGTCCTTGGAGGCCACTTCCGAATCTTCCTTAGAAGGTTGCTGTTGGGTACTTGAAGGGACTGGCTCTTCAACTTTTTCCCCCAAACCCTGAACCGAGACTTGGTCGGAATCCCCTATCACCTCCTTGCGAGGAACAAAAGGGAAGGGGCCTCGGAGGGAATCCTTCATGATGACCCCATCAATTACATAAGCGCAAGGATCCGAACCAAAAATCACAAGCTTCGGGTTTAGGATCTTTAACTGTTGAACAGTATTTTCATAAGCTTCAGCTCTGGGCTTTAATACAACATTCTCATATTTATCATTCAAAATGCCATATTCGGACTCAAACTTCAGAAGTTTGGCCTTGGTCTCCTCAATTTCCTTCAGAGCCTTATCTAAGCCAGTCTTGGTCGTGTCCAAGTCAGCTTTGGCCTTATCTGTTTTAGCTTTTGCCTCCATGTACGAATCCTCGACGTTTTTCACCTCTAGCCTCACATCATCGTACTTCTTCTAAAGGGCATTCTTTTCTTTGTCAACTATGCCTATAAAGAACTTCTCATTGGCCAAAGCCTCTCGGACGAACTTCAACTCATCCACTAACTTTGTTAAATCAACTTCAAGATTTTTATTTCGTTCCTAAAGGGCCTTATTTTCTTCTATAGTGGTAAGCCGATCATCTTCCGCCTTTCGGAACACGGGAACAAAAGCTTCCTCCTTGTGATGGGAGGTAGAAGCTATTTGAAGGGCCCTGCGAGTGACTTGCCGAGAAATGTCCCCAAGGCTTTGGTCACCGAGAAAGGTGATATCCTCATTCGTATAAAGAAGGTTATTCAAGGTTGCCCGGATTGGACCCCTGCAAAGGACGAAATGATCATCGCACATGGAAGAATGTAAAAAGTTTGCCTCAGAAGGAACTAATGCAGCTGAGGAGCCGCCCACTTCATCAGTATGATGTTGTTTTGGAGGCGGCTCTAAACTAACAGGATTTGAAGAAGAATTCGGCTCTCCTCTCTTGTTGTTGTTGTTGTTGTCTTGATCTGCCCCACCCGAGATAATCTTGGGTTCATTGACCGAATCACCCTGTCCAGCAGCCGACAACTTTTTGTTTTGGGGCTTTGCCGCCGCAATAACTGGTTGATTAGGCCCTTCAACATTGGTTACCCTCGTAGCCTGAGTTGGGATCAGATTAGTAAGTGGGGGAGTTGTTAAGTTCCTCCTTTGGCGTTTAAGCTTGATACGCCTAATTTCAGCCATGACGTTACCCTCGACCATCGAATCTGGAAATGATTACAAGAAACATAATTAGATGGATGAAGAACAATAAACGAAATAATTAAATAAAAAGTTATTTCTAAGGTTAAGACCTAAAAGGACAATAACATCATCCTCGGTCGCATCTAAGAGTTCTAGGCAAGAGAAAGGGCGCTCCCGAGCAGCCGCTTCCAAAGCCCGAAGAAAGGTTTCTTGCTCCGAGCTCAACTGAGTTCGAAGAACATAATACCAATTGGAGGATTGGAAAAGATGCTCACGAGTCCACCACCGGTTGAAGAGGGGAATCCCTGTTCGAGAATGCCTCCAAAAAGGTGGGACTCTAGGACGACTCACAACCCTCCAAAACTCGTGTTGGAAGGGAACGTTCCTTCGCTTATACGTGTCAGTATAGGGATAAAAAAGTTTCCGTTGAACGGAATTCTTCAAGTTAATCCTGTTAGTTCCACAGGCAACACTAGAAGGGGGTTGAATAGTGTTTTATACATTTTTGATCATTTTGGAAATCTTGAACTAAAATTATAAAGACATTAATACACATTAAAAGCAGACTTAAGAAACAAGTTAAAATGAAATATGCGGAAGATGAGAAGGACGAATTTTGACTACGAAAGATTGATCGGAACATTGACTAGAATGGACTCTTAATTGATTAATCTTAGTCATTCAGATTTACCTCAAGATACCCTCTGAAAGATATCACAGAGAATCTTTTCAAAACTGTTTCTGGGCTACCTCAGATGATTGACTATCGTCTGAAGTATACATCTAACTTTTGAACTGAGACTTTGTCAAATCTCATTCAATGAGTTATTCCAGAAGTTCTTCAAAGTACATTCTCAGTGTTACTTCAAATGATATGAAATTAACTGAATGATTTATTGTCTTAGAAAAACTTGTTTTATTGAAATTGTTGAGTTAAGTTTATTATAAAAAATACTGTTCAAACCCCTTTAAAAATACAAATACATAAAGTAAAAGTGTTTAAGGGAAAGAAGACTTAGGCAAGAGATTTATCCTGGTTCTCCCACCAACAAGTGAGCTACATCCAGTCCCAGGGCAAACCACCACTGGATTATTTCACTATCTGCAGCACAGATACAAGTATTCTTTCTACAGCCTCTTCAGGCTCAAGTGTTCTTTTGTTCTCAACTGCCTCTCAAGGCAACTCATGCAGTATTCTTTCAGACAAGCCTCTCCAGGCTTAAACTGAGTACACAAGCCTCTCCAGGCACAAACTGAGTACATAAGGCCTCTCCAGGCTATCACTGAGTACACAAGGCCTCTCTAGACACAAACTGAGTACACCAAGCCTCTTCAGGCTATCACTGAGTACACAAGGCCTCTCCAGGCACACACTGAGTACACAAGGCCTCTCCAGGCACAAACTGAGTACACCAAGCCTCTCCAGGCTATCACTGAGTATTCTTTGTTCCACCAAGCCTCTCTAGGATCTCAGAGAGTATTCTTTATTCCTCCAAGCCTCTCCAGGCTCTCAGACACATAAAGTGTTTACAAATTAATCTTAAGTTTAAGTTCGTTAGACACTTAAACTTAGATTCTTCTTGTACAAAGAGGTTACTGAGTCTAACTCAGGATACAAACAATTACAACCTAAGTACAAGGGTAAGACAGAGATACAAGAAGATGAATTGAGTACAATCTCGTCTTCTAAGTGAGGTACATTCTCCCTCAACTACATTGGCTCAGCAAGATATGCAATTGTGCTTCAGCCATTTTTCTGATGGACTTCTGAGTCCACAGTTGGTTGGTCTTTATGCCTTCTAGCATTGAGATATTAACGTTTCTATCACCAACCGGTTGAACCAAATAATGGTCAACACCAGGCCAACTGGTTAATCAACAGCAGTTCAACTTGGTTGTTCCATGAGTTGGTCAACATTAGTTCAACTTGGTTGATTCATAAGTTGATCAACATCTTCAAAGTCTTCCTGAAGGCTATTTATATGTTCTAATGAAAAATAGTCGTTGAAGATGTATTAGTTACGGTTAGAGAGGAAGTGATTCTGGCTCAGAAAGCCGTTGTGAAATAGCTTCTCTAAACGCTTGCTTCTTCTTAAGCAAATAGGTGTGCAGAAGACTTTGGTTCTGACACACTGCAGATAAGCTCTTTTAACCTTGAGAGAATTTCCTTAATTGGATGGATGTCTTCTTTTCTTTCTCTCTTCTTCTGCTTGACTGATCCTCTGATTTTTCTGTGATCGTGAGGATGTATTCGTTGAGGTTGTCTTTTATCCCGAAATGTGCAAGCTTCCTTTCTGTTCAGCTTCTGACAGTCTGTTGCTTTCACCTTTCTTCCTTGATCAGAGTTCACTACTAATATTTGAATAATATCTTTAGCCAATTGAACTTCTGTCATTTCCTTTGATCGAGACTTCTCATATTTGACTTGATTAAATGATAAGTAGAGAGAGTCTTCAAATGCCATAATCTGTTCAGATGATATAAGCTTTGTATATCCTTCAAATGATTTATAAGCTTTTCATCTTCAGCCATTTTCTCATTGGTTTTCTTCTTCTTTGACATATCCTCTTCTTGCTTTTTCATTTGAAATTCATTCAGCAAGTTTCTCTGTTAGGAGTTGCTTCTCCTTTTCAGATGATACAGGCTTTGTCTTGCTTTATAGCTTCTATTCCTTCTGATTCACAGATGAATAAAGATGTTGAGTCTATGGAGTTCCAGTTCGAGTGTTTTACACCCTTGATCCATCTCTATCTCTAGCAGATGGAGTGTAAGTGCCCTTTCCAACAGTTGCCAGCTATCTAGTTTCAGGCCTAGTTTCTCTCATTGATATAGTTTCTGCGGCAGTTGCTAGCAGCCCGTTGGAGTTGCAGTGACAGTTGGAGGGGTTTGAGGTTGATCTCTGTAACTGTTGAGCCGGTACGCTATGGCAGCTAATCAAGAATAGTATGATTTTCTATCAAAAATAGAGCACCTACAAATGTTCTCTCTCTATAAGGATTTCGAAGATCTTTCCTTGGAAGACAAGACAGATGGTTCTTCGTCTTCGTCTTCATCTACTATTCTAGCGCAACCTTTGCTCAACCATATTTTTTTCGTCATTTTCTGGTTCAGACATCTGATTCGCTTTTGAGCAGCAGTGGGTACAGTCTTTTTGCGTGCGCAGTTTTTCTTTTATTGTAGGTGCAACAGCTTTTGCAGAATTTCCTTATTTGTGCAAGTCATTTGATCGAGGCAGAAAAGTATGCCTAACTCTTATACTGAAATGAAGTGCACTCTTGGATAGAGTGTTTTTCACGCTTGACTATTCTTCGTAATGTCTTTTCTTTGGTTCTGATGTCTTCACTTTCTTTGGTTTAACTTCAGCTTGGAAGAAAATTCTTCAGACAATGTTCTTTTGTCTTCAATACTACAGATGATAGAAAGATTCTTGCTTCGCTAATTTCTTCTGAATCTTTGTTGCTTTATCTTCTGATTCTTTCTTTAATCTTCTCCTGATTTGTTCTGGTCTTTTTCTGGTTCAATCTTTTGATTTGTTCTTCTGGTTTGTTCTTCTAGTCTTCTTCAGATATGTTCTTCAGATTTGTTCTTCTGGTTTTCTTCTGGTCTTCTTCTGATATGTTCTTCTAGTTTTCTTCTGGTCTTCTTTTGATTTGTTCTGCTGGTCTTCTTTTGATTTGATATGTTCTGGTCTTCTTCTTCTTTTCTTCTTCTTCTGGTCTTCTTCTTTTGATCTCCTTCTTTTCTCCTTCTTCTTCTGATCTTCTTCTTTTCTTCTTCATCTGATCTTCTTAATTATTCCTTCCTGAAACACAATCAACAACACAATACCTTTCTCAGTAGAACCTGCTTATATGATCTTATTTGTTAATCATTAAAACTCCAGGATGCTAAGTCTTAATTCAGATTTGAATACTCAAACTAATTTATAGACTTCACAAATCCAAGAAGTTTTCTCCTTCTTTGAAAGTCTGTGGACGACGAACAAATGAAAGAACAACGTTGTATAAGGATGCACTCCGCAATAGTTGCATATCAACTCATACGTCCGAGCGAAGGCCCAACCATTCGGATGAAACTGGGAAGGGCAAATACAGAGATTATTTAACACCCGAATTTGAAAATTCGAGAAGGTCATCCAGACTCCAAGTGTAGTTAGACAATAAACATACATATAAGCAATAGTGTCATCCTCGGACACAATAGAGTTTGCTTCACGAACAGATGACTCAATGGAAGAATACCGAACGGAAGCATCAGAATTTCCGGTAGGGGCTGTGACTGTGAAGCAGAACCCACACCAAAGTCTCAAAAGACTGGAAGCCATAATAATGAAGGCCAACCCATAGAAATGTGGGTTCAAGGTACCAAAAAAATCAACCCTTGCACCACAGTCTCGAAAGAAAAGAGGACTACAACCATAGCCTCTAAAGAATAGAGAACTACACATACAGAGAAAAGGGAATACTACTACAAACATAAAAGTTTAACTAAAAGAGAAGGAGAATACCTGGAGGAAGACGAATAAGGAAGGAAGTTGATGAAGCGGCGAAGCGAAAATGGAGTTTAGTGAAGGCAAACAGATTCTGAAGAGAAAACGCAAAGAAAGAAGAAGAACCAACAAAGGGTTTTTCCATATTTATAGGGCACGGGAAAAAATAAGGAAACTATAAAATTACCCGTAAAAGCAGTGATGACATAGAGCGATTTTCGAAAAACGTCTGCATGATTTACATCGTGCAGATAAACTCTTCATCCTGTAACTGCCACGTGTTTAAGAACATGCAACCGTCATAGAAAGATGGCATAGTTACTTTACAAACGAAATGTCTCAGCATAAAAAGCAAACAAAAAGGAAAAAGTTTTTCAAAAAAATTGGCGCCTTAAAAGCAAGTCAAAATAGCAACCGAATCAGATACATTATACCTCTGCCTCTTTCACCAACTCGACCAAGCTAGGGGGCATCTGTTCCGAGGATAACTCACATTCGATTCAGACAGTCCATTCCGCCTAGGCCAACTAGGACAGAAGGAGCTTACTCGGATGCGTAAATCGAAATAACACTTCCAACATTAAAATTAATACTTATCTCGGAATTACATGCATACTAGGACACCTGTCCAAATATGTGGAAAGATCACAATAAAACACCCTTATAAGGAAAAATCCTCTCCATATTCGAGCCAACACCTGGCAAGACTACCTTAGAGTTAGTGGTGGCAATTCACCCCCTACTCACGCCATTCTAGAAGCTTCTACGAGCATTATATATACCCCCATGAAGATCACGAATAAGGTACACACTTCATTCTAATTTTTCCAACACTTTGACAAAATTCATATTGATTTCTGAATTGAGTGTTTTCGCAGGCACACCTAAATCTGTCTCACGTGTAGAGGAGCTTGAAGATTCACGAAGAAGGAAGAGCTGAAGTAGGCTGGAGCTGATATATGGAGAAACAAGATCAATATTCTGGCCTTTCTGATACATAATTCCTTACAAGATTCACCTTGTGAACAGGAAATATACTCAAGAAAAGGCAGCTCTAGTTGGTCACATGCTTTTTACACATCAAGTTTTAGTGTCATGCTACCTTTTAGTTTCTTTCTCGTATAATGGAAATATTCAAATGTAATAAGAACACTATTAGTAATTTGTCTATTAGGAACAAAAACACTCTGAGTTTTAGACAAAATTTCATGGTAAAATAAGCTTGAGCCTATTAGCAATGACCTTAGTGACGAGTTTAAACAAGACATTCATAGGCTTATGGACCTATATGCACCAATGTGCATTGGTTTCTTCACTTTAGGGATAAGAATAATTAGGTTTGATTAATGAAACTTGGATGTACCTGTCTATGTAGTATTTTGAGGCCCAAGTCCATGACTTCAACACCTACCAAAGGCTAAAATCTTTTGTAGAATAAAGTTGGAGTTCCATCCAGGCTGAAACTTTTGTTGGATGCATTTGCTTTACGGTGATAACTTCACCTATAAATGGACAAGATAAAATGTGAATATGATTTTAAGTTGATGTATCTCTCACCAAGCCAGTAAAGATTGGAAGTGCCAACCAAATTCTTAAAATACGTAGATATAACACTAGCAATTTCTTCTTCATATATAGCACTCAATTATTATCCTTGATACAATCTATTATGTCTTTTTTCATATGTTGATACTCCTTCTAACGGGAAAAAAAACAAGTGTTCTTGTCTCTTTTAGATAACCATATTGCTCTAGAATGTTAGGACTATGTGTAGCTCATCCAACTCCTTTTCATTTTGACTTTTCTTGTAATTAGTTCTGTTTGAGAAAATTATTGTAATGAATTGAGTTTGTAACTGGTTCCATAACTCCAGATTAATAGAGACCTACACGACTTGCATAAAGTCTATTTGGTTGCTCTCTTATTTTATCTTTTATGCATAAGACTTCATTGAAGTCACCAAAGCAAAGTCAAGGGCAATTACTATCAGCTAGTTTCAAATCATGAATCAGTTCATAAGTCTTTATCTTGTTACAGCTTTTGGGATAACCATAGATGCCCAAAAGTTGCACAGGGAGATCTTGTTGTTTAAAAGGGATTAAAAAACTGATGTGGTGCAATGAGAATAATGAAGTTGAAACATCCAAGTTGTCTCTCTAGAATAATGCCAAACCACTTGATTTATCTCTTCCAACGCTCAAATGATCCACTATAGTAATGGGAAATATAGGATCAAATTTTCCTCCTCTCTGTTAAATGCGCACTAAGATGAGAAAATACAATAGTAAAAGATAAAAAGCAACATGACATATTTTAACATGGAAAACTTCCTTAAAATGAGAAGGAAAAACCACGGGAACAAAACCAAAAAATAAGCTCCACTATAAATAGAATAACAGGACAAATCAGTGTTCAATATATTTCAGACGTGGACTTCGATCGCAGGTTTTCAGTCTGAAGCTCTCTCTTACATAGAGCATAACAAAAGAACTCCCTATCTCAAAGTATTAAAAACATCAATCACTAAAAATACTAACTAAAATCCCAATTTCCCTATTTATAGAGAGAATATGATTCAATGAATAATTATTTTATTCACAAGTCAATGAGAGGCTTTTCACATGCCTAATGATAGTGGTCATTCAATTAATCTTCCAAGATAATGAATCAATTATGAGCCACTTTTGGGAATTACAATTAAGGACAACCCCAACAATTCTCCCCCTTTCCATTTAAGTGGGATTATTTACAATTCCTCCCTTGCAACCATCTAAAGCCTTCTTGACTAATATGTCTTAGTCAACATATCAGACCAATTGTCATTTGTATGAACTTTCTCTAACTGAATTAGATTGTTGTCCAAAGTTTCTTGTACCCAATGATAACATGAAATTCTTGGCTAGATGAATGATACTTTGATTATAACAATGAACCACATATTTTTCTTGATCATGTCCAAGCTTATAAATGAGATTTTTCAACTACGACATTTCCTTACATGCTTTACATGTTGTGATATACTTTCCTCTAGTGATTGACAAAACAAAACATCTTTATATTTTTTATTATCATAAAACAACTCCCTATGCAAATATAATAAAATATCTTGATATCTTGAAGTATATTTTTTGGAGTCCACATTTCTTACCATATATGCGCCTAAACACCCAATTAGAACCAATTCTCCATTTCCAAAGCACAATAATCCTTTTGTGGTACCGTGCAAAAATCTGAGGATCCAATTCACTGCATTCTGGTGCTCTTTTCCAAGATTCAGTAGGAATCTATTTATAACACTTATTCCATAGGCAATGTCTAGTCATGTGCAAATCATAACAAACATAAGGCTGCCTACCAAGGAAGAAAACCATAGAAGAATAAGCCATCTTTCTCATTTCTTCTTTTTCTTCTTCACATGTTGGACTTTACATCTTGCTCAACTTGAAATACCCAGTAAGTGGAACATTTACTGGTTTTGCTTTATCCTTGTTGAACTTCTTTAGAACCTTTTGAATATATTTCTCTTGAGATAACCATAATAGCCTTTTGGAATGGCCTCTGATCGGTCTCTGATCACCATCATTCTAAGGATATATTTTGCAGGTCGTAAGTCTTTCATACAAAGAGTTGCTCACGGTTTCCTTCAAACTGAAAATTTTACTCTTGTCATAGCCAATATTAATCAACATACAACAATAGTACAATAAAATCACCATTTTCATATCTCTTTATGAAAACACAATGATCAGATGGAGTTTTCTTCAAATTATGCTTAATTACAAAAGATTCAAATTTTCGGCACCATTGCTTGGGTGCTTACTTCAAACTGTAAAGGCTTTTCTTCATATGACACACTAAGTGTGTGTTTGGACTTTGGATTGTCATTTGCAATCCCAAACTTACATTTTCGAACACAATGTATTTTCAATTATGTTTGGATTTTCATTAGCAATTATGTTTAAGTATAATTTTCATCCCAGATACACTTTAGAAAAGTGTAACTCCATATTACTTTTGCAAACATAAGTTACATTCAAACTTAAACTTGGAAACTTTAACTCAAACATACGCTAGGCTAGGTGTCCTTTGTCTAACTCTTTAAAGCCTTCTGGTTGCTCCATGCAGATTTCTTCTTTCGAATCTTCATGCAAAAATAACATTTTAACATTAATCGATCTGTTCAATTTCAAGGTCCAAGGAGGTAGTTGGACCCAAGACTACTCTTATGGAGGATACTATTGAGTCCAGTTAGAAAGTAGTTTTTAGAATAAATTTGGTTAAAAAAGTTTAGTTTTATTAATTTTATTTTATTTTTATCTTTATTTTAGGAACTTAGAATTTCTAGAAAATAGTTCATTAATACTTTTGTGTTTTGTTTCAGGTTCAACGGTCGAGCGTTATGTATTTTTCACTTGAGCGTTAATACGAGTTCTACGCTTGAGTGTTAGGTTTTTTTTTTCGCTCGAGCGATAATGTAAGTCACACCCGAGTGTTAACATAAAACCGCAACTTTATTTAAAGAGCGTTAGGATCTTTTGGTGAGACGAAGAGACCTAGGAGACGAAAAGACTATAGAATAGGGGTTGGATTTTTATTTCTAAAACTCTCATAAACCAAACACGTCCATCATTTTGTAACTACCGGTGACTTTGAGAAGAAAATATGTAAATCTACCAACTTTTATATGCAATGTTATTCGTTTGAAGTTCATCTTTTCTTTCATTGAAGTTTGTTTCCTTTTATTTTACTTCTTTAAATTTTGATTCTTTCTTTAAGCTTCAGTTTTTTTATTTTCTTTTGTTTCTACTGTTATTCGTAATTCTTTTTCTTTTCTGAATTTTGATTCTTTCTTTCAAGTTTTAGTTTGTTAGATTTCTTTTGTTCTTATAATTATCTGTAATCCTTTCATTTGTTTACTTTTTTTGAAGACATTCTTTCCGAGGAAAATTATAACTTGAATGATTGTAGGGAATATTGTAACGTCCTAAATTCTTAATTCAAGAATAATGTTAGTTGGAGACACCATTCTTAAAATTCTGAAATTATTTCGCGCCATTACCGATATCTTTACATACACATTCACAAAAACACTTAAGTAACTCCAACGATTACATAAGTCAAACAACCATAAAGCACTATAGGTCTCATAATAAAATTCCCACTCCGTGGCTCAAGACAACACTCATTCATAATTACATAGGTTCTAGCTTAAAACAATATTATACAATTCAAAATACATCTGATGCTCTCATAGAATCCAAACGGGAAACTGGGGTGGAATGATCCACACTAAGAGCTTTTCCATCCAAGCATTCAACCAGTCCGTCCTGCATAACTAAAATGTGTCCCACAATGTGGGGTGAGACTAGTGTCTCAGTGAGCATAACCATGCATGCACGCAGTGTGGGGATAGCAAGCATATGAGATGCAACACATAATTCAACATATCATACATAAACTATTTCAATTACCACATTATAACTTCACTCGACTATACATGATGTCTAATTAATGCAAATCTCAAGATGGTTATGCTATGCATGACCTGCATTACCCGGTAGAGGGAGTCTTTTCACTAGACTGGGGTTAGACCTGAGCTCAGACTACAAGGAACGTCTTCCTTGGGGACGTATGCCGCCAATTAATTGGGGGCCGAAACCAGTGCTTTAATTGAGGACCATAGTCCAATTAAACTGGGGACCGAAGTCCAATCTTGATTAATTAAGGTGAACTGGGGCCAAATCCGTAACTGGAGTCGAAGCCAAAACCTGGGGCCGAAGCCATTTTTACTGGGGCCGAAGCCAAATTCATTTTTAACTGGGAGCCGAAACTCAAATTCATTTTCCAATTAACTGGGGCCAAAGGCCAAATGCAATGCACATACATAACAATAACACGTATACCAGATAACATATAGCTCATGGTAAATCTAGACATTTTCATAGTGATACTATCTCCCTAACATGTTAATCCCAAGATGAAACCCCCAAAAATAAAACCCTAACTTGGAGTTCTATGCATATAATCTCAATGATACTCATACATTGAATCTAAACAAAACCAACTAGCAAACAACCACATACAAGCTCAAAGAAGATGGGAGAAAGGGTAGGGTTCATTGAGGAGTACTCATACAACATGGGTGATAGTGTGTGAGCTATACTCACCTCAAGGAGCTCAAATGAAAGAGGAGAAGGGTTAGGGAAGACTTGGGAATGGAGCTCTTGACTTTGGGATCCTTCTTCAAGCTTCCATGGTCGCCCTCTCTCTCTAGACTCTCTCTCTCTAAAAGGTTGGGGAAGGGAATAGAAAGAGGAAGAAACCCTAAAATGTGTTTTTAAGGGGTTCTGGTGACGAGCTCCTGCTCAGAGCGCGCTTGGGCGAGCTCTGAGCAGGGAAATAAAATTCTCACTCGCGCGCCTGCGCTCGAGCTCAGTATGAGCTGAATTTCACTAATTTCCTCTCTATTTTTTGCGCTCAGGCTGCGCTCGAGCTCAGCCTGAGCTAGAAAATCAGATTGGAATTTCCCCCGATTGCTGATATCCTCGCTTAGGTTGCGCTTGAGCGTAGACTGAGCGAGCATATTAGCCCCCCAAAACTTGATTTTTACCCCTCTTTAATTCTAATTCAATTCTCTTCCACTCAAACCTAATTCCTCTCCCTAAAACATCCTTCTAACTTAGCTTTTCTCATCCAAATCTCTCCCCACTCGAAACTTTTCCAAATCAACTCCTTTATTCCTAAAACCTATTCCATTGCTATTTTAACACATCTAATGACTAAAACATAGGGTGATTCACTTCTCCCTAACTCCTTCTAATAACATGCTCTTCCAACTTAGTTCTTCTTCATCTAACCTTCTTTTCTCATCCTTAACACTTGGTTATTCTTCCAAAATCTCTTAAAACTCAAACATCTTAATTTATTTCTTATTCTTATCTAAATTCACATTCAAGTCCCCAAATTTCTCCTTCTACCTCTAACCTTTCTCTCTTGATCGGATCTATCGCCTAAGACTTTCGCTATACTCTCTAGATACTAATTTTTGGGATGTTACAAATATAACTTCTTTTTTAGATAAAATTCAAAATTATACAATTTGAATTAAACCTATTTATGAAAGAATCCTTTAAGAGGAATCAATTTTAGCCTCAGATTAAACTTTATAATCGAAGAAAATTTTTCTAAGTTATTTTCGAAAATTCCGAATTTTTACGTATTTCCTTAAGAAAAGTTAAAGTTTTCGAGTTCATTTCTAAAAATTTTTAGGGAAAAATAAGTTTTTCGTCCCTATAGTTTCGGTCAACTTTGGTCTCCGTCCCTGTACTTTAAATCCTTCATTTTTTGTCCCTGAACTTTCTAAATCCCCAAACCATAGTCCCTAGTCGTTAGTGAGATCTGTTAATCTAATGAGCCGGGTAACAAAAGTTACATGTTAACCTCAATAATGAGCCCCAAATAGCTGAATCATCTAATAAATCTTTTTTTATTAATTTTTTAATTATTAAAATAACCATAATTATGAAATTAGGTTTTTTATCGGGTAAAATTGCTTAGGTGAAAAACCCTAATTTAGCAATTAGGATTATTTTAATAATAAAAAAGTATTAAAAAATTAATTAGATGATTATTCGGTTATTTGGGACTCACTATTGAGGCTGATATGTAACTTTTGTTAGTCAGCTCATCATGTTAACAGATCTCACTGACAGACAGGGACCACGAGTTAGGGATTTAGAAAGTTTAGGGACAAAAAACACAGGATTTAAAGTACGGGAACAAAGACTAAAGTTGACCGAAAATATAAGGACGAAAAACATATTTTTCCCAAATTTTTATCACAAGCAGTTATCTGTGTTATTTCATAACTTGTACCATTAACATCTCTCTTTATTTTTCTGGAAAAAAAAGTCTAAAGATGACCTTTGAATGACGCATGAGATCTCAATTTTTTCTATACATCAACCATTATTACCTTCTCCCGGATTTAACCTATCTTTTTTAGAGTGAAAAATACTAATCCCCTGTGAGGCTTGTAAACCTGCATGTCAAGGCCCCTTAGTTTCAAATAATACGGAAGTCTTTCCTATTTTAACGGACACACAAAAGAATGGAAACCATTACAATCCAATAATAATAAAAAAAAACTACTATTGGGACCTACTTTGCTTTGAAAATGACTTCGTGCATTCTTTCATGGGATTTTAGATTGAGCAAATTCCCTTCAGTAATTATACTCTAAAATGAGATATTAGGGAGTGTTCATATATATATGGAAAGAAAATGCACAAAACATTTCAGTGTGATGGGTCCAGCTAGACCTTGATATAATGACTTAATTAGAATAAGAAATTAGAGTAAGAAAAGTGAGGGTGTTAGTGAGTAGTATCATTGCCACTAATCATTGTAGTTTGTCCAAGCTGGCAAGAAGTCAAGCCCACCTGAATATTCTTCTACCAAATAGTACAGCTTTCTTTACGAAGAAGGTCCTGCCCAGTGATGACCTTTGCTTATAAAAGATTTAGTTCTCTTTTATATTTATTATTAGGGCACTCTATGCACGTTTCCTTCTATCAAAATAAAAGCAAATGAGTAAAAAAATGAATAAATTGACCACAAAATTTAATCAGATCCAATCACTTTTTAAAAATAAAAAACTAAAATTGATCTAATTTAAACTGAACTGGAATTATAAAATATATTTAATTTAAAATAATATTTTATATAAAATAATTTTGACTCTACTTATTTAAGATTTTTTATTATATTTCAAATCAATCTTAATTTTTTTTAAAAAAATGAACATATTCAGTAGGATCGATAATTAATTTATAATTATATTTAGAATTTGGATCTATTTTTTTTATTTTATTAATTGATTTGGACATATATTATTTAGTGTATGTAATAAATTAGATTAGACTTATTTTTCATATTTTTTAATTTACATATTAAAAAATTATAACGAAAAACTGAAGCAATTTCAAATGCTTTAGATTAAATTGAATTGATTTAATTTTTTATTGAGTCAAACTAATTAAATAACTAATAAGAAATTTAATAGCATTGGATGGATTGATTTTTTTCCTTAAAAATAGTTTAATCTAATTAAAAACACTCCTTTTGTTAATAAAATGTATTTAAACTATTTTCAATTAGGTTATAATTTTTATGTTATATTTTAAATCTCAAATCTCAATTATGTAAGAACTTATGAGGTTGGATTGTGGCAATCACAACAAAATCAAGGGGTCATGTTGAGGTTGATGGGGTTGAGGAAGAAGTTCCTTATCAGCCTGATGACACTTCAACTGTTTTACCAGCATGTAGACATTGAACAGTTGTCATGCTTAGCTGAGAATCGATATGGACCGGTTATTCAGCTTGAGACTATGGTTGAAGATGATGAATATGAGAATGAAGACATCCCATCAAATGAGGATGAAGATGAGTGGGATGACAATGAAGATGAAGAGGATGATGAAGATCAAGAAGATGAAAGTAATGTATAATTAGATTAATATTAATATTGTGTACTTTTTCATGAAGCTGTCAATATTAATGTGTACTAGCGATGACCTGACCGTCGCTAACAAAGCCGACGTTAAAAGGGGACGAGCTTAGCGACGGACAGTCTATCTCTGCATGAAGATCGTCGCTAACTTGTGACGGCTACTCGGCTAGCAACGACAACAACCGTTGCTACGTTGTGACGGTCATGACGTTAGCAACGACTAAAAATAGTCGTCGCTACTGCATTAACGACAAGCCCTGTAACGACATCGACGACCTATTAGCCGACACTTGGCCATCGCTATAGCATACATATTGATGACTTTTCAATTATTAATCATGTTTTTTATCATAATGTATTATCTTTCCAGTATTATTGATACTAATAAATTGACATAGTTGGAAAAATGAGGAATATAGACATTTTTAAATGTGCATATAAACTTTTTAAGTATAGAATAAAATAATTTAACATACATATTAAATATTTGAATTACAAATTTAATATACAAAGACAAAGAAGCATGCATATCAATATCCCATGTCAAGTGCTTATATTTTCAAATATTTTTTTCTTCATTTTTTTACATTAAACTTTTTTTATATGTCATATGTTTACATTTATTTGTTACTAATTTTACACACACGCACACACATATCTTATAATTTAAAATATTCTTAAATGTTTAGTATATTTTATTTTTCATGTAAATTAAAAATATATAATGGACATTATTGCTAATAATAATTTAAAGTCTAAAACGTTATTGCTGAACAGGGTACAGCTCAGGAAAATATTCACACACAGAGATAGTATAATACTAGTTGACCAAAAAATTAAAGATAATAGTAATACTTTTCACATATCTCATCTATGTGTTTTTCTTTTTACTTATCTTCACCATTTATTTCCTCTCGTCCGTCGATCTTAGTAAAGAGTAAACTAGTCCATGACTTTTTTATTTTGGTGCAATTTAGTCCCTACAACATAGAAAATTTTAATATAATCCCTCACTTCCTTTTTTTTTGTCATTATAATTCAACGGTGTATTTCCCGTTAATTTTTTTATGACGTGTCACGTTTAGTGACATTCTGTCACATTGCTTGTCACTATAGTATTTATTGAAACACAAAATTGATGTGGTTTTGTCAAATTTATAATTTGAAAGAATTCAACTCCAATAGACGTGCACTTCCCTATTCACCCTTTTTCTATCTTGTTCTCCTTTTTCATTGGAAGGTCTAAACCTCAATTACATTATTTTTGTACCTTGATGACAAACAGTATGACACAGTGTCATGAAACATGACATATCATTAAAAATTAACGAGAAATACATAGTTGGACTATAGTGAGTAGTGACAGAAAAAATAAGAAATCAGGAACTATAATAAATTTTTTTATTTCTTAGGAACTAAACTCTATTACCTTAAAAAAATCAAGTACCAATTTATTAATTTAGTCGTTAATATATTGTCATAGTGGAAAATGTGAGGAATGAAATACATTTTTTAAAAATATGGTTGTGATAACTTCGCCTCATGATGAAACTAATAAAGATGGAAAAGTTTTATTATATTTCTGATGTACCTAATACTTTTGTTAATGTTATCAGAATCGTTTTAGCACTTACCAAATAAAAATCGTTTTAGATATGTGTATAAACCTTTCTAAATATTTAAATAAAGTAATTTAAAATACGAATTAAGTTTAGTATTTCAGTAAAAAAGAATCATTCATAACAGATTTTTTTACCTATAACTATCCCTAGTAAACTTAAAATTAACTAATTAAGCCTGACCATGCATAAGATGTCCAGCAATATAAATTAGGAAAAAAATCGAAAAAAAACAGAAGTATTGAAATATTTATAGAGTATAGTTTCTTATCTGATTAATTGATTCCATTACATTTTGGGTTCCAGCTGAGCAGAGATTGACAATCAACATTACGAGAAACGGGAATAACGACTTTAACAGCTAATGCTGTAAACTATAATCCCAAATCAAATCCTAATGATTTCAAAAACAATTTTAGGGTTCTAATTTCAAACCCTAAAAAATTTGTTTAGCTTTTTGAACAATTGAACTGGTCCCCATTCCTTTAGCTCTCACCCACACACCACCCATCATCATCACCAACAATTAACAATTCTGAGTCCAACCCCAACCCCAACCCCAACCCCAAATCCTAACAGAGTTTCTAAAAACTATCCATGCTTCCAATTTCAAACCCTTAAAAAAAATAGTAGCCTCTTGAAATGGTCCCTTCCCCTTCAGAGTTCCCCCAATCCCACAACTACCTATCATCATTATCATCAACAAACAAATAACAATTTGTGTCCAACCCCAAATTCTAATCCTCACGATCCTTAAAAAAACCCCTACTTTTTTTTTTTAAAAAAAATTCTAAGGGTTTTTTTTTTTCCCTTCTCTTTCCCCAAATACAAACCATAACCGACCCATCATCACCACTATTACCAAGTTTTGATTTTGAGGTTGAAAATGGCGACAAGAGGCACCAGATCGGAGAAGGTGCGGCGAATCTTCCAGCAATTCGACGCGAACCGCGATGGGGGGTCTCAACAGGGAAGAGATGGCGTCGCTGGTAGGTGCGGTGAACCCTAGGGTGAAGTTTTCCGACGAGCAAATCAACGCCATTCTCGACGAGGTTTTCCGAACCTACGCTGAATTCATCGACGGCGAGAGGGGCCTCACCTACGAGGGGCTCCTTCGAACCTACGACGACGGCGCCGGCGATGTCGATAGGGACTTCGACGCTCTTGGCCTCGACCTCAACTCCGACGACACCGTCTCCGGCGCCACCAAGGCGGCGGCACCGTCGGAGGCCTCGTCGTCGTCGATCGTCGACGAGAGGATGGCGGTGGAGACACAGAAGAAGCAGCGCACGGCGGCGTGGGCGGTGTCGCCGAACCATGGCATCGTGTTCGATGACACGTGGAAGATCGTGGACGATTTGGAGATTCTGATCAAGAGGCTGAAGCTGAAGCAATCGAAAGATGGTAAAATGAATAAAGGTGATAACTTTGATGCTTATTCTGATGCGGGTTGGTCACGTGAGTTGGGTCCTTCAACTGAGATTTCTGAAAAGAGGGTGTTTTGGGAGGAAACAGGGCATGATTATGCAGTTTTTGTTAAGGAATTAGGAGGTTTGAGAGCTAGGGCTGATAGTGCTAGATCAAGGGAAGAAGCTTTTGATGGGCACATGGCAATTGGTAGGGTTTTGTATGAGCATCAGTTGTTTAAGGAGGCTTTGGTTAGTTTCAAGAGGGCTTGTGAGTTGCAGCCTGTTGATGTTAGGCCTCATTTTAGAGCTGGTAATTGTTACTATGTTCTTGGCAGGTACAAGGAAGCCAAGGAAGAGTTCCTGTTGGCACTTGAATCTGCTGAGGCTGGTGGAAACCAATGGGCTTATTTGCTCCCACAGATTTATGTTAACCTTGGCATTGCATTGGAAGGTGAAGGTATGGTTTTGAGTGCCTGTGAGTATTATAGGGAGGCTGCAATTCTTTGTCCAACACATTTTAGAGCTTTGAAACTCTTAGGTAGTGCCCTTTTCGGCGTAGGAGAATATAGGGCTGCCGTGAAGGCGCTCGAGGAAGCTATCTTCATGAAGCCGGATTATGCTGATGCACATTGTGATCTGGCTTCAGCGTTGCATGCCATGGGTGAGGATGAGAGGGCAATTGAGGTGTTTCAGAAGGCTATTGATTTGAAACCAGGTCACATAGATGCTCTTTACAATTTAGGTGGGCTGTATATGGACCTGGGCAGGTTTCAGAGGGCTTCTGAGATGTATACTAGGGTTTTGGCTGTGTGGCCAAACCATTGGCGAGCGCAGCTGAACAAGGCGGTGTCGTTGCTGGGAGCTGGGGAGACTGAAGAAGCCAAAAGAGCTTTAAAGGAAGCATTGAAAATGACAAATAGGGTTGAGTTGCATGATGCAATATCACATTTGAAGCAGCTGCAGAAAAAGAAGACCAAACCCAATGGTGGTAGTCCAGGGGAGGCAGCATTTGTTATAGTTGAGCCATCCAAATTTAAGGTAGTTGGAGAAAAGACTACCTTGAGGCAGGAACTAGCCAGTGCCCTCCAAATCAGAGCACTTCAGAGGGTTACCAGGTTGAGTCGTTGCAATGTGGAGCTTTTGAAGAAGGAAATGAGTGAACATGATGTTCCAGTGTCCTATTCTGGTAGCGGAATGCCTGAAAAGTCCATCCGGAAGCCAAACTTGGAACAAATTCTTCGCAGATTACTTAGTTTTCTAAAGCCTGAGACTTTTCAAGGAGCCGTGAAAGCCATAAATGAGAGGATCCTCTCTGTATTGGATGAAAACGGTTCAGGCAGGCTGGATCTGGGAATGTTCTATGCTATTCTTGCTCCCATTTGTGGTGGTCCTCCAGAGAGACGGAAAAGGGTTGCCTTTGATGCACTCTTATGGCGTCCCATGAATGAAGATGGTGCTAATATTAAGAAAGTTGATGCTACTATATACATCAAGTTGTTAAGGGCTATTTATGTTCCTTCCCAAGGGGTTAGTGAATTAATGGAAGTTCGAGGAGATTCAGACACTTCAATGGTGTCATTCTCTGAGTTTCTAGTTATGTTTGATGATCCAGATTGGGGTTTTGGTATCATGCCAACACTAGTGAAGCTTGAAGCAGGAGATAGAAACAGACATGGCAACACTGTGTGCTCAGTTTGTCGCTACCCAATTATTGGTTCTCGCTTTAAGGAGCTAAAATCTCATTTTAATTTGTGTAGCCAATGCTACAGTGAGGGAAAGGTGCCTTCTACATTTAAGCAGGAAGAGTACAAATTTAAGGAGTATGGAAGTGAGGGTGAAGCCATGAAAGATAAGTGTATGTGCTTTAATTTGCAATCTCGTAATGAAAAGTAGATAGAGGAATTCAATTTTATTCTTGTGTTGTGATTTTTTTTTTTGTTTTGCTATCTTGTATTATTCCATCTTGTTATTGTAGCATTTCGGTGTGAAATATTTAGGTCGTGCGTTCACTAGGCATTATGTTCCGTTGTCTAATAATTGTTCATGGTGCTGCTTCACTGCTATAGTAACTGTTTATAGGTATTGTAAAACCATTCACCTCTTCCGCGATTAGACATATTCTTCTTGCTGTTGTGTATGAAGCTTGTATCTTTGACACATGAAGGTTGTAAATTCAGTCCAGAGTATGTGATTCACACTTTCAATTATATGTCTAGTGTTCAATTAACGAGAGATTAATTTTTTTAAGAGTTTTTCTCCTTATTATGTTAGATTTTGCTTGCACTTCTTTGGTGTCACGAGTACAATAAGTGGTTTATATTCCATTTCAATGTTAATATTCGGAAATTACATTTAACTATGCTGTCTTATGTTTCTATGTGGTTAATTTAGTGGAATGAATACATTGAGACTCAATAGTCAATTTAACAGAACCTCCTCCATAACTTGAATACCAAACCTCCAATCATCACCTCCATTGACGAGGAAGAAAACTACAAGGGTAATTCGAAGTTAGAAAATTTTGTTTCACATCTTTAATTTAACGTATCACGTGTGTGATTCTGTTGAGTTTATCAGACGCAACGTGATTGAACTGTAGTGGTTGTTAGGGGTCCCGGGAGATTTTTAAAGAACACATACAAACAAGTTTTGAGATTTACATTATTATCTGTTTATATTTTGGTAATGAGACTGTCATTATTAGTAAGCAATTAATAATTATCCTTAATTTCGACTTTCAATTCATCAAAATCTTTCCTAGACAATTTATTTTCTGGTTCGTTGTCCTGTTGGTCTCATTACTTGTTTGGTTTGCAACTGAAACATGCATTAAGCTGCATTTTCCCATTGAGCACCACTTTTGGCAAAAGGTCAATGTGTTTCGTTGCATATAATTATGGTGGAAAATTTAAATCAGAGTGGTATTATTCATTGATTCTACTTGTCGATTCTACAAAATTTCCAAAAATATGATTAAGATTATGTTTTAAAAATAATTTCACTTTATTATGTACATAAATTTCGTTTTTAAAAGCTGATTCTCTTGAAAGAAATTTGATCAAAATCTAAAGAAAGCTGCTTTTTAAAATATAAAATAATAATTATTGTACTTTTTTCACTTGCAAGTTCTGTCAGTAAAATTATTTTTATTCACCGCAAATTAAAAAAATTACTTGTCTCAAAATCAATTTTAACTTGTCACCGTTGATTATTTGCATGGATATTTTGTGCAACCAAACATCTATTTGTAGCTGTTCGAAAGTAAGTATTCAAAATAATAATATCAAGATATATTTTTTATTATCGATTTTTTTAACATATGCAATATTATATAAGATAATAAATTAAAAGTACAAAAAATTTATTGAAAAATGTAACATTTCATATTACCAATGCATTGGATGATTTGATAGTTCTAATTTCCAATAAAATATTTCTACTTATTGATTTATTAATATGTGCAGTGGCGGAACTTGAAAAAAAATTGGGGGAGCCAAAATATTAATTTAATATGTAAGTTAAATATTTAATATTATATTACAAGTTTTAGAATTATATATTATCCGTATAAAATTTTAGACTATTATTCATTGATGTATTGTTTTACTCATTTTATTCTAAAACTCTTATTATATAAGATTATACACACAAATTAAGAAAATTAATGTGTCTAATTTATACAATTTTTACTGAAATACCCTTATCAATACTTCATTTATTTTATTGAAGAGGATTGGAAACATAAAAAAAGATTATGTATAATAAAGAGTAAAGACTAATCGATTCTGCAAACTCATTTTGGCCATTGACAAGATTATCCCTATGGGTGGTAGGTAACAATAACATATTTGAGAAAAGTGTATACATTTTAGTAATTTTATAACTAAAAGTGATTTCACTTTATCCCATCCAAACAAAATCAACTTGTGTCAACTCATTTTTATAATTATACATCCAAACAAAAATCAATTCTCTTAAAATCAATTCAACTAAAATCAATTATACTAAATCAATTCCTGCAAACTATAAACCAAACTGACCAATAGCATACTTTGTTAAAATGAATGATTATTTTAAAGAATTAGATTAATTTAATGTTTCATTTATCTTCAAATTATTAACCAACACTTATTAGACAACTTATTGATCCAAGTGTTAAAGAGTTTAATTCCCTTAAATAATTATTGTGAATAAAAAAATAAACGTTAACTGAAATTTGTTTATATATATATATATATATATTAAACAGATCTATATAATTTAACTCAAATTAATTGATATTCTATACATAGAATCCCAAATAGATAAACGGTTTTTTAATATGCGCAATGTTGCACATATTCAGTGGCGGACCTTCTTGATGACAGGGGGAGCCATGGCTCCCCCAAACTTTTTTAAAAATAAATTTTTATATATACATGTAATGGGGAGGGTTCAACTTACATCAATGTAAGTTACACAAGGTATTATATCGCTAAATAATTTTTAAAAGATCATTTTATTAAGTAATCTAATGTTGGATTGAAAGTTATTATCATATAGATCATACATATGAAATTTTACATTAATTCGAAATTATTTAATATGTCATTGAGATATCTCAATATTAACGTTATATACATTAGAAATATATGGAAAACTTAACCATTTGATTATCTTTATCAGTGTCAAAATTTAATACAAATAATCATAATGATGAATAAACATAATTCAACGGTTGGATTACCAAAAAACACATTCGATTTATAATTATTAACGGTGTAAGTCGAACCCTCCTCATATATAATTATTAAAAATTATTTATATTTTTCTTAGTACTAATTGAATTTTTCATCATATTTAAAAATTTAATATTATCATCTAATGATATATTATCACATCATTTAACGAGCATAACATTCTATGTGTTATTAAACTGAGTAATATATTCCAAAACTTTTGTCGTTTTAACTTTTTACTTTCAAAACTTTTCTTATTTTAGAAATCTAAAAATAATTATTTTTTTCATATATACTCTTATTTAATATTATTCCAACTAACGACTATTATTATATCTCTCATTTCCTCTCTCTTAAAATAGTACTACAATTGTTTCTATTCAACTAGCCACTTAGACAAAAAAAAAAAATACACAGATTAAGAAATGCAATCATTACTCTTGTTTTCATAAAAAGAAATTTTAAATTTCTACTTTACCCCTTATCTCTCTTAACATTTATTGGGTTTCATTAGTTTTTAATAGTGAGTAATTTATTATTACAACATAATTAATATAAGGGTAAATTGCGGAAAGTGTAATTATTACTGCATTGACTTTGCAAGTAGATAGTTAAATAGAAATATTTTTTTCTTAAAAAATGGACAGTTAAATAAAAATCGAGGTAATACAAAACAATTCTTGATAACTACGTTTTAAACAATAGAGAATCAATTTACTGTAGCATTGAATTTTACCCAAACAAAAAGTGTTAGTTCAAAATCAACCCCGTTTTGTATTGTTGAAGCATAATTCAAACGGGCTAATAGTTTAGTTGGGATAGGGTTGTTTCCATCTAACGAGTGAATGGAGTTTGAGTTCTAGCCATACAACACAATTAAATATTTGTAGAGAATTTTGGACTTTGTTAATTTTGCGCTTCATAGTGATTTTATTTGGCTCGACCTAGAACAACATTATTTCCCGAGGATAGATATAGTTTCATAGAGAAAAAAACTACTATTAACCAACATGGGTTAATTTAGGAAATATATGTTTGATTTTGTCTTAAGCGTTTTGGGTTTGAGTCTGGTGGATTAAAAAAATTTCGCTTAAATTAAACTAATTAATTCTTCAATATATTTTAAAAATTAATGTTAACTTGGATCCAAACTTAATGCCTATACAGCAAGACAAAGAATGAAATTAATGTCCAAATTTTTAAATAAACACATAGAAAGAAAAAAAAAATGATTGCATTCCAATTCCACAACCGCTTAAGCAAAGAGGAAGGCCTAGTATAAACCCTGAGAAGAGAGGAGAGGTAGCCCTTGTTTGTCTCTCTCTACACTACATTCACTCTCTCAATTCTGATTTTGATGGCGAATCAAGGCGGCAATAACCCCTTCTCCCTCTCCGGGATTTCCGATTCCCCCATCGTTCGTCACACGAAAGAAGTCGCCTCCGACGCCGCCTTCGTGGCCAAGAAGCTCCTCCGTAGCACCGGTAAGGCCGCCTGGATCGCCGGAACCACCTTCCTTGTCCTTGTTGTTCCACTCATCGTCGCCATGGACCGCGAACAACAGATCAATGAGCTCGAGTCTCAACAGGCCAGCATCCTCGGAACCCCTCCTTCACCCCACTCCCTCCCCCTTCCCAACTAATTTTTTAACAATTTTCTAGTTCCTCAGTTTCACCTTCTATCTTTTTTAAATTTTGATGTTGGAGACTTGAATTTTATGTGCTTAATGTGGATTTATGATTCGAAGATTACATGTTTGATGATATGACTCATTGCAGTAAAAGGAGCATTTTATTTACTTATTGAATGATTTAAACCTCATTTGAGAGGACTTGATAGACATTAGACAAGTCTTAAATGTCTTCATACTTGTATGAATGAAACTTGGACGAAACCCAATATATCTATCCAGTGTCCAACTGCACTCCTTGTTTGGGGATTTCAATCTTTTTCCTTTTCTTTTTTTGCAGCTGGGAGTAACACAAATAGTTGATTTCTTCCTTTGTTATGTATGTATGTATGCAGTTGTTATGATTTGCGTTTACTTTTGCTTGCTGGCTTAATGTTGAGTTCTTTTGCCTCGCTATGAAAAGGATTGGATTCAAACCCCTTGGTCCTTTGTCGATGCCATTCTTAATGCAGCCAGTGTAGCTTTTAAAGGGACAGTGTTTTGCACACTAGTGGCTATTACCCATTTCTACTTGTTTTTGTGAGTCTACGTATGTGTTATATGGAATTTTGTATCTCTTACCTTGTTAGTTTTAAGTATTTCCAGGAGATTGCAATAGGTTGCTAGCTTTTTTTTTTCTTCTATGCACAATAGAAGCACTTAGGTTTGAACTTAGGACCCGATGCAAATTATCTAAACCCTCACTACTAGACCGACCCTAGTGGCTATTGCAATAGGTTGCTAGCTAACAAAACAACATTGTCAAGAAACTAGGTTCTTATCAATATTCTGAGTGCTTGTTTGGATTAGCGATGTCACAATGCAAAATCATGGTTTCGTGGAATTGATTTTAAATCACTTTCATTCAACGTGTTTCGTCAAACGTGCATCACTCATCTTAACCATTAATTTTTAGAGTCAATTATACTCAACTGTAAACAAAATGGGCACTGAGTTGTTATCCTAAGTTATTTTGTCAGATGTATTATTTTAGCCTATTCACTTGGTTCTCTTATATGAAATCTTGGCCCAATTCAGAGAAGACTGCATGGGCGAAGCTCATTCTAAAATGTGGTTACAATTTCGACCAAAAAAAATAAAATGTGGTTACAATGCTTGTGCATGTTGATGTTGTCTTTGTTCCTTGATCAAGTAAATGGTATGGTGTACTGGTATTCACACATTACTGTTCATGAGGATGAATTTGAGAAAGATTCTAAAACCTCCATGTTCCCATTGGTTATTGATATCGCTGACTGTGACGTATAAAAACATCTACCATCTTTCTTGCACTTGAATGCTTGAGAATTATTTTGGTGTGCTAGGGGTCCTAGGGAGGTAGGTATCTATCTGACTCTGTATACCTTTTCTTACATAAATTTTGATATCGACATAGACATGTTGCTGTTTGGCGTATGATGCTTAACTGAAAATAAATTGGTTTCCATGTGCAATCGCCTTTTTAATATAGACAAATTTTATTAAACAAAAAGGAAGAAAATAATTCGTGGTTAGTTTTATTGCTGTTTAATGTGTATTAATTAATATGTCAAAGACCTTTACTCATTCTTAGGTTCAATACAAGACCTTTTGTTTTCCCCCTTTGATGCCAAGTGCAGCAAATGCTCCAAAGGCAAGTGAGCTGAAATTTCAACCTTTAACAAGCTGGTTTTTCCCTCTAAACTTTACTTGTTCTATCCATATGCTGTTGTTTTAACATTACTATTACATATAGGTCTCGAAATTATATCCATTTTAAACATCTTTAAAATAACACCAATTTTATCTGAGTAAACTAGCAAATCGGTCTCTGACTTTTTTAGGGTCATGCAATTTAATCCCTGAGAAATAGAAAACCCTAATATACCCTGACTTTTTACTTTTTTTTTTCACTATAGTCCAACTATATGTTTCCTATTAATTTTTTTACAACGTGTCACGTTTAGTAACACTTTGTCACACTATTTGTCACTAAAGTGTCTACTGTGACACAAAAATGATCTGGTTTTGTCAAATTTATAGCTTTGAAGGTTTTAACTCCAACAACCGTATGCTTTCATGTTCTCCGTTTTTCTCTCTTCTCCCCTTTTTTCATTGGAATGTCTCAACTTCAATAGCGTTATTTGTGTGTCCCGATGACAAATAGTGTGACAGAGTGTCACTAAACGTGACACGTCGTAAAAAAAATTAATGGAAAACACACAGTTAGACTATAGTGAAAGAAAAAGTAAAAAGTCAGGGACAATATTGGGGTTTTCTATTTCTTAGGGCCTAAATTGCATTACCCTAAAAAAGTCAGGGACCAATTTGTTAGTTTAGTCAATTTTATCCCAACATGTGGCTTATCAAAAGGCAAATGCAAAAAATCTTAATATGGCTCAAACATGACATTCTACGTGTAAAAAATTACCTTTAGATGCTCCATTTCGTTGGAGAACAAATGTCATTCCATTAATTTTTTTTGGTGAACTGTCATTCCATTTGTTGAGACATGAATATAAACACCATAAAGACAGCTATGGCGTTGTTTGCTGGTTTTTGCAAAAAGCACTGGCTATTTTTTGCTTTTTTATTATTTTACCGACATAGGTTGTCGAAACGTTTCTGAGTACGAAACAACGACGAATACATCTAAACAGAAAAATCCGGGAAGATGATGTGGCGCTTGTAGAGAAATACAAGGATATAGGAGGTTATGATTCATTTTTGCAAAAATTTTAGGATGATTTGCTTGCTCCACTCGATCATTCCCAAGTTTATTATTTGGTGGGAATAGATTCTTGAAAATCTGATACAAACGATGATATGGACCTTTTTTGTTTTTTAAAAAAGTATTAATTAAAAGAAAAGTAAGAAATCTTTTTATAGATAAAATTACATCATGCCATTCGTACATAATTTTCATAAATTTTTTTATGGAAGAACATTTCTCTTATTTTTGAACTAGTTTATACCATTGCCGCTCATAAAATTTATGGAATATTTTATTTACTATATACATGTCTGTTTTTATTAATATTTGTTTGTCCTCTACCTTGAATAATTGATTGTTACAATGTTAGAAATCCTGGCATCTTGAATGCCCAGGCCCCCAACAGCTTTAGGTGACGCAGTACGGCAGTAGCATCCCAATCCAGAATATTACAAATTTACAATTGCTATTTTGACAAGTTTTGGCTTTGACCAAAATAAAAAAGACCAGTTTTGGCCAAAATGAAGGTCTTTCACGCATCTTGTCCAAATCTTACAAATATCATTTTTAAGATTTTATTAAAAAAACAGAAAAAGTTATATGCACCAAAGAAAAGGGGGAAAAATGAACAATGACATACACCAGTCTATGCAAGTGAACATGTCACTCTCAACTCTCAAGTTTAACTACTTTTGACCAGCTTGATGTAAATCCATTTTTGGGTTAGTCACGATAAGATTTGAACCAATAACACTATACAAATTACCCAAACTTCTCAACACTAAGCCCTAGTGCCTTAGGTCAATGCAAAAACTTGCCAAAGAAAATTGAACTAGCCCATATGCTAAGTCACAGATTTTTCAGTCTGGCCGGGCAAGTCAGTCCAAGTTATACACCTATGATTAAAATAAAAACAAATTTAACTAGTAATAGTTGATATTGTGGTAACCAAATTAGTCAACAAGAATAAAACCTCTTTTTATGTATTCCAAACATGAGAATGGCAAGTCCATAACATGTTCTAGTTCATGGGATTTGGATATGAGGGTGTTTACAACCAAATCCCGGCTAATATACTCACTATCCCTACCAAAACCTCTACACACAACTAGGGACGTATTACAGACCCAAGGAACTGCAACAGTAAAAGCAATACCAGAACCTCCTTTATCTTCACCAGAGTTTCCAGTTCCTATAAGCATGTCCTTGTATGCTCGGCAAACTTGAGACACATACTTTCCCATTGGCAAAATTGGCTCAAACACAGATGAAATAGATCCGTCATGGTTCAAGTCATCAGAGTCAGAATGCAGGTTTACCACAACAGTACCGTGTTTGGGATGAAGCTGTCTAGTAAGGGCTTTAAGGAATGGCAAATCTGGATCCCATAACTTGTGGGGAAATATATCATCACCGTCATAAGCATCAACAAAGATCATATCATATAGAGTGGTAGTATTAACAATATATTCCTCAGCATCTGCTTGATAAAGGTAAATCCTCTCATGGATGCCTTTCCACATAACTTCATTAATGATATCAGGCTTTGCAACCGCCCGATCACCTGATTGTGTCATGAGTGAAAAAGCTGGGAACCCCATAGCACGAATTGAGGCTGATATTACAAGGGGATCAATTTCAACTATATGGACAATGGCACCTGGAAAGCACAGAGAAAATCAAGCAAGGTGTATAAGGATAAATACAATCAGTATCTCTCTCAGAATGCAGCAATGGTAACATGTAAAAAAAAATAATCATCCTCCTTTCACTTTTACTTTCATCTCACTTTGTCATTTCTATTGAATATGCAACTTAAAAGTAATTTTCCACAACAAACTTAATTTAAAACACACCAAAAGATATTTACATGATGGATAGGTTTCTTTTCCCCTTTACCCATTCAAAAGCAGTAACTTTTGGTTTGGACATTTCAAGCGACTACTTGAAACCCGAAAAATTATAAAAGTAGAAGAATTTTCACCTTGGATTTTACTTGCCAAAAACAGTGGTAAACTTCCCCCACCATGTCCGATGCACAAAATATGCATATTTTTCTTTCCTTGCAGTGCGCTGATAATATCAAAATTACATGATGCTATAGTAGCCAACCCGGCAGATAGCATACTCTTCACATCTGCAAGATGACACTAAATAAATCAAAAGAATACTTGGGATTCAATTGAACATGAACTAAAAATCAACTCCAAGGACAGAGATGATCAGAAGATAAGAAATCAAGAATCATATGGTTCAAACTAGCATCATGTAATGACATAAAGCAAATAGCATCAAATGGTTCAAACTCCTGGGGTGGTGTGCATAAAACAAATCTTATTTAAGAAGTAATGCAAGAAAATGAGTTATCTAAGACTAAAAGCACAAAAAGGTAGACAGAAACTCAAGATTATAACTAGGCAGCCAATCAAGCCATTGCCTCCCAAATAGCATGCAGGTTGCAGGAGCCTACCAATAAACAGTAGATACCAAATATCATGGAAATTTCCCTCACAGACAAAGAAGCTGATGCAATAAAACAGGGTATCTGAAGAAGATCCCTTTGATTCAATTTGAAGATTAAGTACAGTATAAAACTTATTGTGATGCTCACACTCCTCCCAAGTGAAGCAAAGATCACTCAAATTTGATACTTAATCAGGAAATTAGTTGAATTTAAGCATATAGATCACTTAACTAGCTAGCATCATTCCTAGTAGCTACTTTAATCTTAACTATCTTAGAGCATTGCATAATAATAGCAGTCACTAACTAGAGACATCCTATGAATCAGTCTGATATTCATTACTCCCTTACAATTTTTCATATAAAGCTGAACTCACTGAAACACCAAACTTGACCGTAGAAGAGAAAATCCCATCACAATTATTATTTCCATTCACATTAGGGAATGATCAAGGAATGTACATGGAACAGCCAAGCAATGTGGTTGCTGCATAAGATAGACAAGACTCGGCTTGTTTTCGCGGTGAAAAGCCATTACTTTTGCTGTGCTCTGGCGAGTAACATCGTTGAAACGAAGCACCCTCCATTGATATCCAAGCACCCTTAGATTCCCTCCATCCCCATATCCAGGATGCACCTCCTCACACCTCTGATGCAGCCATCTTTCCATTCTTGACCAATGCATTCTACTCTGAAACCATGTACAAAGTTCCCCCAAGTTTCATTGTTAAAACCATGCAGAAAATGCAAATCAGTACAGAATAATGAAAACTTTTAAAAGCCGTGTTTCTATGAAAGGGAAATTTAGTGAGTTAAAAAATATGTTACAGCAGTTCAATTTCAATATCTTGTTATATCTATGATCATTTTCATTTGAAACACATTGGCAAAAACGATAGATATTGAATTGCTGTAATTTAATTTACTTCATATTTTGGAAATTTTAAAATACTTCATCCAAACACAGCCTATAGGGGAAAGGTGTTGGGAGAAAGAGTGGAAACTAACGGGTCTAGAGGAGGGATGTGCGACGACTGAAACGACGCCGTTTCCCTTGCCAGAAGTTGATCGGAGAACGGTTTGGCCGTCATCAGAGGCCGAGCCCCACCACTCTGAGGAGTAGAGCCAGTCACCTTCATCCTCAGCGCGGCGTCGGACTGACGCCGAGAACCGGCGGAGACGGCAGAAACCATCTCTGCCTCTGCGCCACATAAGGTTAAACCCTAACGAACACTGACGGGGTTATGATTTGGGTTTGTCGAAGGAGTGTTAATGAACTGGGTCGGGTTTTATTGCCCCGTTTCTATTGCTATTGCTTTACTACTCCCAAAAAGGAAAAACATTTTTTTGGTTAAAAAAAGAAAAAAAAAACATTGGATCGGTTAAAATTCACACGCTTTCCAACACTTTCTCAAACACGTTGGATTGATGTCACTTTCAACCAATCATATGTAGTGGGTTAGATAAAATGTGTTAAAGAGTATACTGCTCCGAACTTGAATATAAGTAAAAATAACTAAATTTACACGTATTAAGAAAGTTGATTAAACTCATTAAATTTTCTTGGTATCATGTAAAAAGTATTTGAATTACCTAAATTACCCTACATTCAATTTTATTGAAAATTGTTTTAAGTTAACATACTCTATTTCGATTGGCACATGATTCATTAAATAAAGTGGTTGGAAAGTAAATCAAAGAGTATTTTGGGTTTATCTCATTAAATAGGATAAAAATAGTTAAGATTTGCTTATATTTTAGTCCACCAAATGTAAGTTTTTTTTTCTTATATTCAAGTCCGGAGGGAGTATTACTAACACTTCTCAAACATTTATGCTATGTTTGATAAAGTAGAAGAAGTTCGCTAGAAATAGAGGGAAGATGAGAGAAATAGAGTAGAAAAATATTATTTTTCCTGTTTGATAGGAGATAAATGGTGAGAAGAGATAAATGTTTTTATTTCTCTCCAAAATCGAGTGGAAATTCTTCCTACTCTTCTCTCTCATCTATTTCATCCATATTTATCTTTTACCAAACAATCTCAATTTCATCACTCTTTCTCTCCACTTTATTTCTTTATTCTTTATTATTTCCACTCTACCAAACACGGTATTAAGGCGGTTTAGTAATTTGCATCGTTTATATAGGAATTTCATTTTACACAAATTTTTTCTCCCCCTCAATTCTTTCTCCTTTTTATTAAATTAATTTTTTAATATCATTTCACTTTAAATTCTTCATCATCCTCTCTCTTCCACACACCACCCTCGACTAATTGTAATGAGTAAAAAATTTTTATGGCCTAGTTTGGATACACTTCTACAGAAAAATTTCTAGGATATAAAAATATTAATGGATCAAAAAGGTCAAATGAATTTAACTTTTCCATAAGTTGAAATTAGTTACTTATGGAGAGGTTAAATGAGAGAGCTTTTGGAGTAAGTGGGCTACAAAGACTAATTTCAATTTATGGAGAAGTTAAATGTATTTGACCTCTTTGGTTCATTATATTTTTTTCACCTAAAAGTACTTATGTAGAAGTTTCATCCAAATTGACCCTATGTTGAGTAGTTTAACAAGGTTCATGTCTTATTGGTGAGTGGTTATATTCAAAACTTCCAATTTCCAATCGATAGCCAGGTGCAACATAAACACGCTAAATTGCACAAAACCAGATGATTTCTAGTGTCCAATTTCCTTAGAGTTTATAAATCTTGTAACCATTTCTACATGCCATACCTACAACCAAGCCTTTATTCGTAAATGGTTAAAAGTAGGGAACATGACATGTCCCAAAACAAGAGAGTGCCTAACAATCACAGAGACAGGGTTATTCCCTAACATAATGTTTAAGATGTTCATCCAACAGTTCTTTTCCGATCAGGATATTTCAATAGCTAAGTCCCAAAGCATAATCAAGATCGTAGGAGAAGAAGGGGGTGGTGAGGGAGAAAGAGATGAGTTTAGGCATTTAAAATAGGGATTTGTGTATTTTGAGAAATAAAAGAAGAGTTGTGTGGGAGAAAAAAGGGTTGTGTGAAAAATTTTCCTTTGTACATATGCATTGAAGCCCTTCTAAATGCACATTCAAGTACAAATGAATAATTATTTGAAAACTTGAATTTGAATAAATTCAATTTTATAGAATTGTTTTTATTTAAAAATTGAATTTGAAGTGATATAATTTATATTTATATTTTTTAATTTAACGTAAGTTTATAATAAACATTAGTGTAGATTTCCCTATTCAATGAAAAAGTTACAATTTATCATAAATTAAACTCAAGTGAATTAATTAAAAAAATGATCAAACAACTTTTCAAACAAAACTTTGGGTTTTACATTTGTGAAACCAAACAATCAAACATTGACTTTAAACAAGTAAATAAACATAGCTTTTAATTGTTCAAGTTACTCGTCAATATGCATGAATTGAAGTTTTGAATACAAATCACGCTTTAACATAGTATAGGAAAATATACATTACTTTGAGAATATATATTCCTTTCATAAAAATGTAAATGCCGATAAGTATAGTAATTTTTTTTATTTTAAAAAAAAATAGAAAATCTTATTGTAGGGATGCCTTGATTAAAAATAAAAAGAAGAAAATAAATTAGAAATTTTTTTATATCACATTATTTAAATGAACAATTTTCATAAAACTGTTAAGCAAAAATGAAGTTATATTGGCTTAAGGAGAAAAAAATATAATTTTTTTTTTGGTAATGTAACGCTTGAAAAAGACGGAAACAAAAACAAAAAGAAAGAGGGACCCAAAAATTAGTCCTGGAGGGAAAAAAAAAAACACCAGACGCATTTGCTAGAAAAAATTGGGTAAACACAAAGGAGGGTCTTGTAGCTCCAAAAACTCTTCTATCAACCACTTTTTGATATGTTAAATAATCACTGCATAACAATGAAGAGGCTGAAGAGGAGAGTCAATCAACTGCAGGGCGAACTTAGAATCAGAATAACACACTAGCTTTCTGAAGCCACTCTGCCAGGTAGAGCGAAGGCCATATAAAATGGCTAGCATTTCCATTTTTAGGATGTCAGAGGTCCCAAAACCACCAATAAAACCTTTCGGCCGAGAGCTCTGTTGATCCCGAAAGAGGCCACCCAAACCAGATGGTCTTGGGTTTCCTAACGAGTTGCCGTCTACATTCCACGCCACTCTCCATCATTCAGGTGCAGCCAAGTCACCATCATCGGACTCATTACCGAAACAGAAGTTGATACCCCAAACGCCTTTAGACCATCTCCTCTCCGATGGGAGATGCTTACATAGTTGCTTAAAACATTATTTATTATTATTTTTCTGAGTCTTACTTGTACAAATAATCTCTTTTTACTTCTTAAACAACTTTTATAATTTAAGCAACTCTACGCTCCAACAGAACACTTTTACAAGAACTCCATAAAGGACCCCACAGGCTACCCCATAGTTATTATTTTAATATTTTGGTTCAACTTAAAATATTATTTCATTTTCTAAATAAAATTTAAACATAATTAAATAAAACTTAATTTTTTAAAGAAAATTTAAAGGAAATTATTTAAGTAGTCCTCTTTTTTAAAATTAATTTAATTTATTATACAATATTTTATTTAAAAATTAAATCAACATTTCTACAATGATTTTTTCTAACGGCTACTCAATAATTTTTTTTTCTCTCTTCTCCTTATCTCCCAACCCACACATTCCAGACTATTCTCCCACCCCCAAAGTCTCTCTTCTCCCAACCAAAACTCTCTCTTCACAACCATTCTCTCTTAACCCAACCCAACCACACAACTCCCAACCCCTCTTTTCCTCCCCCTTTCTTTTTCTTCTTCTTTAGACTTTACCTCTCTTCCCTACCCCCCTTCCTCACCGCCCTGATCTTTCTTTTCTTCTTCTTTACCTCTCTTCTGTGTCGTCCTGGTTCTCTTCCGCATCACAGCTTCTCTACCTCGCCCTATAGCTTGCAAATTGTCGTCTCCTGCAGATCGGAGAATAGCAACGTCGTCTTCTTCCTCTCATTGCAGATCGGAGCAGCTCAATGCCGTCTACTTCCTTTTGTCGCAGATCGCGGCACGCCCGGTGATTTGTCCCCTTTTTCTGATCATTTTTTCTCTCTGTTTGTTCTTCCTCTCTCGGTTGATTTTCCCCTTTTTTTCTCTCAGATTTGTTCGTGCATGTTGTTGATCTATTTACTGGGACCTCATTTGTTCATCAAAAAGCATCTCAACACTCTATTAATTTTTTTCCTGTTTTTCATATTTTTTTAAAATTTCCCAGTAATTAATTTGTGTTGATGTATTATTGTAATTGGTTCTGTTTTATTTGTAATTTTTCTTGTCATTAATTTTTATGTAGATTTTTTTTTTGTACAAATTGCCTTTTAATTTTTGTATATTTTCTGTAAGTCTGTATGATTTTATTCCTTTGGCATATTAACTGTATGATTTCAGTCGCGTCATATTCAGTTGCCTTTCAATTTTAATATTCAATTTTAATCGCAAGACCCGTAAATTACGAATGTTTGTGGAAGCACCCCAGTTCTTCAAATTCTTAACAAGGACTTCACGTAGATTTGCTCTAACGGGGCTGCAAATGCTTCTGAGAGTTCTTAAAAATAAGAACTTAATAAGCACTCCGCGATGGAGTTGCTCTTACAATGTGCTAGGATCCTCTCCAGCAGATCACCTCTCTCCATCCCTCTCCAGCGGATTTAGCTATGGAATAACTACGGAATAACTACAGATGTTGGTTTCCTAGTTATTCCGTAGTTATTCCGTAGCTAAATCCGCTGGAGAGGGCTGGAGAGAGGTGATCTGCTGGAGAGGATCCGGATCCTCTTACAATACTATGTGTGAGAGCAAGAGTTTTATGTCCAATAATGCTAGTTCTATGTGCCACCCCTTCAAAACAAACCTTGTTTCTTCTGCACCAAAGCACCCATCAAGCTGACAGAAAATACCGCCCCATATGCCTTTAAATCGCACCTAAGCCAATCTTGAAAGACCAACTCCGTTGTGGAAGAGAAATTAACATGAAGACCCAACTGATCCGGGCCTATACAAGCATAGGAACAGTCACAGAAACAATGTAAACAAGTTTCAACTTCCTCCTGACAACTAGGATAAATATTTGAGTTTGTCATGTGTCTTCGATAGAGAACATCCTTGGTTGCCAACGAGTTATGGCATGCAAGCCACACCATGAATTTAATATTCTCCAGCCTTTTTAAATTCCAAATCCATGACCAATTGGTAGTCAAGGGTGTTGTATTCTCACGAGCTTGAAGTCACCTATATCCATCTCTGACAGTATAAATGCCAAACAAGGAAGAAGTCCAAGTGATAGCATCAGACACATCATCAGAGAGGAGTGGTGTATTGTTGAGAACGTCATTAATAGTATCATTGGGGAGAGCTGTGAAGAGCCTATCAAGGTGACAGGAGCCATTAAACCATAGGTTACATACTTGTAAAGCAGTATCATGAAAAATATAAATTTGAATCTTAATGTGAGAACTTTTTCTAATTTACTCTCATTTTTAAAAGCAACATATAGCTTCTTCTACATCAAACATCTCACATTTTATTATCAATCGACTATCTATGTTATAAAATTGATACCTAATCTTAAAAAGTGAGACTATCACTCATCTTACTCTTCATCCCAAATCAATAACTTTTAACCTCCCAAGTGTTAATGTTAACATTCTATTTCTTTCTATTTAAATTTTTAAATGTTAATCTTAATTTTGGAATTTATTAAAAACTAGAATTTATGCAGTTTCTTGGAGAAATAACCTAGATGTTGAATCTGGACACATAAATACTCAAGGAAACCGGTATCTCAAAATAATATTGATGCATACTAAGTAAGGATAGAAGAATCCAACCTGATATAAGAATGATAAAATGACCAGAAGTAGAAAAGACAAATTTTTCATATAAAAAGAACTCTCCAGAAGCAACATAATTATCAATTTGCATAAAATTTATTTAATATTTAGTTTAGAATTTTTATTAGCAGAAAATTTCCCAAAATCCTTAAGCTAATATCCTTCAAACTTAACCAAGACTAAAGGACTCTAAAAAACTCTTTGGAAAGAAGCATTTTGAAACATCAGAAGCATATCCCTTCAAACTCTTTTCTGCACAAGTTAAAAAATGTTGGGTAAAATAACTTTTTGATCCATATAAAATACTCAAGTTTTGATTTTCATCCCTGAAAATTTTTTCCTTTTTATTTTATCCTTAGGAAATATTTAAGCTGTTTTTTAGTCCATACAATGAACTCGACTATTAATTTCGGATGTTCCGAACACTCATCATAGTCATCAATCTTTGTGTAGTACCCCGACACATTATATAATACTATTAGCCTCCTTAACTCATTCAAATAGCCAAATTTCATGCCAAACTTGAACTGAAATCCTTTGCACATTTCTTCCTTTCTATATCTCACACACAACCTTTGAATGAGTTTCGAGGGATAACATTGTTGTATAATTTGTTAGGTTACTATGCATAAGATTGTTGATTGTGATGGATGTTCGACACATCCACAATTAACAGTCGAATTAACAACAAATACTAAAAAGTAGTTTAAATATTTCATAAGGATGAAATAAAAAAGGAATGTTTTCCAATGACGAAAATAAAAAAATCGAATATTTTAAAGGGACCAAAAAGTTTTTTTACCCAAAAATATCTTTGCAATGATAGTGATAGTTCAAACAAAAGCTAAAATATTTTTATCAAACCAACATCGATTAAAAATGTTTGTTTTGAGACTAGAACAACTATACGCGCACGCGCACACACACATTTTGATGAAGCATTAATTCAATAAAGAAACAAGCTAGAAAACAACTTGAGTATAGATCCAGTGTTTCTCAAACCTAAAAGCCATATTTTAAAATTTTCCTCCTTCCATAGATCACTCCATAATCCCATTTATTCTTAGTTAACTTTTGAAAGGAGCGTATCGCTAGCTCTCATCTTTAAAGTATATTCTCTCTTAGAGTGATATTGAGAGACATACACAAAAATTTATTCATTTCAAGAAAGATTGTGATCTCCTAAGCTACCAAGTGAATATTAGTGTTTTGGAGAGGCTAATAAGTTGTGAAATGAAAGCCTGAGGCTGAGAGTAAAAGAATACTTTTATAATCAAGTTTGATGGATAATGAAAAATCCTACTGAGGTAAGGATGAGATGTAGCCCAAGGATTGTAAGGGTAAACTGATATTAAAAGTCATATTGTAGTATATTTTATTATTTTCTTTTTATTTTTTTGCACTTACAATGGTTGTTTTACTAATTATTATTCTACTTTATTTTAACATATTTTGGAACCGAGTAGTTGTAAACCCGTATTGTAAAGTTATTTTAATTTCTATTTAATGTCATCCACACGACCACACCTAACTAACACTTTCTTTCCTATCCAAATAAGTTTTTTTTTCTCTATCTACACAATTAAATTAATTCCATGCATACTCTTTCTACGACCATTTTTTAGTTTACTATACTCAACGAAAATCTTCATACGTGTATACTTTTTACGATTATGTTATATTTTACCTTCAGATCTATCCATATTTAATACGTTCTTTTTTTTTCTCTGTCCATTTATTCAGTAGCATTGGATAAGAAAATTAAGAAAGGAATCCATCCTAACTATTTTTTATGTAATAATATTTTACTATACAATAAACTAAAGTTTGTGAAAATTGGATATATTCTATCTATTTTATTCCTTATAAGAGAAAGGTGATGATATTGAATAAAGTATGCATGAACGCGTGTCATAAACATCAAGGTTTTCAGCTTAAAAATTATACGTTGTAACAATTTTTTTTGTAAATAATTTATACATTACATTCATGTACTTTATTTTTAAACATTATTATTATTCTAAAAATTTTTTATGACAACAATTTTCATAATGATTAATTTTTAAATTCCCCCATGTTAGTAAAAGAGTGAAAACTAAAGATCAAACCATTCGTCATTGACAATTATCGTAATTTAACAAATTAAAAATAAAAAAGATGTACAAAATCGTGTCTCCGCCATTTTTACACCCATATTCGATAGGGAAATAATTACTAATAATGTATATCATGTGATGATGGGGGTATTAATTCATAAGAGATGAAAATCCCAAGTCACTGCATAAGATATGCTACTAGGTGAAAAAAAAAAGCATGACTATTTAAACTATAGATTTTAAATTTATTTCCTAAAATTCTCAACCTCCATTCTTGCAACGCATGTACAGCCGGTTACAACAAAACCTGACAAGAAAAGATAAAAGTAGTTAGATAAGAACATCTTACCCACCTCGAAAACCCTTTTGTTAGGAAATAACAATGACAAGCTCAATAAAAGTTACAAGCAATAGAATTTATTTGAAAGAAAAGGCTATTTTAAGGTAGGAAGGGAAGATAATTAGAGAAAAAGTAAAATTTCTTATCATAACTGGTTGTATGAAGACTATCCATACTGCTTAGAGAAACTAAAATTGGTAAAACCAAGTAAGAAATTGGACCTATATAAACTTGCTCCCTTGAAAGAAGAAATTACCCAAGCTTAATGTTAGAGAACAAAGCAATATGTCTATCCCTAGGATTGGAACCTTTCTTATTGCATGTTCAACATTGTTGTGGGCTTGCTCACTAGCAACAACTGTTCAATATGATGCAAATGCCATCATCATCAATGGAGAACGACGGATCATAATATCCGGTGCAATCCATTATCCACGTAGCACTTCACAAATGTGGCCAGACATTATTAAAAGGGCCAAGGATGGTGGTCTTGATGCCATTGAAACATATGTCTTTTGGGACCTTCATGAGCCTGCTCATCGCCAATATGATTTTTCCGGAAATCTTGACTTCATCAAGTTTCTAAAGAACGTTCAAGAAGCAGGACTATATGTCGTGCTGCGAATTGGTCCCTATGTATGTGCTGAATGGAACTATGGAGGTTTCCCGATGTGGTTACATAACTTGCCAGGGATCCAACTAAGGACAGACAACGCGGTTTATAAGGAGGAAATGGAAACCTTCACAACAAAGATAGTGAGCATGTGCAAAGAAGCAGGATTATTTGCACCGCAAGGAGGACCGATTATTCTTGCTCAAATTGAGAATGAATATGGAGATGTCATGAGTCATTATGGAGAAGCTGGGAACACATACATAAAATGGTGTGCCCAAATGGCTTTGGCTCAAAATATTGGGGTCCCGTGGATCATGTGCAAGCAAAGCAATGCTCCTTCGCCCATGATCAACACTTGCAATGGGTATTATTGTGACAATTTCGAGCCAAACAATCCTAAGAGCCCCAAAATGTTTACAGAGAATTGGGTTGGTTGGTTCCAAAAATGGGGTGAAAGGAGGCCACACAGAACTGCTGAAGATGTAGCATTTTCAGTTGCACGTTTCTTTCAAAGAGGCGGTGTCTTCCAAAATTACTACATGTATCATGGAGGAACGAATTTTGGGCGAACAGCAGGTGGTCCATATATTATTACTGCTTATGAATATGACGCACCACTTGATGAATATGGTAATTTGAATCAACCCAAATGGGGACACCTTAAAGACCTCCATGCAGCCTTAAAGATAGGAGAGAAGATTCTAACCAATGGCACAGTTACTGGGAAGCAATATGGAAATTTAGTGTACCTTACTACATACACAAACAATGCCACTGGAGAAAAGTTTTGTTTCTTGAGCAATTCGCACAATTCTCAGGATGCTGAAGTTGATTTGCAACAAGATGGCAAGTACTATGTACCTGCCTGGTCAGTGTCTATTCTCCAAGATTGTAATAAGGAGGTTTTCAACACTGCCAAGGTTAACACTCAGACTACTGTATATGTTAAGAAACCAGCCACAGAGAGCAACCTGCTCAAATGGGTTTGGACATCAGACCCAATGGAAGACACCTTTCAAGGCCAAGGGACATTTAAAGCACCTGTACTTTTAGAGCAAAAGGGAGTTACTGTTGATGCCAGTGACTACTTGTGGTACATGACGGAAGTTGTCATCAATGACACCTCCTCTTGGCAAAATGTAACTTTGCACGTGACCACAACGGGTCATGTTCTTCACGCATATGTTAATGGACAATATATTGGTGCACAGTGGGGAAAGTATGACAATGTTGGATTTATATATGAAAAGCCCATTGTTTTGAATCAAGGGACCAATGTTATAAGCTTATTAAGCGGGACAATTGGGCATGCAAATTATGGTGCATTCTTTGATCTGCAAGATACCGGCATTGTTGGGGGTCCTATAAAGCTCATTGGAAGTGACTCAAACAATATTATAGATTTATCAACATCCACTTGGTCTTACAAGGTTGGGTTGAATGGTGAGGCAAAAAGGTTCTACGATCCTAAATTCCCTAGTGGAGTTCACTGGAACACAGATAATGTTCCTACTGGAAGACCAATGACATGGTACAAGACCATCTTTAAGACCCCTGAAGGTACAGACTCCCTAGTCTTAGATTTGGAAGGCCTTGGAAAAGGACACGCTTGGGTTAATGGGCAAAGCATTGGAAGATATTGGCCTACAATGGTGGCTGACGAAAATGGATGCAGTGACACATGTGATTACAGAGGCAATTATGGACCTGAGAGGTGTGTGAGTGGTTGTGGAGAACCATCTCAAAGGTTTTACCATGTGCCGAGATCGTTCTTAAACAACGACACCAACACATTGATTCTGTTTGAGGAAATGGGCGGAAACCCATCCAATGTGTCTGTCCAAACAATTACAGTTGGTTCTGTTTGTGCAACTGCAGATTATGGAAGCACCTTAGAAATGAATTGCCAAGGTGGGAAAACTATTTCAGAAATCCAATTCGCTAGCTATGGGGATCCACAAGGAAAGTGTGGTTCGTTCCAAAAAGGTGAGTGGGAATCACATGAAAGCACAACAGTGGTTGAAAGGGCATGCATTGGAAAAGACTCATGCTCTATTGATGTTACAAGTTCCACATTTGGAATAAGAAAAGGTGGCACAAATGGTCAGGTGGCTGTGCAGCTCCTTTGTGATGGCTCTAATCCTGAAGATGGTCGTGTACAAAGGGTTCGTGGGTAGTGTTACATTTTAGTCTTAGCATCTCTACACCATAAATCATGCAAGGGCCATTGCTTGTTGTGTGATAACTCTTTGTGTATCTTTAATTTTAATTATTGAAAAACAATTTTTTTATTCAACTTGAATGTAAAATTGCAATCAATAACCAACCATTATTTTGCATTAATAAGATCATTGAATATAAAAATATGGGTCTAGTAAAGTCTTACTTTGACCATTTCTTTTATTGTTTTGTGTAAATTATAACTCATTTCTTTACACTCACCGTCATTGTATGTGGTTTTGGTTGGTTTATCATCTCTAATGATTACAAAAAAAAAGTAGAAAACAAAAATTTACATTGTATGTCCAAGTCAACTAAATAACCAATCACAACATTATTTTGGACATATTTTGGAACTGAGCAGTTGTAAACCCGTATTGTAAAGTTATTTTAGTTTTTAATTAATGTCATCCACACAACCAAACCCAATAACACTTTCTTTCATATCCAATTTTTTTTTTCTCTATCTACACAACTAAATTAATTCCATGCATACTCTTTCTACGATCATTTTTCACTTTACTACACTTAATAAAAATCTTTATATGTGTATATTTTTTACGGCTATGTTATATTTTACTTTAAGATCTATCCATATCTAATGCATTTTTTTTCTATGTCCATTTATTCAGTAGCAACACTGGAAAAGAAAATGAAGAAAGAAATCCATCTTAACTAATTTTAAAGTAATAATATTTTACTCTACAGCAAACTAAGAGTGTGTTTGGCAAGGCCAATAAGCTAGTTACTAGCTTATTTGACTAGCTTATAAGCTAGTTTGACCAACACAAAAGTGTTTGGTAAGGTACATCAAAATAGCTTATTTTAGGAGCTTGTAGCTTGTAGCTTATTTAATTTTCTCCCATCACCACCCCTTACATTTTAATACATTTTCCTTATTATTCTTAATTTCTTTTTACCTATTAATATATATTTTCAATTTTTGTGATAAAAACCTTCCAATTTCTTTTTACCTATTATTACATATATAATAAGTAGTTTATTATGAATTAATTAAATTATTATTTTCTTTTCATTGTTTTATGAAATTATTTTTATATTATACTATTTATTTTATTAATTTCATTATTTATTTTAATTTTTAATTAAATATTTTATTACTAAAAAGTTTAATAAGAATTTAATTATTTTTTAAAAAATATAAAATTATAATTGCATAATAATATATATTTTTTCTAAAAAATACAAATAGAATTTATATAATAAAATTTATGTAGTTATGCCCTTTTATGTCATTTTACATTTACTAACTAGCTTATTAGCTAGTTTTACCAAACACTTCTAATTCAATAAGCTAGCTTATCAGCTCGGAGCTTATAAGCTAGGAGCTTATCAGCTAGAAGCTAGCTTATCAGCTACCAACTAGCTTATCAGCTAGTTTTGCCAAAAACACTCTAAAGGTGGTGAAAATTGGATATATTTTATCTATTTTATTCCTTATTAGAGAAAGGTAGTATGCATGAATGTGTGTCATAAACTTGAAGGACTTCAAGGTTTTGAGCTTAAAGATTATACATTGTTACAATTTTTAAGAAATGCCTTACACATTAGATTCATGTACTTTATTTTAAACATTATTATTATCCTATTTTTTTTATAATGACAATTTTCATAATGATTAATTTTTAAATTCCCTCATGTTAGTATGAGAGTAAAAACTAAAGATTGAACCACTCATCGTTGATAGTTATCATAATTTAACAAATTAAAAACAAAAAAGAGAGATTTACAAAATTGTGTCTCCGCCATTTTTACACCCATGTTCGATGGGAAAATAATTACTAATAATATATATTATGTGATGATGGAGGGTATTAATTTATAGGAAATGAAAATCCCAAGTCACTACATAGAATATGCTACTCGATGAAGAAATCCCAACATTCTGAGATTGGAACACATTTTTAAATACAAAAATTAAATCTTATTAAAATCAATAAAGCAATCGTTTGAAGTATATTTGTGAGGCATTTTAACCATGGTTACCTTTTCTGTAACGCCCTAATTTCAAAATCCGAGAATTTAGCCTGTTGGGAGCCAAATCCCCGAATTCCTGAAATTATTCCGTGCCATTTAGATACCGCAATTACAAACGTCATATACCGCTTAAGTCCCAATGACTACTTAAACAGTATATAGAGATAACAACTAAGAAAATACATTTAATTACCATTAAGGCTACATAATCATCCTGGATACAATAATTGTTTGGAATAACCCCATACATGTGCCCTAGCAAAAGAGAGAGAGCACGAAGGCAACACTTGTACGATCATGTCCCACAAAAGAATATATGTACAATACATCACAATCTAAATATCAAATGGGCTAAACAAATCCAATTAAACATAATCCTAAGCCCGCAATCAAAATACATATGAACTGCTCCCAGCTCCCTACTCAAGGATCGGTGAGGGAGGAACCTGTGCATCTAGAATATAATCCACAAAAACGTGTGATGAGACGGGTGTCTCAGTGAATATAACTATGCAACATGCAGTGTAGGTAAGACAGGTGAATGAAATGCAACAAGTTAAATAAAGCAATTCATAACATAATATCTCATCTTAAACATGAACATGCATGACCTGCATTGCCTGACAGATGAGGTCTTATCACTAGAATGGTGCTAGACCTGAGCTTAGACTACAAGTCCTTGGGCATAACACCGCCAATTACCTGGGGGCCGAAACCCGTGTTTTAACTAGGGACCGAAGTCCAATCTTGCTTAGTTAAGGTGAACTAGGGCCGAAGCCAAATTCATTTTCCCATTATTAATTGGGGCAAAAGACCATGAATGAAATGCTCAAACACAGTTCAGTCCAAGAATCATACAATGATGTCAAAATACATGAACATGAGGAAACCCTAACTTGGGGAAAAACCCCTATTCATGCTCCTAATTCCACAATACAATCCAATGTACCAATATAGAGAAAATACACAACACAAATCATCCACAAGATTTAAAAGAAAGGGAAAGAGAGAATAAGGTACATGGAGGAAGAATCAACCAAATGAGTGGTGGTGTGTGAGTTATACTCACCTCAAGAGCTCAAATGGAAGGGGGAAGAAGTTGAGGAAGGTTGGAAGGTGAGGGCCTTGGCTTTGATCTCCTTCTTCAAGCTTTAATGGAGCCTCCCTCTCTCTCTAGAATCTCTCTCTAAAAAGGATGGTTGAGATGAAATAAATGAGGGCCAAGCCCTAACTCAGGGTTTTAAAAAAATAGATACGTGAACTCTAACTCAAGTGAGGCCTTCTCGCTTGAGCGAGAAAGAAAGAAATTCTGGAACAAAAGCGTCCTCACTCAAGCGAGAGTATCCTCGCTTGAGCGAGAACATTCCAGAGAGCAACTCTTGGAATTGTGCTTAAGCGAGGGGATTCTAGAGAGCAACCTTGGAATTTCCGACGAATTGCGCTCAAGCGAGAGATCGTCACTTGAGCGACCAAACCAGAAAACATTTCCCCAACTTTTACTGATATGCTCGCTCAAGTGAGACCTTCTCGCTTGAGCCAGAATCCTATTTTTCCTACTTTTGATTCTTAGTTCCTTTCCCCCTAATTCCCATTATAAAATCTCTTCCCTTATTAGTTTCATTTACAAAAAGAGCTATAATTTGGGATGTTACAATTCTACCCCCTTAAAACAATTTTGTCCCCAAAACTGGCTATGAAAAAGAAGGAAAATTGATTTTACCTCAAGAAAATAACTCCGAAAACTGAAAGCGGATATCCTCCTCCTCCTCCCATGTCGCCTCCTTTAGTGACTGACCCTCCCAGAACACCTTCACCAAGGGGATTGTCTTCTTCCTCAGTGTTTTGACACTCCGGTCGATAATCCGTGCAGGTCTAGTGGGAACTGTGAGGTCCTCCCTTAATTGTACCGATTCAGAGCTTAAGATGTGTGAATTAATAGGTTATCAAGAAAGGAATTAAGAATGGGGAGGTAAAAAGAGAGAAATAGAGGCTTAAAAGTGAGAATCAGGATTTTAAGTCCTGGTGTTCTCGCTCAAGCGAGCCCAAGAATATCAGCTAAAATGGGAAAATTTGGAATATGATGTTCTCGCTCAAGCGAGAACAGGGGTGAGAATGGTTGCTCTCTGGAAGATTTTCGCTTGAGCGAGAATGGTCTCACTCAAGCGAGAATCATCCATATAGGGGGTGCTCTCTGGAGTATTCTCGCTCATGCGAGAAGTCTCTCGCTTGAGCGAGAACGCGAAAACAGAACACCCATATCATTCTTGCTCAAGTGAGAGTTTCTCGCTTGATCGAGAATGCGCGAGACTAGTTTTTAAAAACATTAAGTTAGGGCAACTACCCCCACTTTTAACATTCATTACACATTCTAGAGAGAGGGGAAGAGATTTCCTAGAGAGAGAAATGGACCATTAATGGAGACAAGAGGAAGAAGAAGAGCCACTACAACTCCTCCAAAACATTAAGGAAGGCTTGGATTCACCCCCTTTCCACCCCTCCATCAGTTCTTTTCCCTCTACTCTTGAGGTGAGTGTGGTCACCCACTCACTTTCATCTTACTTGCCCCATTGTATGCTCCCTATTCCTCTTCTCCCTTGATTATTTGCTTTGGTTGTGAGTATTATTGATTGTTTCTAGGGTTATTGAGTATTTTCTTGAGTTGCATGTATTGGTGCTTGGGAAACCCTAGATTATGTATAGGTTTAATTTGCAAATCTCTATGAAATAACTGTCAATGCATACCATGTCACTCATGTCCATAGATGTGTGTGTGTGTGTGTGTGTGTATATAGAGAGAGATGATACCTCCAAGCATTCATGGGCCAATGGCCAAGAAGTATATGTCACAGGGTCTTCGGACCATCACAGGCCTTTGGCCAGTTAGTTGTAAGATGAACGAGGTAACTACATCAACCTCTCAGCCAAGGGGAAGATCGGGGTCCTCAAGCTAAAAATGAAAACAAGCATTGTTCATTGATTGATAATAAAACTTAATCATAGGTGGCCCTGGAGGACGGTCCTTGGTCACATGACCGAGCGCTCAATCACAGTCACAGATAGTGAAAAGACTCCGGGTGTCAGGTAAAAACACATCATAGTCATGTTTGCATAATTCCATAATCTTTGTGTATTTTCTAAAACTCTGGAGTATGTGTGACTGTTGCATCACATGTGTATGTTATCCCCACACTGCATGTTTTTACCATACTCACTGGGACGCTAGTTTCACCCCCACGTTGTGAGATATATATTCAGATGTGCAGGGTCCCCGTCCGGATGCTTGATCGGGAGATTGGAGTTGTTGGTTGGGTCTTATGATAGCCCAACTCTTTTGGATTGACATTATTTTGTATAGGCATAGGATTATTTCTTTTATGGGATAGGATAGTACATGTGGGGCCCTCAGGGATATCTTTTATGATTCTAGGACATATGTATCATCATATCCCATTATGCATATTTATTGAATATGTGTATTTAAGCCTTTGTTGGCAACATATATGTATTTGTTTGATGTATTGAATTTATGCTTAAGTAACTATTGGATTACCTAAGCGTTGTTAGTATGTGAATGCCGATATCGATAATTCGCGAAATAATTTCACAAATTTAAAAATAGTGCTTCCAAAAGCCATTATTTTTAAATTAAGAAATTAGGACGTTACACCCCTCACCCTAAATTTTACTAGAATAAAAAAAAAGAGGATCAAAGTTCTTTTTTGGTTTAAACTCCATAGGAGGCAAGACATCTCGAGCCGGAAACATACATATCATGGTGAGGCTCTCCTAACGGAAATTTTTTCCATTCAGGCTCGAACACTATACTTAGGGTGTGTTTGTGAGTTTAGAGAGGAGAGAAAGGAAAGGATTGGAGGGAGAAGGGAGGGAGAGAAGAGGAGGGAAAGACTTTGTAAAATACTCAAACCAACAAACACAAAGGGGGGAAGAGCTTCCAATAAGTCATTCCCTTCCCTCCCTTCCCCTCCAAAATTCAACTCACAAACATACCCTCAAGGAAAATCCAATATGTACAACTTGAATCAACCCGTTCGTAGGAGCAAAGTTCTAATATCATATGAGATAATTGTTTCTATGGTATTTCAACTGGAGTGATGATTTTTTCACACCACTTAATTTATACTCATTTTATATTTTTTTATTTCAATCATTATCCCAATACTGCATTTATCACCGATCACGTGGATTAACTGGTAAGGGGTTGTTCGAGTTTAACTAGAAGTCTCGAGTTCAAGTCCTGGGTATACAAATGTGTTAAATACTTGGAGGGAGAACTCTGTTGCTCATAAAGGTCCCACCCAATTCAAACAGTATTGCTTTCCGTGAAAGATTTGTGTGGTTTTAAAAAAACCATTACATTTTGTTTATTGTTTTTATATCACATTCAAATTAATGTGAATGTCTCGTAAAAGAAAATAAACATTAATGTGAATGTAAAATAATAATTATGAAGCATTCATTATTCTCCTAGCCGTGGCATTACTTATGGGGCTAGTTTCGTGGCAACGTTGTATAGATAATATCTTGATAAATGTTGTTTATACAATAAACAACATTTACAACTAAGAGAGATAAGAGATGAAAGAAAAAAAATGAGAAAAATGTGAAATGTGATGGGTGATGTGATAGGGAAAGATAAAAAAAGTTTATTATATGAGTTGTTGTATTTTTATTGTTGTATGAATAATTAATCTTTAATATCTTTAGACATGGCATCACAACGAAACGGGTTAGATATTTATTATTTTATCTCTTTTGAATAAATAATTAATTATATGGAAAAGAAATATATATAAGTAGAATTTAAAATTTCATATAAGACAATTATAACAAAATAAAACGGATATATTTTAGCGTAAAATAGAATCACTAAAATTAAACCTAAATCTCCATGTAAACTAGGGGTATTCACGGTTGAGTTTGGATCGATTTTGAGGTAAAAATCATCCAATCCAATTATTGCGGTTTTATTATTTCATCATCCGATCGGTTTTGATATTTTTTCAAATTTGATCCAATTTAAATTGGATCAGATTGGATTAGTTTTCGGTTTTTAAAGAGACAAAATAATATTAAATAAAAGTGATAAAATTATGAAATAATAATAAACATTTTTTATCTTATACTTATTAAAATAAATATAAAATTATATTAAAAAGAAGGACACGAGACATGAAAACTAATTTTAAAACTAGTTTTAAATTGATATATTTATAGAAATGTTAACTTGATATTAGATAATAAAATTATAAAAAGTATATTAGTATAAGTAATTTCATAAATATACATATACAATAATAAATATATGATTATTTTATAAATAATATATTTATATATAAGTTCAGTTTGGATTAGATCGGTTTTCAATATAGGATCCGAAAATTAATCCAATCCAATAAAAATTTTTGGTTTTTACAATTTTCATTTTTTTATTTCAGTTTGTTTCGATTTTCGATTTTTCGATTTGGTTTATACGATTTGCATTGGGTTTGATTGGATATGAACACCCCTAATATAAACTACTGAAATCCCCCCTCCACAAAACTAATCCTAATGGATTATAAAAATGATATGTGAGATGTGGAAAGGAAAATACACATGTGTTATCTTATTGTTAGAAAATGAAGACTTCAATTTAATGGTGCTCCTAACAAGTGTCGCATTGGTTAAGGAATTTATATCTAGCATGTTTTTAGTGGAAATCACGATATTAATTACATTTATAATATTAAACTAGTGTCCGATCCATGCGATACATGGGTATTATTATTCAAATAGATTATTTATAAATACTATAATATATTTCTATTTATAAATACTATAATATATTTAATTTAATTAATATAAATATGTAAATTTTAGAAAATAATAATGATTAGTGATTTTTTCATATTAAAATTTATAATTATTTATATGAAAAGAATTAAAAAAATTAATACATAGAAAGTTTATTTGAAATAACAAATTTCAAACATTAATAATTATAAACGTAAAATATACCATATCATATTATTTATATTTTTTAAATATCTCTTTATACACTATATTTTTTTGTCAAATTATAACGTTTAAAAATATAATCACATATAAGAATCCTAAGTTCTTGTCTAGAATTCACCCTAGATATAGCAACATATAATTGACTATGAGAGAAAACGGTTGTTGGTAAATAAACACTAACGTCTGACAATGTCTAGCTTTGACTCTTATTAATGGTCACAACAAAACAAAGAAAAATGAAAATTGTCTTCGTTGAAACTTTAATGGAATGAAATAATCAAATAAAATTAAATTCAATCGAGGTATCCCCAAATGTGTTCCGCATTTCTTATTTTTTTTTGGAAAAAATGAAAACCTAGTTTATATACATTTAATTGTAAACAAATATAATATACTCTCTCCGTTCCTTTTTATAAGGCACACTATATTGAATCACAAAGACCAACAAAAGTGATTATAGCTAGTTAATTATTTTATTTGAGTTTTAAAAAATAGTTTAACTTTCTAGTTTTGCCCTTATTCCTATTATTTTTGTATATTTTCGATTGCAACATGTAATGTATTTATGTATTTAATAGTTTAATTTTAAAAAATATAAGATTTTTTCACGCCTACTTTTTTCTTTTTATCTCTCTTTTTTTCCTATCACATACCATCTCATGATTTGTTTCTTTTTATCTCTTTCTTTTTCTACTTTCAACACCCAAAAATTAACTATCAAAGTTTTAATACTTTTAAAAAAGAATAATATTTTTTTTACATTTTTTTTATTTTACACTTCCTTTAACACCTTAATTTTCTTTTCATTTTTCTCTTAATTTCATATCACATTTTTTCACATTCTTTCTCTTTATTATTTTTCTTTCTATTTTTCTACTCCCTAAACTTTCCATATTTATCTACCTACTATCTATGTATCTTATAGTTTAGGCTAGATCTAGAACTCTGAACTAAACCCTAAAAATGAAAATTGCCTTCGTTGAAACTTTAATGGAATGAAATGATCAAATAAAATTAAATTCAATCGTGGTGTCCCCAAATGTGTTTCGCATTTCTTATTTTTTTATGGAAAAAATGAAAACCTAGTTTATATACATTTAATTGTAAACAAATATAATATACTCTCTCCGTTCTTTTTTATAAGGCACACTATATTGAATCACAAAGACCAACAAAAGTGATTATAGCTAGTTAATTATTTTATTTGAGTTTTAAAAATAGTTTAACTTTCTAATTTTGCCCTTATTCCTATTATTTTTGTATATTTTCGATTGTAACATGTAATGTATTTATGTATTTAATAGTTTAATTTTAAAAAATATAAGATTTTTTCACGCCTACTTTTTTCTTTTTATCTTTCTTTTTTTCCTATCACATACCATCTCTTGATTTGTTTCTTTTTATCTCTTTCTTTTTCTACTTTCAACACCCAACAGTTAACTATCAAAGTTTTAATACTTTTAAAAAAGAATAATATTTTTTTTACATTTTTTTTATTTTATACTTCCTTTAACACCTTAATTTTCTTTTCATTTTTCTCTTAATTTCATATCACATTCTTTCTCTTTATTATTTTTTCTTTCTATTTTTCTACTCCCTAAACTTTCCATATTTATCTACTTACTATCTATGTATCTTATAGTTTAGGCTAGATTTAGAACTCTGAACTTTACTACTTATAGGAATTAAAAATATTAACCCCCCAATGAATAGTGACAAAAAAATCTAACCAATTGTAATAGTATAGATAGATGTGACATATGTACTGAGCGAAAAAAATTAATATAGAGTAGATAGAATAAATAAGAGAGATAATAAATGAAAACACCAATGAATAAAATAGAGAGATAATTAATTTAATATTATAAAAAAAGAAAAAGAAAAAGTGATAAAAATTAAAAAGAAAAATAGAATAAAACGGCTTAAGATTGATTGTCTCACATGGAAGATAGTTGTATGGTTCGTAAAAATATCATTTTAATGTATTACAAATAAAAAATTAAATAAACGCAAGTGAGAAAACATGACACGTGTTATGGATGAACAATTTTAATATAGAATAAATAGATAAATAGAATAGATAAGTGAGATAATAAATGAAAATATTAATGAATAAAATAAAGACATAAATGATATACTAAAATATCATGTTAAATTTAATGTAAATCAATACATTTATTGCATTGCTTAATGTGAGTTTTCATGTAACGAAACGGATAAATAGGAATAATGAGAGAAATTATTTTAAGATAATAATAATAATAATAAAGAAAATTAAAGTGTTATAAAAAAAGGAAAAAATATATGAGGAAAACTGCTTCACATGGAGGATAGTGGATACTCATGGTTTATCAAAATATCACTTTTATAATGAAATAAATTAATATGAACGGATAATGAGAGGAAATGTTTTAATATAATAACAATAAAAAATTGTATCCGATAAACTTTTGATAAACCATGAGTATTATAAACTTTTCACACAACCCATAAGAAACAGGGAAAGGCCCAAATTGAAACAAAAAAAATTGAGAGATTAAATGAATAGTGAATAAAAATATTCCAAATTGTAATAGTATAGATAAGAGAGATAATAAGTGAAACATTAATGAATAAAATAGAGAGATAAATAATATATTGAAAAAATACATTAAAATTGATGTAAATAAACTCATATCGTATTTCTTTATGAGTTTTTATGTAATGAAATAGATAAACATAAATGGATAATGAGAAAACTTGTTTCAATAGAATAATTATAAAAAATTAAAATTAAAATGTGATTAAAAAAGAAAAAGAAAAAAAGACAGCTGCTGGTCTGCTTGCTGTGGTTTATAAAAAAAATTACTTCATTGAAATTAGAATAGATATGGATAAATAATGAGAGAAACTATTTTAATATAATAACAAAAAAATTAAAGTGTGATAAAAAAGAAAAAAAAAGAAAATAGTATGAGTAGGAAGTTCTCCCGTGAACGATACCCGTGATTTATAAAAAAAAATCACATTTGTAATGAAAAGATTAATGAGATCAAATAATGAGAGAAAATTTATTAATATAATAACAAAAAATAGAAAATTAAAAGTGAGATAAATTGGAATTTTAATATAGATTGAATAGATAAATATAATAGATGAGTGATATAATAAATGAAAACATTAATGAATAAAATAAAAAGATAAATGATAGTATAGATAATTAAAATAAATAGGCCCAAAATGAAAAATCAATGGCCCACATCTTGACCAAAAAATTGAGAGGTTGAATGAATAGTGAATAAAAATCTTCCAAATTGTAATAGTATAGATAGATAGATAGATGGTACACAATTTCATAATGGCTTTTTAATTTTTGTTTCTTATTAACTAATGTCTAAGGCACTCATTAGCACTTGCCTAAATTTAATATATAAAGATATATACCAAGAGTGTGAATTAATTTAAAAGATTGATAATGATTCATTGAAAATTTTAAATAAAGAATGCAACATGTTTGATACAAGACACTACGTAATAATAAAAAAAATCACTAAATAAATAAATAGTAAAATGAAGGAATAATAAATATATTGTAATTTCTAATTGCTTAAAAATGAATCAAATATTTAACTGGAAGCAAGAAGAAAAACTGAATGGAGCATAAAATTAATAAATCAATATTATAAGCCATTCCTAATTTTAGCTTTTTAATCTAGTAACATTGTTGTATTATTGTTCATTTAGTCATATTGTTAATCTATGAATTTACCAAAATAACAAAAATACAAATGAACATGGTCAAATTTTGTGAGATTCTTGAATGAACACACAATAATTAAGGTATGCAAAGGTTATATATGCACATTGCATTGCGTTACATGTTATACTAACATAAGAATTTGTACACATTCTGAATAAGATGAACTAATCTTATCTAGACATATCTATCTCTTCCTATATCACTGGACAGTGGACACAATCTAGCCACCTCATCAAAGCATCACACATAATCCACCTTTCTCTCTCTCATCACATCTCACTTATTAAAGTGTCCTACTTGTATTTGTAAGCTTCACCACTCATCACCACCACACATGGCTGCCACAGCTGCTGCAGGCATAGCCTCCTTGTTTTCTTCTTCCATCAACACTGTCAAATGTCTCCGTTCCAAAAACTGCTCCATAGATCCTCTCATATCAACATCCTCAAACCGCATGTTAGCATCTCTGTCACAGTCCTATCTTACAGAACCTTTGCCTATTGGTAACATCTCACACAAGTTGTGGCTGCCTAGAATTTCTGCTGCTGTTGCACAGGAAGAGGTGGTAGTGGCTGCTGAGGCTGATGATGCTGGTTTTGTTGAAGAGGAGGAAGTGGTAGAAGAAGAAAACACTGAATCCCTTGTTGGCACCAAGCTTTATTTTGGGAATTTGCCTTACAGTGTTGATAGTGCACAACTTGCAGGGTTAATTGAGGAATATGGTAGCGCAGAACTAATTGAGGTACTTATGTAACACTTTTATGTATATTTTCCCTATATTACCTTCATGAACCAATTAAGTAGCTGAAAATTGAATCAATATGAACTAAAAGATGGTATTCTAGGAGTAAATTTGTAAATTTCATTGATTTAGATTACTCTACCTTATAATGATGGTGAGTGGAAACATAAGTGAATCATGCAATAGTTGCAACTAAATTGATAATTTAGTGAGATTTTTGTACTGAAATTTAGATCATATGCAAGAAAAAGTGAAATTAAATTGTTAGACGTATTAACTATAAAACTTGGTGAGTGATAGGCATTGGTGATTTGATATGAAAAAAGGAAGGAAAAAAGGAAATATCAAATAAGAAAGTTTTTGCTACATAATTAGTTGCATACTGTGTCACTTGACAGAGCACTTATTTTCAGTATACACCTCAAACTTGCAAGTCTTCAGAATCCAAACCAAATTGAATTTTATGATTTGATTATTCCATGGATGTGTTTCATTCCCTGATTTTCAGTAATGTTAATGATTTCTATATATGTTTAGGTTCTCTACAACAGGGACACTGGAAAAAGTAGAGGCTTTGCATTTGTGACAATGAGTTGTATTGAAGATTGTAATGCAGTAATAGAAAATCTTGATGGAAGAGTAAGAATCACTGCCTCTCTTGATTGTCCATCATTTTTCTCACATTCTATGTTCAATTATAGTTTGTCCTTCTCAAATCCTTTTGTTTTGTATGCTGAAATTTGTAAATAAAACTTGTCAGGTGTTCATGGGCCGAACCTTGCGGGTGAACTTTTCTGACAAACCAAAAGCAAAAGAACCATTGTACCCTGAAACTGAACATAAGCTTTTTGTTGGGAACTTGTCATGGTCAGTAACTTCTGAGAGTCTAACAGAAGTTTTCCAAGAATATGGAACTGTGGTTGGAGCTAGGGTCTTATATGATGGGGAAACTGGAAAGTCACGTGGTTATGGCTTTGTTTGCTTTTCTAAAAAATCAGAAATGGAAGCTGCCCTTGCATCCCTGAATGATGTGGTATGTTACTCCTCATCTCTTCACTCTTATAATGATTGTGCATTGTGTAAATGAGCATTAATGTCTATAGACATAACTACGTGTACTTTCCGTTTGGCATTGAAAAGTAACCAAATTCAAGTTTAGATATCTGATCTCTCAATATACCATGTTCCAGTGCTAAACCAAACATACTAAGTAAAAGCTCAAGATAATATTAAAATAACTTCAACATCAACTCAAACTTTGATCTTCTATTATTATTACTTTAATATATTTTGAGCTTTTGATTGGTTATGTCTATAGACACTATGTGTGTTCATGTAACAAAAGTTCTTGTGTAAAGAATAAATTGTGATTTTGCTCATTGCTTTGTGAATTGTGCACTTCAGGAACTAGAAGGAAGAGCAATGCGTGTAAGCTTGGCTCAAGGAAAACGTTCAGAAGGTTAATACTTGATAGAAACTTGGGAAGGATCTAGATGTTTACTAATGGTGCTAAAGAAATGAGAAGGGGATGCCTGTTTACCTGCCATGATGCACTTTTCTTCAGTTTGCTGAGGAATTCCTTTTCATTTCTTGTGGTGTATAAATTATTTCCTCCCACTTGCAATAGATCTGCTGACCCAATTGCTGTTTTATTGTGTTAAAAGTTTTGCTAATACTAACATTGGCTATATATTGCTTCCCTCTTGTCTCACTGAAAATCATCAATTGAATCACATATTCTACTCTATGTAACATTTGCTATGAAATATTCAGAATCTGAAGGTGTAAAGTTTAGTACCACAGTGAAATGACAAACTTCAAAATTCATTTTCTTTTGCTGCAAAATTTATAAATGAGTAATTTAAACATACTGTAGAATCTACAGTGTTAGTAACTTAGTATAATGAAATCATTTTGGTTGCTTGCTTCCAGATGAACAATATTTTAAACAAATTAGTGTGCATTGCACAACTTTTAATATCATTTAATTTGCTGACACTTCAAGCTTGAGGTCTTAATATTTGATGTATGGACAATCAAACTGTGATTTTTGTCATCCAGGGATAAATATATATAATCAAACTGTGCATGATTACCAGCATTAATATAATTTTTTTGTTAATTATGATTGCAATTCTTGGCATGCCAAGAACAATTGGTGCAACTGGATATCATGAGTGTGAATTAAGTATCTCTGTTGAAATATTTGTCAAAGTGTTGAAGAAGTCTAATTATTATTCTATTAATTTGAAATCTTTGGATGGCATTGTTATCTTCATTCAATTTGTTTCTTGGTTAAAATTAGACATGAATCTATGATCTGCTAACCGCAATGAAAAAGGGAAGGGTATTATTTTTTCCTGGGAAATGGGGATTCATATATTATATTTCGGAAGGTTGGTCTACTACGAAGTATTTACAACATTTTGTAGAAAGAAAATATAGTTGCATAATATATAAGTTGATCGGATATGCGACTACTGAAAAGAGTGGAAAAGGAAACTTTATGCTCAGCAAAACTTAGTATTGCACAAAATGAAAAGCAGCGTTGAACTCTCTGCAAAAGCACGGTTTAAACATTGTTCAAGTTCTACAAATATCATAAAAGCATTTCAACGGCTCTTATGCATTAAATGCGTCTCAAAATTGATTAATTTCAAGAGGAGAGACTCAACACTATAAAAAGGAGAAGTTCAAACTGAACACACATATCTTTGAGAATTCTTGTTGAAGCTTTTCAGCTATGAAAACTTTGTCTCAAAAACTTTCTTTGTACAAAATTTGCATATCCTGTACCAAGTACAACCATCTTTGCAACTTTAGTTTTTCTTTTTAAGAAATTTTCTTTGGGAAAAACTTATTCTTTTTCTTAAACACTTACGAGTGTACAAGCCTGAAGAGGCTAGGAGGTTAGGTGGAAAAATAATATTTAGTTGTAAAGAGGCCAAAAAGACTTGATAAAAAGAATATTTGTAATTTGTTAGTGAAAAATCCTTTCAAGTGTTTGCAGGAATGGGCGTCACTTACGGTAGTTGCGGGTGAATTGAATCAGGATAAATACTTGGAGCAAGTTATCTTTACCCTCATCTTTATTTTAACATTATCACATTATTTATTTGTTAATGTTATCAGGGGTTCAACTGTAATATCTAAATTTATTGTGAAAACCTCTTTTAAAATTAATCCGTGAAAAACTCTCTTGTCTGAAACTTCAGATAGGTAGTGACAAACTCCAGACAACTCTTTGAAAACCATGTTTGAAACTTTTTCGAACTTGCTTTCTAAAAATTCTTTTAAAAAAATTTCAAAAGTGTTTAGAAACATAGTTCAATTTTCTTCTTGTATTTCTATGTATATCTACAAATATGTAAAGGGGTTGAAGAAAAATTTATTATCCATTGGATAAATAGATTGTTGGTTCTCAATACTTGAAAATCTTAACATCCTCGATACCAACTTTTAATGATAACAAACAAAGTGATTTTATTATGAAAAACTAACTTCTATACTTCATATCTTTCACATTAAGGCATCAAAATTTTTCAGACGATAAGACCGTCTGAAGTCATAAAGTCATCTTAAGCATGTATGTTGTCTGAAGAGCTAATATTTGAGCATGTATGTCTATCTGAAGAGATAATATTTCAGATTTCGCAAAGTCAAAGCTTCTCTTCCATATGTAAAAGACTTTGTTGTAGAAGGAAATACAAAAGAGACATTTTTGGGATGTTGCTTCCTTGTACCTTAGATTGTCTCACAACGACTTCAACGCATTTAATGTTATTTCTAAATAGTCAATTCCGAGAGAGAAGACCATAAAGTCTCTAAATACTGGAGTTTGCTCAAGATCAAATAGAGAACACATTATTCTTTAAGAGCCCAAACTCTACAGGTTTTGCTCTGCAAAACTTTGATTCAATCTTGTATAATTTAACCTTCATATCTTGTATCATATACAGTTTTCTTTGTACACACAGTACAAGAACTCATCTGAAGTTCAAGTTCTTTTTTTTCTTATTTCATAGAAATTGTTGAGCCTGAAGAGACTAGAGTGAAAACAATACTTGTAATATGGTGGTTGAGCCTGAAGAGGCTTGGATGAAAAGAATACTTGTAATCTTTGCAAAGGTTGTGGATAAAACCAGCATTGAGTTCATACTGAGATTGGAAATAGCTCACAATGGTAGTGAGTGAATCAGGATAAATATCTGCGTTAAGTTTTCTTATCCTTAACTCTGTAGTTTTAGTTTTTACACTAACGTAAAAGGGTTAAATAGTGATTCTGAAGCTTAGCTTGTGCAAATATTTTCTTTGTGAAAAACACTTATTTAAAGCTTCAGATAAGAGAGTCAAAACTTCAAACAACTTTTATCATCTTTCTGAAATTTATTTAAGACACATTTCTTAAGTTCCATCGGAAAACCCAAAAGTTTTCAAAAACATAATTCAACCCTTTTTTATGTTTTTCCATATTTCACATATGACCTTACTTGGGAGATCTATATTGAAAATGAAATCTTAAAAGTGATGGGAGATTCATAATGATGAGGGTAAAAAATATAAAAAAAATAACGTATACGTTGTTCTTGAATTTATTGGTAGGAGTAGTAGTAATTTTGATCCTTTAATTCTACTATTAATTCCATCAAAATTGAAAGAATAGTTTTTTTCACTACAGGAATTCTCTATTATCAAGGTAATCTTATTCGGGGCTTAGTTATAGTTAAAACTCTTCACCCTTCTCTAAGAGTATGTTTAGTGAGGATCGAATCTGGGAACTCTCCCCACGATCTCAGCCTGTGTTATAATCAAATGAGGCGCAATTCTTTAGTAAATTGAAAGAATAATTGTGTCTTTAATAAAAAATTTATGGGAATAACTTATATTTTAACACATCAAGTCAAGGTATAAGAAAGAAATTTCTTTTCTTTCATTATCTAAACTAGGCAAGTGTAATTCTATCATAATTATCTCAACCGAGTTATTATGATAATAAACCAAACTCAATTCAGTAGCATATATGGGTAAGAGAACATTTATATTAATTAAAAAGTAAATGACACAGTGATTTTTTTTTTATTAAAAGGAGGCGAAAAAGCCAAAGATTACACTGAAATTAAAGGAGGAACTTAACTCCCCACAATATAAAAAAACAAACTAGCCTGAACACTAGGAGGGGATCATTCAAAATATGAACATCAAAACTACCTAGATGATACAGTGATTTTGTTTTAAAGTGAAAGAGCTCATGAATTTTATCTTTATAAAAATTTTGGTTAATGTATGGTATCACTTGCATACACAAGATATAAAAGTTTGGTAAAATCATATTTCCTCAACTATGCATGGTTTAAAAGAGAGAGAAAGAGATATTCATCAATACATATATGAAAAAATATGTAAGTAACTTTAATTTTTTTTAACGGAAAGTAATTTTAATTTTAATATATCTTATATCACATTAAAAAGCAACGCCACTATATCAAGGAATATGTCCACCGAAAATGACCCAACGAATATTGAAAATTTTATTTTCTTTAACTGTTGGTTTTCCACTGCCACATATTAGCTAACAAAATATATGACTAGAAGTTAGACAAATCATTACCATATAGGATCTCATCTTCACGATTGTTCCATACTATTTTTATTTTTATCTGAAAAAATATTATGTTAAATAAACATCGTGTTAAATATGTTTTTATTTCCAGATATATATTTGATTTTTTTATTTTAGTCTTTATTATTTAAAATTGATGGATTTAATTCTTAAAAAAATAAAAATATCTCATCATTTTAATTTTTATTAATGAAAAATTATAGCTAAACTATATCAAAATCTGTAGTAAAATTATATAATAAAAATTAAATTGGTGTGTTTTTAATATTTGAAACACTAATTTTAAATTATAAGAATTAAACCAAATCTTTTCATATACTAAAAATATATTTAATTTATAAATATTTTTAACATTTAATTCCTTAAGTAATACTTTTAAGACAGTATTTATCAAGTTTTATTTTTCTTTAAAATTTTAGGACAAGTTATTTTATATTTTATAATTTGTAGAATTAATTGGAGAAAGATAATGAAGAAATGTGAGAGATGGAAACCCATCATCACTACCGGCAATGGCATGGTTCCACATTCGTTGGTCACCCTCCTCCACCTCTTCCATGGCGACCCCTTCTTCACACCAAACCCTTTTCCCATTCTCGCATATCTTGCTCCTCCAACAACTTCCCCCGTTGGGATTCCAATGCTGAAACCTTTCGACCTCGAAGCTTCAACTTCAACAGTACCAGAGGCAAACCTCAGGAACAAGATGAAGAACCAGAAGAAGAAGAAGAAGAAGTGTACGGGAAGAAGAGGCGGTGGTGGTCCGATGAGTCTCCCGGAACCGAGGAAGGATATGGTGGGACTTGGGAAGAAGCCATTGATAGTTTGTGGATTTTAAAGGTAAACCAATTTTACTGTTTTCTTAGCTTAGTTCTTAGAATTTTGGTTGTTTGAATGATGCCCTTTATTTTTATGTGGAAGATGATGTGGAAATTCGTTTTTTTTTTGGTTTTATAGGATAATTTTAATCTAGAATTTGTGGATATAGATGGAAATTTACTGAACGATGAGGATTACTAGAACTTGACCTGGAGAGCTTTCCTCTGTGATGATAACTGTTAAAAGTGAGAGAAGAGGTGTTATAGATACTAGATGCAATGTATTGATTTTCCATTTTTTGGCATGGGCTTTCATTAGCTTGTAAAGTAGTATTACTAGTATAAATGCATATTTTCTGTTGGTATTCACGAACTCAATGCAACTTTTTTGGATATAACTTTCTTTTACTACTATTAATAATTAATAATAATATGAAAATCTCTATTTTGTAGAAGTTGTGCATATACATTTTTACTTTGAAGTCTGAACTTCAAATGTTTCCAATATTTTCTAGAAAGCCAGATGTTGTAATACTTAGAACTTAAACAAGAACAAACTATGCCGTATATACAAAATTTGGAACAGTTGGGGCAGACATATGAATATATATAGTTTTATTTTGTTACTGACAGACTGCAGGTAATGTCTTTCCCTAACTGTCTTATTGAGCCATGGCTTCTGTTAAAGATTTATATGAGATATTCCTTTTCTTTTAAGATAAGTGAATAATAAGGGAGGTTTTGCATGATGCAAATTAAGTTTCCAAGTTTTAATGTTCACAAAACATAGCTTTCTTTGTGCTAGTGTATAATAGTTATAATATTGTTTGGTTTCTATCAAATTTCCAAACTTGAAACTAATGGAATAGGAAACATTGTTGAGTTCTACAGGAAGAAACTGTTCTTCACATCTATTCATATATTTCCATTCAAAAAGTACAAGTAATGACAAAGGTTTTTGATGATGAATATATTCATCTATGTGTAATTTAGAGCAAAATGGTAGGGTATGAAATTTGCAGACAAGTGATTTTCAATGGATTCTTTGTTAAAGTCATTTCTTCAGTGATCAAGCAAAAGAAGTGTACCCTGGCGAGCATTGTCTCATCTAAGTTCTGATGCTTTTAGGTAGTTCCTATTGTGAAGTTTGCTTGCTGGAGCCTTTCCTGGCAAATTTAGCTGGCTATATTTCAGTGCATACAGAATTTAGTTTGGCTACCATTTTCAAATTTCACGGGGCAGTATAAATGCTTTGAGATATAGTAATATAGTTTATATATGCTAAATTCTGGTCAACTTATTTTATTCATGAAGCAAAAATGACCTGATCTCTTGGTTGTTAGAGCATCCATCAGTATGAGCATGAAACCTTACACAAGAAGTTGCTAGTGATGGACACCGGTTTCCATTTCCTCCAGGAGTCTTCAATTTTTTTTCCTAGTATATAAGGTTATGTATTTCAATTTAATGTCCAGAGTAAAGACCCTGGCTACATAATAGTGCTGCAAGGCAAGTATGTTGACATTTTAAAAAATGGATCAATCATAAAGAGTGTATTGAAGAGTGTGTCAAAAAAGTGTGTTGCTAGCATTCCTCATCTTAACAATTCTTTCTAGATCTAAGGTGTCAACTCACCAAGCAGATTTTAATTAAAAATAAATGCATGTTTATATCACAATTGTTTCTGTAGATGTAAATATATGATCATTTGTTAATTGATCTAACAATTTTTAATTAAAATCCTGGGCATACAGAAGTCATAATACTGAGATTAGGAGATTGGGACCTACTCTGTTACTGTTATATAAGCATATCAGAGTTAATATGGTGAACCATAACTTACTAATAATTGCTGCTTGCACTGAATCATGAAATCACACAGAGCAGAGAGAGCACTGTTTAATAAGAATCACCAAATTGCTGGATTCCATAAGCAGCTCTCAAAGCACTTTTACCATGGGAAGCACAATCATTCTTAATCGAAACTTAAAAAGGGTTTGTTTTGTGATTGTCTTAAAATCTGTCTTATTTTCTTTCACACTCAGTTTCCTTTAGGTGTAATCTCTTATTTTAAGTTAGGCACTATATAGTTGTTGCTGCTTTCAGTATCCTTAATAATGCTGGTTGTAGAAGTTTCTTGTTATCTGATGCATTGAATGATCTAAAATCTTTCCAAAGTAACTGTTGTATAGTATCTTCCCATCCTGTTTTATGAATAGTTTATATCACTTAACTAATTTATTCTGCTCTATGAATATATTCACCATCATTGCTGTGTTGTGTAAAAGTACAATACTCTCCTAAAGGGATAATTATATATTAAGCTGCTAGAATTTTTGTGGCAATATGTCTATTATCTAACTTTAGGTTACTGAAAACTTAGGGTATCTTAATTGTCTACATATGCATTGAATATTTTTCTTGATGTAAGGTGTTGCAATGTATTTCATTTTTCTCAGTGCAGGTTTTCAAGTCCTATGGTTGGACGCTGCCTGTCATCATTGGGTCATGGTTGCTTGCTAGTGGCCCAAAAGCTTTCCTCATGGCAATAGCAATCCCCCTTGGTCAGTCAGCACTTGCACTAGCATTTGAGAAATTGTGGGGACGGTCTGAGAGCAAACCAAAACGCAAGTACAGGATGAGGAGAAAACCCCGCAATATGAATGGCTCCAGAGTTGAGGAAGAACCAGAAGAAAACCAGAAAACTAAGAAGGGGAAGACAGGGTATCAGTCATGGGTAGTTGAGAATAATGGTCCAGTTAATAGGGGCAGCGAAGAATCACCGAGTTTTGGTGGATGGGATGACTTGGAGAGATCTAGGTCAGCAACAAGATCATCTCGAGCAATGGGTGGGTCACAAAGGATGCCTATGGAAGCTGGTAGGTTGAGTAGGAAAGAAAGGAAAAGTGATACACCTCTCCTGTTGCGATTACTTATTGCTATTTTTCCATTTTTGGGCACATGGACAAAGATGCTGTAATAGCCTCCACCATGAACATTCAAGCTTGGATGAGTTGGATTGTGATTTTTTCTACATCTTTCTCGGATGAAAAGAAGCCAAGTAGTTATCTTGTGAAGGTTGTCTGCCCCTGTGCCCACTTTAACAACATGTGATTGAATCAGATAATGAATTTTAAGTTCATCAACATCAGCAAATTTTTATTCTTTACCTGTCTTATTTTTAGCAGAAAGGGATTTTGCACACCTCGATTTTGGTGGTAGTCGGGTTTGTTGTGATGGGATTTTCACCAAATTGTGGTTTTTTACACAGCTTTTGTGATCTTAACTTGTTGATTTTGTAGTGTGCACCGCAATTGTTGTAGCTGCATACTAGTCTAACAGGAAATAAGTGTTCGTGACCACTTCATCAGTTCATCTCAGATGAAACCATATGTACTATTTTGTGCACATTTGTGAATCTAACTTGGTGCAATAGCATATCTTGGTGTGTTAAGGATTTTTCATTTCTTTTCAGACTCTATGTTGCTATTTCTAATCCAATTTTGGTATTAACCCTTCAAGTTTCTAAAGTTATATGACTGAAAATACAGAAATATCTATATCAAAATTCTTTGGTGAAAATTCAAATTCTTTTTTTGGTATACAATGCAAACACTAAGATTTAAATATAGGATTTTATGCAAACTATCCAAACCCCCATCATTAGGCCGACCCTGATGGGTAATTCAAATTCTTTTACCTTGTATTTGAATTGAATAATTTGAAATTATTAGATTTCATGTGTTTAAATAATAAAAGAAAGAATTTTAAATAATAAATAGGAGGAATTTTCATGATAAATATGATGAATTTCAAATGACACATATTGAAAGAGAATTTCAACATTTCTCTTTTTATGTTTAAATTTTATATATCATCATTTACAATTTTTTTGTACTTGCAATTCACTCAATATTCTCTATCATAATTTTAGAATTTTAAAATTTTACATCTAAACACATTAACACAATTATTGATACATTTTTTTAAATCTCTTTGTTCCTGCGTTGGCAAATCTGGTCCTCGGTTTAGGGTTGTTGTGCCCTTGAGTAGAGGAACTATGCTGAGACTAGCCATACCCATAGATGAGGGGGGAAAGCTAGCCTGTAATGACATAAAAAAGGAGAAACTTTCTTAAAAAGTTGTATTAATTGACGTTTAGGTGTGGGTTCTTAAATGGAAACTCGCACATGAGGAGCTAAGAATAGAACCTAATCGATCAACGGGAATTTGGCAAGTGAATAATACAAAACACCTCAAAATAAAATTAAAAATAAAGCATGTTAAATATTAAATGAGCTTTGCAAGAAGAACACTGAGCGTGCAATCAAGAGAGGAGTTATTATTAATGGAAGGCTAGAAAAGATATAGGCTTTTATGAATCCTTGAGATAACATTTGCCTAAATGAATTTATAAATTAGTCAAATACATTATTTTGTTAAGTAGATAAAGGAAAAATGATACTACTCACTCTAATATATATGTCTTTAAGGAATCATTAATTTGTTTTTGCTAAAGTAGTTTTTTTTTTTTTTTAATTTACCAAATCTTTCATTTTTTTGGGGTGCAAGACCATAGGTATCCTCCACGAGAGGCAATCCTATTGAGCCGGGTAGGACCTCTATGGGCGACAAAGCTCTCTCTCCGAGTATTTAACACAGCTGCATTCTCAGGGCTCGACCACTGGTTAAGTTGGAATAGCCCCTTACCAGCTGATCCACGTGCTCAGTGGTACCAAATCTTTCATTTGATTGCCCTTGAAATGGATATTGTGTTCTTCAATTACTTTTTAAAATTTTTCTTTTTTTTAAAGGAGGTAAAATAGGAAAAAAAAACAAAATAACAAAATACAGAGCTAGAATTAGTCCCTCATGAAATGCACCCCCGAAGCATCAGCAAGAAACGTCAGGTTCATTCCTTGCAAAGGGTTATCAAGGAGGACAAGTTGTTGGCTTTGACGAGCTCCCACCACGTAATTAGCACAATTATTTCCTTCTCTTAAAGTGTGTTGAAGCTTTACTTGCCAAGGTTTAGTGAGCAAACTAGTAAGATACCTGTGCCTTCGCACGGGTAAATTGACGGTACGGTTTATGTTGCCCGTGCGAAGCACGGGATAAAATATGAGTTATGATAAATATTTTTAATTCAAATAGAATCACAAGTAATGTTCTTCACACGGTCCAACCTTGCCATGGTGAAGATAATTGGCTTGCTTTGGTCCTTCAGTACACATCTGTCACATAATACAATGGCTTGCTTTGCTAGTATATAGCCTCATGATAGAATATGCTGAAAAAAAAAACTAAATCTGTGGGGAAGAAAGATGCCAGGATAACAAAGAAAAATTAATTACAATGAGTATATTCATTTGAACAATATTCTATTTAATAACTGCAAAAGTACATTGAAGCCCTTACAAACTACAGTCCAACATCGATTGGTAGTGGCAGTAGGCCTAAAATGAGGCATTCCCGGGCCATTGCATTCTCCAAACAAACAATCAAACATTCACTAAAGCCTTCTCATGTTGTAGTATCTAGAGACTTTAACCTCAAGGACACCGACAAGTGAAATGTTTTAGCAGAAAGATTATATTTGTCGACTGAAGTACATGTTCATAAAGTAAATAGAAGAATTGAAGCCACTCAAAATCACTGCAAATCAGAAGTTGGGTTTAGATTCCATGTGTACACATCCTACTTCAAAAAAATGGAAGACACATTCAATACTTACAAATGGGAGAAAGGACGATTACTACACCAATTGGGTACAGGAAGAAGGTGGTCCTCTCCAAAAAGGGTAGAACTACAACCATAGATTTCAACCAATTTATTTGAAGTTATTAACAGTTCACACCAATTGAAAACCAAAACATTCAATTTCAGAATTTTATATATATATATGGGAAAAAAGTTCACCAAAAACATATTAACACCCATTTATTCACTAAGTTTACAATAATGGGACAGAGCCAACAGCCAAGTATGAATTTCTACTCCACAAAGTCAATTACTAAACATGCTCAACTATTAAAGGTTGCTCTTGAAACCAAATATAACTCAACATGTATGTTATGTCAATACTCAAACCCAAAAAATGTTAGCATTTTATTAGCTACTGCAGGGAGAGGAATCTGATATAAAACCCGCAGAATGAACATCTTTGATTATTGTTCACCTATCAGATATAAATCTGAGCTCAAATTTCTTGATTTATATGCATTAGGATTACATAGCATGGTTAAAATTAATGAAATATGTTATGAAAAAAATCATAGAATTGAAGTCTTACATGAAAAGATATAAGAAAGGAAACAAATAGGATGTATGTTGTTTTGACAATGGTTGTCATGTGCCATCAAAATCATCTGCTCAGTACTGGAAATAAGATTAGCATAACTTAGTTAGTAGATCAAATGATATTGTATGATTAGTTAGAAGTTCATAGGAACTTACTCATTTGAGGTTTTGGAAGACCTCTTTGAATACAACATTGGTAGTGGTATTTAATGGTTTTCCTTCTTTGTCATGTATTAAGATCTTCAACCCTTTTTTGCTTTGAACTCTTGAAAATGCAACATATAGTTGACCATGGCTGAAGACTGGTTTAGGAAAATATAGTCCAACATTGGAAAGTGATTGACCTTGAGACTTGTTGATGGTCATAGCATATGAAACAATCAAGGGGAATTGCCTTCTTATAAGTCTAAAAGGCCATGGAGATTGGGACGGAGACATAGACATCCGAGGAATATACGTTAGACTCCCAATGTTCTTGCCTGATATGATCCTTGCTTCAATAACATGATTGGCTAGCCTTGTCACAATCAATCTAGTGCCATTACAGAGTCCTTCAGGTTGGTCCAAATTCCTCAAAAGCATGATTGGAGTACCAACCTTTAATTTATTGCTATGATTAGGAAGACTGGATGTTCGAAGATTGTTTAAAAACTCAAGAGTCAATGCATCAAATGCTGGATTATCAAGTGATTCAGATTTGTCCCCTGTATCAGAGCTGAGATATTCTCTTTCGTCACCTAAGGTAAATTAAAATACGTAAATATTAATATAATGAACAATGTCAATAATATGGGGCAAAATAAAGTTATGTATTGCCTCACTCAACCTGGGATCAATGAAAGAACATAATCATTTAATTTGTCAACAACCTCAATAGTTGATGCAGGAATAGCTCTTGACTGTAGGAAGTCATCATTCATGTATTGATCCACTAATCCAGGATATGTACTTTGAACTATAGAATCTAATGGATTGTCAAAATTAGTTATGAGAAATGACTGAGGTATTTCTATTGTTGCATAACCCTCATTAGTGTAAAATAGATATTTAAGTGACCTACTAACCATTCTTTGATCACAGAAACCTCATGCTACGTTTATCATACAACTGTTGATTTAGTACCACTCCCAATAAAGGCATAACAACCCAAAAGATTGTGATATGAGTCTACTACAAACTGTCCTGCCAACTTAACAAAAGAAATTCTTAATCTCAGTTTATCTAGACTCAACCATAAGTTGGCAGAGAAGCAGTCCTTGAAGGAACTGCATTAAGTACACACAAAAGATCTATAAATGGTATTGGGTAGTACAAATGCAAAAGAAATATAAATTGGATGTTCAACAACAGTTCAGTCACTCAGATTTAATATGCTTCATCACTTTGGTAGTAGAGAATTGTCCATCAGTCAAAGTTTGAGATGATAGTTCATCAAGGGACAATCGCTTGGCAGGAGTTAGACATTCTGAAGATGCAGGGTCAAATTCAGATGTTGCAGATACGGTTTGCTGAAAAAGTTAACACAGAAAATGTTATTCGATATTTCAGGGGGCATCCTTATGAATGCTGGTTTATATGTACTTATAAGAATACTACTTACACTGTCTAAGCATTCAACGTCCTTAACACTTGAGCACATGGCTTTTCCTTTCTCACGATTCACAACATCCTTATAGCACAATTTGGAAATGGTCAAACATTATAAAGGTGATTGCCACTTTCAAAATTACACAGCATCATGTATACAAAGGAACAATACCTCACTTATATTAATTGAAGCAGTGATTGATTCAATAATTTGAGGATCCTCAGAAATTTGGTGAACAGAATTAGCTCTGTACTTTGGCTGGATCTTAATCTTGAAAGCTAGAACTTTTCCTAGGATTACATCTAATGGTCCAGGTAGTTCCATTGGATCAAATACTCCTTCCTGCTAAATGTAAAATAAAATTGAATATGAAATTAAACAAATTTAGTCATACATCATACTTAATCATTTTAAATTTTATGATTGTTCTTGTACCTCATCAATCATTTGTTTCTTAAGATCAAGAGCACTCAGTTTCAATAGTTGATAACATTGTTTATCCCATAGAATGAATTTTGAAGTTTTGTTTTTCTGAGAAACCTTTACCTCTAATCTGAATCTGCTTCAATGGATAATTGCAAACAACAGAATGTGATTAAGCACATATATTTGGTATCACGCAGTACACTCTAACGATAAGGATAATTTAAATGAAGTAGTGCTCATTGAATTCACCTTGGAACTCGTTCAGAATTTGTCTTTCTTGCCACACTTAGTGCATGCATCGTACATCCAACCATATAAAAGGCCCTGTTGCATATAAAAGGCCCTGTTTCAGAATCCGGTTTCTTGCCACACTTAGTGCATGCATCATACATCCAACCATTGCCAACATGTATCATCTCTATTTTCCCAACCGTAAGACAAAATATTTCCTACATAACATGACAAATCATCTTATATTATTATTGCCGGCATCAGAAAAAAAAATTACATTGTTACCATCGAAGAGTCATAAAGCTCATAAACCTTGTCTATCTGGTTGATTTTTGCTAAGTTCATGGCATTAGCATCCTGAACAAATATTTCTCCTTGTGAGACATGACTTGAGGATGATAACTGAGTCAATTTTTGACTGTATGACTCATAGACTTGAGTTGGGTCCAGGCTGTGTGAATGAACAAAGAAATACTTGTCATGCTTTAGTTCTTCCCAAGCAGATAATTGCACATAAATGCAACATGAAATAAACAACAAACCTGCTTTTGAACTTATTTATCTCGACAATGTCTTCATTTATGTATAGGCGTGAATGTACCTTGGTATTCTGAACAGTTACAGGGTAGTTTCCTGAAATGTTGTTAACAAACTAAATAAGTAAAGAATTATATACATGGAAACATAATTTTAAAATGAGCAGTGTTCCTTCATAGAAAAGATGAAAGTGGTCTAACCCCTAGCTTCCTTAATTTTAGCAAGACTAAGTAGCATGATGATTGGGCCACCTGCATGACTTCCTAGGAAAGACAAAACCTGGCTTGCATACTCCTCCCACAAAGTCCAACTTAATGTTTGGCCACTATCATAAATATGATGGTTATGTTATACATATTAATCATTCTTATACACACTCAGATGACAAAATTAACCATAAATAATAGTTGGGCACAAAACCTTTGATCCTGCATGACAATAACCAACTTCTTTGGGACACTTGCATCCATATGTTGTTGAATGTCAATAAACTCACCAATGACATCTATAAAGAATCATGTTACATAAAAATGCATGTTAGCATTATATCAACCCATATAAATGTGAAAGATTTTACAATGGGACGTTAAATATCTACTTACCTACTAACACATCGGTTGGAGCATTCCCTTTAATTATATCCTCAAAGCTTACTAAATGATATACATTTACAGGGATTGGAGGTCATTCACATTGTTGCACATGGGTGACTTTCATGAATCCAAGCTTGTAGTAGTGGTTGCACAACTTATAATCACCAGTGTTCTCATTTACCTCCCAATTTTTATAATATAAGTGTTACCTTCCTCTAACACAACATTAAACTTCTGTGCATCTATTTTTTTCAAGGATGCTTGGATTTTGCTTCCCTGGTATTTAAAATGTAAACTCATGTAATAAACCATGTAGCAATACCAGCAAAAGACTTAAATATTTGCAGAAAATACCTTTTCATCCATGAAAATCATATCAATGTATTTCTCAGATTGCCACACATTGGTCACTCGAACAGCAAGCTTCCAAGATTCTTTGGTTTGGTCAATTTCGTCGATGAAGCTCACTTTGCGGGCCATACCTTTTAAAGAGATAGTTATATTAGAAACAAAAATTGCACACATTCGAAGACACTTTTTTTCAAAAATGTGAATTCAATGAGCACTGATTCAAATCAGTGCAATGCTCAGGTTGCATCAATGCAAAACAAAAACCTCAATAGTTCGGGTAAACAATCATATACCATTGACTTAGAATCTTCAAAAATTGTTATTTCCCGCAGCATGAATTGTTTCATTTTTTTTACTTTGTTTGCTCAGGAAAATAGGATACGAATAATATTATTGAATATTAAAATGCACACATAGAATAAAGACTAAACATAATACCTAAGTTGAAAGTAAGTTGTTGAGCAGAGCAGTATGTAGAACAGGGTCGTGCTAATGGGAGTTTATAGAAAAGTGCACACACACACATGGGATTGATCTGTATCCTAACCGATTGGAAATGAGAAAAAAGTTGCAGAAATTTTTTCAACCACTCAAAAGGTTTAAATAACAGAAAATGCTTCCTAAAAGTGAGTCCTAGCCTCTAAAAGAAAAGGTTTAGGCTCACATACCTGAGAACAACCAAAGTGTGAGCTGAGACCTTCTTCAACCCTGGAAAATGAGCTTCAGTTTGTAAGGAAAAAAGTCCATCCTTTTTTTTCACTCAAGCTATTTCAAAAACAGTAAATAATAGCAATAAGTAAATGAGAGCAGCTTAAGAGAAAGGGGAAGACCTTGACCAAAAGGGAAAAAAAAGAGAAAGGGGAAGACGAACTCGCCTGATAAAGACCCGGTTCTCATAAGAAAGAAAAATAACCGAGTGTGAGATGAGAACTTTTTCAACAGAGAAAAATGATGATCAGTTTGCGAGGGAAAAAAATTGCACTGGGTTTAGCATTGCAGTCGGTCAATTCAGCTATCAGTTTAGCCACTCTCACACGTTATTGTCATAGGTAGAGGCACAACTACAAACATGAAAGGGTCCATCCTTTTTGTACGGAGGACAACAGAAGCCAGGCGATGGAAACACGTAGCTTACTTTTTCAAAATCCATGTATTACTAAAAATATTTGAAGTGGACTTTTTTTGTTCAACAGTACACGGATCTAACCTTTTCAAAAGTGGACTTATTTAAAGTAAGTCCATCCTCTGAACAAAATCTGCATGGAGATTATATAAGACAAAACTAAGTTAAATGCAATGGCTTTAAAAGAGTTAAAAACAAATATTAGAGTTGAGATCAAATTTTAGGCGGGATTTTAATCGTTGTTAGAGAGGGTGTTGGGTAAGAACAAGAAATCAAAAGCTTAAAAGAAAAAGAATCAAAGAACACGAAGAAAGAGAAGAAAATATGCAAGAGAAAAACGTTTCTCTATTTCAGACAACCAGCTTCAGACAAGCTGCTTCAGACAAGGTTACACCTTCACTTCAGACAGGTTCTTCCGCAATCGTTCTCGCTCACTAACACATCACACCTTTCCTATACAGCAAGGTACTATATATATAGGCATAAAAGAGAGCAACGACTAACTAACCTAACTGAAATAACAACCTAACAGAATAACAAACTCATTCCTAAGTCATAACTGTCATAACTAACAATCTCCACCTTGACTTTGGAATGACATCATTCAGACGAAGCCCACCAAGTTTAAGCATTTCTCAAACTTGCATCTTGGTAGTGTTTTGGTCAACATATCAGCAGAATTATCTTCAGAAGCAATCTTCACAATCCTTACTGCCCCTGTTTCAACCACTTCTCTGATAAAGTGAAACTTCACATCAATGTGCTTGGTCCTTTCATGGTACATCTGATGATTGGCCAAGTGAATAACACTCTGACTATCACAATGAATCTGAACACACTCCTGTTCGATTCCCAACTCATTCAGCATGCCTTTCAACCATAGACCTTCCTTCACTCCTTCAGACAACGCAATATACTCAGCCTCTATTGTAGACAGTGCTACCACTGATTGAAGGTTTGCCTTCCAACTCACTGCAGTTCCAAATAGAGTAAACACATACCCTGATAAGGATTTTCGTGTATCCACACACCCTGCATAGTCTGCATCAACGAACCCTTCAATTGCAACTCCACCTTCAGAAAGGTACCGCTTCTTCTGATATAGCAATCCTGAATCCAGAGTTCCATTCAGGTATCTGAGGATCCACTTCAGAGACTCCCAATGTACTCTTGCAGGGTCTCCCATGAACATGCTGACAACACTCACAGCATGAGCCAAGTCTGGTCTGGTACAAACCATCCCATACATGATGCTTCCAACTCCACTAGAATAAGGAACATCATTCATCTTCCTCCTTTCATCTTCTGAATCAGGAGCTTGGCTCCTTGAGAGCTTCATGTGGTGTCCTAAGGGTGTGCCCACAGGTTTAGATTCATGCATCCTAAACCTCTTCACAACCTTCCTCAGATAGGCCTCCTGAGTTCGACGCAGTACACCCTTTGACTCATCTCTTATTATATCAATGCCAAGTATGCGTTTGGCCACTCTAAGATCCTTCATCTCAAATTCTGAATTTAACCTTGTCTTGAGCTGATTGATCATATGCTTGTTACGGCTAGCCACCAGGATATCATCTACATACAAGAGCAGGTACAAAATGTCTTGTTCTTCTCTTAAAATGTAGACACAGCTGTCATAACTACACCTGCTGAAGTCCATTCTCATCAGAAAATCATCAAACTTCTTATACCACTGCCTTGGACTCTGTTTCAGACCATACAATGATTTTTGAAGTAGACACACTCTCTGATCCTCAGCAAACCCCTCTGGTTGTTCCATGTAAATGGTTTCATCCAGATCTCCGTGCAGAAATGCTGTCTTGACATCCAATTGCTCCAGGTGTAAATCAAACTGGTTTACAATTGACATCAAAATCCTGATAGAACAGTGCTTTACAACTGGTGAGAATATCTCATTATAATCCACACCCTCAACCTGTGTAAATCCCTTAGCCACAAGCCTTGCCTTGAACCTCGCTTTCTCAACACCAGGAATCTCGTCTTTCTTCTTAAAGACCCACTTGCATCTGATTACCTTTTGTGCCTCAGGTAAATCCACAAGTCTCCATGTGTTGTTCTTCTTCAGCGAATCAAGTTCCACCTCCATGGCACGTTGCCATTGCTGCCTCTCTAAACTCTCCTATGCCTCTCTGAAGTTTCTTGGTTCATCTGAACCCTGTATCTCTTCAGCCATACTAAGAGCATAACAGATAAGGTCAGCGTGTCCAAACCTTTTGGTAGGTTTTGGAACCCTCCTTTCTCTATCACGAGCTAGATGATAGTCATTCACAGCGCGTTCTGACCTTCCGAAGTCTTCAGACCTTCTGAAGTCTTCAGACCTTCTGAAGTCTTCAGACCGTCTGAAGTCTTTAGACAGTCTGAAGTTTTCAGACCTTCTGAAGTCTGAACCTGTTAAAGTATCATTTGATGTACCTTCTGAAGTAGCACCTTCTGAAGTCTTCAGACGATCCTCCCTGAGTTTGCTCGTAGATGCCTCCACCTCAATGTGAGCTTTCTCCCTCCCATTTTCAGAGTCTCCACCAAGCATTCCCATTCTCGTCTCATCAAATGTTACATCCCTGCTGATAATAAGCTTTGAAGGTTTAGGTTCTAACCTCCATAGCCTATATCCCTTGACTCCATCAGCGTATCCAAGGAAGATACACTTCTCAACTCGTGCCTCCAGCTTATCCTGCTTGACATGTGCATATGCCAAAGCCCCAAACACCCTCAGATTGGAGTAATCAGTTGGTTTTCCACTCCAAACTTCCATAGGTGTCTTGTACCCCAAAGCAGACGAAGGGCACCTGTTAATCAGATACACAACAGTGTTTACAGCTTCTCCCCAGAGGACCTTAGGCATCCCTGCTCCCTAAAGCATGCATCTGACTCTCTCCAGAATGGTCATGTTCATCCTTTCAGCAAGTCCATTTTGTTGAGGAGTCCCTGCCACAGTTTTATGCCTTTTGATTCCCTGGTTCCTGCAAAAACTGTTGAACTCGTCTGAAACAAATTCCAGCACATTGTCTGTTCTCAGTACCTTCAGCTTGGTCCCCTGCTGATTAGCAATTTGTGTATGCCATTCTCTGAACTTCTGAAATGTCTCAGTCTTGTTCCTCAGAATGTAAGTCCATACCCTCCTTGAGAAGTCATCAATAATGCTCAGAAAATAAGACCATCCACCATGCGTCTGAGTCCTAGATGGACCCCACATATCTGCATGTGCATATTCAAAAGGTCTGCTGGAAGTGTGTTTACCTGTCTCAAACTGCACTCTATGAGACTTACCCAAAACACACTGGTCACAGAAATCCAACTTCTGAAACTTATTACCCATCAGCAGTTGTTGCTTCTCCAACTCCACCAAGCCTTTCTCACTAACATGGCCCAAACGTAGGTGCCATAGCTTAGTCTTGTCTACCATAGACTGACTAGCAACTGATGCATGTGCAATGACAGTTGATCCTTCCAGAATGTACAACCCATTACTTCTTCTCCCCTTAGCAACTATGGATGCTCCATTGGACACCTTCATCATTCCACCCTCAACCTTAGTGGAATACCCCATAACATCAAACATGCTAATGGACATAAGGTTCCTTTTGAGCTCTGGAACATACCTCACATCCTGCAGCAACATCTCTCTGTTATCAAACATCCTCAGTCTGATTACCCCAATGCCCTGCACCTTGCAAGCTTTGTTGTTCCCATGAAGTACAGATCCATACTCCTTCAGTTCTAAGGTCTCAAAGTAATCTTTCACAGGACACATGTGATAGGTACACCCTGAATCCATGACCCAACTCTTCAGAGTGTCTTCAGACGAAGCTACCAAAACACCTGCAGATTCATATCCTTCAGAAGCCTCTGCAACACCTGCTGTTTCTTATCTTCTATGCTTCTGGGCATCTTTCTCAAGACAATGCTTCTTGATATGATCCAACTTCTAACACTTGAAACATTTGATCTGCTTCTTGCCTTCAGACTTTGCCTTCTTCCCTTTGTTCTCTGACTTCTTTCCCTTTCCCTTCACTGTAACTAGACCAGAGGGAGCCTCCTCTACACCTTTCGAATCTTGAAGTTTCTGCAACTCTTTGGTTCGAACTGAGGTCACAACCTCCTCTAGAGTGATCATATGATCTTTCCCGTATAGTAAAGCATCTCTGAAATGCTCAAAGGTCTTAGGTAAAGAATTAAGAAGAATAACGGCCTTGTCCTCATCTTCAAGCTTCACACCAATGTTTTCAAGATCATCAATAATCTTGCTGAAAACTGCCAACTGCTCTTCAATCGTTCTTGATTCCACCATCTTGAACGAGTAAAGTTGTTGCTTCAGACAGAGTCTATGAGCCAAAGACTTTGTCATGTATAAAGATTTCAGCTTTGTCCACATCCCTGCAACTGTTTTCTCCTTCGCCACCTCTCTGAGTGCCTTATCACCAAGACACAGAACGATTGCACTCCTTGCCTTGTCTACCATATTCTTTTTCTCTGCCTGCGTTAAAGATGATGACATGTTCACCTCCCCCTTCAACGCTTCCTCGCATCCTTGCTGTATCAAGATAGCCTCCATCTTGATTTTCCACAGCCCAAAGTCATTTGCTCTAGAGAACTTCTCAATATCAAACTTCTTTGCCATTCTTGATTATCTTTCCTTTTGACTCTCTTCCCACAGACGACGCCACTTGTTGGGTAAGAACAAGAAATCGAAAGCTTAAAAGAAAAAGAATCAAAGAACACGAAGAAAGAGAAGAAAATACGCAAGAGAGACTTGTTGGGTAAGAACAAGAAATCGAAAGCTTAAAAGAAAAAGAATCAAAGAACACAAAGAAAGAGAAGAAAATATACAAGAGAAAAACGTTTCTCTATTTCAGACAACCGGCTTCAGACAAGCTGCTTCAGAAAAGGTTACACCTTCACTTCAGACAGGTTCTTCCGCAATCGTTCTCGCTCACTAACACATCACACCTTTCCTATACAACAAGGTACTATATATATAGGCATAAAAGAGACCAACGACTAACTAACCTAACTGAAATAACAACCTAACAGAATAACAAACTCATTCCTAAGTCATAACTGCCATAACTAACAGAGGGAAAATGAAATTTTAGAGGGCTTTTTTGGTGTATGAGAGAGTGACACGTGGAGGATTGTAAACAATTTTATATATAGTAAATTGATTGATTGATGTCTAATATCCTATATCACAACCGCGTACTTGTGGTAGGGGATATCTCCTTCAGAAATTAACTGGATAGCTACAGATGAGTCAGAGTAACAAATATGTTTTTTCTTTGACTACTACATGAATGGAGTTTATAATTTTTTTATTGTTTTTTATTCTTTTATTGTCAGGTTTTAAGGTGTTATGGTGAAAAGATAAATTTGCCTAAGTCTTGGGAGTGGTCATGATGAGCTTTTATTGTCTCGAAGGCGATTCCAGTGGTTCGAAGGAATGTGAAGCTCAATAAGGACAAGTTTCGAATTATAGGCACGGGTGTTAGAGCAACTCCAACGCGGGTTGCTTATTCAGTTCTTATTTTTAAGAACCGTGGGAAGTATCTGGGGCACCGTTGGAGCATATCCACGTGGAATGCTTGATAAGAACTTGAAGAATTGGGATGCTTGTGGAAGCATCCGTAAATTCCGGGTCTTAGGAGTAAATCAGAATAACAAAATGGAGATGAAACTGAAAATGGCGCCCACGACAACATTCTAATAGGGTGCATGAACAGAAAATAAAATCCAGAACACAGATTTCATCAACCACAAAATCCAGAACACAGAATAATAAACGGTAATACATGAACACAAAAAATTTTTGGAAATTTAATTCAATTACAGAACCATTTACAGGACCGATTAAAAAAATTACAGAACCAATAAGTACGGTAACAATTTGTTAATGGAAAACTAAAAAAAACTGAATAACAGAAATAAAAATGAAGAAAATGTTGATCAACGAACAAGAAAAATGTTGAAGAAAGAAGGGAAAAAAATTCTGGATGAACAGGAAAAGAAAATAGCAGAAAAGGGGGGCCAAGGACCGACGGTGGCGAATGAACTCCGTTCTGCAGCGCCGGTTGAGCATGAACACCGATCTGCAGCGGCGGTGGCGAAAGAACTCTAATCTGTAGTAGAACGTGATGATCGGCTCCGATCTGCGTCGCGTTTCTTTCCCCGATCTGCATGTTCTCGTCCAGAGGCGTTCTCCGATCTGCAAGTTCGACGACAATCTGGAAGGTGTGTTGTATGTTGCCGCCGGAGAGAAGGTTTGTTGTGTGTGTTACTGGTGAGAAGGTGTGTGTGTGGGTGGAGAAGAGAAGACAAAGTTGTGGGTGGAGAAGAGACGAGAGACTTGTGGGAAGGGGAAAAGATGAGAGAGTTGAGAGAATTTGTGAGAGGGGAGAAGATGAGAGAGTTGAGAGAATGAGGAAATGTGAGGGGGTGGGGGGTTCAACCGTGAGTAGAATTTTTTTTTTAAAAAAATAATCTTTGAAAATTAATTAGAAAAATAATTGCTTTGGAAAATTAATTAGAAAATAATTTTTATTTAATTACAATTAAATTATTTTTTGAAAATTAATCTATAATTATTTATTTTTAAATTTTATTTAGAAAAAGTAAATAATATTTTAAGTTAAACTAAATACTAAAATAATAAATATGGGGTAGCTTGTGGGGTCCATTCTGGAGTTCTTGTAGAGTTGTTCTGTTGGAGCGCAAAGTTGCTTAAATTGTAAGAGTTGCTTAAGAGATAATGTGTACAAGTAGGACCCACAAAAATAATATTAAATAATAATTTAAGCAACTATGTAAGCATCTCCCATTGGAGATGGTCTTAATAATTCGAAGGCTAGTGGCAACGATGGTTTACATGGGTATCACCCTAGGTCGAAGTAGTGAGACTCGAAAAAGTAACTCAAAGAAATGGCTCGAAGGCGTGAAAGAACATGATATGTATTAATATACTTTTTATTATTGACATAATTTATACAAGTGTAATTGAACAACAATATCATGCTTATGATATTTATTAAGATTTTTTGAAATATAATAACTATTGGTTAAAAAATAATTCAAAGTATTAGGAACTTATATTTATTGAATAAAAATAGTTAAAATATATATAGTTTCTAATAGGCCATAAGCTCTAAAATATCATTCAATTACCAATTAGGTTCATAAAGTATTAAAAATTAAGAATGTTAAATACAACATTTTTAGTGCTTTGCATATTTTAAATGAATATTTTAAAATTTGTAATTTCTTAATCAATAATCTTCGTCTTCTAGCTAAACTTTTGATTTTATACTTATCATCTCCATTATTTATACCATAATTAATAATAATCATTACAGTTTAAAACTAATTAGTACAATCTCCATTAACCCATGTATTGAGTTGGAGGGAAAGGGAAATCTCGAGATGACTAACATCATTGCTAACTCGGAGAGAATATTGATTTTTGTTAAGGATTTGATTTTCTCCGCATCTTCTCTATTGCCTACATGAGATGAATTCTATAAAGATTTTATTGATTTACTTTAAAATGTAAGTATTTATCATAACTAATATTTTATCCCGTGCGAAGCACGAGCAACATAAACCGTACCATCAATTTACCCGTGCGAAGGCACGGGTTTCTTACTAGTGCATTAGTAAAAGTAGTTACAAGCGATTATATTTCCACTTTAAAAAAATTGTCCATTTTTATCTCTCAACCAGGGGCGGATCTTCTTGGTGACATAGGGGAGTCATGGCTCCCCCAAACCTTTTCAAAAACACACATATATATAACTATTAAAAATTGTGTATATTTTCGTTATTATTAATTGTGTTTTTCATAATACTTAAAAATTTTATACTATCATCTAATGATACGTTATCATATTATTTAATGAATATTACACCTCATGAGTTACTAAATTTAGTAATAACATCCCTCCATTCTAAAAGTCTTGTTATCTTTTAATTTTAATATTTTATTCATGTTTCAAAATTTTTGTTGTTTTAAAAATCTAAAATTAATTAATTCTATTTTTCCAACTATACTCCTATTCAAAATTACTCCAACTATTAACTATAATTATATTTCTCATTTCATCTCTCTTAAAATATTACTACCTTTATTCCTATGTAATTGGTCACATAGATAAAAAAATGTACAAATTAAGAAATGTAATCATTACTTTTTTTTCATAAAAATAAATTTTAAACTTTCTATTTTATCATATATCTCTCTTAACATTTATTGGGTCTCATTAGTTCTCAATAGTGAGTAACTTATTATTACATTAGAACTAATATATGGGTAAAATAGGATAAAGTGTGATTATCTGCATTGGATTTCTGAATGAACGGTTAAATAAGAATAATTTTATTTAATTATTACTGCATTGTGTTGAACAAATTTTATTTAATTCATAAAACTTTAAAATGATGAAAGAAAAACTTACAGAGGACTACCTTACTCATTTGTCACTCATCGACACAGATTTCTCTTTTCTCTCTGTCATGAGATTTTCCTACATATCAAAGAGAATAAATTACACATAGAAAAACAGATCAGTCACATAATTTGGGAATGACACAATCCTGAAAATCTGATGAATTTTCCTTATACGGTCACTTATACTACCTAGTTCCTCTGCCACCACCGAAAGCTAATTCCAAGAAGAAGGTGAGGTTTGCTGAACCAGAAGAAGTACAAGAAGCAAAGGAAAGTGGCGTGGTTCAGAACTTAGGATTAAGCTGGTTATTAGTAAGCAAGAACTGCAGCATATTGTACTGCAAAAGGGTGGGATCTCTGTTAATTAACGAAATGTTATCTCTAGCCCATGGTAACAGGGGATTGATAATGGATGGTGAAGATGTGTGTAGAAGAAATGATGATGGTTCTCAAGTGTGGAAGCCAATGTTAGAGAGTAGTGAACTAGCCAGCGCATGCATAATTATAAAGAATTGAGACTTAATCTTGATCATTTAACTGGTTGAAATTAACTCTTCTCAACTTCTTTTACTCTTGTATACGCTCCCTCCACTCCAATATATAATATTCAAACTTTTCTGTTTTTCCTTTTGCCGGCCCCGTTGTACATTTTTCCAGCACTCTGATGAATTTTTCTAGCGGTTAAGACCGTCAAAAGCTTTACAATAGACACCTAAGAAAGAGAAAATGTGTCACATCAGCATCTAACACGTTAATTGAAGGAAGGGACTAATTGTAAAAAAAAATTAAAAGAACGCTTTACTAAAGAAAAATTTTATAGGGACTAAAAACAAAACTCGCCTATTTTACGAGGACAAAAAATATATTTTACCCATATATATATTTACACTTATATATAATTTCCAATGTTGATTGATTAAAAATGGATATTTTTAAATATGTTATAATACTATTTAACCAATATTTTATAAATCAATAAAAGACAAACATTTTATAAATATTTTTTCTAACAAAAATAACATTTAGGTGGAACTCGAATAGATTTTGAAGAAGCTTGCGATAAGTTGATTTTTTAAGGTTATTTACCAATAGGCCAGTTATTATATATTCTTGGCACAATTTATTTTTTATGTAAACTTTTTATTTGACTCTATTTTAATTTATTTTATTTTTAATGAATAAAATTTAACAATTTTATTTCATTTATCAATTTCATTCCTTTTTCTTTACCGATGTTCCTTTTTATAGGAAAAACAAATATCCCCGTTCCTTTGATATCCAATGAGCTGTGAGTTCCTATCTTCACATTTCTTTATTCTTGATTATTAACTCTTCCCTTTCATTTTTTTTTTATTAATTTGTAACAAAAATTTTAGGGGATGTTGCCTCAGTCCAAGACTGGAGAAAACCTTCGGCTTCGAATAACACTTATAGAGGTACTTACATTTACTTCACATTAAAAAGGCGGGTAGGGGATTTGAACTTGTAACTTGTCGGATGCGATAAACTTGTTCTACTATATCAATCCCTTTCATTTTTCTTTGATAAATATTTTTTGTCATTGTTTTTATTTCCTTAATTATTTTTTTTTTTATGTATTATGGCCTCACTCTCACTCATCTTCTTTTGTAAGTATGAAAGTTGTGACACTCTTCTACCCCAACCTCTTATACATTCATCTATTAGGAATATTTGTGAAATATAACTGACCGCAATGGGTAAAAAGGTTCACATTCTCTCGTTAAAACACCATTTATTTCAAAGTCAACTCATTTAAAATAGAAATTAAAGTTAAAGGTTTCCAAAGTAAATAAAACATCACTACCTCGAAAGTTAACAGTAAAATATCCTTCTTAGCCATGTAAGACACTTAAAACAGTTTGCATAATCTCTTCCAAAAAAGGAAACATAAAATAAACCCCTAATGCTAAGCCCTGATGTCACAAGTATCAGAGCGACACTCCCTTCAATCAATATTCGATACCTGTCGTGTCATCATCATCACCTGTAAAATTAACCACAGTGTAACGGTGAGGAAAAGAATATCAACTTATACATACACACAGAAAGCTACTCTATCCTCACCCACATATAATTATCATTATCATCAAGTAATATCATACTCATATCATCTTACACCCTTTATTAGCAATTATATTATCTCAACACCAGTTTATAATTCACACTCGCAAATCACCAAGAAAACACATTCTCTATTCTCTACACATAATATTCATATCATCAATAATACTCATATCATCATAATATAACTCAATCTCATCATCAAATGCAATGCATGTCCATCTATCACCATGCACACCAAACCTCATTAACCTCATTGACCTCATCCCAAGGATCATGACTTGGAACTCCACACAATGGGCGCACCTCATCAATCTCCCTAGTTGTTACCGATGATGGCCCTACCGTTAATCACCACACAGGCCGGTAGATTGCACAACACCCCACTCTAGGCTTGTACAGAGACATTCGCCCCACAAATATAGCCCTACCGTTAAACACCACACAGGCCGGTAGGTTTCACTTCACCCCACTCTAGGCTTGTGCAAAAATGTCCCGCATCATGGTCTCTGCACCACCCCTCAATGAGTCCGTGCAGTTCACCCCTTGAGTTGCACCCTACCGTTATCACCACAAAGGCCGATAGGTTACACAACGCCCCACTCTAGGCTCGTGCATCTCAGGTACCACACCTCATATGCTCAATGCATAATCATCATCATATTACATCTCATATGCTCAATGCATAATCATCATCATAACACACCTCAGATGCTCAATGCATCATTACATCATCTTTATCACATAACTCTTATGCTCAACGTATCAATATATCATCATCATCATAACACACATCATAAGCTCAATGCATAATCATATCATCATCACACATCTCATACATCGTCATCATAAACTCAATATATCAATACATCATCATCATACATCATAATGTAGTAAACATCTATCATCAATGAGATATTCATATCCTCATACTCACATCACAATCAATGATCTATCCACTTAAATCTCTTAAATTCATAAACAATGTGTATAAACACATCAAACAGACAAAAGAATCATAAAAAACACTCTGGTAATCGATTACAAGGCTCCTATAATCGATTACCAACAAAACACCTCTCTGGTAATCGATTACAGGACCTCCGTAATCGATTACCTGCAAGCAAAACATCTGGTAATCGATTACAGACCCCTGTATCGATTACCGGCAAGCCAGAATCACTCCCTGGTTGCCCAGAACACTCTGTAATCGATTACAGACCTCTGTAATCGATTATCCGCGACACGAGATGACAGTTCTTGCGATTTTTACCCCTTTTAAACCCTCTTATTCAACCTCTAATCAATCCTTAAGGTTAATACATCAATCATACACGTTTATATCAAACAAACTCAACAAAAACACCAATCTTTACACAGATTTTCACAGTTATTCATCATAATCCCCAATCATCAAACCCTTATTTACCCATTTTTCGCTATTCTTGCTACCCTCTTCTAATTCAATCAATATTCACAAAGATTCACAGAATTAATCATCAATCAACATGTTCTCATCATACAATACTTAATATATATATATATATATATATATATATATCAATTTCGAATTTAGAGTCTTAGAGGGTCTTATGGTTGCCCTCGCTACCCAAGCACTCCCACATGCACATACAAGCAACACCCTTTCCCCCACCGTACCTTGAAGGTGAAGATCGAACAACAAACTGTTGGCTTCCCCTTTGATGATCACTCTGCAACACCTTCCCCTTACGAAGTCGTTTCTCCCCTCCTTAAGGTTTCGCTCTCCGACGATTTGAAAAATAAGGATTAGGGTGAATTAAGAACCCCTCCTTAAATAAATACTTAATTGGGCTGGACCCACTCTCAACCCACTTATCCTCTTTTTAATTCGAAATAACATTATTAATAATACTACTAATACTATTATTTATTTATTTTTCTACTTTTATTAATTTTATTTTATTTAATAAAATTAGGATGTTACAAAAGTCATTCATTTTTATGATTATAATTAAACTATTTTTTTTAGTTTTTCAGGTTGTTCCAAAATGTCTGCTCGTAAAATTATTTTCAATAGCTCCCTTGCTCTTTATGTGATTGATTGCTAAATATATAGTATCAGTTTCTTTATTCTATATATACTTGTGTGTTATTGACTAAACTCTTAAAAAAAGTAGAGAAGTTAGCTCAATCTAGCTATAGCTAGAGTTTTTTATTCGAGGATATATATTGACCATTTTATACCATGCTGCTGCCTTTTTTTGCATACTATGCTATATATTTACCTTTTTTGCATATCTTTGTGGAACATATTACATATCCTTCATGTAAAAGAATTTGCTTACTTTGTTAGTACAAAACATAGATGTTACTATACATAAAAGATCAAGCTTTTAATAACCTATATTTGGAAGTCTTTTCAAGACCGCCATCGTTTTTTTTTATCAGTTGTTTTTTATTTAAAATATTTTTGATTTTTCTGCTGCATGCCCTTTTCGGAATAATGAAATAATTTATCCTTAAAAATATTTAACAAATACATTTTTATCACAAAATTATATGACGCGAAGTTATTTGTCTCACTAGAAATATAAGATTTTATTTAGAAATATTTATTTAAAATATAGATTAAGAACCTATTTATGTTTTAGTGAGAAACGTAAAAATATTAAGTCACTTTTTATTAATTTTTTTATATTGTAAAATTATATTTACATGATTTTAGTAATTTTAATGACAATTATTTTATATATTATTAATTGGACCTTTTTTTTAATTTATCTCAACATTCATTTTAAACATGTTATAAACTCTGGCTTTGTATGGCATCATATACTAATTTTTATAAAAATATTTTTTATTTCAAAATTATTGTTTTTATATTAAATATAGAAATAATTTTCAACATTCATTCTTTAGAAATTAATCTGAAAAAATTTAAGCTAAATGTACTAACAACATATTCTGTTTAGAGAAATTATATTTATAGAATAATGCAACATGCACCAAAGAAAAATAAAGAAAAAAAGAGAGAAAAAAAATATGAAATATGATAGATGATGTGATAAAGATAAATAAAAAATGTATATGAATTTTTATATAATTTTAGTTATATGAATTTATTAACTCTTTTGTTTAAAAAGAAAATTTGGCTATTGACCAAAAAAATGAAGAAAATTTTGCTGAAATATATAGAACCTTCAACGCTCATTTACCTTTTCCAAAGAAGCTAATTAATTAATTAATTAATTATGTGAACCGTACAAAAGTTGCTAGTTGATTTCTGACGGAAAGCTCTTTGTCACCGGGCGGATTCCATTTCCTCCAAATAAACTATATAGACAATGATTGGGACGTGGCCGGCTGTTCTGCCGCTAACATTGACTCACACTTCTCATAGAGAATTATAAGAGTCTACTACATGTATACATACATACATACATATATATATATATATATATATTAAGTGTAACATTATTTTTTTTACTCATTTTTCTCTCAGCCCCTCAACTGTTACATTACTTCGCAACAAAGAAAAAAAATAATATTTTTTAATTATGTTTTGTTAAAAGAAAGATCAATTTTTTAGTATTAATATATTTATACAACATAAAACATAGAATAACTTATATAACATATTTTTACTCTCGATCTTTCTTTATCACATTACTTATCATATCTTATGTTTCTCTTTATTTCTCTCCTTTATTTCTATCTCTCTCATTATTATAAATGTTGGTTATTTTATTAAATAATGTAAATGTTATTGTATAGATAAATTTCTCATTTTTTATGATCATATTCATCGTATGGATGTTCAGTTTCACTTTCGAAAAATTCAACCATAATTTTAATAAAAAGTTGTGTAATCATGATTTTTAGACTTTCTAAAAATAAAACTAAAACCATTACTTATAATAGAGTAATATATTTTTAATTATTTTAAATATTTTATATTTTGAATGTGAGACTAAACATTTATGAATAATATACTACTCTATATTCGTTAAAAAATAAATAATGCAAAAAATGACCATTTCCTTTTTTTTTGGGTCTCGTAACTAGAACAAAAATTAAGAAATTATGACATGCAGAGAGAAAAATTGAAAATAAATTAACTTATATGAGAATGTTAAAATTTGTGAAAAACTTGTAAGAGTGTGTTTTGCAAGGCCAATAAGCTAGCTACTAGCTTATTTGACTAGCTTATAAGCTAGTTCGACCAACACGAAAGTGTTTGATAAGATATCTCAAAGTAACTTATTTTAGGAGCTTTTAGTTTATAAGCTACAAGCTACTTCACCCAGCTTATAACTTGTAGCTTGTAGCTTATTTAATTTTCTTCCATCACTATCCCTTATATATTTCAATACATTTCTCTTATTGTTTTTAATTTCTTTTTACCTATTATTATCTATTTTTAATTTTAAGGACAAAAACCTTTCAATTTCTTTTTACCTATTATTATATATATAATAAATAATTTAAAAGATTACGAATTAATTAAATTATTATTTTCTTTTCACTATTTTATGAAATTGTTTTTATATATATACTATTTATTTTATCAATTTCACACTTTTTTTTAATTTTTAATTAAATATTTTATCACTATAAGATTAATAAGAATCTAATTATTTTTAAAAAAATCTAAAATTATAATTGCATAATAATATATTTTATCTAAAAAACACAAATAAAATTTATATAATAAAACTTATGTAATTATGTCCTTTTATGTCATTTTACATTTACAACTAGCTTATCAGCTAGTTCTACCAAACACTTCTAATTTAATAAGCTAGCTTATCAGCTAGTTTTGCCAAACACACCCTAATTATACTGTTTTATTAATTTACGTTAAGCAAACACAATTTATTATTTTTTTTTTTGTAAAGATTTATTATTTCTTTATTTACATAATAAATGAGAATGTTCATAGGAAGAGAAATTCACCTCAAAAGAAAAAAAATCAAGTTCATAAATAAAGTCTCAAATAATAATATTATAATGGGTTAAATATGTTTTTAGTCCCTGAAAAATAGTCGAGATTTGATTTTAGTTCTTACAATTTAAAATCGGTGGTTTTGGTCCTTCAAAAATTAAAAATACACCAATTTAGTCTTTATCGATAAAAATTTGTAGTTAATTTGTAACAAAATCTGTAGCAAAACAAGGCAATAAAGACTAAATTGGTGTATTTTCAATTTTTGAAGGACCAAAACCACTGATTTTAAGTTGCAGGAACTAAAACCAAATATCAACTATTTTTCAGGGACTAAAAACACATTTAACCCTATTATAATTATACAATAGCGATTAGTCATAGTAAAAGTGTATTATAACTATAACTTTACATAAATTTATCTGGATTTGAGTACTCAAGTCTCCACGTCTCGTACCCAAAGCTTTACTTATCTTACAAAAAAGAAAAATCATAATTATATGAAGTCAATATGGCGGCTTTTCAAGTCGTGCGTCATTATAAGGCAAGCTGCTTTGGCTGACCATTCCACATTTCCATTTCCACCTTTGCTTCAACTAAGTGCTTACTTTATCCAAAGTTGCTTTAGCACAAGGTATGTGATTAAATACTACTATTTTTATTTTTTTTTAAAAAGATTTTTTAATGTATAGTTTAAAAATATATATATATATATATATATGAAAAATAAAAAAATATTAACATTGAATAAAATTGTAAACATTTAATTTAAATTTTGAAATTTAAAAAGATTCAACAATTTTTAGCAATTATTATCAATAGTAAAATTATTCTTCAATAGTACATATTTTAATATAAAACGTGTGTAAAAACACATGTCAATATAGAAATCCATATTAAATATAATAAATAAGTAACAAATATTTGAAAAATTCCATCCTTAAAAAAATTCCAAATACCATGACATTGTCTAACGTCATTTTTATTACTTTTCTTATACACGAAAAAGAAAAGTAATTTTCAATTGTCATGTATTTTATGTTTTAATAATTATAAATGCGTCATTATAAGTTTGTGTTCTATTTTAACCAAACTATCACTCTCTCCTTTCAATATTTTTTAGCCGGCATTTGGAAACACATTGGAAAACAATCATGTTTAATTATTGATTGTGTATCCGTTGATTCACTTTAGTACAATTTTCATCTAGAAAGAAAAAAGTACAGTCAGCTAAGCTGAATTGAAGACATTAATTTTCCAATTGGTACAATATGCGATGCCATTGACCAAGGCATTTCTAAGGGAGATTTCTATGGTGAATTTATGAGTAAACTAACAAATCAGTCCCTGACTCTGTGGGGATCATGCAGTTTCGTCCATGACTTTTCTAAAATAGCACTTTAGTCCATACTTTGTTAAAAAACATGCACTTTAGTCCTTATTTTATTAAAAAACATGCACTTTAGTCCTTCACTTTATTGAAAAACATGCACTTTATGCATGTTTTAACAAAGTTAGGGACTAAAGTGCTATTTTGAAAAAGTCAGGACGAAACTGCATGGTCCCCACAGAGTTAGGGATTAATTTGTTAGTTTACTCGTGACTTTATTGTTTTAAGGCTTTTAATGTGCACATGTCATATCTAGAGCTAAGTATATGGGTAGAGCTAAGTATATGGTCTAGATATGTGGACTAACCCGTGTAGCTTGCGATCCGCGTGGATTAGGACTAGAAAAAATATAGGTTCGTTTAAACGTGTATTTTTTTAGTCCGATCCATTTATATGTAGGTTAAATTGGTTTAAGTCCGCAGATTTGCGGGTAAATCGACGGACCAAATAATTTTTTATTAGGACCACTAGTGCAAAAATACCCTTTTACGACGGTTAAATTGGGCTTTTTACGACGGTTGTAAAACCGCCGTTGATCCAGGCGTCGTAAAAAGTGGGATTTTAACGACGTCTATCAACTGTCGTTATAAGTTAGAAACAACGACGGTTAAAGTTGGAACCGTCGTTGTATGTCTAGGAAACAACGACGGTTGCTTTGCGAACCGTCGTTGTTTCCAGGACATACAACGACGGTTCCAACTTTAACCGTCATTGTATCTCATATATAGTCATTTTGGACTCCACAAACAACGACGGTTTAGGCTACAACCGTCGTTGAAAGTTTAACAAACGACAACGGTTGCTTCAGCAACCGTCGTTGTTTCTTGTTGTTGTAGATTAGCTACAGAAATTCCGTAGCTAATCCGAAGCTAATGGTAATATACTAATTTTACATCAAGCAAAATTGTATTGTTCTTTTCTTTGGACGATAGTAAGCCTCATAGTATTATTTACATAGATTTAACCAATCAAACTCATTTACACTCAGTTAAGCCTTATACTTTTATGATATATTAAACATGAAACTTAAAAAAGGTACAAAAAATCTACTTGCAAAATTAAAAGGTAATGTATAACTGCACAACTAATAAATAACGAAAGTTTAACGGCTAACTGAAAGTTTAACTGCTACCACCAGTCTTGAGCCTATCAATCTTCGTTTTTGCTCTTTAGTCCCGGTATAAAAGATATAATCATGACAATAAAATATATTAAAAAAATTCAAATGCTTATCTCAATGAAAGATATTATGTTTCTTTATCAACAGTTCAAGGATAATATTCAAGTGAGTATAAAAGATTCTTAATATATCAAACATTGATTATATATATTAAATTAATATATATAATCAATGTTTGATATATTAATAGCATGAGGATTCATAGTTTGAATTAAATTAAAACTCGGCTAGCTACTATATATTAATTAATATTTATTTTGATTTAAATTAAGAAGATAAAGAGAAACTAAACAATTTATGGTAAGAAAAAGCCTTAGGCATAAGAAAAAGAAGCTCGAATTCTATTGGTCCATGATGCAGGACATGCCTTGTTACTATTTTCCTTAATAAGGTATTCCATAGGTTTCACAAATTAAATGTAATATACTCTTATGGATATTAGTGCCATAATTATGCAAATCACATCAGAAGCAGTTGTTGACATGAGGGATTATGGGACAAGAAACTACAGCTATGAGGAAATGCACTAGTACTACTACAACATGGCTGAGCAACTTGCAAAGGTATGTTAAAATATATGTAAAGATAATCACTCATGAAGTTAATTTTTATATACTACTAATATCATGAAGTTAATAATTCATTGATCAAATATTTGAATGTAATAGGTTTATTTGATAAATTTTCCTCTTTTATCCCTATATATCCTAATCAAGTTGGAAGAGAATCATGCCGTGGGTAAGTTCTAAAATATCTGATTTACCATAATAAAAATTCTTGTGAATAAAAGGTTGCAATGTGACCAAGAAAAACTCTCCAAATATTTTCAGAGATGACAAATGCTAAAGAAGATTTTAGATGTACACCTCGTATATAAGATTTAGGCAAAGTTGAAACAAATGATTTCACCACAGAATAAGATTTAAATAAAAGATGAAAACATTAACTCACCAAGAAATGGAATAACAAGACAAAGAAAAACTCAAGTTCAATGCAAACAAATATCTAGCAGTAATAGCATAATAAAAAAACCAACCTGAATTTACATGTCCAGCAAAACAGAGATTATTTGAATCCAACCCACCACCTATATACATTCCCTGCAATTTTGTTTCCTCAAGATGTCAAAGATAGAAGGAAAGGAAAGAAGATACTGACAACATAAAATGATCCACAACAGAAACTACAAATATATTGACTCATCTTCCCCCAGCATGTTGTCTTGCACGTTCAAGCTCTTGCTACAACTGCATCAACTTCAAACGACTTGATTCTAACTGTTGCACATAGGCCTGCAAGGCAATATCAGAAACGACATGAAAATTAGTATATCTGAACACTAACTAACACCAAAATTATAATTGATTAAAAAAGGAACCAGTCCAGCACTCACATATTACTTAGGAATGAACAACAAAGTATACCAACACAATACAAATTAGCAGTAGAGTAAAGGAGACATAATTTCAATCACTCCATGGAAAAAGTAATAAAAAATTAGCAATGCCAATGAGAAACAAACCACAAAGTTTATGTTCGGTGGGTCAGTGCTTCTCCCCATAAGAAAATTAATGAGGTTTTAATTTTACATTTGGATGCTTGCAGACAAACTCCTTCAATAATGACAAGACAAGAAATTAAAAAACAACAAAATTAGAATGCCACTAAGTCCAGTATACTGCTTTTTGAATATATGGCTTTCTCTGCACTTTTAAAAGCAGTACTACCCTTACATTTCTCCATAATATAAGGTCTGCTACCATTAGCTGCTACTATCCCACATAGGAACAAGTCTTAATTCCTGAGTGGTGTGTACCTCAAAGACTGAGATGGCTTCAACACTCCTAGCATATGACCTTGCAGATGATGATTACATTGACATGGAAGTCAGCTCATTCTCCAACTTCTTCTGCCATTCTAATTTATCCTTATAAGCCTCATCAAATAAAACAAATTTCTATTTTCTAGACAAGAAAGAGCCAGGAAATGTACAATTGCATGTAATCGGACTAAACCCGGTTAAGCTGAATCAGCTGAAAACAGAATAGGCAGATTCAAACCATAGTATAGTATTATACCATGTGTGTTTAACATGTCTGGCCTTACATTGTTAATGGTCTCACTATGCCAAAAAAGGTCTTAGAGGGCGCTCCCGTGCAGGCTTAGAGGGCGCTCCCGTGCGCACTAATAGCAACTGCTCTTGTTTGGTCAACAAAACGAGGACGCTCATGGAGCGCTCTGATATAAGGCCAAAGAGGGCGCTCCCGTGCATGCTAATAGGGCGCTCCTTGGAGGGCCCTCCAATACAAAAAACGCAAAGCTATAGAGGGCGCTCCTTGGAGCGCCCTCTTTTTGTTATAACAAGGGCGCTCTTAGGAGCGCCCTCTGTTTGATTTTTTTTTTCAAAACAAGGGCGCTCCATGGAGCGCCCTGTTTGTTCTTTTTTTTTTAAAACTAGTTTAACCTGCATATTTATTTCAGTCTGATCCCAATGGCTTAATCCAAAATCATGCATATTAATTCCTTAAAATTGAAACACTTAGTCATACTATGAACAACACTTAATTAGTAAACAACACACATATCAACTTGAAAGAAGAATTCAAACTTGTCATAATATGAATAGTTTCTTATGCAAGATATAACTTAGTGGTGTAAGTATGAATTACCTATACAAGTTTGAATTACAAACAAGTTACTCTGTTGAATCCGTTAGTTAACTCATTATCCATATTTACTTACTCTCATAATGCAAAAAAAAATTACAAAAAAGTGGTAACTACATGCTTTGCCCATTCTTCCCGGACCTCATCTAGCTGCTCCGTTGTGTAGCATCTGCATCGGCACTGAGCAAAGTACTGTAAAAGACAAAAGTTGATATCAGTATATAAACTAGTGAATGAGGGTCCAAAAAAGTACTTTGCTATCACAAGCCATAATTACCTCTCTAGGTATTATCAGTTGGTTTTGATCAATGATCTCCTTCATGTAACGCATTACGTAGAGCCCACAATTGGAGTCATTGTTTTGGACAGGAGACTATAAGTATAATGAATTTAAAAATAAGTGATGCTTATGCGCATAGTAATGAAGAAGAAACAAAATGTGTAGAAGAGATCAGTATTACCTTAATGCGGTACCATGTTGGATCTGGTAAAATACTATTCGGTCCTGCCTGGAATCCCATCAATCTCCTATATTCTTTTATAGAGCTAAAGCAATATAACAAGTAATTTGTATAAGAGCCCGTAACTATGTTATTGTGATAGTAAGCCAATGAATACTTACTTTTTAATCAATTCCTTGATGTTATAATATTCTGGTGGTTTACGCATTGAGTCCATAAAGTAAACCTCGCCAAAACGGTTGAGACTCAATGCAAGTAGAATCCAATGTTGTCTACAATCACAATGAAAAATATGCCAACGAAATGGTTTTTAAAAGACAAGAATATTGAGACATAAACAAATACTATACATACCCTTCATGATTGAATGGAAGCAGAAACAATTTGTCTTGCCCGCGTCTATTATACAACAAATTTCCCACCAACACATGTTGCATGGTGTTCGCGTTGAATAAAGTGGTGGTTTGCGGAGATATAAAAACATATCGATCCGTGCGAGAAGACGGGGCTAAGACCGAATGATATAGATAACTAAACGAAAAAAAATACATAATGTCAATCCAAGCAAATAAAACGAGAAAAACAACTTATGAGATGTTTTAGATTGAAATTACCTGCAATACACGTTCATAACGGTGCCATCCAACCACAACCCAAATAAGAGCGAACGCAGAGAATTTCGATCAAGCCATTCCACCATTTCAGCCATATCTACAATGCCTGGAGCTATCGTACAATTAATCACGTCAGCCTCCTCTTGCATCTTTTCAGAATAGTAAGTTTCCAATCTTGCCAGGTATGTGTTGGTAGATGCAACAGGCGCTGAAGTCACCACCTGTGCCGGGCATTCACGAATGGGAGACTTCCGCAAAGTTGAGTGTGGTGAAGAACGAGTCTCCACATGTGGCCCAGCAACAGAACATTGTGGAGTCTACAAATTCCACAATTTGTACATATTAATATTTGTTCTCTAAAAAATTAAAATGCACTTTTGATACAAATAAAAAACACATACCAATGCATCCAATCCAACATGTGAAGAAGGCCATGCAATGAAACATCCTACAGCATCAGCAAGAATGGTCGTTTCCCCGTAAGCGTCAGGGCACGGAGTCGTCGCATGGGGTTCAATAGCAATTTGAAGATTGACCTTAATTAAGTTGGAGGGAAGTGGGGAATTGTGTAGCTCCTGCCCTGGGAGGTTCCATGCTTGTCCTTTACCCACAACTCGTAACACCGAGTCTCCCAAGTACAATATACATTGAAAGACACCCTATGTAATTAACACAAGTATTCAACTTTAGGGATAAGTAGGGAAAAAAAAAACATAACTTCAGAAACTTCTACCGAAAATCCGGCAGAGTTTCCCCTGTAAATTGGACATTTCCAATTTTTAGAACTTCACCTGAAACCCAGAAAATACCAGTGCAGTTTATAATGTCTAAAGCACTAATACAATTCAATAACAATAGGCCTCCGTGGCCAAACATACTACAATAACAATTGTCATAATATAAATAGTTTCTTTTGCAAAACCAACCATACCAGCAGCCAGTATTCTTAAGTCATTGATATTCAACTTTATGGATAATTAGGGAAAAAAAACATACCTCAGGCAAGGCAGGTCTACTAAAAGAGGTAGAATCTCTGCAGCTTCGTTGTGCTCTTAAGTCATTCAACTCTCTTTTTGTTTCAGCCAGTTCTTATTTCATGTCAAAGTATCCCGCTTTCATTTCTCTCATTTCCGCAAGGATTTCTTGAAAATTTTCTGGGACGACATTTGGTTGGGGTTTTGGAGCATTATAATATTGACCGGGATAAACACCAAATCCCACACCCCGAACACGTCCCCGATAGACATCCTTCTTCAAAACTTGGTCAAGGACCTGTCTATCATCGGAGGTACCACTCTCGCCAGTTTGAGACAATAATTCTTCCTAATAACATGAGGGCAAATATATATAGTCCACGATAAAGAAATACATGAGATGTAACACACAATGGTAGGAACTATATACTTACACATTGTGTGAAGACCTCTTCCACTCCTTCATTGTCCGCATCTTTTTTTTTGTTAATCCGGGCGGTTCTCCACAACATATGTCTGGAAACTTCGGAGGTTCCTTCCCCCGCTTGTTGTAACTGCAAAGAATTATTGAGACACAATCAATACTAAAAACTACTACATTGGGAGAAAATGTTAACGACCTTAATTACTAATTCTTGCTTAGCTTGGCATAACCCTTTCTTGAACCTCTGTACGGGTATTGAGGATTCGAAGCCCTTGCCTTGTTTTTTTCACTAATTTCCTGGAATAAGACATGGTAAATATAACGTGACAAATTGTTACTTAAGTTGACAATGTTTAATAAAACAAAGTATGAATGATTATATTACCTTAAAATGTTCTTGGCCCCGTAGGGCTACAAAATAATCCCACTGCTCCTGTGATATGAGGTCCCCATACCTCTTAGGAGGATGTGGGATGACATTTCCATCTTCATCATGCATGAAGTGGGTAGACAATGTTGACCTAAACGCTCTATGCCTTTTTCCAGCCAACATAAGAATGTATCTTTTATGACGTTCTTCAACGTCAAATGCGGACTACATATAAAACAAAACATAATAAGATAATTAGTTAGTCACGTGCCTTTATCTCTTCTAATTCTTATTAACAAAATAAGGGGAAATATTACATACCTTAACGTCCTCCCAGATCATTTGCTTGTATTCTTTACAAACTTCATCCCTCCATGTAATTATTGTGATTGGTACCCTTTCACGAACAATGGCACCAATGTAACTAGATAGTGTTGTGCCACCGGATCCAATAGGTTGGTCCTTTTCGTTCCACGACACCTGAGTCAAGGTACTTAGTTTATAATTACATAATCCATCTAATTAAGCATAAATTATAGCAATGGAGGAAATTAAATGCTTACCTTGATTATATTTCCTTGTTTCTTTGTTTCCTAACATGAGCCATTGTTGTAATCCCACGTCGGTGTTCGTTATCCATCTTTTCTGTGTCGTCATGATCCCCGCCTGACATTATAGCTGCATGAAAAAAACATAACGAATTACTTAGTAAAATATTTTAAATGTATAAACAAAAATGCAATTTGTATAAGTATAGGGTTTAGGCATACATTAACTAACTCATTCTCTTTCTTTTTCTATAAGTAGAGGGTCGATTTGTAATACGAATTGATGGGTTGATCCAAATACCCTCATCGTGGTCCGGTCTAGTGTAACAAGCAACATCTGTTGTGGAGTCAACTTGTAATATGTGTGGTGTCGTAACAAAAGGATCATCTTCAACATCCTCCCACTGGTCATCATCATCCCACATTGGGGGAGTCTTTGAATTTGTTACTCAACATCACTATGGAGCAATTTTTGTCTGCGGGATCACTAACATAAAAAATTTGCTCAGCCTGGGAAGCTAGGATAAATTGTTCATCTTTGTAACCCACCTTGCTAAAATTAACTTTGATAAAGCCAAGATTGTCAACCTGAACACCACTATTATTGTCGACCCAGTTACAACCGAAGACAGGCAACCGAAAGTTTGTGTAATCCAATTCCCATATGCGATCAATGACCCCAAAATAGGACATATTGGCATAAACTGGATTTCTATCTTTCGCACTTGACATATGCAATGCTTGGGCAATTAAAGTTACTACTCCACTATTTTGTACCGTCGTTCTATCATCATGGTTCTTTGTGTAGAAAGTGTAACCATTAATCTTGTAAGCCTTGTAAGATATAACGTTAAAACTCGGACCATACGCCAAAAATTTAAGCCTTGTAGGGACTAAAGAATTATTTAAGTTCATGTCCTGAAAAATCCTAGACTTAAACCATGTGATGAAGCTTCGATTGTGTTCTCTTGTGATCCAATTGTCTCCTTTATTAGGATTAGACTGCCGAAGTATTTCCTTGTGAATTTCTACATAAGGCTCTACCTCATCATCATTATGCAAGACATAAAGGTGTGCTTGAACCCATTCCTCTCTTTTAATGCTGATGACTTCGCTTGCCCCAATCCCTCCTAATTGTAGGATTTTGTTGTGTCCAGAGACCATAAGCCCTATGGAGCTGACACCACTAAGGTATTCTGTACAAAACTCAACAGCTTCTTCAACTATATACCTTTCGACCATACAACCCTCAGGACGACTGCGATTCTTAACATACCCTTTTAGTATCTTCATGTATCGCTCAACTGGGTACATCCATCTCATATAAGCTGGTCCACACAACTCAGTCTCCCGAACCAGGTGAATTGTGAGATGAATCATTATGTCAAAAAAAGATGGAGGAAAATACATTTCAAGCTCACACAGTGTCACAACTATTTGTCTTTGCAAAATGGGTAGCTTCCTAGGGTCAATTACCTTACTACAAATAGCTCTGAAGAAATGACACAGTTTAGTAATTGTAATACGCACTTTACTTGGCAGAATGGAGCGTATTGCAACCGGAAGCAAATGACCCATCAGGACATGATCATCATGAGACTTTACACCTACCAATCTTTGCTCTTTTGGTGATATTAGATTTCTAATGTTAGAAGAAAAACCCTCTGGAACTTTGACATCCTGCAGAAACTTGCAAAAAGTTACTTTTTCTTTCTTGCTAAGAGTATAAGCCGCCGGTGGTAAAAAATGTACGTGATCCCCTTTTGTCTGGTACCAATTCTTTCCTTATACCCATTGCCAACAAGTCCCATCTCGCATTTACCCCATCCTTGGTTTTGCCTTTGACATTCAGTAACGTGCCAATAACACTCTCACACACATTTTTTTCTATATGCATGACATCAAGGAAATGCCTAACAAACAATGTCTTCCAATATGGCAAGTCAAAAAAAATGGATTTCTTTTTCCAACCTCCGGTAACGAGTTGTGAGGCAAAAGGTTTGCCGAAGTTGTTGGTCAAGTTACCCACCTTTTCCCACACCTGCTCACCAGTCAGTGGAGAAGGAGCCATGCCCTCTTCGGTGTTGCCATTGAATGATTTCTTCAATCCCCTATAACGATGGGTTAAAGGCAAAACTTACGATGACCCATGAATACATTCTTCTTACAATGAGTCAAACGCATCCAAGTAGTATTTTGTTCACAAACAGGACAGGCACACTGACCCTTTACACTATAGCCAGACAAATTACCATATGCAGGGAAATCATTTATCGTTCCAAACAACATTGCCCTCAACTGAAAAGATTCTTCTTTGTAGCCATCATAGACCTCTACTCCAGTATCCCACAATTGCCTCAAGTCTTCAATCAATGGTGCCAAGTACACATCTATGTCATTACCCGGTTGTCTGGGTCCCGATATCAACATAGACAACATCATGTATTTCCTCTTCATAAACAGCCATGGCGGGAGATTGTAAATGATCAATACCACCGGCATGTGCTATGACTACTAGATTGGATACCATGCGGATTCATTCCATCTGTTGATAAAGCAAGGCGGAGATTTTCTTGGTTCCTCGCCAAAAGATGGGTACTCATCATCAATCCTACTCCACTGCGGAGAATCAGCGGGATGTCTCAACATGCCATCCTTGATTCGATCATTTGCATGCCAAGTTAAGTTCCTTGCATCAATGACACTACGATACATCCTTCGAAACCTTGGTATGATGGGAAAATACCAAACCACCTTTGCTGGTGTAGTCTCTTTCTTATAACGAGGCAAGATTGCATTTAGGACACGCACTTAATGACGCATGCTCATTTCTGAACAAAATACAATCATTGGGACAAGCATGTATCTTCTCATAGCTCATCCCAATAGAACTTAACATCTTCTTTGCCTCATATGTTCTTTTAGGTAGCACGTTGTCCTCCGGTAACATCTCCTTCAACAGGGTGAGTAACTCTGTGAAACTCTTGTCAGACCAACCATTTGTTGCTTTAAGTTATACAACTTCATCACAGCTGACAACCTTGTGTACTTGGTGCACCCGTTGTACAATTCCGTTTCAGCATCACTGGCTAGGGTATCAAACATTTGGGGACAATCTCTGAGGTCATCTTCAACCACCTTTCGAATCTCATCAATTCGGTCGCAATCCTCCCACCCGGTCCCAAAGTCATCATCACTTGGTTCTACATTGACATTATTCTCTCCCATACCACTTTGTTCACTCCTAATCTCACATGAAATGTCCAACAGTGTAACTCTTATCAATTCCAAAACAGAAAAGATGGTCCCTCAAGTCGGTTACATTAACTGGCTATAGAACAAAAACACTTCGTACAAGGGCAGAGAATTCTACTAGGGTTGTTGCAATGGTCAGTGGCAAATTTATAAACATTTCCACTCCTTCCTCATAACTCATGTGTCAGACGGTTCGCAAGCATCCAAGAACGATCCATTTTATAAAGGAATATACCTGATTAAGTCAATCACCATTCAACAGTGTTGAATTATAACTAGCCCCAGGAAAAAAATACCCTTTAAGAAAAAAAGACAAGTAAAAAAATATACTCGCTCGTAATAAAAATTATTAGTTTCTAAAAATTTGAGCAGCATTTCATCTATTTCTTTAACATTCCCAAATTAAGGAAAAATAATTTTAAGTCTAGACCACCAGCTATACCAGTCCAAAGAGATCAATATGAGTAATATATATTTATATAACTTCAGAAACTTCTACCGAAAATCCGGCAGAGTTTCCCCTGTAAATTGGACATTTCCAATTTTTAGAACTTCACCTGAAACCCAGAAAATACCAGTGCAGTTTATAATGTCCAAAGCAATAATACAATTCAATAACAATAGCCTCCGTGGCCAAACATAGTACAATTTATTCTTAAACATGAAACTAAGGTTAATGCATGTACATACAAATAACCTAATAATTATAATTAAACACAATTTTAAGTCCAAACCATCAGCTACCAGTCAAAAGAGATCAATATAAGTAATATATTTTAAAACATTACTAAATGCATAATAAACACCACCAACAAATTTATAAAACAATATTTTAACTCAAACCAACAACAATACCACCAAAATGGTTCAATAAAACAAAGTGTTCAATAATAATAATATGTTCTAGTTCAGATAGCAAAATAGTAGGTGCAGATAGCAAAAAATACATGATAACAAAAAAGGTGAAAAGTTGGACAAAAATGGAGGTTTAGGGTTTCCCTTACCCTATTGATGGCGGCGGCCGAACTACAAATGGGGGAAGGACTGCGCCGGAGAAGAAGAAGACAGCTGCCGCACCGAAAGCCGCGCCGCGCCGGAGAAGAAGAAGATCCGCCGCGTCGCGCCGGAGAAGAAGAAGGTTGCTCCTTTCGAGCTTCAAGCCGCGACGGAGGGAGACGGAGGACGAGAGGGAGAGGACGGAGACGGAGAGGAGCTTAGAGAGAGCGAGACGGAGGGAGACGGAGGAGCGAGAGGGAGACGGACGGGGGAGTTAGAGAGAGAGGGAAGAGCTTTGAGAGAGACGCGTGCGGCGAACTGAGAAAACATTCTGGTTAATAAATGTCCAGGCAAAGAGGGCGCTCCTGGGAGCGCCCTGGAAAGCCACCTACGAGGGCGCTCAGGAGCGCCTTCTTTTCCTAATAATTAAAAAAATTCACTCATGCAGGAAAAGAGGGCGCTCCGTTGGAGCGCCCTGGAAAGCCACCTACGAGGGCGCTCAGGAGCGCTTTCCTTTTCATATTTAAAAAAATTCAGGGATGTAACAAGGGCGCTCTATAGAGCGCCCTGCAAAACAGGAAAATAGGGCGCTCCTTGGAGCGCCCTCTAATCTAGACAAAAAAATTAATTAAATAAAAGAAAAAAAAAGAGGGCGCTCATAAAGAGCGCCCTCTATTTCACAGAAATAAAAATTTTGAAGAAACATAACGAGGACGCTCCTTTAAGCGCCCTCTATTTTAGGGATATAAAAAAAATATTAAAAAAGAAAAATGAAAGGAGGGCGCTCCTGGAGCGCCCTCTATTTCAGGGAATAAAAAATTCTGCTATACGAGGGCGCTCCTTGTGAGCGCCCTCTATTTCACTTTTACAGGGCGCTCCCGTCCAAAATTTGGAGCGCCCTCAATTTAAAACGATCATTGTTAACACAACCTAACACGGGAGCGCCCTAAAGAGAGTGCTCTAATATCCCAAAATTGTTGTAGTGTCTACTCTTCAGCCTTCGCTTCAATTCTGGCAATTTGCATCCCCTTCTCAGCTATACAAGCTCGAAAACCTTGTGCATTCTCATTCCCATTCCCATTCCACCCCGAGCATCGCTGCCAGTCCCTGCTGAATCGTAGTTGAAGCAATCTGAGACTCGATGCTACAGATTTCATTCTCTGAGGGAACCTAGCATTAAGTTCTTCCATTTTTTCCCCGTTTCTAGTTTCGCCACACATGCTGCAGAGAACACATTGCATTATTTCACATTACAACATAGGCAAAGATAAGCCAGTATTAAATGACAATAACATAAATATCGTCACTCAATTCAACCAACCCAGTTGTATACACTGAACTGAACCAAATATTCATATTGATACCCTAAAGCTTTTTCAAATGAAAAATTAGACATATAAAAGGCAAAAAAACAAGCGGATTTGTTACCTTTCTGATTTTGTGCCTGAATTTCATTAATTTTAAGTTCAAGAACCTTGACAGCTTGACGCAGAGCATTCCGCGACTCTTGCACCTTCAAGTATTTCTTCTCTCCACTGCGTGAGAGAAGGAAAATGGTTAAATAATTTTTCTAAAAGAAAAAGGTGAAGTGAGAATGGGCAAGAGTGAATGAAAGAAAGGACTACCTGGTCACAAATAAGCATAATTCAGCGACGGTGATAATGAGTTTAGGGTTGGAGAGGACTTAACTGAGCGAAGAGAGGGTTAGGATGAATCGGCATCGATGAGGGCGAGTTTGGTGGGAAAGGAAGAGACTCTTGAGAAGAGGTGTGAACGAGGGAGAGATTGGGGTCTTGGGTACCACGAGAGAAGGTCTGAGAGAACGAAGTAGGGAGAGAACCAAGGGAGGTGGAGCCAACGGAGGGAGGGAGGGAGAGAGGAGGAGAACACAGAGGGAGAGAGGGACGGTTGTGGGGGTGATAAGAACCTTAAAGTTCTATTTTTGCATGGACCTTAGAAATTTCTGAATAAAATACATTTTTCTTGATAACCAACTTCTATTCTTTTCAATTCTTTTCTTTTCCTTTTCTTTTTGCTATTTTCTTTTCTTTTCTATTTTCTCTGGAATTCAAACACTATTTTAAATAAGATAGAAGGATGACAAAAACTAATATTCAACCTTGAATACTGGAAAATAAATCACATATAATTCAAGTAGTACGTATAGGAAAAAATAGGTTTTTGAACAAATTAGAAGAAGTAGGAAAATTAGAAATGATAGAAGGTGGACATCACACTTTCAAGACTTGAAAGATAAGTCCTTGAAGATACACACACAAAGGTGAAGAACCTTGATAATCTTCAACTCTTGACTAGCAAGAAATTTAGAGAAAATCACTTTCACTAAAGAGAAAATCACTTCACTTATATTGATAACTTGGCATAAAATCTAACTTTCTTGCATGCATGAAGCATGTATTTATAGAGTTTACAAGGTGAAATAGGGCCATGCAATCAACTCAACTGCACCTTCACGCCCAAATTACTCCCAAAATACCCTTACACTCTTCCTATGCCAACCCTAAATACATACTAGGAATTAAATAAATCAAGCTAATAAAACTCAACCCTAACTAGCTTATTTGGCCGCATTTCCCATGCAGATCCTTGGCACATGTGGCTGCATTATTACATGAAATGTAACCATAAAACATAGATTAAAATGGCTATTGATTCAGCCAATAAGTGGCCGCACACAAACAGCCCATAATTCTTCAAGATTGCCTTCAATTTGTAACCCCCATCTCATGAATGTTGGCCGCAATTTTGATGACAATTCATTCAGCCAATTACAACCTTCATAACCTCCCTTTGATGACACATAATTCAGCCATGAAAAGCACATGTTGGCCGCACAAAATAATGGCTTATGACTCAGCCATTACTCACTTGTTGGCCGCAACATTGAAGGAATATAACTCATCCTCCCATGCACATGTAGCCGCCCACCTTTTGCTTGTTTGAAGGTCTCCATGTAGCCTCAAATCGGACCAGATTCATGCACAAAGGTAAGTCTCCCTAACAGCTATTAGACAAGATTTTAATGCAAATAAACAACATTATAACCTTGTCTTGTAACCACCAGAATAAGAAAGGTAACCACCAGAAAATTAAACTTTATGTCTTGTAACTCCCGGTTGGGTTCACATCAAGGGGAGAGGAAATTTTTAGAGAGAGAAATTTTCTTCTAGTGTCGCGCGGCGCTGTGGGGGAGACGCTGCGCGAACTAGGTTTAAACCAGGGATTCTACGACGGTTATAAAAGGAACCGTCGTAGAATCCCCCTTTTACTCCTGCACCCCGAAGATTTTCTATGACACCCACCAATTTTTTGAAATCCTAGTGCCTCTGGCCACTTTCTACGACGGTTGTAAGGCAACCATCGTTAAAAACTTGATATTTTCTTTTTTCTTTTTAATTTTCCTGGACTTTTCAACGACGGTTGTGTTATGACCGTCGTTGTAGGACTTTTAACGACGGTTCTTGTACAACCGTCGTTAAAACATTGATTTTTCTTTTTTTTTTTATTTTTGCCTGTATTGTTCAACGACGGTTGTATAGGAACCGTCGTTGTATGTACTTTCCATGACGGTTCCCATACAACCGTCGTTGTTTGTTACGCAAATAATTTCAAAAATGCCATCGCGTCACTTTCCATGACGGTTGCTATACAACCGTCGTGGAATGGCCGTTGTAGAATGCTGTTTTTGTAGTAGTGGACTTTTTGTTTAAAAAAAATTAAAACATTAATTATGTGAATCAAAATTCCTTCTAGAAAACACGGTTCTTTCATCTCAATTTTAGGGTTTCAAAATCAAAAGCTCATTCTTTCTCCTCCCTTTATCACCATTGTCGCCCCTCCCTTGAAGGTCATTTCCAGTTTGTGACTCTCATCGTCGGCTGGCGCACCTCCATGACGCCTTCATCACACCACCACAGTGTCGCACTCGCACGATGAGATCTCACTTTTTCCCCCTGTTTTGTCTTCATTCTTACCTTCATGTCACACAGTTAGTCACTCTCTCGGTCTCTCCCCTTGTTTCGTCCACGCAGGAAACAATTTCTCCCTTGTTTCGTTCTCTCCTTCACGTCAAGCAGTCAATTGTCTGCCGTCGTGCGCACCTTCGTGTTTTCCCTCCACTAGCGCCACTGCGCGCATTCTGCACCCCTGACATTCATTGTGCGCGCTTCCACTATTCACTCTCGCGTGTAGGCCTTTGTGTCCCCAACCACAGTGATGAACCCGCTGCGGTCTCCCAGTCACATCGCTGCTGTGCGAGCTCCACCGCCTCCAATATTAACCATTTTTAGTTTTTTTTCCTGGTTTATTTTTTTCCACATTTTTAATATTTTTATTTTACAGATTTATTTTATTGGGCCCGCAAACCAACCTGTTAACTTGCGGGCTAAGTGGCGAGGATGTGAACCAACAACTATATGGGCCTATTAAAATTGTGAACCAGCCCGCAGTGGTCCGCAAAGGAGCGCGCCAATGCATACCAAGTGTAAACGAACCGGGCTGGCTCGTATACCAAGATCTACCATATCTAATAATTTCTAACATTTGGATTAGTAAAATAACATCAATTTTTTCCTTTAGGTCCCATAAATTATTAATTTTACATTATAGCCTTTATACAATATATTTCAGTTTAATTAGTCCATGAGTTATACAGAATCATTACTAGTTTTTTTATTAAACCATAATTTATAAATCTAAAATCCCTAATTCTCTAATTCTCTATGATAAATTTAGTGTGTATTTCTTCACTAAACTTTTACACTGATTTTAAAAAACAAAATCAATGGTGAAAACAAACAATCAACAACTAAATGACAAAGATAAACAAAGAAAGAAAAAGGATAAGAACAAAGCCTGAACTCTAATTTAGAGAACCCGCGTGAAAAATTGTTGCTTGAGAGATCCAAAACCTTAGCGATTTGCAAGCCCACACATAGAGATTGAAGGTGGTGACCATGTTTGAGGAGGTGTTGGAAAAGTGAGAGTAGGAAAGTAGAAGCTACTACAAAGAATAAAAACATTTTTGCTCAAGAATTCCTTCTTGGCTAAGTTAGAAGCTTATAACAATAGTTAGATACTTCTTCATAGTATCTAACATAGAACTGAATACTTTTCAAATATATTCAAGTTGATAGGGATGTAAAAAAAATGTACACGTGGATACCTGTGGATATACCCGTAATGGGTACCCACATATTTATGTAATGTGTGGGGACATATATACTACCCGCCCCGCGGGTACCCGCATACTCATTAAAACATATTTTTCTGTTAGATATATTTGAATATTAGGATTTTTTGTTATTTTATGATAAGATATAATTTTTTTATGATTATATTTTTATATATTAACACATATTGGTATTATATAATGATTATTTTATATATAGTATGATATTATAATATATTATATAACATTTCCTCTCTTTATTTTATAAAATTTAAATTCTTAAACATTAATGGATACCCATGAATACTCGTTACCTACATGGGTACCCGTTAATTTTAACGGGTATGTATGCGGGTAGGCACTACCCGCCTCCGCCCCGCCCCATTGACATCCCTACAAGTGGAAGTAATTTAATTGGATTTTGTATGCTTTCAAATAATTTTCCTTTCTTGTTGGAAAGGTCTCTTATGAAAATATTAATATAGATTGAGAAAGACACATTCATGGGTATTAGACAGATTCAAAAACTTGATTTATGCAAATTTCAATAATTGAAGTTGTTTCTTCTTTAGAAGATATGTTTATCTTCTTTAAAAACGAAATATAAGTTTTAGATATTTTGATAGAAATCTTTAAACTGAATGAGAATGATAATTATGCTATATGAATGATTGGTATAGCTGTAAAAATCTGCAGAAGAATAGGGTAAGCGAAGAGAGTATTGCTCACAGGATTTATATTGGTTCGCCCTTTAATCTTTAGGGATACGTCCAGTCCCTACTTTTCAGTAGGATTACTATGCCAAGCTTGATAATAGAAGTATTCTTTTGTTCCAAGCCTCCTTGTTAGAACCACAGGAAACACTAGAAGGGGGGTTGAATAGTGTTTTATAATTCTTTACAGATTTTATGAAAACCTTTAAAAAACAAGCAAAAAATTTGTGAAAGATTGAGCAACCTTCCGAAACTGGAGTTTTCAGCAACTTGCTGATATGACTCAGCAGGTTGAGTAAAATGCTTTTGAAATATTTAAAGTGATAACAAGTTTGTTTTGCTGCGTGGATTTATAAAATCACTTTTGAGAACCCTCCTTTGTTAGTTAAAACAGAAAGTAAAGAGATAAGGGTTGAGAAAACTTAGCCAAACAATTTATCCTGGTTCACCCACTAACATAGTGAGCTACGTCCAGTCCCAGGACAAACACACCACTGGATTTTCCACTATCTGAACAGATACAAGTATTGTTTGACCCCAGCCTCTTCAGGCTAAACACCAAGTATTCTTTGGATACAGCCTCTCCAGGCTAAAACACAAGTATTCTTTGGACACAACCTCTCTAGGCTAACGACATCAAGTATTCTTTGTTCCTCCAAGCCTCTTCAGGCTCGCAGAAACTTTACAGTGCTTACAATGATAATAAGTTTAAGTTTCAGAGAAACTTAAACACAGGAATTCTTGTACAAAGGTTAACTGAGTATAACTCAGGATACAAATGTGAAAATCTAAGTACAAGGAAACTCAGAGTAATTTTAGCAGAGTGTTGGCTTGATGAATTTCTTATTGAGCTTGGCCGACATCTCTTTTGGGCTTCGTCACCATCAAAGTCTTTCATGAAGCTATTTATAGAGTCTTGAAATGAATTAATTGAAGAGAGCTTCATCCACCGTTGAGAGATAGCATTAAATGCTATTTGAAACGTTGTGAAACAATCTTCTTTAAAGCTTCTGACTTTTGAGAAATTGCAGGTGTTGCAGTCTGCAACCCTGCTCTGACATGTACATCAGGTTCCTTTTAAGGTAAGATGACTTTGACAGCAAAAAGGAACTTTGAAAATATTCCTTAAATGGATCAAACTTGCTTCAGACGTTAATGATGTATGAAGTCTTGAGCAAGCAAGCATCCAGGCTTCAGTCAACAGTTATAACACAGGTCTTCAGCAAATCTTCTATAACAAATGATCTTTGTAACACTTCAGAAGGTAGATATGAGTTCCAGGTCTTGGCTCTTCAGAAGGTTCCTCACATCAGCAGGTTCAGCTTGAGGCTTCTTCTTTATAGTACTTGCTGAAATAGTAAAGCAAAATACCTTCAAGTGATATTGTTCTCATAATGAATAATTAATCCCTTTTTAAATCCAATTTGTTGTCCATTAAAACTTAGGATTTGTGAGTTCTTAAAATAACATTTAGAGACTCAACACTCCTCAGCGAAGTATTTTTCTGCAGTCTTTCAAGCTCACCAACAAGTATTCTTATGTAGCCTCTTCAAGATTTACAACTCAATACAGAAACAAAGCCTAGCAGACTTCTAACAGTGCTCTAAAGAAGCACTAACATAACCTAGTTAGCCTTGAGAGTCATAACAAATGATAAGAATGAAAATTACAAGAGAAGACTGAAGTGATTTTTTCTATATAAGATCACAATCTAAGATATTTGAGTCTAATAACACACTTTCTGTAACTCTGAAAATTTACATCACAAAACTAAAGTTATTATAAATATGGTTGCAGATGCTTTAGCCATGCTTGCTAAAAGCTACTCTGAGCCTCCTCTTATGATATTTCATTGCCTATTCTTCAAGAAGAAATCATTGGCCAAGAATGTGCTCAACGGTCTCCTACTAGGATAGAAGAGCTACACATTTCTGATGAAGAAGAAATAAAGGAGAAGAAAAGAAGAAAGCCCTCTGTTCCTTTTACTGGAACCTTTGGCACAAAATCGGTAAATCACTTTTTTAGCTACTCCTATTCTAGATTCAGGTCTACCTCTTGCTAACCCTATTAGAGAAAATATTTGTAACATCGATCTCTTCCACCTTTAGTTCAATGGGATTTCTTTCTGCAGTAACTGAGCCATGAAAGATGGATTTTTGTACCTCCTCAGTCTGAAAAGGTTGCTTCTACTGAGGCTGTTGCTGATCCTTCAACTGCTTCTGATAATCCTAACTCCCATTCCATTGAGAAGCAAGTCAGAAAGATCAAAGAAGATATGAAGAGATTATTTTCAAATGTCAATACTTTACAGAACACTGTCAATGGGATGATTGAGAGGTTCACTCAACATCAATTATGGTTCAACATACACTTTTGTGCTACCAGTAATTGCATCTCAGGCACCTCCTATGCCATTTGCTCTTTTAGCCACCTCAAGACATATCCATCCAACTACTTCATCATCATCTGATCACTCCTCTCCTTCAAAGTAGGTGATGATTTTGCTTCTCTCCAAGATTATATGCCTTTTGTTGTTTTTATTGATGACAAAGGGGGAGAAGTATTAATGTAGTAATGTAGCAATATTTGTAATTTTGTTGGCTACTACAATTATGGATCATTGTAATCATTAATTTTGAACAAAATTTTCTTGCTGAATGTTGATTATAACTTTATGACTATCATTACATTCAGTTTTAATGTGAATCAAGTACTTTGTTAATCTTCTGATTAGTTACATGCTCCTGTTATCATTGACTCTGAAATAAGCATAAATTCAGGGGGAGAATTCATTTTAATCTTTAAAAGCATTTAATTATTCTCTCTCAATTTAGAATCATATAAGATGATTTTGAAAGGTTTTCATCATATTACAAGGTAAGAAATTGAGAGAAATGTTCAGAGAGAGAGAGAGGTGAGAGAGAATAAGATCTCTTTCTAATGAAAAATGAGATATAGCTTTTAATACACTCAAGTTAGTTTTTTTTTAAGAAAAAGAAGTTAGTTAGTTAAATTATGTTATAGCTATCAAATGCTAACTCAACTAGCTAACAACAAGGATAGTAATTGTAAGTTTTTTCGGTGTACAAGGAAAACAATGAGGTTTGAACCAAGAACCTCATGTTAAACTACCCAAACCCCAACCACTAGGCCGACCCTAGTGGGTTATAGTAATTGTAAGTTGCTACACAGAAAAATATACTGATACACACAATACACACTAACATAGAATGATTATTGTTGCCTACTTACTTTTCCTATAGATCTTTCTATTTATTTATAAAGAAAATATTAAATATAAAATGTATTTAATATCTTAAACATAAAAGTTAATACTTGTTTCATTTAGTAACTAAAAAATTGTAGGAAACATAGGTTAGAGTATTCAAATTAAAATTATTTTTATAGAAAACACGGGAATATACTATATTATAGTTTACCGAATAAGAAGTAAATTGTATGAGCATTGTTTTTCATACACCTACAATAATATACAACATAAAAAGATAAAATAAAAAATAGAAAGAAATGTGGGGTGTGATGAGTGATGTGGAGAGATATAGAGAGAAAAAATATATTGTACGTTGTTATATGATTTTATTTTCTCAAATTGTAGTGCTGTTTGGGGGATTCCAAGAACCAAGCAAATGCATTGAGGTTGATGAATATATAGGATTAATTAAAGAAAAATACTTTTCAACACAAATCACAAAATTAAATAAGATTTACTTCACATGGGACAACCCATTCCACCACATAGCAGAAAACTACAACAAAACCAATTCTTACACAGGCATGTGTTTTTAAATACTGTTTTTGTAGCATTTGCCCCTAGATCACCAATAAAACAGAATATTTCCTTTTCATCCAAACATATATTGAGCAACTATTAGCCAAAAAGACCGTTGTGTTTGGCGTTTCGTTTAGGTAGCATAATCTGGTCTCGAAGGCACCTCTTTCATTTAATAAGACTTTGATATGCAATATTTCATACCTTAAAGCATGCATTGCATGTGATGTGGCTGAGGTACTTAAAGATTAGAGAGCTTTATTATGGATATTGTTAGCTATTGTATAGCTGTCAATATTGCACCGTACTATATATTTGTTTAACTATCCCGTGTACTAGGAGTGGGCACCAAAAAGAATTTTAGGCAAGATTCAAAAAGCATTAATTAATTAGAATGACCAGACACTGCCAAATAAAAGCTAGGTAGTAGACAAGACAGTAACAAATAACTTATTGAAATTGACCCTATATATATATATATATATATATATATATATGATGAGGGTTGAACTTACACCGGTGTGAGTTACACCAAATCTTACACTGTCGATAACTCTAGATCGAATGTGATTTTTATTAATCCAACCGTTGTATTATGTTTATTCATCATCTTGATCATCTGTGTAAAATTTCATAAAATTTGAACACTAATAAACCGATAATCAAATGGTCCTTTTTTTCATAAATTTTAAATGTATATATGACGTTAAATTTGAGACATCTCAATGACATATCAAATAAGTTCAGATTAATATAAAATTTTATACGTATGATCTATATGATAGTAACTTTTAATCCAACGGTAGATTACGTAATACGATGATCTGTTAAAAAGTTATTCAGCAGTATAAGACTTGGTGTAACTTACACTTGTGTAAGTTGAACCCTCCTTTCTCTCTCTCTATATATATATATATAACTTTTTCTTATCCACTAACACATATATAGTAATTAATACATTAATTTTTTAAAAAATTATTTTATAAAATTACAAATTTATTACTATTTTAAATTAAACTCTACTATCACTGTAATGGTATCACTTTAAAACTTTTAATAGTCAATTAGAATAAATATAAAAAAATAATAAATATTTCTAAATTTATATATATTGTCTTATAAATAGGATAAAAATTTTAAATATTATCTTATAAATAGGATAACGTGGAAGGTGGAGTATTAATTAGTATAGGCATGGGAATATGCATGTTTTCCTTATAAATTTTAAATTAACACATGCAATGAGCAGTAGTTAAGAGAAAAAACCTTAAAATGAAAAGGAAAAAACACACACGATGACGTTACTGGTTTTTATTGATTCATCTAACATCTACTACATTTAGTTGAATTGATCGTGGAAGGAAGGACTCATCAATTAATTTGTGAAACAATACAGCGCAGCTTGTGGAGTCAGACACTATTGATTTATCCCCATATATACTTGAGTCAGACACTATTCATAGTCATAGACTTATTATGGTCGATCGCTCAAAGAACCCTATATTCGGATGATTCAATCATTGCCCACGCGATATCTTGTTAATGACGTCATCGTTTCTTGTAGATACAATTGTTAAGACAAAGTACTTACTACTATAAAATGGGTGGCCAATCAGAAATTTTTGTAATGACAAATTATCGTCATTTGAATGTAAAGGCTAGTGAGCAAGTGGTGGTGGGAAATGGGAATTCCGTAATTCAATCAACCTCTATAATTGCGTGCTTTCATTTCATAGTAATGCCTCTCTATTGGTACATATTAAAGCATTTTTCAACTTGCATTGTTTATCAATTAATTGCCACCGGGTAAAAAAGTTGCATTGTTTGGCCTCAATCTTTTGTCTGAGAAAAGAGAAGTCACTATATATTGGGAACTGATGGCAACCTTATATGCGCTTATTATCCCTCAAGTATATACAGTTTTCATATCCAACCAACAACCATAAATGATAACAGCCAAATAACAGATACAATACCCCACCTTTAAACTTACCTTACCTCTACCGGCACTACGTAGCACATTTTTCACATGACGACACCATCATCCCCATGTAAAAACATATGATATTGCAAAAATAACACAATTAATTAACCGAGTCAAGGAAGCACTTCCTTATATTTACATGCTTATAAAAATAAGTGTACAAACTTATGCATAAAATTAAACACCCCTAAAATAGCGCCAAAATAAATTCTTAAAATCAAATATTTTCAATGCCACTTATCAAGTTGCCATCATCTCCAAAACGCCATTAGTCAACCCAACAACCACCCACCCACCCAAACGGACGTGATGTCTTTTACAGAATCCCTTAGCACTAGCACACAGTGATTAAAGTTACGACATCCGTACAAAGAAATATCTAGTAAATTTAAAAAAAAAAACTAAGAAAAATATAAAATTAAATTATCATGAATCTGTGGTAGTGGGCGTGGAAGCGTTAGGCTCAATCTTCCTCAACTGAATCCCATGCTTGTGCGACTCATCCTCATAGGCATAAGCAAAACCACCATGTCGGGTCATATCCATACCCGCAAGTTCATCCTCCGCGGAGATCCGAAGCAAATTCATCTTATTCAGAAAATAGAAAAGAGGACCATGGTGGCACTGACCCAACCGGTAATAACCAAAACCTGAATCACGTGCGCCCCCAACAGCTTCCCTCCACCACCCATGAAAACCCGTAAGGTCGACCGGTTTACCTGGGTAAACCTGGTTCACATACTCCTCCTTAGCGAACAACGCGGTGAATATAACCCCCCACGCGCCACAACCTCCGTGAAGCTGCGCGGCTTCCAACGGATCATCAAAACGCACCTTCTCCGCGAGTCTGTTACACGCGATCAAAACCACCGCAGCCACGAAACCACACACGATGGCAGCCCACGGCTCCACAACGGAGCACCCAGCAGTAATAGCAGCAAACCCGCCCAACAAACCGTTACACACATCGGTAACGTTCCAGTGACCGGAGAGAATTCTTTTTCCAAAAAGAGTAGTCAGCGCCGCCGTGCAACCAGCCAACGTGGTCGTCACGGCGGTCCTTCCCACCGCACTCCACTGGCCATAATAGTTACCTGAAAAATAAAATTAAAAAAAATTTAGATTATTCCGCACAACACAAATTGACAAACTATAGAAATAAAAGAGAAAATGAAATGAAAAATTGAAAAATTGAGTTCATGCAATGCAACAGAGAGATTTATAGAAATGGATTTTTAATTTTTGTATTACTATTACTATTAACTAATAACTAAGTAACATTTTTCATACCTGAATTATAAGCGTTGAGAATCTTGTTAAAGGAGCCAGGGTTAAAACCGTACCAACCGAACCAAAGCATGAAGGTTCCAAGAACAACAAGGGAAGCGCTGTGTCCACGAAGCGCGATGGCTCGACCGGTATGGTCAAAACGTCCTATTCTAGGACCTTCAATTAGGGCACCCCAGAGACCAGCGATTCCGCCGACCATATGGACGACGCCGGAGCCGGCAAAGTCGATCACTCCGGTGCCAAATAACAGGTCCCCGGTGTTAAAGGCACTGGCCCAGCCATCACCTGACCAGAACCAGTGAGAAACCACAGGGTAGACAAAGCCGGTGAGGAAGGAAGAGTAAATAAGGTAAGCCACGAACTGTGTCCGTTCGGCGATGGATCCGCTGGTGATGCCGGCGGCGGCGATGGCAAAAGCCCACTGGTAAAGGAAGTTACTGTAGTCAAAGCTGTCTGTAGGAACGTCTTTGAGGCCGAAGAAGTGCTTACCGATGAAGCCGTTGGAAGGTGCACCGAAGGCAAAGGCGAAGCCGAAGAGGTAGTAGAAGAGGCCACCGGCGGCGGCGTCAAGGACGTTGGTGAGCATGATGTTCATGGTGTTCTTTGCGCGAACTGAACCGGCACAGAGCATGGCGAAACCGAGCTGCATAGAGAAAACTAGATAAGCTGAGAAGAGAAGGTACGTGTTGTCCACCGCAAATGCTGTGTCGGTGAACTTGTTCCCTACAGCGGCGAACTGTTCACAGATGAAATTGGCGGCGGCGGCGGCGTTTGTCGCGTTGGGGCCGATTAACTGCGCCAGTTGCGACGCGGAACATTCCGGCAGCGACATGGGGGCGGGTGGTTTGCTGCTCGGGAAGGTTTGAGATTTGGAGGGGAAGACAAGACTGAAGAGCGTGTTTTGTGGACCAGAAGGGTAGTTCAGTTCAGTGTGGGTTTTAAGTATATATAGAAAGAGAATGAGGGTGTAGGAACTGCAATGTTTGACGACTTTGCTTTCGGAGTGGGAAAGGGAGAAGACTTTTCAAAGTTTGAATTTTTTTTAATTAATGTGAAATGAATATAAAAAAAAGGGAAATTCTAAGCTACCTCAGTGAGAGAGGATTTTGGTATCTTCTTTTAGTATTTAATCAATTTCTCTCAATTTCTTAAATACTTTAGTATTTTTATAATTATAGGACAATATTAACTATTATAATTTGTATTTTTAATTTTTGAAAAGACTTTTTGACCCCTATAACCATTATCATGTATTTTTTAATGTATTCCCCCATTTTATCATATTCTCATTTGCAATACACACGTGTCTCATTTAAAATCTACTTTATATCTTCGAAATAATTTAGGATAAAGTACACGACTTGTTCCTACGTAGTTTTGGCCTATTCAATAGAAAAAATGACAAAAAGGTACCAGAACCCTCTCTCACGGGAGGATACCAAATTGCGACCCATAAAAAAATTATATCATTTATATATTTTTTAAAAAAATATATATTAGTGCGTCAAAAAGTGTATATTTTTTATCTCTATTTTTTACATAGATTTTTTTTAAAATATATTTTAATAAATTTCTTAATATATTAAACTTTAATAAATTTCTTAATATATTAAACTAAAATTATATTAAACTTTAATAAGTTTCATCAAATAATGACTGAAGTTTTTTTTTTGACGGAAAATAATGACTGAAGTTGACGTGTAAAATTTGTGTAAATTTATAAAATAATAAAAAACATATTAAAAGATGTAATCATTTTTTGGTTACATAAAATGTAGTCATCTTTGTATCTAAATTATTTTGGTCAATCCTTGTATTTTTGTTTTTAATTCTGTGGTTTGAATCTGTTTGTCTTACCGCATGGGTACAGATTAGACTGATAGGGGTACGGTATCTCGCTGTATTAAAAATTCAGAGAAATTATTGATGTATAAAATTATAAATATAAACTGTCCAGCCCTTGTATTTTTTTAAATTCATTTTTTGTTTATATAACATACAAGAAATATTTATTTTTAAATAAAATAAAATTTTACATTTTTTTAATAAAAAACAAACCGAGTCAAGGGGTGTGAGAGCTGGGTATGGGTCTGGGCCCGCGGACCGGTCCGCAAAACCCGCACCGCATGCGGGTCTGGACCACAAAATCAGAGGCCCATTTAAGAAACGGGCTAAATGGGTTTACCCATTTAACCCGTGGTCTTAAATGGGTTTTCCCGCAAACCTGCGGGTTGGTCCGCGGACCACTAAATTAAAGAAATAAAAAAAATCCTAAAAGTAAAAAAGGACTAAAAAAAGCCCCGTGACCTAATCCCTTCCCATTCTCCTTCTTCTTCTTCATCCTTTCTTTCTCAACACACAGTCGCCGCTCCCGCTCCATCCTCCGCTCCGTCGCAGCAGTGCAGAGCAGGACCAGAAGCGTTGCGTCGTCTCCGTTCAGCAATGCCCTGCTCCGTCGCGACGTCTCTGTGCAACAGCTCCTCCGTCGCGGCGTCTCATGCAACAGCTCCTGCGCCTCAGTCCGATCCTGCTCGCGTCCAGTGGCAATGGGAGAGGCAACATATGGTTGTGATTCAGTACTGCTCATTTTTGTTCCGTCTTGCTCGTGTTCTTCTCCCGTAATGCTTGCGTTCTGATCTGATCCTGTTGTGGCCACATTGGTTTAGCTGCGAGTGAAATAAGGTGGTGCGATATGATTGTGATGAGGGGTTTGACAGCTGAACGTTCATGGGTCAGGGGAGGGTTGGCTGGAGAATGAGATGGTGATTCACTACCGTGAACTAGCTAGAGAACTGAACGATTATTGTTTTGTTTGGCAGTAGAGGAGCAAAGCGGAGAGGCCACATATGGTTGTGATTCAGTACAGTGATTGAACGACAAGGCTAGAGGGAGCACTGGTGGTTCACACGTTTGCTGCTCCTATTTTTTACAATTTCTTAACAAATTTTAATTTAAATATGGAATTAAAAAACTTAAAATATGCGGATTGGCCCGCGGGTTGGTCCGCAAACCCGCGGGCTTATGCGGACATAGATATTGGAGGCCCATTTAAAAGGCGGGCTCAAGTGGTTAAGCCCATTAACCGCGGACTTTAACGGGTCGGTGCGGACCGACCGTTACCCAGCTCTGTCGTGGCCATGTGGTATTGGCAAGGGCCACGGCCCCCAAAATTTTCATTTTTTGTTAACTATATAGTAGGGGTGTTCAAGACCTGGTATGTCCTTTTGACTCGTCCGACCCGTCCTACTCGGGCCGGGTCTGTTCCTATCCTACAAAAAAGAGTAGAGCTAAATCGGGTCTCATTTTGGGTTGAGGACGGGTTCGGGTTACCCGGCCCGTCCTTTATATATAAGTATAATATTTATTACTTATAATTTTCTATTATGTAAAGTCATAACCTTATTATTTTTATTTTAGATAGGGTTTTTGAGTCTAAGTTTCCTCTATCTATCTTTAAAACTACATTCTATACGTAAGTTACATGTGATATAATGTATTTTGTTTTAGTAATGTGCCGAACTTTAAAAAAGTAAAAAATATTACATACATTAAGAGGAATTTTATTATATGCAATATATTATTAATTGTATGAAATATTTACTTTTGAACATTGTTATATAATCATTTCATGATTATATTTAGCTTATATATCGGGTCAACCCGGTCCTGTCCTACTCAGACCAAGTCTTACTTAGACCCGCACATCATCGGGTCTCCTCGAGTCTATGGACGGGTTCAGGTCGATAGAATTGGCCCCGTAAAAATTAGGGTCAGGTTTGGGACAAGCAAAACCCGTCCCATGAACACCCGTACTATATAGGTCTCGTATAATATATCTCATAAACTATTACTTCGGCCTCCCTAAAAATTTGTAGATATGTAGTATTAAATACTTCTTTATGACTCAGACCATTTATCTTTATTTTGTGAAAAAAATAAGTTTAAATTTTATTATTATTTCCTTTTATATTGATTTTTTCTTATTTAGAGATGATAAATAATATATTGATTAGAAATATTGCTTATATAAATTATTTGATTATAAATATATATTAGTCTATAAAAAGTAAAAGATCAAAAGGGGAAGCATATAAGCATTATAAAGAAAGAAAAGAAGGGAGAACATATTATTAGATAACATAATATATAACATTAAAAACGATTTTGTTTGATTGAATTTGTTTTTTAGAATTACATGATAAGAAAAACTAAAAATTTGATTTACAATTATTTAGAAAATTTAATGAAAAGATAGTTGAACTTCCTATACTCAGTTCAAGTTTAGATCCCAAATACTCTTTGCAATCATTTGATATTGAACAAATTTGTCAACTTGTTGAGAAATTTCATTCAGATGAAGGAACGAAGAGTTTTTTAAATAAAATTTACTATTCTTAATTAAAATTATTTAATATTTTTATCATAATTTTTACTCCCTCTAGTCCTTTTTATAAGGAACACTTAACATAAATACAAATACCAATAAAAGTAGTTAAAATTAGTTAATTTTATTTGAGTTTTAAAAAATACTTTAACTTTCGAGTTTTACCCTTACTTAATATCATTAACTAACTTCACTACCATTTGATAAGTTGGAAAGACATTAAAGTTAATAAGGGTAAATGAGTAAAATGGTAATACATGTTGCTTTGAAATTGTAAAGTGCCTTATAAAATGGACAAAAAAGTTTGTAAAAAGTGTCTTATAAAAAGTACCGAAGGGAGTAATATTTTGTTCCAGCCCCCCAAAGATAAATTCCTGGCTACGCCCCTGACTAAGTCTTATAACAAAGATGGTAGTTATGATAGAGTCCAAGCTCTCTCCAGTACTAGAGAGGATCCACTCACGTTATGACACATCTCTTAGTTAGGATAAAGTCCAAGCTTTCTTCATATCTTTGGACATCGTGCAAAGTTCTCCGTCTTACTAAGAACATGAGGTTTAACAATAACGCTTATGATGCTGACCATTCTGCAATAAAAACATTTAGTGAGTGATTCTAAAGATTGGGGATGGCCTTGCTGGAGATTCAACCGAAGGTGAGGCAGAGTTAGAGATACCTATAGATATTCTGATACTCAATTCTGAAACGGCTTTTGATGATTTGATTAATTTTGTTTATCCTAATATTGTTGACAACTTGAGCAATACTTCATATTTTAGTGAAAGGGCTATTTTAGCTCCCACTTTAGAGATTGTTTCATAGGTCAATAACTAGATCATGAACTGGATACATAATGAGGAGATAATTTATTTGAGTTCAGATTCGTTGTGTACAGAAGAAGGATGTTCAGAAATTGATACAAAAACTTTTTTTGTTGAAATGTGAGTGCAATTAATTGTCCAGGCTTACCACCACATCAACTTCACTTGAAGATTGGGGCTCCTGTTATGTTGCTACATAATATTGATCAATCAAATGGATTGTGCAATGGTACCAAACTCCAGGTCAAAAGATTGGGAAATCATGTTATTGAATGTCAGGTTTTAAGTGGAACCAAAGTTGGTCATGTTGTTCTTATTCCTAGAATGACATTTGTTCCAAATAATCAGACATTACCTATTAAATTCAAGAGAAGACAGTTCCCGTTGATAATTTCTTTTGTCATGAGAATAAACAAATCTCAGGGTCAAACTCTCTCTCATGTAGGAATTTATTTACCAAGGCCAGTATTTATACATGGTCAATTGTATGTTGCACTTTCAAGAGTAAAGAGTAGGCAAGGACTTAGAATTCTTCTTCAGGACCATGATGATTTAAAGAGAAATTGTACTATAAATGTTTTTTATCGAGAGATTTTTTAAAATCTTCTATAACAATGTAAATACTTTATTCTTACAATACAATATAAATGAAGCAAATTACTGTTGGATTGTTGACATTTTTAAATTATCTACTGAATTAACAATTTTCTCTATTTTTACTTTATCATGTAATCTTTTTTTATTCATAATTCGGTTGTTAAAGCTTAAAATTATGCAATTTAATTGCAATAGATGATTATCCTAATATATCATATTCACAGGTTAGTGTAGAATACATTTTTTATTTTTTTTAATTTTATCCCATGTTTTTTTTCAAATGTCATTTTTTTAAATTTATTCTTTATATTTAAAAAATGGATTTTCATTCTTTTTTTACTTAACTTTCTTATCTTTATTCTCGTGCACGACACGAGTACAATACTAGTAATAAAGATAAGAGAGTTACATAAAAAATCTAGATAGTTTTATGTTATTTTATTCGGTGAATATCTAATTCAGACTTCCCTAAAGAGAAAATTTACTTAAGAGAAAAGGATAATATAACTTGATCAACATGATAAAAATTTTATCCTATTATCCCAACAAAGATCGATAATAAAGTAGCGACCTCGAGTCTTGCCACCAGCAACATCCTTCCAGATTTGTAGCTTGGTGGACCCATCAGTGATGGAGTTGTCCCCCATCTGTGACTCCATCTCCTCAGGCGGTCATGGTAGTTTGTCTGTTGAGTAGAGATAAACATATGATTAGTTAGTTATTCTATTGCAAATATATCAAATTATATAAAAAACAATGGTAATTTGACTTACATATGTGGACGCGCTCGCTCGTCCACCTAGCTATCACCCTTTTTGTGTGGGTGGCCACAAAAAATTCATCGAGATCTATATCCCGCCCAAGTTGTCATCGCTACACAGAAAAAATACAATAATTAACTATTTAATTACAAATACAAAAATAACATAGAAAAGTAGGTTTTTACATACCATATCCAGCGCGACCTCAATGTGGGCCTTGCGGCCCCTTGTGTCGACCGCCCCGCCTCGACGAGAAGCCTGATTGCTCTTGTTACGAGCGGATTTCCCCTTTGAACTCCTCAGAGGCCCAGTAGGCCAAAAGACCCTCCCAGGCCTCCTCACCACACCAAGTGGGCCGGGTCCTACTCGTCCGGGCCTTGTTCAGCATATCCCAGAGGTGTCGAGCAATCCTTTGCTCGTACACCTTCTTAATCTGGGCCTCATCCTCAGGGGCCCAAGTAACTCTGCTCTGTAAAATAAAAAAACTTTTAGGGTTAGTCATTCGAAAATGTCATAACAAGTTAAAAAAAATAATGTAAAATGTCATATCGTGAACTCCTCCTACCACTTGTCCTTCACATCCTTCGGAGTGACCTCCAACAAATAGTGAAGACCCTGGAATTGTGAGCGGATCACTTGACCAATGGCCGTTGTTAGGGGGTTGTTAGGCACCCAATTGCAAAAAAATAAATTCAATGTTAATTGCAATTATAAAAATGCAAAATATTAAAGAAATAAAAAAAACTTAGTATAACATCGAATGATTACCCTACCCAGAGGGTCCAGCTCATGAGCGGCACTGGAGCTGGCACCCCGATGCGGAGGCTGGTGTACATCAGGCTCCTCGTTAGCCTCCCTATCAATCTCAACATGGGGGTCACCTTCACCCTCTGAATCGAAAATATGTGGCTGGTTATCCTTGGCTGGTGATGACCTACCTCGGGGGGAAGCTTCTGATATCACGGGATAGGGATGAACTCATCGTTCCAGAAGATGCAGCAGATTGGGCCACCTTTGTAGGGGCTGAAGCTGCATGCTGATCTGGCAGTGCTCAGGGTGAGGGAGGTTGGTCTCTCCCGAGCTACACGTGCATGAGGTTCCTGTGAAGCAAGCTCGCCTGAGGGATGGCCCTCCCTCTAATAGGTGGGACCTTCTGATCACCTCGACATGCATACGAGACATATTAACCTAGTTTTAAGAATGTTAATTAAATATTAATAAATAAACGTATAAATTAAATAAATAACTACATACAAACTTAATTCAATAAATTAAATAACAACCCTAAATTAAATTAGCACACACACTAATACCGATTAAATAAAATAAATAATTACTAATTATTAATAATTACTAATTAATACTCTCTTCGCCCTTATTATAAGACCATTTCAACCGTTCACACTGTTTAAGAAAAGTTGGTTAATGTATTGGTCTTTTAAAAAAAATTATAGCATTCCAAATATACCCATATTTAAAAGTCACTATATTTAGAAACATTTATTGGTCACATGGTGGAAGACTCGAAAAGGCACTTTCCAATGGTGTAGTTGGGCATGTGGTAAAACTTCATTAATATTCACACTCATCAATATATGGGGAATTAAAAAGAGTTGAATATTAATGAAGGGCAAATATAGAAAAAATAATTAATTTATCTAAAAATCTGTAAAGGGTCTTATATTAATTAAAGGATACTCAATTCTTCTAAAAGGGGTCTTATGAATAGGGACGGAGGGAGTAAGTAACTAATAATTGCTAATAATTAACAGGTACATAGTAGTTAATAATTATTCCCTCTGGTCCTATTTATAAGACAATTCAAACAAAAACACATGTAACGTCCTAATTTCTTAATTCAAGAATAATGTCCGTTGGAAACACTATTCCGAATTTCTGAAATTATTTTGCACATTTCGAGTATCGACATATATTCACATAACGCTTAAGAAATCCAACGCTTGCTTAGGCTTCCACAAAATTATACACCAATATGTTCAATATTAATTCTTAACTAAAGTCTAGGGAACGAACCTACACTTTTAGTGTCATGGTTCATAAAACTGTTACCGGAAATCCGGCAGAGTTTCCCCTGTAAAGTGGATATTCCCAATTTTACAAATTAACCTGAAACTCAGAAAAGTACCAATACAGTTGATAATAAACAAATACAATTTAAATCCTTCCATAAGCTCCATGGCCAACATAAGTCTCAACCCTACTACACAAACAAACTCTCGAATACAACTACTATCCTCAACACTCAACTTCACTTGAATCCTCAACTTCTATGCCATAAATCAGAATGCTACCCTGCACAACTGAAGGATAGTTCACACCAAGTGTGGGTGAGACTACGTCCCAGTGAGTGAGGAGGTAACAGTGTGTGCAGTGTGGGTGATGGGAGGCATCATAACACCAAATATATAGTCCGGGGACCAAAGTTTGAGTATTTAATATGAGTCCAAGGACCGAGACAGAGTCTTAGAACATGAGTCCATGAACCAAAATCTGAATACTTAACATGAGGTCTAAAGACCCAAAGTCATTTAAACATGAAATCCAGGGACCCAAAATCCATCTTTTTTAAACATGAAGTCCAAGGATTCAAAAATCATTAAATTTCAACATGAGGTCTAAAAGACCCAAAACTCTTTTACAGTGAAACATGAGGTCATAAGACCCAATTCTCCTTTCAAGTATGTGTTAATAGGTACATAAAACATGATAATAATTCCATGAACATGATTGTATGCAAAACGAACAACCTTTCAAGGTTACAACATCACAATCATCAATTTCATGAAAAAATTCCCAAATACCCTAACCTAGGGTTTGAGCCAAATCATATATTCAATCCATCTAACAATCCACCCTAGGTTTGAAGTAAATCATAGAGTCACAAGAAGGGGGGTTGAATTGTGACCCTTGAAAATTTTGGTCCAACCTGCAAGTACTTTGAACAACTTACTGATCTTTGCTCAAGGAATGCCTTGGCTATCAGAAGTTCCTTCTAGAAGATAGTGGTTAGTGAATAATGCCAACTAAGTAGATTAAAACTATCTTCTTAAAGGCAAGCCAAATCATAAGGACTGATATCATCAAAATTTATTCTTCCATTAATGTATTTAATGTAGTTACAACTCAGAATAAGGTTAGAAGAAAAATAATGTTTATGCAGTTATGCAGAAGCAAAAACAATGAATCTGTCACTTTAAACCATCTTTTGAAGGGTCAAATGATTTTGTATTTTAATAAAACTTTCCAGAATAGTTATTTAACCAAAACTAATAAGATTATGTTAGAAAAAACTATTCAGAAGAATAGTATAAAGTTTTTGCAGTTATGCAGAAGCAAAACATTGAATCTGTCACTTTAAACCAATCTTCTGAAGGGTCAAATGAACTTGAAACTTGATGAAACTTTCCAGATCAGATATTTGAATAGTAAACAACCAGAATATAAAGTTAAATCTTATTAAAATCAAGTTTGTAAAGATCTGGTAGTTTGAGCCCCAAGTTCAATGTTGAACAATAGACAGATTTGAAGAAATGTGCTTCTGAAGCACCAAACAGTTTCATAATTTAATGAAACTTTCCAGATCAATGTTTTAACTAATATGGATGTGATTTATGTGAAAATACTAGTTCAAAATTAGGTTTATCAAAATTTAGTAGTTTGAACCCCAAGTTCCAATGTTGAACAATGAACATCTTTCAAGAAATGTGCTTCTGGAGCACCAAACAGTTTCATAATGTAATGAAACTTTCCAGGTCGGTATTTTAATTGATATGGATGTGTTTTATGTGAAAATATCAGTTTAAAAATAAGTTTATCGAAATATGGTTTATAGCTTGCTAAATATTCAAAATATGAATAATAACTAGCAATGCAATAGATGTATGTGCAGAAAATTAAAGACAGAAAGGGTAAGAGACATTGCACAGATGATTTTTATAATGGTTCACCTCACAATCCTTGGGCTACATCCAGTACCTACACCTGTAGGATTTTCTTACTTTTCTTTAACTTACAATCACCTTGGGTACACCTTACCACTAGTATCTTGTGCAGCCTCTTCAGGCTCTTTTCAAGTATTATTTTGCTGCCTACTCAGGCTCTATAACCAGTATTATTTGATCAGCCTCTACAGGCTCTACATCCTCTCAAACCAACACTAACTCTCTCTCTAGTTAGCTTGAGAGATTACAAACACTCTTCAACAAGAGATGGGTTTTTTACATATGGCTCACAAAACACTCATGGAGTGGATTAATCTTTACAAAACTGAGCCTAAACACACTCTCTAAGAATTATGTGCAGTAACTCTGCATATTGGAGTAGTTGAAGGAGAACCTCACTCTAGAAAGGGATTTCTACATTATGACTCTTTGGATTTCTTCCCTTTGTTCTCCTTGATTTTGCCCAGCTGAATGGGGCTGCATTTATAGAGTTTTGGTGTTCAAAATAGCCATTGGAGTTGCTTGGAGAGGTGGTCAAACTCTCAACTGGCCCTATAGGAGCCGTCACTTCATGTGACAGCTTTTCTCTTTCTTTAGCTTTGACTAGTCAATCCTTTTGAAGTGTATCTTCTGCCCATTTCCTTCTTCTGGAGGTTGCAGAGGGTCTATTTTTTTTCAGAAATTTTGTTTCTTCTTCAAAAGGTGTGCAGAATTTTGTTTCTTCTTTTGAAGCAAACTGCATCTTCTGGAAGTTTGTAAAAATTCTGTTTCTTCTGCGAAATTTTGTTTCTTCTTCTGAAGCAAACTGCATCTTCTGGAAGAGTGCAGAAATTTTGTTTCTTCTGTATGCATACTGAGGGCATTAAATGGATTGATAAATTATTTCAAGTGTATTTGATTCAACCGCATCTCTAAAAATGAAAAACAAATTTAATGAATTCTGCTTCTTCTGCAGCATGCCTGACAGTAAATTCCTTTTGCAGAATTCTTTTGTTTCTTCTGCAGAGAATTGTCATTGGTATATAAGAATTATTAAGGTCTCCAGAGAATAATTCTGCTTGACTTTATCTCGGGAAAGCTTAGGAAGTCATGAATCCAACAAAGAGCTTCTTCTTCACTTTTCACAAAAGTGAATCTTCCTTCTAATATGTTATAACTTGATCTGAGTCTGGAATTTTGGTTCTAAGGGATAAATTGAATTTATTCCAATTATCTTTATGTCCAGACTTCCCCTTTGTTCTTTGAGTTACTTCTTGAATCTTCTGTCATGTTTCTTCTACAGAAATGCATCTTCTGCAGACTAGCTGTAATTGCTTTCTTCTGCAGACTTGCTGTAACTGATTTCTTCTGCAGACTTGTTGTAGCTGCTTCTTCTCCAATTACTTTGTTTGCATCAGTAACACTTGGAATGAATATGCTTGAATTGCTTAAGTGTTCTTTCATATTCAGAAGGTGTCATGTCTCATGAAAAGCCTTCTCATGCTTCTAGTGGTCTTTAATGGTCCTTCTAAAGCTTCAACTTTGCTTCTGAAGCTTGATACAACTCAGTTTAATATTCATGGGATCTTAGATGAACTATCTTGACCTTTTTGAAGCTAAGAAGCTACTTCTTGAACTTGTTTCATCACTTTTGACATGAAAGCTCTTTGTAACATGCTTCTAGACACATGTTCCAATGTTAAATGATGTTTATGATCTTTGCACCTTCCTTCTGTAACTTTTCCTGTTCTTTCTCAAGTGAAAACATTAGTGCCAAAGTATTCAGAACACTTAGAATATTGTTGTGAATGTTTGTTTTCATTAAAACCTTTGCTCAAAGGGTCTTGGACCTTACAAGGTTTGCATAAATTCACACATAAACGTCAATAATAGCAAGGGGAGAAAGAATAAGGAACATGCATAGAAGAACAACCAAGTAAACAAGTGAGTGAGAACCCCACTCACCTCAAATGGAGAACCAAAGAGGAGGAGAAATGGAGAGAAATGGAAGAATGGAAGGGAAGAAGATGAAGATCCAAGCTCAAGAGGTGGTGGAGAAGCCTTCCAAACAAGATCTACTTCTTCCCAGCTCCCCTCTCTAGAATCTTCTCTCTCTCTGTAAAATCCTAAAGGGGAAGAAAAATGAAGAAAGAGGCAAAAATGCGTTTTTAATGAACCTGGACGCGTCCCGGGCGCTGGAGCGCGCAATCAGGGCGTTTGAGCGCCCAAACATGCTGTCAAGACGCTAGTTTCTACTCCCTGCACGCTTGAGCGCGCGTCTGCACGTTTGAGCATTTAAACTCGCTGTTTGGGGGTGCAAATGAGCTCAGAATACTATCTTAGCTTTCTAATGCAAGTGGAATCATCTTAATTGGACACCCATAGATCTAGATATTTTTTTGAATTAGTGCACCAAGGTCATTAGGTCTAAAACCCAAAATTAAGCAATAACCTCGGTTTGTGCCCCTTTTGGCTCCAATTCAATTCTATCCTTCTCAAACCTAATTCCTCTCCATGAAAACCTTCTTCTAACTTAGTTCTTCTCATCCAAACCCTTCCCCACTCTAATTCTTGATAAATCAATTCCCTTGACCACAAAGCTCATTCTCCCACACTTAATGGCTAAGACCTCGAGTGTAGCTCTTCTCCTTAACTTTTTCTCCTGACCTTTCCTTCCAACTTAATTCTTCTTTACCCAACTCATTTCTTTACCCTTAACCACTACATTCTCTCTGACTCAGGGGGGGTTGATTCCTTCTAGGTTTGACCTATAGTTGACTGGCTTAACTCTTGTTCCCTCTTATAAACTCTTTTAAAACTCATGGTTCCTAATGGATTCCCTAATTTCTTGTCTGAAATCACACTTAACCTCTGAATTTTCACCCTACTTCTGACTTCCCCCTCTTGGATGGGTTCACCACCTAAGGCTTCCCTTATGTTTCCCAGGTTCCAATTTCTGGGATGTTACATCACACATATCAAGAAAAGTAATTAATGCGTTGATTTTCAGGAAATTACTCTATAAGATTGCAAGTTTACCCCTATTTAAAATTAAACTCCACTACCATGGTAATTGTGTCACCTTAAAACCTTTAATGGTCAACAAGGGCAAATATGAGAAAAAACAATAAATGCTTCTAGATTTGTGCATTTTGTCTTATAAAAAGGACCATGGAAAATTTCCAAAAGTTGTTTTAAATAGGACCAGGGGAGTACTAACTATGTAATTACTAATAATTAATAGCTAATAATTACTATCTACGTAATTACTAATATTAATAACTACATAATTACTAATAATTAATTAATTACTAATAATTAATAACCTAATCACTAATAAGTAATATTTAATTACCATATATTACTAAATAACGACCTATATACTCAAATACATATACAACTAAAATAACTACCTACATAATTAGATAACTAACTACATAATTATGTAATTGTAATTAAAAAACATAAACTAATCAAATATTACCTGAACGAAGGTTGGTAGTGGTTGACGGTGGCCGGTGGTGGAGGGCGAAGGAGGAAGAAGGAAGGAAGATCAAAGGGACCTAGGGGAAACTATTTGAGATTCTGATCGGTTTAAAATGAACCTAAGAAGGAGGGGGACTATTTAATCGGTGAGATTTTGAAAAATGAAAGTGAGAGGGGGAGAGAAACAGGGATGGTCGGACGTAAGGAAAGAAGAGGAAGGAGGAGGAGGAGGAAAAAGGAAAGAGGAAGAGAGAAGAAGAAGGAGAGAAGAGGGGGGAGAAAGGGTTTTGTGCGCGTAAGTTTTAAACGTAGCGACGACTTAGATCGTCGCTAAGGCCATCACTACGTTAAAAACATGCTCTGATGCGCCGAATTTAAATTTTAATTAAAAACATAACAGCGACTACGTTTTTTTAATATTTAAAAAAATAATTAGGTTTTAATGTAGCGACAGCCTGACCATCACTACAGTGCGAAACGTAGCGACGACCAGGCCGTCACAGAGTATTCATTGCACAGCTACGCGTTGAGCTACGCATTTAATGTTGTATTCGCGTCTAATTCAGCGCATTCTTGTAGTAAACAGATGCATTTCTCCACCTTCTTCACCTTTTGAGTTTTTCTAGTTGCGATGGTGCCCAAAAGCGAGGGGTGGTTCTCCATCCCCCTAGCTAGAACATGAGTGGTGACGCCCAATAATGTTAGCTCTTGTTGTGTAGGAATTTTCCTTCCATGACAGACTCTTGATTAGGCTGGAAGTACTAAATCTTCACTAGATGAAGCAAAAAAATAAGAGGTAGTGTTGATGGGGGGGGCATGGTGGTGAAGGATTCTCAAGAGGGGGAGCTTCCATCTCAAGTCTTCTTTGTGTTATGGTCAATAATGTTGCAGCCTCAACAAAGTCGAAAAGAATGTGGGATTAAGTTTACCATTTCCCACAGACAACATTAAATGATCGTGGGAGGAATGCACCAAGGTGGTCTAGGGTGGAAATTTAGGGTAGAAGACACTTTAGTGTTTGGATTCTTAATTTGAATAGTAGCTCCAGTGGTGGAGATCAAGGTGACCTAAAAAGACGCTTTAATAAAAAAGGTTTGAGACAAAGTTAAAGTGGGGGAGGAGAGAGCATACCTTAACCAATTTAAAGGGAAGGGTATTTATAGTCGGTTTAATTTCTATATATAGATGGAGGTGGGGAGGCTTCAAATGACATCAACCTTACCCACTCTCTTTAGTCTAGCCTAACAATTCGTAATCCACATGAACTACCCTGTAATTCAGCCCAACCTACGCCTAATCGCTCGTGTCAATAGCTAGTTGCTTAGTCTGGGGTGATAGGATTTTCATTTAATAATGTAGCTTCCTATAGGCATATGTAGGTAGTAGAGTGACGTGCCGATTAAAGGTTTGGGGTTGTGTGGTTGGTGAGTGTATGTCCAACCGAGGTGTGTTCCAGGCTGGGGTGGTATTATCCGTGCGTCTTGGCCATTGCCATAGAGTGAATGTCTGTTCGACCGATGTGTGGATCATTCCAAGGTGGTATTATCATTATGACTTGGCCATTGTCATATGGTGGTGTCTGTCCAATCGGGGTGTGTCCCAGGCTGGGGTTGGGTTATCCCAATGTTTGAAGCATCCTAATTTTAATACTAAAGAAAGTAACCTTTAAGGGCATCTTGCTTCAACATTTAATAAAGACATGCCATTTAAAATATTGTATAATATATCCCAAAAGAAATTTATTTCAAAATAAATAAGAAAAAAACAATAAAGGTCATACTCTAAATACTACATAACATCGTAAACTAATCGAAATGGAAATAAAGTAATTACACATATGTGGAAACAACTAAGCCATAAAAGACATTTGGCTCTACTATTGTAATCAAAATTAGAAGGCCATGGCATAGTTTCATACGAAAAAACTAACAAGAATCGATCTAAAAGGCTACTAGTTGTAGCAAGCCGATTGTACTAGGCCTTCAATGAAACATCCCAGAAAACTGGAACCTAGGAAACATAAGAGAAGCCTTAGGTGGTGAACCAGCCAAGAGAGGGAAGTTAGAAGTAGGATGAGAATTCAGAGGCTAAGTGTGGTTTCAGACAAGAAATTAGGGAATCCATTAGGAATCATGAGTTTTAAAAGAGTATAAAATAGGGAAGAAGAGTTAAGCCAATCAACTATAGGCCGAACCTAGAAGGAATCACACCTGAGTCAGAGATATATAGTGGTTAAGGGTAAAGAAATGAGGTTTGGTAAAGGAGAATTAAGTTGAAAGGAAGGGTCAGGAGAAAGTGTTAAGGAGAAGAGCTACACCCGAGATCTTAGCCATTAAGTGTGGAAGAATAAGCTCTGTGGTCAAGGGAATTGGTTTATCAAGAATTAGAGTGGGGAAGGGTTTGGATGAGAAGAACTAAGTTAGAAGAAGGTTTTCGTGGAGAGGAATTAGGTTTGAGAAGGAGAGAATTGAATTGGAAATCAAAGAGGGGCAAAAACCAAGGTTGTTGCTTGATTTCGGGATTTAGGCCTAGTGACCTTGGTGAAATAAATTGCAAATATCTAGAGTTACAGGTGTCCAATTGAGGTGATTCCACGTGGATTAGAAAGCTAAGATCAGGGGCTTCAGTTTGATATGCTATACGATAGTATTCCGAGCTATTTTGCTCCCCAAACCGACGCATTCTTGCTCAGGTGAGGAAGGTGTCGAGAAACAGAGGAATTCCAATCTGTTTTCCCTAGCTTAAGCTGCGCTGAGCGCAGGAAACAGAAGATTTTGGGGAAACCTGAGCTCCAGCTGCACTGAGCGCAGCCTGAGCGCAGGAACGCGTCTGGTTCTTTAAAAACAACATTTAGGGAATGTTTTCCCTCATTCTTCTTCTTCCTTCTTCGTCTAGAGAGAGAAAGGAGTTCCTAGCGATAGAAAGTGACCTTGGAGCAAGGAGAAAAGAGGAAGAGCACTACAAGAAAACTGGCCATTAGTGACCCGAAAATTCGGTCACTAATTTTAGAAATCAGTCTCTAAATAAATTAGTGACTGATTTTTTCAGTCACTAAAACCATGGTCGCTACCATTTAGAGAATAATTTAGAGACCAAATTTTTGAGACCGCTTTAGAGACTAACTTAGAGACCACTTTAGAGACTGAATTAGAGACCGATTTTAGAGACTGATTTTGGTGACCGATTTTAGTGACTGATTTCAGTGACTGATTTTAGTGACCGATTCAGAGGCCGAATTAGAAACTACTACTTAGAGACTGAATTGGTGACCGATTTTGTATCCAAGTTTAAGTGATTGAATTTTCGGTGACTAAATCAGTCACTAAATATTTTTCTGGAAAAAAGAATAAAAAGGAGATAAATTCAAATTTTATTGTTTACAACATTAAATAACAACTTCATTCCTCCTCTCTTTCAGCTTCCTTCAGGTGAGTAGAGCTCACACATTCTCACTTCATCGGTGAATGTTTCCCCACATGAACCCTACCTCTTATCCTTCCTTTCTAGAGCTTGTATGTGTTTGTTTAGAGTTTTCTACCGATTGATTTTGTAGTTGTTTCATGATTAGTGGTTATGGGACTAGAACTATTACCTAGGGTTTGAATTTGGATTGTTGATGAAATAAACACTAATTGTTAATCTTGCAGAATAATATGATGATATTGGCTGTATGTAATATGTTGATGATGACTATGTTAGAAATCCTTACTTAGGGTTTGTTCCGAAGATTGTCCTTAGGGCTCTATTTGGGGGATTTCCTCTTATGACTCACATGCTTTGGGGTGGTAGCATTATTCTGGAAATGCTTAGATCTATTATGTTTTGTATGTTATCTGTGTATGTGATAAGTGTTGTGTTGCTAGTCATTACATATTTTTGGCCTCTGGCCCAATTAAGGCTGAGCAAATGATTTTTGGCTTCAGCCTATAGAAAATGGTTTCGGCCCCGTTTTGGCTTCGGCCCAATTAACTTAAAGAGAAAAGATTGATTTCATAAAATGAGTTAAGACACGGTGATTAGTGCCCAGTGGTGGTGATTAGTGCCCAAGGGAGACGTTGTTTGTAGTCTGAGCTCAGGTTTAGCCACATTGAGTTAAGTGATAAGACCCCGCCTGCCGGGTAATATGCAGGTAGTTAACATCCATGAGTTACTGCCTCGAGTAGTGGGGTCCAGGCTTGGATGTTACACAGATCATGCATGGCAAATTTGAGTTATGTTGCCTTATATGTTTAAATTGAATTGAAATGATATTCGAGCAAATTATGTATGTTCTGTTGATCTGTGTCGAGTGCTGCAATTCATATGCTTGTTTTCCCCACACTGCATGCTTTTCTCACTGGGACGTAGTCTCACCCCACGTTGCGGGGATGTATTTTAGTTATGCAGGACGTTCCAGCTATATGTTCATAAGGGAAGTGAAGCTCTCGGAGTGGATTCACCCAATCCCAGTGGTCAAGAGAAATTCTCAGTTGTTAATCAAATGTAATTAATAGTTTAATGATGTATTAATGTAGAGACTTTAGATTGGCCACAGAGGCTTACTTGTAGTTAAGATTGAATTGTGTTATTGTAAACTGTACTGGTGGTTTTGCTAGATTTCAGATTAAGATAGAATTGGTAAACATCTAGTTTTTAGGGGAAAGTCTGCCGGATTTTCGTTATGAGTTTTGGGAGCCATAACACTCCAGGCGTGGGTTCATTCTCTAGGTTTTGATTAAGGTTTGTAATTAGAATAATGGTGTATGAATTTTGTGGAAGCTTAAGCAAAACGTTGGATTGCCTAAGCAATTGTATGGTTTGTATGACGATATCGAAAATGGCGCGAAAAAATTTCAGTAACTCGGGAATAGTGTTTCCAACTAACACTATTCTTGAGTTGAGAAATTAGGACATTACATTTTTGGTATCAAAGCAGTTCAATCCAATTGGTTTGTGGTTAGGTTAGTTGCCCGTGACTCACTATGATCCCACCGTACCTCGTACTCAGTATAGGGACTGATCACCCCTCTACTTGGTACGTTGTACACGGGATTATGATTGGTGACATGAGTAGGATGCCTTGGTTAGGGAATTAGGACACTTCTGTAACAAGGTTAAAGCCACCCACTTGATAGATGGAGGGAGAGTGGCATAGGCCCATTTCCAAAAGTTGGACTTTCACCTTAGAAATCTTATAGAATGTCATCTTTAGTTCTTAGTGGACATGAGGCGCCCTTAAAAGGAAAGGTAAAGTAGAAGTTTTTGAGCGATAGTGCGTATTGGTTTTGGAAGGTGAAAACAAGAGAGAGGTTTAGAGGGAACATAAGGAGTAAGGGCCCCTAGTGGCGGAGGAAAGTATTGGTTGTGGGTAGTTGCACCTTGGTGATGTGATTTGCTTGAGATGGATAAAGTGTTTGATTTGTCTGACTGAATGTGATGTTTTCTTGCTTGAATAATTGTATGTCTTGTGTACTTGGTTGTGGCATGATTGATTGGTTATGATATTATTTTTCTGTTTAAATGATTGCATGACAGGTATGTCTAGTTGTGTTACTTGGAAGGTGTAGTAAGTAGAGAGTTAAGGGTAACTTCTAGGGTATGGGTTGAATGATCTTAGAGTTTAGAATTTCACAGATTTGAGGTTGCTTGTTTTGTGGGATTGTAGAGGGCAGGTAGAACTCAAGAGAGGATAGAGGAACTATGTCATGAGGTATGGAGACACTGTTATCAGTTAGAGGCTTGAGTTTGGAATTCAGGAACACCTATGCTCGGAGCTATAAGATTAGTGGTGAATGACTCAGGAGACATAAGGGGCTTGTTTAAGGATTGGAGGGTGAAGGCTACATTAGAGGAACTTAGGTTATGGTTTTTAACGTTATTAGGAATCTGATAAGAGTCGTGGTACCTTGAACCAATAGGGGAGATTTAAGTTTAAGGATCATGATCCAATACCCATCTTGTTCTACCTTAGAGCTTTCCTATTCTTTCGACCCTTTTTACTCACAATCTCGTTATTCATGTTTGAATTATGGTTAGGAACTATTCCTCAGTTAGAACCTCTTGATCCGTTTCGGTTAAGCTAGGTAGTAAACCCAAGTATATAAAGAGAGCGAGTGACATTGGAAACTTGGATGGATAGAGGTACTTAGTAGGTTGCAATCATGGTCAGTTCCTTTCAGCCCCAGGTCTACTTAACCGATTGACACTTAGGGGATGAGAATCCTTGTTGTTTTAGTCATGTGCTTTTGGAGTAGAAGTCTTATAATTGTTAGTTTGTGCTTAGTACATCGTTGTCTGTTTCCCATGGGTAGGCATTCCTGTTACCTATGTTTAGGATTATGTTGTTAGTACGCGGTTAGTTACTTGTTTCTAAATTATCAGTGGTAGAGCTAAGTCTATAGGTTGGGTTTCTCAGTCTCTTCTCTGTCTATTTCCTGAGCAAAGGAACTCTGATCTTTATAGTTTATGGAAGAAGAAAAATCTTGCGGAATTTAGAATTGTTACTCAGTGCAAAACTCTTATGAGGGTCAATGATCAATATATAATTAGTGTTTTGCTAAAGACTAATGTTAGTCTTGGTGTGTTGAATTCATTGTTAGGTGTTGAACATTGTTCTTTCACTTCCCTTGTTTCTAAAGTTTCCGCCATCATTCAAGGCTTGGATGTGACCCTTGGCCACCGAGGCAATTGGATATTCCTTCAATTGTTGCGGTTGCCAGCTCTAGGTAGTAGCTGTTGATGTCATAGTACAGGGCATGTGTTCGTACTCAGTCTCCTAGGTTGACATGATAGATAATTTTTCTTTCTACTTTGTGCACATGATGGAGTGATAAGTACAAGTAGGCCTACACACTGTCATGTTCTATTAGATGAGGTGGGTTTCTCTTCGGATGAAATCCAATAGTTGTCCATTCTCTATCATATGTGTATCAGAGGAGCACCACTTGGCTGAAACTCTATATGCTTTAATTTGAGACTCGTGTGTTACTGTTTCAGAAACTAGTGATGAGATGATGTTGTTTATAAGATGATGTCTCGGACCAGCTAGCTTTTAGGAGTCACAGTGTAGTTCCGTGTGGTAGACTTAAACCTTGAGGGTTGTTAGGGAGGGCCAAAGCCTTAAAGGGGTGGTCTTGTAGAAGAGGACCTAAGAACCCATAGTATGACTTAGAAGGCTAACTAGAAATACTCATAGCACAGCTAGGTTGTTAGCAACCCAGAGTTTAACCCAATTTGTTAGACAACCTTTAGGATCTCCCAAAGGATTGGTGTGAGGATTAGGGATTGAGTTAGGAATCACAACCAGGAGCCTTATCAACCCCTTTTTCCAGCTTGACCCAAGTCGTAAGTTACCTTAGAGTGAGGAGACCAAGGCGAGCCCCCCCTCAGGAAACCCATGTCAGGATTATGTTTGAGGAAGGATAGTTTCTAAGGTATGTATCCCGGGGGAGAATGACAGGATTGATTTGAGCTAGTGAGAGTTAGGCATGGAACAGTTAGGGGATAGTGACGTTTGAGACGTAGCTGATTAGGGTAGAACTAAGAGGATGATTTTAGGAATGAAATCGAACCCTTGTTTCTTTTTAGCCACCTAAGTAATAGAGGATATTGACAATCAGAAGACAATTTGGCAGAGTTCCAAGTACAACGAACATAGTTAGAAACAGGATTGTGATCCGATGTTGGGGGGGTAAGGATGTCAACAGGGCGGGGCGGGGGCGGGTAGTGCCTACCCGTATACATACCCGTTAAAACCAACGGGTACCCATGCGGGTACGGGTATCCGCGGGGTATTCACGGATATCCATTAATGTTTAAAATTTAAATTTATAAAAAAGAAAGAGAGGAAATGTTATATAATATATTATAATATCATACTATATATAAATAATCATTATATAATACCATTACGTGTTAATATATTAAAAATATCATCATAAAATAATATAAAATAAATTATATCTCATCATAAATCATAAATAATAAAAACTCTTAATAGGCAAATATATTTAATAGAAAAATATGTTTTAAATGAGTATGCGGGTACCCGCGGGGCGGGTAATATAATATCCGTCCCCACCCATTATATAAATAAACGGGTACCCATTTCGGGTATATCCACGGTATCCACGGGTACAGGTTTTCTTACATCCTTATTGGGGGGAGTGACCAGGGCAAATTTTGAGGACAAAATTTATTTAAGGTGGGTAGAATTCTAACATCCCGGAAACTGGAACCTAGGAAACATAAGAGAAGCCTTAGGTGGTGAACCCAGCCAAGAGAGGGAAGTTAGAAGTAGAATGAGAATTCAGAGGCTAAGTGTGGGAATCCATTAGGAACCATGAGTTTTAAAAGAGTTTAAAAAGAGGGAACAAGAGTTAAGCCAATCAACTATAGGCCGAACTTAGAAGGAATCACACCCCTGAGTCAGAGAGAATATAGTGGTTAAAGGTAAAGAAATGAGGTTGGGTAAAGGAGAATTAAGTTGAAAGAAAGGGTCAGGAGAAAGTGTTAAGGAGAAGAGCTACACCCGAGATCTTAGCCATTAAGTGTGGAAGAATAAGCTTTGTGGTTAAGGGAATTGGTTTATCAAGAATTAGAGTGGAAAAGGGTTTGGATGAAAAGAACAAAGTTAGAAGAAGGTTTTCATGGAGAGGAATTAGGTTTGAGAAGGAGAGAATTGAATTGGAAATCAAAGAGGGGCAAAAACCAGGTTGTTGCTTGATTTCGGGATTTAAGCCTAATGACCTTGGTGCACTAAATTGCAAATATCTAGAGTTTTAGGTATCCAATTAAGGTGATTCCACTTGGATTAGAAATCTAATATCCGGGGCTTTAGTTTGAGATGTTATATGATAGTATTCGGAGCTCGTTTGCTCCCCAAACCGACGCATTCTTGCTCAGGCGAGGAAGGTGTCGAGAAACAGAGGAATTCCAATTTGTTTTCCTAGCTCAAGCTGCGCTGAGCGCAACTTGAGTGCAGGAAACAGAGGATTTTGGGGAAAATTTGCGCTCCAGCTGCGCTGAGCGCAGAACGCGTCTGGTTCATTTAAAAAACACATTTAGGGAACGTTTTCCCTCATTCTTCTTCTTCCTTCTTCGTCTAGAGATAGAGAGAGGGAGTTCCTAGTGAGAGAAAGTGACCTTGGAGCAAGGAGAAAGGAGGAAGGAGGAAGAGCCATGGGTATCCACCCCCTAACCTTCACCAACTTCATTCCTCCTCTTTTTGAGCTTCCTTGAGGTGATTAGAGCTCACACACCTCTCACTTCATCGGTGAATGTTTCCTCACATGAACCCTACCTCTTATCCTCCCTTTCTAGAGCTTGTATGTGATTGTTTAGAGTTTTCTACTGATTGATTTTGTAGTTGTTTCATCATTAGTGGTTATTGGACTAGAACTATTACCTAGGGTTTGAATTGGGATTGTTGATGGAAATAAACACTAATTGTTAATCTTGCTGAGTAATATGATGATATTGGTTGTAGTAATATGTTGATGATGACTATGCTAGAAATCCTCACTTAGGGTTTGTTCCGGAGATTGTCCTTAGGGCTCTATTTGGGGGATTTCCTCTTATGATTCACATGCTTTGGGGTGTAGCATATTCTGGAAATGCTTAGATCTATTATGTTTGTATGTTATCTGTGCATGTGATAAGTGTTGTGTTGTTAGTCATTACATATTTTTGGCCTCTGGCCCAGTTAAGGCTGCACAAATGATTTTTGGCTTCGGCCCAGAGAAAATGGTTTCGGCCCCATTTTGGCTTCGGCCCAAGTTAACTTAAAGAGAAAAGATTAAATTCAGAAAATGAGTTAAGACACGGTGATTTGTGCCCAGTTAATAAGGGTGATTAGTCCCTGGGTGATTAATGCCCAGTGGTGGTGATTAGTTCCCAAGGGAGACGTCCTTGTAGTCTGAGCTTAGGTCTAGCCACATCGAGTTAAGTGATAAGACCCCGCCTGCCGGGTAATGCAGGTTGTAACATCCATGAGTTACGGCCTCGAGTAGTGGGGTCCAGGCTTTGATGTTACACAGATCATGCATGGCATATTTGAGTTGTGTTGAATTTATATGTTTAAATTTAATTGAAATGATATTCGAGCAAATTATGTATGTTCTGTTGATCTGTTTCGAGTGCTGCAATTCATATGCTTGTTTTCCCCACACTACATGCTTTTCTCACTGGGACGTAGTCTCACCCCACGTTGCGGGGATGTATTTTAGTTATGCAGGACGTTCCAGCTATATGTTCATAAGGGAAGTGAAGCTCTCGGAGTGGATTCACCCAACCCCAATGGTCAAGAGAAATTCTTAGTTGTTAATCAAATGTAATTAATAGTTTAGTGATGTATTAATGTAGAGACTTTAGATTGACCATGAAGGCTTACTTGTAGTTAAGATTGAATTGTATTATTGTAAACTGTACTGGTGGTTTTGCTGGATTTCAGGTTAACATAGAATTGGTAAACGTCCAGTTTTTAGGGGAAACTCTGTTGGATTTCCGGTATGAGTTTTGGGAGCCGTAACACTCTAGGTGTGGGTTCATTCTCTAGGTTTTGATTGAGGTTTTGTAATAAGAATAATGGTGTATTAATTTTGTGGAGGCTTAAGAAAACGTTAGATTGCCTGAGCAATTGTATGATTTGTATGGAGATATCGAAAATGGCGCGAAAATAATTTCAGTAATTCAGGAATAGTGTTTTCAACGAACACTATTATTGAGTTGAGAAATTAGGACGTTGCATTTAATGCTCTAGGAGACCTCTAAAGATCACTCTTGCAAGTCTATAAATATCCACGTAGTGAGATTAGGTTCGAGTGAATATAATAAAAAATATGCAATGTAAGAGGGCACACAAATATACTCACCTTAAGTATGATCATAGTGAGATTTATGGCTTTCTAAGCTCTCTATGTTTGTGTCTTTCTCTCCCTCCTTCCCAACTTAAGCCTCCAAGTCTCGGTTCCTTCTTTTCCATCCTCTCACTCTCTCTCTGTGTGGTTAAGGAATTGAGATGCATAAAATATAATCCATACAAGCCATATTGTCACATATATAAACATATTTTATTATTTTGTGTCTTTTCACTTTTCATGCTAGTTGACTAGATCGAGCTCTTAGTCAAGCAAAGAACGTTCCCCTTGCAAGTCAACTGTGCAGGGCCACACTCTTTATGTGGCCCCACTAAATTAATATGATGTCTTAACTAACATATTACTTTTTCTCTTTGCCTTTAGGGATATGCAAGTCAAAACTTGAGATTCCCATGTTACATGTCTTGTTGTGTACATATAACCCGAAGCTTGGAGTGGTTCATATTACTTATCATGCTGGGTTTCTTTAATCATAGAGACATATATTTAAATTAAACAATAGTAACTATACATATATACATATTTCTTAAGGAACTTGTGTAAAGATCATATTCGTCAACATAACATACCGAGGTCACATACAATTTTTTTTTTACTTTAGGTGAAACTTTTTTTGTCCACTTTGAAAATTCGTTGTTGAAATATGAAATAGGTAGGCAACAATTTTACACTCGTAGAGCTTATTTATATTAGGCAACAATTTTAAAATAGTTGACTAGATATAGCCACAAATTTCAAATTGTAGTTGTATTTTAAGCAACATTTTTTTGTAACGTTTAAAGAAACCTGGCCAAAACATAAAATAAACAACTATTTTTTAATTTTGGAGATCTTTTTTAGTCAATGGTTTTAAAATCGTTTTGTTGCAAAAACATAGAATATGCAACGTTTTTTTAAATTGTGGTGATTTTTCCTTTCCTAGTCAACAATTATAAAATCATTGCCAAAACATAGAATAGGCAACAATTTTTTAATTTTAGGGATTTTTAGTTAACAATTGTAAAATCGTAGCCAAAACATAGAATATGCAACAGTTTTTTCATTGTAGAGATTTTTTTAGTCAATAATTATAAAATTGTTGTCAAAAATAAAATAGGCAACGGATTTTTAGCAGGAAACATGAAAAAACTGTTGTTTAACTATTAACAATTTTGAGTTAATTTTTTAGTTTATAGTTTTTATTTTCCTAAAATTTTATTTTTCAAAATGAATGATCTTAAAATAAAAAAATTATATCTTTGATTTTCAACTAAAAATATTTTGTACGTTTATTTTTAAATTTGCGGTTCATATTTACATAAATATTAGAATTGGCAATAAATATTACAAATATATGTGTTGACAATATATATTACAACCAATCCGTTAATTTAGTGCTTGAACATGAGAAATTGTGTTTGAATTCTAGCTTGATCATATTAAGAATTTTTATTTATCATTCTGAAAGTGTAGTCTATTCCCTTATTTTAGGCAACGTTTAAAAATCATGACCTATTCCCCTTATTTTAGGTGTCGTTTGGGATGATTGCCAGTTTTTAGTTTCAAAATCCAACGTGTTTGGATAAATGAGGTTAAAATGGTTTTCACACAAGTTTCAAAACCAATTCATGTAATTTTTCAAAATAAAAAAAAAGTTTTACGTTTTATGTTTTCAGTTTCTTTCTTTCCGCTAAGGCTTCACGACCTAACTCTCTCTCAAGCTTCCCATTTCTGAAGCCAACTTCTTTGACTCTCTGTTCGGCGAAGCCACTAGTGAGCACTTTTCATTTCATTTTTTTCCCAGTTATATACATAAATAGGGGATAGATATGCTTGATTTGTGTTTGTAGTTTTGGTTTTCTGCAAAAGATCTTGAATTTCATTAATAGATGGGGTAAATAGTCATAGTTGGTGAGGTCGCAGGTGAAGTATGTACGGCGAGGGGGTGCAGGTGAGGGGTGCTACGAAGGGTGTGATGGAAGAGGGTTTGATTGAGGCTTTGAAAGCTTTAAGGGTTGCAATATGTGAGGCTATTATATGTAGAACTTCCTGTGGAAGTGATGCAGAGAAAGACAAATAATATGCAGAATTATTTTGCTACTATTATATGCAAAATTTCTTTTCTACAAATTATATGCAAAATTCTTTTGCTACTATTATAACACCTTTTTTTTTCTATTATTATATGCAGAATTTCTTGTTTAACATGACTAGGCTTTGATCAATTTTGTTGAATGTGATTAATGCTTAGGCTTGTTCATGTGCATTATAAAGACATGAAAGATGAAACCATTGATCACAAACTCAAATAAACCATTGAAACCATTGTTAAGGTCGCTGGCGAGGGGCCTTAGCAATAAAGTTTGTCTACATTATTATAGAGTAAACCTAAAATAATAGATAGTCTTTATATGCACAATGGGTGTGATGAGATGAAATCCAATCCTGATCCAAGTAAAGTGTCTCTAACTCTACCTTTCTAATTCCAATTAATTATCTACTCTCTTTATCATTCTGCAATTATACTCTCTAAACTGTGCTTTCTCTTGATAAATACGATTTCGTTCTACATAAATAACCATTCCCTATGGATACGATACTCTTTCTTACTATTATACTGCTGGATTTGTGGTTCGCTTGCCAGAAACCCATCAAGTATTTTTGGCGCCGTTGCTGGGGAACAGTTCTAATTTGTATAGAACCCTGAGGTCTATTTATCAAGATTTATTTTACTTAATTATTTATTTTTCTTTTTTTAGGATTTATATTTTTAGGAATTTTATTGTTTTCTTTTATTTAAAAATTAAAAAAATATCTTCAACACTTACCTTGTTTCAAGTTTTGTGTTTATGCTTGTTGAGAGGTCAGGCGACTCCTAATCAACTACTATTCGACCCAGAAATCGAAAGGACGTCTCGACGGAACAGAGGTAGAAACTCCAGAAGAAGGAGAAGGAGGTTATTTGTTGAGGAGCCCAAAAATATGGCTGAAGAAGGAACTCCAGTGAAGAGAACCTTAGGAGATTACATCTCCCATCAAGGACCCACGTCATCACTCTAGCATTTTAGTACCACCCAATGCAAGAAACCTTGGAGTTGAAGACTGCACATCTAAATCTGATTAGCGCACATCAATTTGCAGGATTGGATCATGAAAATCCAAGCTTTCATCTTTCTAATTTCTATGAATTGATTAGCACTATGGGCTTTGATGAGGGAAGTTTAGAATCTGTCTACTTACGCTTATTCCCTTTCTCTTTGATAGGTCAAGCTAAGGAATGGCTACAATCACACCCAAACCAAGTCTGACTAATTGGGGTGTGGTTGAGGAGAAATTCTTGACAGATTCTTCCCATCAGGGAAGCAAATAGAAGCCAAAGCAGAGATCTCAACCTTCAGACAAAGGGATGATGAGTCACTATATGAAGCTTGGGAAAGATTCAAGTCCTTGCTGCGCAAATGCCCTAAACCATTGTTTCGAAGACATAGCTCAACTTAACATGTTCTGTAAGGGGCTACGTCCAGATTCCAAATCCTTTATAGATGCTGCAGAAGGAGGAACAATCTTGTCCGCAGAGGTTGATAAAGCTCTTGAGATTATCAACAACCTGGCCATTAATGACCAGCGAGCTCAAAGTGGAAGACAGCCTGCACAATTGAAAAGGGGAATGCTAGAGCTGAATCAGAATGATGCTTTATTAGCAGATAATAAGCTCATTAAACGTCAAATAGAAGCACTCACTGATACTTTTAAGGCACTACCCCCCAACAACTCAAAGCTGTCTACTCACCACCCGTTCCTACCCAACCATTGATTTGTGATTTTTGTGGAGGAGATCATCCAAATGGTCAATGCGCTATCCAAGAGACACAACCTGAGCAAGTCAATTACATGGGAAATCAGGGAAGGCAAGGAAATTTCTCCAACAACAATAATCAGTACTCTCAAGGATGGAGAAATAACCAAGCCAACTCTGGTTGGAATCAGAATGGAGGTCGACAACCACCCTATCAGCAGCAACCTTCAACTTATGATAAACTGAATTCTTTGGAGGGGAAGATTGATGCATTAGTACAAGGATTTACCGGATTCAAGACAACAACTAAGGCAGCAATCAAGACTCTAGAGAATCAAGTGGGTCAGCTAGCAGCCGTGATGGCAGAACATAGACAACAACATTTCTCAGCTGTAACCCAAACGAATCCCAAGGCGCAATGCAACTTGATTGCTACTGATGGCAACAAGTCAGAGGAGGAGGACCTTGATGAGGAAGTTGAGCTCGTCTTTGAAGAACAAGCACTTCAAGAGGAAGCAGTTCATCAAGATGAGGATAAAGCAGCCCAACCAAAAGAAGAACCACAAGAAGAGAAGGTCTTAGTCACAAGTAAGTCACTTGACCCAGGTAGGTTCACTATACCCATATCTCTTGGTAATCTACCCTCAACTTATGCTTTATTGGATCTTGGAGCGAGCATCAATTTGATGCCGCTATCGTATTTTAATAAGTTGAGTAATGTGAAGGTCAAGCCTGCTAATGTGAAACTACTTCTTGCAAATCAATCTGCTCAAAACTTGCATGGAATACTTGAGGATGTTGAAATAAGAGTAGATAAGTTTGCATATATGGTAGATTTTTACGTTGCAGAGACAGCAGCGGAGGATACTGATGTCCCCCTTATCTTGGGAAGACCATTCATGAAGGCTGCTCAATTGATTATCGATGTTGATCAAGGGAAGTATACAATGGGTACAAAGGATGAAACCATTGTGTTTCATATTGATAGGGGAATACCCCTGTTACAACAAAACAATCCCACTTCCCAAAACTCTCCACAATTGCAAGGCTCCAGATTTCTGAGGAAGCCGGGAATGAGAGTAAAAGATCCAGAATCCATCTGGGAATTCAAGTTCAGGAGAAAAAAGCGATCAACATCAAACACAGAAGACGATAGTGATCATGAAGGAAGAGTCACTGACTGACATGGAGGATGGGAGCTCAAAGGTAGAACTGGCATGGAGACCAACATCATCCTCCAACTGAGGCCACCATAAAGAGATTACATAACCAGGCGTCGAGCTAGAAGACGTTAAACAAGCGCTTCCTGGGAGGCAACCCAGTGTTTGTGAGTTTTTAGTTGTTATTTTTTTTCAGTAATTTTGAGTCTTAGGAATTACCTGTGAGAATATAAAACTGTAAATTTGGGGATATAAATTAAAGAATGCATGAAATCAGGTAGGAGTAGCAGAAGCAGAGAGTTATTGATATCTGCGCTGCAGCCTGCGCTATAGCGCAGGATAAAGCGCATAAGTTACTGGCGCTAATTGACTCTCTGGAATCTGTGCTTCACCCTGCGCTAAAGCGCAGTGGTGAAGCGCAGCGGCACGCTTCACCTTCTGTGGTGATGCGCGCTCCACTTTGCGCTATAGCGCAGAGTGAAGCGCAGGGCAACGTCTTTAAAAACGTTCAAACGTGAACGGGGGAAGTTTGAACTTCCCTTCGCTTTTCTTGCCTTCATTTTCTCTGAGACTCTTATACCTGTTCTTGCCTGTTTGTCACTCATATCACCTCCTTTCCAGTTTTTGACTTCATATCAGGTATGTCTTTATAGTTTTCTTTATTTCTAACCGATTGAAATTTTTATTTTTCGCTTTATTTAAGCATAGCTTTAGTATAAGAAGTTTAAGAGTTTAGGACCCTTTAGGAAGAAAATGATTGATTATAAATGCTTAAAAATAGTTTACATGTGGTTAGGATCCTTTGTGGAATATTTTATTTACTTTGGTGGTAGTTTTGAAGGTGCTCAATAATTTCTGCAGATTAAGTTTGTTATTGCATGTATGCTTATAAAATCTTGATAATTTTTGCATGCTTAATAAAAATTAATTATGCCCTATTGCATGTTACTGATGACATGATTTTTGAGCCTGAGTTGAATTCTCACTTTTTCCTGATTAGGATTGTTTAGGACTGCTTTAATTGATCACTTTAGCATGTCTTAATTAATTAATTGGCATTAATGGGTAACTAATAAAATCAGATTTTTATGCACAATTGTTTGGTTACTTATTCTAATTCTTGAAATTAAATTGGCCATTTAATTTCTTAATTTTGAATAATTGAATATTATGATGCATAATCTCGATTTATTTCTCTTTTGCAGATGCCTCGCACAAAGAACGTCAGTGCTCCTAGTTCTTCCAGGCAGGGCACAGGGGGTGCCAAGAGGAAGGCCCCCCAGAGGGATCCAGCTTTTGACCCTCACCGTTTCAAGGACCTTAAGTCCTTTGAAGCATATTCTGACATAGCCAACTGTAACTATATTCTGGAGAGGCTAGTGCAGTTAGAGGATGGCGAACATGAGGAGTTCACCGCAGAGGCTGGGATCAGCTTAGCCGTCCAGCCGACCGTTTTGACCCAGATATTGTGCGAGAGTTCTACGCCAACGCCATCGGGGATCAGGGCGTTGACTCTAGGAGGGAGTCATATGTTCGTGGGCAGGTTATTAGGTTTGATTGCGCTGCAATCAACACCTTTTTAGGAGAGCCATTTGATCAGGAGCTTGAGGAGTGTCAGTTCCAAGAGAGACTGGGTGCTGTGGGGCTACGGGGCAATGACCCCCTTGACACTGAGACAGCACAACTGCTCTGCCTGCCGGGCCGTTCCTTTGAGAGGAACGCACAGAGAGAGGGCCGCCCGTATTCAGAGGCACGACTTGAGGAGCATAGCTAGGATGTGGACAGTACTGGCACTGGCCAACATTCATCCTACCGGGCATGTTTCAGATATCATTATGTTGGTAGCTCACCTCCTTTATTGCATTCTTACTGGCGCCACAGTGGACATAGCACGAGTCATCACCAGTCGGATGGTCACCTTTGGCATCTGCTGTGGCCAACAGGACTCCCACTTCAAATATCAGACTTGGTTTTCCCTCTTTCATCACCGCTCTTTGCAGATCTAGGGGTGTGGCGGTGAAACCCTAGGGTCCCCATCTTACCACCTATGACTCGAGCCTACATTGATGCCTACTGCATGGCACCTGAGGAGTTGGGGGGAAGACCAGCCACCACTACCACCAGCAGCAGAGTTTTTCGATTCAGTCAGGGTTCAGCGTCTTGAGAACCAGAACTTCCACATGATGGCCCAGATGTCCACCCTATACCGGGCCGCAGTACACTTTCAGAGCACTCAGCACCAGGCCAGTATAGATCCCATGTCCCCCTCATTCTTTCAGGATTACTTGCAGTGGCTTGGGGACATGCCTATTTCTCCAGGGGGATGGTGCAGCTGGAGCTGAGAATGCAGACCACATGGATCAGGACCACGAGGACTGATAATTTTCTTTCCTATTTGGTGATTTTCTTTCTTTTCTTTCTTTTTATTTCATTTGCTTTTCTTTTCCTTTTCTTTTCTTTATTTTCTTTTATTTTCTCTTTGATTCGTACTGTATCCAACCTACTATATATATATCATGCAGTACTTATCCAGTTATTTTTTGTGTAATTTTTAAAATTTTTTAGGATTTTAGGAGCTTAAGAATCAAGGTAATTTATTTTAATTCTCTGTAAATAAGTAGTTTAACTAACCAATCTAGGAAAGATGATAAGGTCTTGTGATTAAGTCCATAATCAGTTAGGTTTAGAGTACTTCTCAAGAGAACCTATCATGGTAGTTTATTAAATCTTGTAAGTGCTTTAGCAAGAAAATGTTAGCCCAACCGGTGAGCTGAGAGCCCTAAACACTTAAACACTTATATTGAGAGCTTTTCACCACTGCTTTGTCAACTGTTATTGCTTGAGCTTCTGAAATTTGTCTTGCTTGTAGAAGGTATGGAAGTGACAAAGGCACAATTTTGTGATTTTAATATTCTGCTTAGTGCCAAATAGCCAACCATACATTAATATTTCCAATTATTGATTGCCCATTTGAGCCTTTAATGTTTCTTTGATGCACCCCAGCCATTATCATTATCAACGATCAATGATCATACCATGTCCCTTAATACTTGGGATAGAGAGCAAGGTGCACTGCAACAAAATGGGACAAGCAATTGACAAAGAGGTTGGTCACAAGGAATCCAAGAGAAGGCACAAGGAATCACAAAGAAAAGATTTTCCCCCACCAAAAATAAGTTCTTTATGTTATGTATACAAAAAAAAAAAATCTGCACAAAGTGTGGAAAATAAATAAGTTGGGGGGAGAAAATTCTTCAAAAAAAAAAAGAGGTCAAAGCTGAAAAAGGGTGACCATTCAAGAATCATCAGGTGGATTGAGAGAAGTTCCAAAGCACAACCACAAGATGCTCTCTATTCAAAGTGTTCCTTGAATATCCAGAAAACCCATGATTTCTTGATAGCCCAGCCTCATTACAACCTAAAGAAAGACCTTTTGATCCATACTAACTGCTTGCAGGTTCAGACCTTGGAAACGACTATCAATTCTAGTTATTCAACAGTGGGTGAAAATGATTAAGGGAAACACTTACCCGTGAGAATGAGAGATTTCCTTGGTTTATCACTTACTGCTTTAATTGCTATTATTGAGAAAGTTTAATTGGTGTTGTATTTCTATTCTAACTGCTGATTGGTAATATCTCTTTATTCTGATTTTTTCTTATGTTTGGGAAGTAACTTCTGCTTAGGAAGGAGTTGAGGGATGATTACCTTGAATTAGTTTTATACACTAAGGATTAGAATTGATTGTGAATGCAAAGAGGTCTTTTGCTTGAGGACAAGCAAGAATTCAAGTTGGGGGGCATTTGATAAGTGAAAAATAGTTGATAAATTAGTATATATTTTATTTCACTTATCAAGGATAAAATGATAATTTTACCCCATTTTTATCCCTTTTTATCTAATATTTACTAATTTGTATTTATTAATCCTAGTTTTGAATTTGATGCTATTTTAATAGATTTATTGCTGATTTTTGCAGAATTATTGCAAATATTTCATTCAGAGATTTAATGGCATTAAATGAGGAGGATTTATGCAAGATTGCAGATTGATTGAAGAAAACTAATTAAAGATGTGAAGAAGATTTGAATCATTAATGAGGAGATCAGAGCCAATCAATCAATGATATTGCAGACAAGCTTCCCAAATAAACAAGGATTGCACAGTAAATATAAAGATATCAGAAAATAAGAGGAAACAAGGAAAGGCAAACGCGTGAAAACCAGTCTCGGGAGAGATCAACAAATAAAAGAGGAAAGTTGAAGCTGCAGGACGCTAGCTGCGCTTCACCCTGCGCTATAGCGCAGGTGAAGCGCAACTCTCTGGAACCAGCGCTACAGCTGTAGCGCAGCTCGAAGCGCAGAACACGCAGATCGCTTCCCAGTTGCCGTTTTTAAGAGGATCTCTTCCCAAATTTGCTTTGTCTTTCCTAATCTATAAATAGGAACCTCTTGCGTCAGTCAAAGGAGTTAGTTAGTTGGTTAGCGAGATAGACAGTCATTGTAATTCAGTGATTATGTATCAAAGCTAAGTTTAGAGTAGGAGAGGAGGAGCGCTTTCACGAGGATTGAAGATGGTGACAGCGTCTTTGATGGTTTGTATGGTTACTTCATGTAGTTAAACTCTCCAGTAGGATTGGATGTAATTGATTCTATCCTTGAGTGTATATAAATTCTATATTATTATTTCAATGAGCTCCCTATCTATAATAGTGGTATGTATTATTCTGTGCTTATTCCTAATTCCCACGCTTGCGTCTGGAGTTATAGGTTAGTCTTAACTAAGCAGTTATTACTAGGAGTGAGGATGGGGGAGCCTAGACATAGGAAACTCATCCTCTGATTGAATAAGAATACTCGGTTACTACTGACCGCTGAAAGGGATGTTTACTAATGAGTGAGGGGTAGTGTGAGTACTCTAAGTGAAGGAGCATTCGACCAATAGGACTTGGTAATCGGTAGCAAAGAATTAGGGGGTTGTCAATCCAGGATCCGAACATAGGCGTGTCCTAATGAGTATAAGGTAGTGACAGTACTGGAGCGAAGGCGCGTCTACAGCACTAGGCCTCGTTTATCGTCTAATTCTTTACAAACTGAATAAAAGAGAGCGAAATAAGCCGAGATAAATCTATCGCCTGGGAGATCCCGCATAATTTATCCTTGAGTGTTAAGGTCGCTGGCGAGGGGCCTTAGCAATAAAGTTTGTCTACATTATTATAGAGTAAACCTAAAATAATAGATAGTCTTTATATGCACAATGGGTGTGATGAGATGAAATCCAATCCTGATCCAAGTAAAGTGTCTCTAACTCTACCTTTCTAATTCCAATTAATTATCTACTCTCTTTATCATTCTGCAATTATACTCTCTAAATTGTGCTTTCTCTTGATAAATATGATTTCGTTCTACATAAATAATCGTTCCCTATGGATACGATACTCTTTCTTACTATTATACTGCTGGATTTGTGGTTCGCTTGCCAGAAACCCATCAAGTCCTAAAAGTTGTTTGCTCTCTTTCCACGGATTTTCTTATTCTCCTTCTCTCGATGAAACTGCTCCGGAGATACGTTTCAATCCAAGATATTATCCTTTATTTCAAGGTAATTATGTTAAATTATGTTTCAATATATTGATATCTTACTTCTTATTTATATTATCAAATGACATTATCAACAAAATTTTATTTTTTTAAAGAATTGTGTAGGAGCTATTGGTGGCACCCACATGCATCCCCAAAGATGAGCAAATTCCATGTCGTGGGAGAAAATTGGAACCGATTATCAATGTGATGTGTTGTTGCTATTTTGATATGAAGTTCACATTCATAATGTGGAGAATCATTTCCCTATTCTTCCTAAGGGTAAATATTATCTAGTAGACTCTGGATATGCTAATATGCCCGGATTTCTTCATCATATCGTGGAGAACGATATCATTTACGTGATTATAGAGGCCAAAGGGAACCCCAAGGTCCAAAAGAGTTATTCAATCATATGAATTCTTCTTTACGTAATGTCATTGGAAGATGTTTTGGTGTTTTAAAAGCACGTTTTCCTATTCTCAAGTCCATGTTGCCATATGCCGTGAAAAGGCTAACATATAAACGTTTGAAAGAAAACAATATAACACTAAAATTGCTAAAATATTCAAAATCGAGTCTCACGACATAACCTTTAATGGATAAACTATAAGGAATGGTAATGATAATCATGGCCCAAAATGGAGTTCTAAACATTATACGTTGTAAAATCCATTATAAAACAATTCAAATACGAATATTATTTTTGCAATGTTATTATAGAAATCAATCCTATAGCTGCAAACAAAATCCTATTAATAGCTTGCTTAAATATTTATTGCAAATGCATCTTCCACTTCAAAGCAAAGAAATTAAATTTATCTAAGTACCAATTCAATAACCGATATTTAGCCATAAAATGTTTAGATGAATAGAAGGTATAAAAATTTTAAGAAAAAAAAAACAGAGGCATTCCAAATTCCATCACCAACAATTGTTATTAGAAACAATAAAATCATTGCTATAAAAGGCCAAAAAATTGGAGATTTGGCTTCAAAATTTTTATTTTAAAATCCATTAGAAGGACAAACTAAAGGAAAAAAGATGTCAGTGATGAAACAAGAATACAGTACAAAGAAAGAATTAGAACAAAATATTAACTAAATGCGCAACATGAAAGGAAATCAACTTTCACAACAACGTCATAAGGGTTCCTTACACAAACAACTTCATTCTTTAATATATTACGCAACATTAGATTTATAAGCTTATAAGGCTTCATTACATAAGTTAGAAAGATTCTTAGAAACAAAGATAAAAACAACAGACAGATAGTAATACATAGCTAACATTAACTTAAATAAAGCCTTAACAATAACATAGAGACAGTAATGAACAACAATAGATTAGCCATGCTGCATAACTTTAACTCTTCCTCCAACTTAACACACTTCATCTTCAACCTCTTAAATGATAAGGGTGTGTCTTCAATTCATCAGGGTCATCCTTATTAGTTGGGATTGATCATGCACACTTGAGCTAGAGCATGCATCAAGATGCAGAGCTGAATTAACAGGACAATCAACAATGTTTCAAACTCGTCCGAAGTACTGTCATAAGCATCTTGAGTTTTTTCTTCCCCACAAATTTCAGGAAAGTGGGGTTGAAACTTAGGAAAACAACAAATTAATTCATTTAAATTAGCCATGATTTAAATGATCAAATGCATCCAACCAATAACAAAATTCGCACCTTGAGAGGAGACTCCACAGTAAATGATTTCTTAAATTGCTGAATAATTTCCAACTCAACACAACTTTTTTCACCCTGAAAGAGTCATCATAGTTGAATGCATACTCTGTTGTTTTCTCCACCTTAAACAGAAGCTCCTTACCAATTAGACCTAAAAACTATGAAGGATGTTCACCCGCCTTTACACCCCTCAACATTAAACCAAAAACAGTGAAAGATATATCATTCCTTATTCCTTAACACATACAAATTCCTTATGCCTTATTACATACAGATAACAAAATGGCATATATGTACGGGTCTAAGGTATTACTAAAAGAGAATTAAATAGAATATACCTTGGACTCAGACACAAGTTCCTTGCATGTTTTACCCCGCAAATAGACACAATAGACACATAATCAATCCAATTGAAAACCTCACACTTTAGCTTATATCTAACAACATAAAAATTAGATAACCAAATTAATGAAATATGAATTAGAAAAAGGAAATAATACGGGTGTAAAGAATTAAAGCATAAGAATTAAATTTAATAAAAGTTTGTGAATCTTTCAGATAACCTAGTGTTAGGGTGAAATTTACAAATTTTACTAAGTTATTACATGAATTGGTATCTTCGAATTCGAGATATACAGTAGAGGATTCGAAAAGTATATTATGAATCAAAATACCTTGTAACTTAGTGAAGTTTGAAATTCCTTTAAAATTAATTCAAAATAAGGCATTCTGTTATATGTATTCAAAAGGAATGAAAATAATTGGTTAAGTGCCTATTCAAAATCGAAATGTGTTTTGAATACGAAGGAGAGGAAAAGGAGTTCCATATTAAAGAATTTGAAGGATAAAGAGATAAAGAAATATAAGTCTTTTATTCATGTACAAATGAAATTAGAATTACATAGTTCGAATGAAAATACATAGAAAATACAAAGAGTACATGAAAATAAAAGCTATTCTAAATCTTTAGAGAACTTGACTCCTGTCTTCCTGGGTCTTCAGAGAACTTGACTATGCCTTCCTGTTCTTCATCTGACCCTCCTCGTCCTTCTTCTTTCCCACAAGCTTTGATTGAGCCAAGGCAAAAACATTGTGCTATCCTGGTTGTGCAGCCCTTTGTGCATGGGTGAAAACAAAGAAAGTCTGGAAAAGTAACAAAGAAAATTTAGTTATTAAATAACTAAAATTTTAATTGGCTAGTACGTTCAACCTAAAGAAAATCCTTGATAAGGATTGAAGAAGCTTATAGCTTTGGCTATCCCGTCAACCTTATCGAACATGAAGTCAAGAAAGATCAGGTTGTACGTAATAGCCAAAGGAAGAAACTTCTTCATTTTGAACAGAGAAAGGAATGAAGAAGAACGTCAAAGCCAACAGGTATTTATACTGATAGGATTGGACGGTGCCATCAATGTGCCTGCAGAATGGTCCAATCAGTTTGATGGTCAAACCCACGTGTGGTCGGTGGTCAAGTCTACTGACGAATTGACCATTCAGAATTTACAATACGTGAAACTTAAGGAAATTAATCAGTCAATATTTGGTTAAGTTTCTTAATGTGGTTCGAAATCAGATCAGAATCGAAGACTTGTTCAAAGTTGAAAGAAGCCCAGTAACTTAGAAGAATTTGTAAAGTCAGAAGTCTGGAAATTCATTCGAAGACCATTCAAATTTGAAATGAAGCAGTTACTGGAAGTTATCACTCAGAGACAAGTGTCAAGACCTTAGGCTATCAGTTATTTGGCAAGTAGAAGACTGTTGCTGCTTTGAATACGTGTCACATTTAGAAATTTGACACCTCATTTAGGCTTCTAAACGTGTCAAATCCTGTTAAGTGTCCGTTAGGATTAGAAATCTATAAATAGCCAGAATTCGATGTAACAAAGGTTGGATTTCATTTTACTGAAAACGTCTCTGAAAACACCCAACGTCAATCCTGTACGCGGCTAAGAGGTTAATAAAGAGAGTGCCCAATATGTGTATCCATACCATCTCTCAATTAATGCAATTTAAAATTCTGCAATTTTCTGTTCTTTGATTATTTCTGTTCTTTACATTTCTGCACTTTTTCTTTGATTTGTTTACTTCCTACATTTAAATTTCTATAATTTTTTCTTTCTTTTATTTAAATTCTGCACTTTCAATTCCTGCACTTTGTCCTTAAAATTTTCATCTCTTTGAAATTTTGTTTCTTCTTCAAAACTGATTTTCGAAGTTAATCTCTTGGAGAAATAAGTGATTCAAAATTTTGATACTCTTTGAATACAATTTCTGAGTAAAATCTAATTTTAAAAAAGAACCTTTAGAGGATTTAGATTCTAGTCCCAGATTGTACTTTCAGAATCAAGAAAGTTTTCGAACTTGATTGAAAATTTTCACAACAAATAAATTGGCACGCCCGGTGCGACTAAGTGCTAAATTAGTTTCAGAAAGTGTATGATCTTGAGAAGTGGTAGAACCATTTCTAATTCAATGGCAAATAATAACCGAAACAGAAACACTTCAGAAAATGTTACTGGAAATGCTTCTGCAAATCAAGGAAGTCCTATAAACCAAAGGAATAACAATGAGTCTGTAAACAATAATGAGACTAATGGAGTGGAAAATAATAATAATGTGAACCGTGATCAACGTGATCCACCATTGAACACTACTCGGGCTGAAGATCCTTTAAGGACTCGGGCTATGAGTTCAAATCCACTATCAAGTGGGGACATACAGGTTACAAACGCAAGTGTTAGGCCTCCTCCATATGGACTTCCCTTCGATTTTGTTCCTCCTGTTCAAGGAACAGCCCCAGTCACGTACGCTAGTACAATGACACCTGCATTCAATCATGCTAGTTCTTCAAACTTGGATGTTTTTGGAACTGGTGTTTCTGGGTTTAATTTTGGACAGGTTTCGAATTCTTTGACAAATACTGCTTTGAATTCGATTAGGCAACAAGTGGATGAAAGTAACCATGAAATGGTTAATATGTTGTCTACTCAATTGACAACAGTTATAAATCCTCTTATTGAAAACACTAATCAAAATTAAATACATTGGCTAGGCAAATGGCTAGAATTGCTGATGTATTCGGGGTTCCCCCAGATCTTGAAAACCAGCAACATGTCAATGTTGGCCTTAATCAAAACCAAAATCAGAACCTTGGAAATAATAATGGTGCAAGGGAGAATAATGAACAACATATCCTTCGAGAGCCAATTCAAAATGTGAACGCTCAACCATTTGTTTTGAATAGAAATCAAAATGCTGATGAGGTTTTAGAAAGAATAAGGCAAAACAATATTGGGGGAGAACAAAATATAGCAAATATAGTTGAATTAGTGTTGAATAGACATGAATTCGATGTAGGTCAAGCCACTAGACCACGTTTTGTTTCTCCATTAACACCTTATGTGTTGCAAACTGAGTTGCCAAGGGGATGGAAAGTCCCAAAATTCACTAAGTTTGCAGGGGAAGTTAACGAATCCACAGTTGAACACATCGCAAGGTATCATGTAGAATGTGGGGACATAGCTAATAATGAAGAATTGAAAATGAAGTATTTTCCAAGTTCCCTAACTAAGAATGCCTTTACATGGTTTACAACCTTGGCTCCTGGTTCGATTCATACTTGGAACCTGTTAGAAAGAAAATTCCATGAATAATTCTTTAGAGCTGAGACGAAACTTCAGATGAATCTGTCAAAGATTATCTAAACAGATTTAGACAAATGAGAGCTAGATGTCTTGTACCAATTCCTGAAAATGAATTAGTTAAAATTGCAGCAGGAGGTTTTGACTACTTAATTCGAAAGAAACTTGTTAATCAGCAATTGAGAGATATGGCCCAATTGGCTGAGAGAGTTAGGCAAATTGAGCATGAACCTTGAAAAGATAGGAAGAAGAGATAAAATTGCCTATGTTAATGTTAATGAGAACTTTAGTGATGAAAACTCAGATTTCGATGAAAACGAAATTGATGTTGCTGAGTTGAAACCATGACCTCCCTATGCATGTTCTTTTCTTAGACCATATAATAATTCAGGGAATCAAACTTCACAACGTAAATATCCCAAAAAGACATATGGTTTTGATATATCGAAAGCTGAACAAATCTTTGATATCTTAGTAAAGGATAAACAAATTGTCCTTAGTGATGATCATAAGATTTCCACTTTCGAGCAACAAAAAGGAAAGAAATTTTGTAAGTTTCACAATGCTTTTGGTCATTGGACTAACAGTTGTATTCGTTTTAGGGATCTCATTCAAGAGGCCATTAAAGAAGGTAGGTTGAAATTTGAAGAAAAGCAGAAAATGGCAATGAAAGTTGATTCTGATCCATTGAATGTCAACGCTAGTTATGTTGACATTGTTGAGATAAATATGGTAGGAGCTTAACCTGCTAGTGATTCAAAAACAACAATTGACATTGCAATTGAGGAATTTGAAAAGGAAGTTAAAGATATCTTCCCACAAAGCAATGAAACCTTGGTTGATTTCTTGCTTCGAAAGAGAGAGGAAAATGTTGATGTTTCCCTTTGTCCTCGAGCAATTTTTGATAGACTGGTGGCTAAGTCTTTGAGTCATCAGAAATAAAAAAGCATTATCAACAAACTGTCGATCAAAGGATTCAGAAGGTGACAAGGCCTGGTTCGAACGCTGAAGTTCGAAGACCTCCTTTTCAAAAGAACTATGAAATGAATAAGGGGCAAGCTCCTATGTTCCAAAAGCCTAAATCCTACGTGCCTCCTTCGAATGTTCCTCCTAACAAGTGGATTTAAGTGACAGATAGTCAAGAGTATCGTCAAAATCCACAAGTGCTCAGGTAGTATAATAATTCCTTCAATGGAAAGCCTTTTATGACTAAGACATAGTGGAGGAGGAATCAACGTTATAGAAAGGCAGCATTGGAACAAGGGGGCAGTTCTTCAAATTTCTCAAAGAATTTGAACGCTAAGAATGCACAGTTGATTCAAGTGCAAGGTGCTTCTAGTCAACCCACATACTCCCAAATCCTTCAAAAGGACAAGTTAAGTGTTATACCAAAGAATAAGGTTTTGGTTGAAGAAGACTTACTTACAGATGACTTCGAGACGAAGTTCCCAGATAGAATAGAAGATATATGAAGAAGGTTTTGAGGATGATTTCATAGAAGATGAATCATCAGAGCCACAAACTTATTATACTTGTTTGTCAACACAAGCTGTTAAGAAAGATTCGGCAGTGTTCGATAGATCTTCTATTGGGATGGTGTCTCACATAAAGCCTTTATTTATTCAGGCTCAGATCGAAGGAATTACTGTAAGTAAAGTGTTGGTTGATGGTGGAGCGGCAATCAATTTAGTGCCAAGTTCCTTGTTAAAGAAATTCAATAAAAATAAATGTGATTTGATGCCACACAACATGGTCATTATTGATTTCAGTGGAAAGATGTCAAAATCTGAGGGATTATTGTGTTTTGATGTGACTGTTGGTTCAGTCAAAAGACCCACAATTTTTGTGGTGGTTCCTTCGAAAGCAAATTATAATGTGCTTTTAGGGAGAGAATGGATTCATGGAGTAGGAGCAGTTCCTTCAACTGTTCATCAAATGTTATGTTTATGGAATGATGATGGCATTCCAAAGTATGTTGAAGCTGATCAAACCTACTACAAGGTGAAAGCAGACACGTCAATGCAAGAAACTGTGAGAAATGGATAATGAATCAGACACCTTGTACAATTGAAAAGCGTGGTTTTATGTCTGGTAAGATTCTACACAAGGCGTTTTTCAATGTTGAAAATGGTTTGATCATTCAAAGTGCAACTGGTCCTTCAGAGACCACCTTTACTTTTGGATGGATTTCAGAAGAAGAGTGATTTCAAGCTTCATAGCTCGAACCTCAGAATATACTGCTGGGAGAAGATTTGAAGCGGCCTTAGAGGCCGCAGATTATAGAACGATCTTTGAGACCAAAGTTAATTTTGAACAAGAATTCAAAAAGAATGTTGAAACGGCTTCAGTAGCCGCACAAGATACTAAGTATGAAAATATAGAAGATTTAGACATGAGACTTGAAGAGGAAGAAGTATCTTTTGAAAGACTTGATTGCATATATGATGACACTCCTCTTGGGTTCGAAAGAGCTTTGTCTCATGGAATTGAAAAGATGGAGGCTCAAGATCCTCCTGAAGAAGTAAATTTGGGAGATGTCAAAGACCCAAGGCCAACTTTTGTGAGTAAGAATTTATCAGAAGATTTTAAATGTAAGTTGGTCGAATTACTTAAGGAATATAAAGACTATTTTGCATGGGATTATCATGAAATGGCTGGTCTAAGCAAAGAACTTGTGGAAGATAAATTACCTACGTTTCCTGATAAGAAACCTGTGAAGCAAGCACCTCGAAGATTTGCACCTGAAATTGTATTGAAGATCAAAAGTGAAATCGAGAGGTTATTAAAAGCTAAATTCATTCGAACTGCTAGGTATGTTGACTGGATTTTTAATATAGTACCAGTTATTAAGAAAAATGGTTCTTTAAGAGTTTGCATAGATTTTAGAGATTTAAATAAAGCAACTCCTAAAGATGAGTATCCTATGCCTGTAGCTGATATGTTAATAGATGCAGCAGCAGGTAATGAAATACTAAGTATGTTAGATGGTTATTCAGGATACAACCAAATTTTTATTGCTGAAGAGGATATTTCGAAAACTGCTTTTCGATGTCTTAGTGCAATAGACACTTATGAATGGGTAATGATGCCTTTTGGACTTAAAAATGCTGGTGCTACTTATCAAAGGGCCATGAATTCTATTTTTCATGACTTAATAGGTAGATTCATGCAAGTTTATATTGATGATGTAGTAGTAAAATCCAAATCAAAAAATGATCATCTATCGAATTTGAAAGAAGCATTTGAAAGGATGAGGTTGCATATTTTGAAAATGAATCCTATTAAGTGTGCCTTTGGTGTATCTGCAGGTAATTTTCTAGGCTTCTTGGTTCATCAAAAAGGAGTTGAGATTGTTAAAAATAAAGCAAAGGCAATTCTTGAAACTTCTCCTCCTTCGAACAAGAAGCAATTACAGTCTTTATTGGGTAAAATCAACTTTCTTCGAAGATTTATTGCAAATCTTTCAGCCAAAACCAAGGTGTTTTCTCCTCTGTTGAAACTTAAAAAGGAAGAGAAATTTGAATGGAAAGAGGAACACCAGGTGGCATTCGAAGAAATAAAGAGGATTCTCACAAATCCTTCAATCATGACACCTCCAATTCGAGGAAAGCCTTTGAAGTTATATATCTCTGCATCTGAAGAGACATTAGAAAGTATGCTTGCTCAAGAAGATGAAAATGGAATTGAAATAGCAGTGTATTATCTTAGTAGAACTCTAAATGATGCTGAGACTCGATATTGTGCTATCGAGAATTTATGTTTATGTCTTTACTTTTCTTTACTAAGTTAAAGTACTATGTAAAAAATTTTGACGTTTATGTAATTTCTCATTATGATATAATAAAGCACATGTTATGGAAACCTATTCTTCACAGTAGAGTAGGAAAATGGGCGTTAACTTTAACTGAATTTTCGCTAACATACCTCCATTGAAAGTTGTGAAAGGCAAGTTATGGCTGATTTCCTAGTTTATCATCCTCCTATTCGAATTAATGAATTAGACTTCGTGGGTTTAAAACCTTGTAAGTTTTATTTCGATGGATCGAAACATAAAGTAGGTGTTGGAAATGGAATTCTTTTAATCTCACCTGAAGGGTTACCAACAAAAATAATATTTCGAATAGGAATGGATCGTTCCAATAATGAAGCTGAATTTGAAGCTTTATTATTAGGATTAGAAGTTTTGATTTCATTCAAAACTAAACAAGTTTTGATTCGAGGAGATTCACAATCAGTGATCAAACAAGTCACTAAGCAGTATAAATGTTTGAATCCTAGATTGTCAAAATATTTACTAAGAGCTTTTCATTTATTAATGTATTTTGATGAAGTTGAATTCGAACATATCTCTCGAATTGATAATGAAATTTCCAATGAATTGGCACATATTGCTTCTGGTTATAAGATTTGTGATTCTAAATTCGAAGAGTTGATCCAATTGAAGAAGAATATGCCAATTATGAATTTCGAAGTTTTAGACATTAAGACCTTATATATCAATGATTGGAGAAAGTCTTTAGTTGAATACTTGCAAAATCCAAGTGTGCAAGTTGATCGAAAATTGAAATACAAGGCTTTACATTATGTAATTTTGGCTAATTAGTTATATAAGAAAGCACCTGATGGTAATTTACTTCGATGTTTAGGGGAATCAGAAGCATATCAAGCTTTGATTGATACTCATCAAGGGATTTGTGGAGCACATCAAACAGGTCGAAAAATGGAATGGATCTTAAAAAGACAAAATTTATATTGGCCTTCGATGGCCAAAGATTGTAATGATTTTTCGAAAGCTTGTGAAGAATGTCAAAAACATGGTTTAATACAACAAATCCCTGCAAGTGAGTTACATTTAATAATAAAGCCATGGCCTTTTAGAGGAGGGGCTATTTATTCGATTGATCAAATTCATCCTTCATCATCTAGGGCGCATAAATACATTATAGTGGCTATAGATTATTTTACAAAATGGGTAGAAGCAATCCCATTAAAGGATGTAACTCAAGAAGACGTGATTAAGTTCATTCAAGAAAACATAGTTTTTCGATTTGGTCTTCCTGAATCTATTTCAACTGATCAATGAACTATGTTTACAGGCCAAAGAGTTAAGAGGTTTGCACAAGAAAATGGAATCAAACTTCTTACTTCAACTCCCTATTATGCACAAGCAAATGGGCAAGTTGAAGCTGTAAATAAGACAATTATTTCTTTGATTAAGAAACATATTGACCAACGACCTCGAAATTGGCATAAGATATTAAGTCAAATTTTGTGGGCATATCGAAGTTCTCCTCGAGACACAACAAAGTTTACACCTTATAAATTGGTTTTTGGTCATGATTCAGTTTTACGAGTTGAAATTCATCTGTAATCAATCAGAGTGCAAAGACAATTCGATTTACCCACTCAAGATTATTATAACTTGATGTTGGATGAATTGACTGAATTGGATGAGTTTAGATTAAGAGCCTTGGAAAATATCATCAGGCAAAAAGAACAAGTATCTCGAGTTTACAATCGTAAATTGAAATCTAAGTCTTTTGACGGGGGAGATCTTGTTTGGAAAGTGATTTTACCTGTTGATAAAAAATCTAAACGATTTGGGAAATGGTCTCTGAATTGGGAAGGACCATTCGAAGTTGAAAAAGTATTTTCGAATAATGCATATTCGATTAGGGAGTTATCAGGTGATAATCGAATTCTAAGTATAAATGAAAAATACTTAAAGCAATACAAACCAACTTTGCACAAAATTAAAATTGTTTAAAACATTCATATTAGTTGGCGACTCCAAAGCACCAATCAAAAAGTGTTTTAACAAGCAGTTGAAATAAAGCGAAGTTATAAAGGGGGATTCTTTTTCATTGGTTCATACAATTGATTCAAATCTTTATATTGCTGCAATAAGACTTTGTCCCTTTGATCAATGCTAGCCAGAAGCTCGTTTGATTTCACCAGCTCACTTGAAACATACTTCACCCCATCAAGGAGCTCGAGCTTTCTATTCTCAAGTTTGGACATCGAAGTCTTGCAATTGTTCTCTTCTAAGATCAGAATCTTGTCATCCTCTTGCAGTTTCTTGATTTGCTCTTCAATGGTCTTACGTTTCTCTGCAACAGAGGATAATTGAACATTCAGAGTCCCCATACTTTCATTAAGCTTTGACATTTTGGTTCTAGAATCCTTCAACTTTTCTAACATATCATCACTGTCAACCTGGACTTCAGAATCCTTCGCAGAATTGGATTGATGTTCCCTCAAAATATTTGCAGCTTTAACATAAATGTTTTTGAAAGCATTCAATCCGTTGAGTTATTGAATAGATAAGCTGCTTTGCCGAGCATAAATTGCTTCAAGTTTCTTCTCTACCCTGTATTGATATTCAACATCCTTTGGAAATACTTCGAGGAAGTCATCAATGAATATAAAATTCCTTAACCCTTCAATCAAATCCTTCATAGACCCAGTTGCTGGTTGATAGGATCTAGAATTTGACTGAGCGGAGGATACTGAACCTTCACCTGTCAAAAGGTCAACGACAGCAAAAGGATTTTCATCTAATATGTTCAAGCATTCTTTGAAGCTTGAAGGGGTTAGAGATTTATTGGAGAAACTTGGCATGGCTTCTGAAGTATTCAAAGGGGTATTTTCATGGGCAACAGTCATCTCACTTTGGATTTCTGAAGGATTCTCAAGGATTATGGTTTCTTTGACTGGAGTAGAAGGGATGTCAGTTTTTGATTGATCTTTAGGGGGATCCTTGGTCAAAGGAGTTGCCTTAGTCTGATTTTCTGTTTCATTCTCTTTCAACTGAGAAGCCTCAGGAATAGACTCTTTTTCAACCTTATCTTCAAGACTTGGTTCGACCCTTTTCATGTTAGTATCTTGAACATCACCTTCTTCTTTTGATTCTTCTCCTTTCTGAGAAACATCATCTTCTGGTCGAGATCGCGGAGGAGAACTTACACTTTGTTCTTTTTCTTCACTCTCTTCTTTTGAAGATTTCTCTTGATCAAATTCATTGGTTGGAGTTTGTTCAACTGCTGATTTCGAAGATGAGTTTATAGTGTGAACCTGAAATTAATGAATATTGTAATAAGAATCATTGAAAGAGAATTTATAATGCAAAGGAAGGAATTCGAGATTCCACCTCAATGCCTTCTGGTATTAACATTTTCTTTGGCCTTGGCCTCTTAGGAGCAATATGTTTCACTTGAAGGGCATAATATTTTCTAGCCACCTATTTGAGATGAGAGGATGGATGAATGATTGAATTAAATCATGAAATGGAGATTGAAAAGACTTTAAAAAGTGGTTACCTCAGAAGCTCCAACTTTCTTTTTCTTGATTTTCGAGGATCCAGTTTCAGCAGGTCCAGATTTTGGAGGAAGTTTGGGGTCTTTTTCATTTTTATCTTGATCCTTCTCATCTGAAACTTCCTTTGCCTTCGAACTTCTTGAATCAGAACGTGCTTTTGTTCTTCTTTCAGCACGAGGATTAGAAGTTGGAGGAGGAGAACTAGAAGAATCATTCTCTGATAGAGAATCTTTCTTAAGCTTCGAGAAATAAGAGATTTGATCAGAATAAAATATAAGAACTTGTTAAGAAAATGAGTTCGAAATTTTAAATACCTTTGGATAACTGGGGGTAGCAGATTCTGAAGTTTCTTGAACTTGCTTTTTCTTGATTCCTCCAATAGAAGAACCTGATTTAACCTTTTTAGCCTTTGAAACTTCAGGGGAAACAGAAGGCTGCATAAAAAATTTAAAGGTTAGAATAATTCAAATGAAGAATAGTTTGAATAAAAAATATTGAATGAGAATTATTCAAAATCGAATTTACCTTCGATTTCCTTTTCTTGCTTGATTACTCTTCACGAGATTCACTTTCTTGACTGGTGGTTGTTTTTTGATCTGAATAAGACAAAAACAACAGAAAATTTAATATATGTTTATTGAAATTTAGGCTCAAGAATAATGGTAATAAAATGAAGAATAATGTTGTCTTTACCTTTATCTTTCTTCTTCGAAACTTCTTTTTCAGGTGGAGGTGTCATCCTGCTAAAACATGTATCCAAACATATTTGAATGGAAGAGTAATAGGATGACCACCAATCCCTGAAAGATACTATACTGTAGAAAGATGGTTCAAATGAACAGGGAGTAAGGGTAGGACTGATGTCAGAAAAATGATTGGCTAACTCATTCATTGCTTCGATCCCAGTAGTAGCTCGTCCATGAATAATGTCTTCGAGATAACGGCTCATAGGAGTAGGACAAAGTTGAGAGAGACCAAACTGTCTAGCCACTAAATTTGGCTGATAAGAATATGCTTTCATATCCTTCATCGAAAAGCCAAAGAAGAGGAAACCCCAAGTCAAAAATTCTCCCCACACATCAAGGCTTTCAGCTTGATCACCTGGGGAATCACAAGGGAACTTCCTTGTAAACCAGTTTGGTCCACGGGATCGAGAAGCAAATGGAGCAAGAGAAGGTTTGTGTTTATCAAGGCCATAGAAAAGAGAGAAATAGTGTTTGAATGAAGCAAGGGGATCTTTCCTCCAAGAGGTTGGAGTATAAAAAGATAATCGAAATCCCTATGTCGAATTAGGCAGTTTGGAACTTTTTGACTCCACACTTGTGAAATTTTCTTTGAAAATGGCATTGAGCCAAAATTAAAGGAGCCAAAAGGGACCACACAAAACTTTCACTGGTTCTGATTTTCTAAGAGTCAGAACAGCCTCATTCAAACAATTGAAGATAAAGCAATAACAAGACTAAGAAGGGATTTTGGGATTTGAAGAGAATGAGAGCAAAAGACAAAATCAGATAGCCAAATCATCAAAAAATCTATATGTTTAGTTCTCGATACTGGACCAATAACTTTATTTTTATTTTGAATAAAAAGAGCATGGGTGAATTTGTTCCAGTTTGGCTCTGAAGTCTTTTCTATTGTAAAATCTGAAGGAATGAAAACATCACCCTCAGGTTTAACACCTACTATAGCAGCTAGATCAAAAAGTGTGGGTGTAATCATGCCATAAGGCAAATGAAAGCTGTGAGTGTTTCGATCCCAAAAGAAACATGAAGTCATTAAGAGTACAGGATCATAAGAGAGCTCACATCTACTTAGTTGAATCAGATCGAAAATCCCTAATTTCTTCCAATGATTCCCTTTACTACTTTCGACTCTATCTAACCAATTCAGGTAAGCTTGTTTCTTAACAGGGGGAACAATTCTAAAGATAGAAGATAGATTGTTCAAAAAATCTTTTCAAAATCTTGAAAAGCAAGGAGCTTTTCTTCAGAAGGACAAAGGAAGAAATTGGTGTACCTATTAAGTCTTGTTGGTCAAAAATAGGGCCCCAGAAAACAATAGTCTTTGTTTTGAATGGAGAAAGGTATTAGAGATTGACTTCTCCATATAGGAAGACGTTCAGAATCTTCCTCTGGTTCAGGTACATAGTTGATGTCGTCTAAACCCACTAAATTTCCGTTGATGAAAGCCTTTGGGATTGGTTCAGAACGTTCAGAAGTTTCTTGAGAAGTCATTTTAAAAGCCCTGAAATATCAAGAATCCAAGAAATCAAAGCTCAGTAAGCTTAAAGCGAGAAAAGACTTGTCAGAAAAAGGAAGAATAATCTTCAGAAAAATTGAAAGAATCTGAAAGAAAATTGTTCTATTACAAGAATAATTGTTTATTTCAACAGATTAATGACAATGCCTGAACAAAAAGATGATTCTTGATTAAAAAATCATTATTTTAGGGCAAAAGATTTTTAGATGCTCAAAGAACAAATGTTCTTCGCAATGTCAGAAAATGTTGCAGCAAAAAGAAGGGTTATGATCAAGAATAAGAGTAAATTGGAGTTTGCGAAGTTTTACCTTGAAGAAACTGAAGCTCTTGATTATAGATTTTGATGAACAAAGAGCACGAAGAAGACGTTGCAGAAGAAAGAAAACGTGAAGACGAGCAGAGAGAGAAAGCTGACAGTTGCAAAGATGAGAATGAAAGGTTGCTCAGGTTAGTAACTGTTCATATCCTTATATATAGCTAAGAGTGAGTGGGCATAGTCAGTTACATAAAAGTAGTAACTGCAATTTTAAAAAAGTGGCGCGCAGTAATGAGCCAATAATAGTAATAATGAAAAGAGAAACTGTTGCTGCCAACGTGAGCCATTCAAGACGAAAATGAACAGTTAATCGAGAGAGGCAATATTTTTGAATGACTTCTTTATGTTATTAAAATATTAGTTTCTACTGAAGTTAACATATTCCTCGAAACTAATATTTTAAGGGGGCATCTGTTAGGGTGAAATTTACAAATTTTACTAAGTTATTACATGATTTGGTATCTTCGAATTCGAGATATACAATAGAGGATTCGAAAAGTATATTATGAATCAAAATACCTTGTACCTTAGTGAAGTTTGAAATTCCTTTAAAATTAATTCAAAATAAGGCATTCTGTTATATGTATTCAAAAGGAATGCAAATAATTGGTTAAAAAAGTGCCTATTCAAAATCGAAATGTGTTTTGAATACGAAGGAGAGGAAAAGGAGTTCCATATTAAAGAATTTGAAGGATAAAGAGATAAAGAAATATAAGTCTTTTATTCATGTACAAATGAAATTCGAATTACATAGTTCGAATGAAAATACATAGAAAATACAAAGAGTACATGAAAATAAAAGCTATTCTAAATCTTCAGAGAACTTGACTCCTGTCTTCCTGGGTCTTCAGAGAACTTGACTCTGCCTCCCTGTTCTTCATCTGACCCTCCCCGTCCTTCTTCTTTCCCATAAGCTTTGATTGAGCCAAGGCAAAATATTGTGCTATCTTGGTTACGCAGCCCTTGGTGCATGGGGTGAAAACAAAGAAAGCGTGGGAAAGTAACAAAGAAAATTTAGTTATTAAATAACTACAATTTTAATTGGCTAGTACGTTCAACCTGAAGAAAATCCTTGATAAGGATTGAAGAAGCTTATAGCTTTGGCTATTACGTCAACTTTATTGAACATGAAGTCAAGAAAGATCAGGTTGTACGTAATAGCCAAAGGAAGAAACTTCTTCATTTTGAACAGAGAAAGGAATGAAGAAGAACGTCAAAGCCAACAAGTTTTTATACTGATAGGATTGGACGGTGCCATCAATGTGCCTGCAGAATGGTCCAATCAGTTTGATGGTAAAACCCACGTGTGGTCGGTGGTCAAGTCTACTGACGAATTGACCATTCAGAATTTACAATACGTGAAACTTAAGGAAATTAATCAATCAATATTTGGTTGAGTTTCTTAATGTGGTTCGAAATCAGATCAGAATCGAAGACTTGTTCAAAGTTGAAAGAAGCCCAGTAACTTAGAAGAATTTGTAAAGTCAGAAGTCTGGAAAGTCATTCGAAGACCATTCAAATTTCAAATGAAGCAGTTACTGGAAGTTATCACTCAGAGACAAGTGTCAAGACCTTAGGCTATCAGTTATTTGGCAAGTAGAAGACTGTTGCTGCTTTGAATATGTGTCACACTTAGAAATTTGACACCTCATTTAGGCTTCTAAACGTGTCAAAATCCTGTTAAGTGTCCGTTAGGATTAGAAATCTATAAATAGCCAGAATTCTGATGTAACAAAGGTTGGATTTCATTTTATTGAAAACGTCTCTGAAAACACCCAACGTCAATCCTGTAGGCGGCTAAGAGGTTAATAAAGAGAGTGCCCAATATGTGTATCCATACCATCTTTCAATTAATGCAATTTACAATTCTGCAATTTTCTGTTCTTTACATTTCTGTTCTTTACATTTCTGCTCTTTTTCTTTGATTTGTTTACTTCCTACATTTAAATTTATATAACTTTTTCTTTCTTTTATTTAAATTATGCACTTTCAATTCCTGCACTTTGTCCTTAAAATTTTCATCTCTTTGAAATTCTGTTTCTTCTTCAAAACTGATTTTTGAAGTTATTCTCTTGGAGAAATAAGTGATTCAAAATTCTGTTACTCTTTGAATACAATTTCTGAGTAAAATCTAATTTTAAAAAAGAACCTTTAGAGGATTCAGATTCTAGTCCTAGATTGTACTTTCAGAATCAAGAAAGTTTTCGAACTTAATTGAATATTTTCACAACAAACACCTAGGAATCACTTCAACAACATGAGTAGAACAATTAGGAGAGTAATAAAGGCCACCATCAGGAGTCACATCCTTGTGGCACTTGCAAGCCCCATACCACCATTGTTCATCCCTCAAAACAGAAACAATAGTAGCATTAACAATGAATGTACCCTCCTGCAATTATTTACCACAAATAACTTATAACTTATATTCAATAAAGCAAAAGAACTAAATTACGTTAATTCGTGTATAAAATTAAAAATATGAGTAAACCCTCATATTGGTCCCTAACTTTTTTTACGTCGTGCAAATTAGTCCCTGACTTAACTAAATTGTCACGTTAGTCCCTCACTTCTTTCACCGTCAAGCAACTTAGTCCTCAAGGCTAACTTCCGTTAAATTGCTGATGATCTGGCACGCTATAATGCCAAGTAGGAACATATACGACACCGTTTCAATGGAGGAAAGGATTGCACATCCAGAGAAGTATTCAGATGAGGGAAAGCCTACTCCTCCAGAATTTGAAGATCCTAATTTGTACCACTATGCTATATTCTCAGATAATGTCATTGCAGCCTCTGTGGTGGTCAATTCAGAGATAAAGAATGCAAAGGAACCATGGAAGCATGTGTTTCATGTTGTGACTGATAAGCTGAATCTTGGAGCAATGCAAGTGATGTTTAAGTTGAAATATTATAATGGAGCACACATTGAGGTTAAGGCAGTTGAGGATTACAAGTTCCTAAATTCTTCATATGTGTTAGTGCTTCAACAGTTGGAGTCTGCTAAGCTGCAGAGATTTTACTTTGAAAATAAGCTTGAGAATGCCACAAAGGACACCACAAACATGATGTTTAGGAATCCAAAATATTTGTCAATATTAAACCATTTGAGATTCTACTTTCCAGAAATATACCCTAAGCTGCATAGAATTTTGTTTTTGGATGATGATATAGTGGTTCAGAAGGACCTTACTGGGTTATGGAAGATTGACATGGATGGCAAGGTGAATGGAGCTGTAGAAACATGTTTTGGGTCATTCCATAGATATGCACAATACTTGAATTTCTCACATCCCTTGGTTAAGGCCAAATTCAATCCAAAGGCATATGCATGGGCTTACGGAATGAATTTCTTTGATTTGGATGCTTGGAGAAGGGAAAAATGCACAGAAGAGTATCATTAGTGGCAGAATCTGGTAAGAACTGAAGCTGTTAATTTTAAGCTTTAATACTCCATTTAACAATGTTCTTTTATTTTTGCTTTCTCAATAAGTATTTAGTACTAATGGCAATTCTCATAGTCTCATGCTTTAGATTCTCATAGTAACAAGTATTTAGTACTAACCATTTGATACAATCACACTCAATGTTGTTAACCAATGCAGCACTAGCAGTGATTCTAGAGGTTGCATCTTCAGAAACTAGGATATAAATCATAATCTATGTATGTCATGGACTCATTCTCATCAATACATTATATTTGCAATCTTTATGAATTATAATCCCGCCTCATATTTTCCTTTATTATATTTGACTGTATATGCTGATGCTGATGCAGAACGAGAACCGGACTTTATGAAATTGGGGACCTTGCCACCATGTCTAATTACATATTAATCAACAACAAAGCCCTTAGATAAGTCATGGCATGTTCTGGGGCTTGGCTATAACCCAAGCATCAACATGAATGAGATCAGGAATGCAACAGTGGTTCTGGGTCGATGTACCATTGAAACGGCGTCGTATATGGTCCTACTTGGCATTATAACGTGCCAGATCATCAACAATTTAACGGAAGTTAGCCTTGAGGACTAAGTTGTTTCACGGTGAAAGAAGTGAGGGACTAACGTGACAATTTAGTTAAGTCAGGGACTAATTTGCACGACGTAAAAAAAGTTAGGGACCAATATGGGGGTTTACTCTTAAAAATATAGAATGGGAAAAATAAATCACCTCCTTAGTTATTTGCAACCCATGCAAATTTTCCTTTGATACATTCTTAGCAAATCATCAAAAAGTGGGACCACGCAATTCCCACCCTATATAACTCCTATCTCAATATCAGGATCAATTCCATGACAGTCCAAACTAACAAAATAAATTAATTTTTGGTAACTTAGGAAGAACAATAGTATAAAAGATTATTTAATCAATATTGTACAATGGATAAGTTATAGTCACCCATTCTGGAACTGAACTGCCTCGGGGATGTCAGGATTCCATAGTATCCTTGAAGTGTTATTCATGTTCTGTATAACAACATTACCTAAAAAACTAAATTAAATAAAAACTAATTAATTAACTTAGATGACAATATAGTTCCACAGAATTTCAATATAAATTACTTAGCCTTATATAATCTGACTTTGAAAAGTTGCAGAATGACTACAGGCAATGGAGTGACCCCTGCAGCAAGATACTGTGTTAAAGTGCCCACATAATTGCCAAACATTATGCATCAAATCTTGCCCCTAAGCATAAAGAACACAAAAGAATTTTAGAGTTGCACTACATAAATGGTTTCAGTTCTTACAGGACAACAAATGAAATGGGCAACAAATAATTAATTTAATACAAATAAAAAGAAGTGCTCAATCAAACTTGTCATCAACCAACTCCATTTCAGTCATTCTTGTCTTCCTCCAGTTAGTTTCCACCTCTTTGTCAACAGATATTGTTGTGAGGACACCTATGGGATCGGGAAAAAATGTGAGCCAACTTAACCACAATCCACCTTTCTCGTCCTATAACAGTCTCAAATAATAAGCAGAGACTGCAAATATTAAAAAATAAGCACAAAAAAAACAATATTACTAACAACAATATAACATAATTTATATCAGACAAAAGTGAGTTAACCAATGAGATAATCAGATTCTCCATTGGTCTTAACGATATCCTCAGAAGTCATGAGGGATAACCCAACAGCAAGCATGACATCAGATTGAGATGGAAACACCTTTGTCTTTCCGCTAAACAACAACTTGCACGGTAACTACTAACATTCCTCATCACACGAAAGTAGATCATGGTGAAAACCTCACCTTCAGCAATGATGTTCCTAAATTTCTTTATCATTGGCTTGCGAATTGTAGCCTGGATCTTTCCTCCCTGGACAAAACAAAATCAGTTTGGGTTAAATAAAAAACATTCATTCATTATTTCATTATTGAATAACATAGATGACTGACTAAATGAATGCACATATACACATAATATTATGCTATGATAGATAAATTAAATGGAGCAAACTACCTCAACATCCATCAAAACCATATCAATGGAAAATGGCTTAGTTGGGTCAAGAATATAACACACCTTCCACAGAGGAATGACTCTAACCCTCAACCTCCAACAATTTTTTTCCAGGATGGATAGCACTGGTCATGTCAAAAGGGCCAGCCCTTTCACTCAAACAAAGGACCAACTGAGACAAATATAGGAATTAAACACGGAACTAAAGAAATTCTTCAAATCTAAAACTCACAATGGTAAACCACACAATGAATGTCCCTATTTATAAACATTGAACCATTAAGTAAATCAATCCCAGTGCCTCAAATCCATAATCTTTGGAGCCAAAATTCAAATTCAAACACACATCACAAACAGTGACAGTTCAGAGTGAAACCCAACAACATGCCATAAAATTCGGGTTCAATTGGTCAAATACAAAAAGGAAGACTACCTACTTAATCAACCATCAATCACTAACAACAATGGTGATCCAATTACACAGAAAATAATAACGAATTAATTTTCTATACAATGATCGCCCACGCCCTGCACCTCACTCTCCAACATCAATTACAATTAAAATCTAACCAAGGAAAGAGGGAAAATTTCAAATTAACAACTAAGTAAGGACTGACGAACTCATCCAAATGAAACCTTTGAATAAGATTAATAGAATGATATAAGGATTCATGTGCATTGACTTTTTACTTATGGAATAGCAAAAACCTAATGAATCCCTAAATTATAGAATAGATTAAGAAACCATTACCAGGAGACAAAAACTAAGCCACAGAGTACGGTTTTGCACCACCTACTGTACTTGAAGAAACATTCTCCTTATCCACCTTTACGAAATTGCCACGAAGCAAATACCCGAAGCGGTGAGAGGTAGCGGTTGAATTTTTTCATCGCATATAGTAAAACTTTTCTGGAAGGGGCGATATGGTCAATATCTTTAACCGTAGGTGGACAAAACTGAACTTTAAGAACGAGCCTACTTGTTTTAAAGTCAAAGCCTATAACAGGCCCATTAAAACTCAGTTACAAAAAAAACGAAGATGAATAAACCACAGTGCCGAAAAACATATTTGGGTATACTGGAATGGATATGCTCAAGCATTGTCTGGACAACGCTTGAGCGTTGGGCATGATTGATAGAGAGTTTGTCAATATGCTCAAGCATTGTCTTCTTACCTTTGAGCATTGATGTCCAACAACTCCCTTTATTTTATTTATCATTATTATATTTATCTATTTTGTTGTCTATTCTTTATCTATGTTACTCTAGTAATAATAATAATAATAATAATAATAATAATAATAATTTATTATTATTATTATTATTATTATTATTATTATTATTATTATTGTTGTTGTTATAACATTACTCAATTTCCTATATTTGTTTATGTGTAAAATTTGGGATGTTGTTACATGACTTGACTAGTGTCACAGGATAAATGTTTGCTTGACCGAGTGTGTACCAGACTAGGGTGGTATCATTCCCGTGACTTGACTATTATCATAGTCTGAGTGTGTGGTGTCTTGGCTAAACAATGTTTTAGAAATCTAATCGGTAATTGAATCGGTGAAGGCACCGGTTCACAGTTCAATGGTTCAACCATGGTCGAAACGTGGTCGAACCGGTATTAAGTAAATATATATATATATTAAATATTATATATAATATTTTAATTAATAAAATAATACAAAATTATAAGAAATTAAAATATATGAAGTTATAAATTTGTTTAAATAACCTTATTATAAGGTTTATAAAACAAAAAAAAATAATTGGTAAACTAATAAATATCTATGTGTAATTCTCAAACATATGTTTTTATTTATCTTAAAAGTGTTTTAAATTAAATAAAAAATAAAAAATTAATTTTTTTAAAAAGACCGATTCAATCGATTTTTTATCGGTTTTGACCAATTTACTAGGCTTATGATTGATTTTCTGCTATACCGGTTCTCAAGTTTATTTGGACCGGTTGATCCGGTTCGATTTTCATAACACTGGATCGACTTTCATAACACTATGGCTAATGCATAAGTCGTTCCTCTCGTACCAGTTTGAAACAAATATATAAACATAGATTTTGTATGTGAAAACTTTCTCTACAAATTTTTTTTTGACTCATTTTCTCTACAAATTTATACACGCACATAATACATCAATCAAATATGATCATAGAAGTATTGGTAACATTTTTCTTTTTGTTACTAAAATTCAAAGGATGTCGATTCATAAATTGAAATTTTGGAAAATTATTTATCGTGAATTCTTTTCATACTCTCCTATCATTGAAAGTTTCCACCCCGTTCCCATGGATGAACATATATATAAACAAAATTAATTAGTCAATACCTCATTATTGAAAACAGCTTAATTGGAACATTAATGTTAACATCATCTCAATTAACCAGCTGTGAAGTTTGGCATGAAAATGAATGTATTTCTTTTTTTTTTTTCCCACACATCTACGCCGCGATGCACGATGACAAACAACATGCGGTGATTCCTTAATTATCTCGTTTGTTTTACATGGAGAAGATAAGACAAGGAAACTCATTTTGAACCTCACGTTTGCTTTTGTGGTGTATACTGTATAGCGCCTTTGTGACGTGAAGGTTTTACGTCTCATCCACTTGTTTATTATTATTTTTTTCAGTTAAAACTTGTATTTTTCTTATTGGTTCCCTTAACATGGGGATTCATTGAAAATATCACTTTTGTTCCATTTGGATGAGAACATTTTAATTTTACATATAGCTAGGTATCAGGTTATTAATTTATCTCCTTAGATGTGTAATACACACTTTTTTACTTAAATTTTAATGGATTTAAATTATTATTTAGTAAAAAATATTTTAATGTGTGTATAAATTATAAATATATATGTATGTATAAATTATAAATATATATGTATGCTATGAATTTAAACATCATTCTGTTGACAGTTTTTTTAAAGAATTACATAAAGAAAGTTAAATGCAGGTATTAATTGTACTTTCAGTAATGAAATGAAAAAAAATAATTAGAAACTTAATTTGAATTTAAAATAATAATATTAGGAGATAATTAATTTGAATTCAATATATTAATGTTAGGGGATAATTTGAAAAAAATAAGGTAGACGTTCATTTGAATTTGAATTCATAAAATTATAAAAAAAATAAGATAGACTATTAGTGTGTTTGATTTACCCTAAAATCAAACATTTGTCCGGATTTACGTTTCAAACGTAATTTTGAGTTAAACCAAACACTGAAGGTTTATAGGTCACATTTTACTTGTGGGTGAGGGTTTAATAGTGAAAACTTTCATTTAATATGTTACAGAGATGGATTATAGTTGACCATGAATTTATTTGGGGAAAGCTTTTATTTTTTTATTAAATTATTAATTAGACAAATCAAAATTTTAAACTTGCCGGTCTGTAGACTGTAGTACCTAATCGAGAATTCATATTGTCATATAGACTAATTAGTATATTATAGGCCAGTAAAGATATATATAATATAAATAAAATTAATTTTATAAGAAATTAATATCTTTAAAATTAAAAATTAACATCATAACAATAAGTTAAATTGTATAATTTTTAATTGAATAAATTTAAATTGTAATAGTGGATTATGTTTTACTATTGAAATCTAATTTATATTATCATTTGATAATAAGATATAATTAAATAAATTAAAATTATAACAAAAAGAACAAATATTTATATTAAAAATAAGGATTATAATAGAAAAATAATAGGATAAGATTTTAAATTTTAATAAATTTAAAATTAAGGATTAACATTTAAAAATTCGAATGGGAAGAGAGAAGAAAGATGAGGTTAATATTATATTGAGAGAGAGAATTTCACTCTCACAAATCATACGTGTAATTCACCATGAAAAAAGAAAAGAGAAAACATTAAAAATAAAGTCATTAAAAGGAAGAACATGTACATGATGCGTGGATAATTTACTTTTCAATGTGATATCGCAAATTTATAATAGTTAGATGAGGATAAGGGTGAATGCAAGCATAATGATAAATGAGAGTTAGATAAATATCTCATAGAGTAATAAATTAAAAAAATTATGAAAACTGAGAGAATGTTTTTTTTGGTTAAGCAAAAAATATATTAAAAGGGAGTACAAGGGATACTCTAACCCATACAAAAAGTACCAAAAAATAAATTACACATAATAAAATCTCCTTCAAAAACCAAAACCAAAACACCAAACCACCTAAACCAGAAAATCCACACCTAATATGACCCCAGAAAACTGAGAGAATGTTGAAATTAGATTTTCATAGCTAAAAGACTGTGAAAATGTAATTTCAGGGTTTGGGTAGTTTAACATAAGATTCTAGATTCAAACCTCATTTGTTTTTCTTATACACAAAAAAAAAAAAGTTAATTTAACGGACTTCCTAAGAAAAGTGTGAATTGGTGAATTTAATAGCTTGAATATACCAATTAGAAAGATTGATTGAAATTCTTGTGATCTCCCAATTCCCATCATATACTCTAGAAAAAGAAGATAAGCAATGACAAGGGCAAAGATAAAATAGGCCATCATATTGTGGCATGTATTTCTTATAATATAACTACACAAGAGATTGAAATATATCACTTGTCTTTTTTTACCATATCAATAAAAAAAGAAGCAGCTAAAAGAGAGATATTAGTTTTAAGAGAGATTTTTTTTAATTGAAGTATTATAGTTTCATTAATAGAAAAACTAATATAAGAAAAAAAACAGAAGATTTCGATTCATATACAATCACCCAGGCTTCACAGCAACTTGCATTAATTTCTTGAGCATTTAATTAGTATAAGTCAGAAACATAACATGACCTGACCTGGCATAATCTAATTACAAAAGATTTCTCAGATTAGACTTACAATTTGTCAACATCGTTTTTTTTCGGCAACAATCGGTGTGTACTGAATCCTGGATTTCCCATTTTTTTATTATTAAAATGTTTTTCCGTGAAAGTAATTTTAGGGTAAGGGGCACGACAAAAAAAAATGCTTTAATCTCGAAGAGTAAGACCTTGTTAATGCAAGACTCTCTATATCTGTCTTCCATCATTTAATCAATTCATTTTGGATAAAAAAAATGATTTTGATAGCAACAGTTCTTAGGACTGAGTATAAAAATTTTAAAATAGAAATGTTTATAAAAAAAGCCAACCCCTTAGAGTTTTTAATTAATTAAATGATAATGTGAATGTTTTTATTTTCGATCGATTTTGTAGTTTTAGTTGCATTAAGAGCACTGAATTCATTTTATTGTTAAATATGTAACACCCTTTTTTTAGATTTATATTTTTGCCATGGAAGCTCTGGTATGATATTAATGTATTGTTGAGATTGGTTTTCTGAGTTTCACAGAATTAACACTACGCCAATTTTAGGATATTAGAGCATTGTCTTTAGGGCGCTCCCGTGTCTCTTGCGTCTAAAATGATCGTTTTAAAATTAGGGCGCTCCAAAATTTGGGCGGGATCACCCTTACAGGTAAAAATGAGGGCGCTCCATCTGAGCGCCCTTGTTATCAATGATTTTTTTTTTAAAGTTTAGGGCGCTCCTCGGAGCGCCCTCGTTCCTGCATGAATTTTTTTTTAATTCTATATAATTGAGGGCGCCCAAGGGAGTGCCCTCTTTTATGTTCCCAAATTGTTTTTTTTTAATTCTCTCGAATAGAGGGCGCTCCCTGGAGCGCCATCCTTTATTTTTTTTTAATTTTTCAGGGCGCTTCCCAGGAGCGCCCTCCTCTGCATGATTATTTTTAAAATGTTGTGGGATATAGGGCGCTCCTTGGAGTGCCCTCTTTGTTTTTTTTTTAATTTTTCAGGGCGCTCTAGTGAGCGCCCTCTTTGATGTTCAAAATTAATCAAAAACATCTTATTTTCACTTCCAGACTCTTTTACTCATTTCTCCTTCTCCTTCCCGCGCGAGCTTCCTCGTTCTTTTCCTTTTCCTTCTCCCTTCCATGAGCTTCCTCGTTCTCCTTCTCTGTTCCTTCTCCTTCTTCCTCGTTCTCCTTCCCTTCCGCGAGCAGTGTCGCCCTTTTCCTTCCCTTCTCCATCTTCGTCCTTCTCCTTCCCTTCTTCGTCCGTGAGCTGTGCCCTTCTTCAGAGAGCCGCCGCGTCGTCCGTCTGTCAGCCGCCGCGTCTCCGTCTCCTAGTAGCCGCAGCAGCCGCGTCTCCGTCTCCAAGCAGCCGCAGTAGCCGCCATCAAGGAGAAGGCTAGGGTAAGTAAACCCTAAACCCTACTAGTGCTGTTTTTTTTTCAACATGTTTCTGCAACTTTTTTCTTCTACACACCTCATTTTTTCTGCTGTACCATGCTTTCTACAATTGTGTTTTTTGTTTCTGTTAATGTACACTTTTTTTGCCACCTGCACCATATGTTTATACACTTGTATGTTAGTATTCTTTGCAATTAGTTAGAATAGGATTATTAATATTTTTAAAATAATTAGTATTATTATGTAAATACTAATTTTGTTATATTGGATTATTATGTAAATATTTGAACAAATTGAAACTTCCATGTGTAATTTAGTGGTTATTTGAGCTTAATAACTATTATATTAGATTTTGAAATGTTATATAAATATATATTACTCATATTGATCTCTTTTGGACTGGTAGCTGGTGGTTTAGAGTTAAAGTTGTTTTTCCTTAATTTGGGAATGTTAAAGAAATAGATGAAATGCTGCTCAAATTTTTAGGACTACTAATTTTTATTACGAGTATATTTTTTGACTTGTTTTTTTCTTAAAGGTATTGTTTCCTAGCTGGTTATAATTCAACACTGCTTATTGGTGATTGACTTTAAACAGGTATATCCTTTATCATGTAATCATTTTTCTATCAACTATAATTTTTAGGTTATTTGTATATACATGCATTAACCTTAGTTTCTTGTTTAAGAATAAATTGTATATTATGACTGACATAATATACAATTTATTCTTAAATTGTCCATGGTTGGACAGTCTGGATTTGTAAATTCGTATTAAATATATTACTTTATAAATTGTATGTTTTTGGTCTAAGATTCATTTCAGTACGTTTTTCCTCTTCTTCTCTGAGTTCATGCATATATAACCTATGTGAAATATAACTCATAGGTTATGTTGTGTGTGCTTGGAGAACCAAGGGGAAATGCTGCTGAGATTTTCATAGACTAGGAACAATAGTCATAAAATAATGATACGAATTTGACAAATCTAGATAGGATAGGAACTCTCAACCTTTACTAGTTAGTATGTTAGGTGTTAATTAAGCATGTAGTTAGTCATTATATCTAAAGAATGTCATATATACTTTTCGAGTTAATTATAATGATTTCATGTTATGTTGATAGAATATGGATCGTTCTTGGATGTTTGCAAACCGTCTGACAAATGAGTATGAGGAAGGAGTGGAAATCTTTATAAAATTTGCCATTGACCATGCAACAAACCCTAGTAGAATTGTCTGCTCTTGTACGGAGTGTTTTTGTTCTAAGCGAGTTAGTGAAACAGAGTTGAGGGACCATCTCTTCTGTTTTGGAATTGATCAGAGTTACATATGCTGGACATTTCATGGTGAGATTAGGAGTGAACAAAGTGATATGAGAGAGAATAATGTCAATGTTGAACCTAGTGATGATGACTTTGGGATCGGGTGGGAGGATTGTGACAGAATTGATGAGATTCGAAAGGTGGTTGAAGAGGACCTCAGAGATATTGTCCCCAAATGTTTGATACCCTAGCCAGTGATGCTGAAAAGCCATTGTACAACGGGTGCACCAAGTACACAAGGTTATCAGTTGTGTTGAAGTTGTATAATTTAAAAGCAACAAATGGTTGGTCTGACAAGAGTTACTCACCTTGTTGAAGGAGATGTTACCGGAGGACAATGTGCTACCTAACAGAACATATGAGGCAAAGAATATGCTATGTTCTATTGGGATGAGCTATGAGAAGATACATGTTTGTCCCAATGATTGCATTTTGTTCAGAAATGAGCATGCATCATTAAGTGTGTGTCCTAAATGCAATTTGCCTCGTTATAAGAAAGAGACTACACCAGCAAAGGTGGTTTGGTATTTTCCCATAATACCAAGGTTTCGAAGGATGTATCGTAGTGCCATTGATGCAAGGAACTTAACTTGGCATGCAAATGAATGAATCAAGGATGGCATGTTGAGACATCCCGCTGATTCTCCGCAGTGGAGGAGGATTGATGATGAGTACCCTTCTTTTGGCGAGGAACCAAGAAATCTTCGCCTTGCTTTATCAATAGATGGAATGAATCCGCATGGTGTCCAATCTAGTAGTCATAGCACATGGCCTGTGGTATTGATAATATATAATCTACCTCCATGGCTGTGTATGAAGCGGAAATACATGATGTTATCTATGTTGATATCGGGACCCAGACAACCGGGGTAATGATATAGATGTGTACTTGGCACCATTGATTGAAGACTTGAGGCTATTGTGGGATACTGGAGTAGATGTCTATGATGGCTACAAAGAAGAATCTTTTCAGTTGAGGGCGATGCTGTTTGGAACGATAAATGATTTCCCGGCATATGGTAATTTGTCTGGCTATAGTGTAAAGGGTCAGTGTGCCTGTCCTGTTTGTGAAGGAAATACTACTTGGATGTGCTTGAATCATTGTAAGAAGAATGTATTCATGGGTCATCGTAAGTTTTTGCCTTTATCTCATCGTTATAGGGGATGGAAGAAATCATTCAATGGCAACACCGAAGAGGGTAGGGCTCCTTCTCCATTGACTGGTGAGCAGTTGTGGGAAAAGGTGGGTAACTTGACCAACAACTTTGGCAAACCTTTTGCCGCACAACTCGTTACCGGAGGTTGGAAAAAGAAGTCCATTTTTTTTAGTTGCCATATTGGAAGACATTGTTTGTTAGACATTTCCTTGGTGTGATGTATATAGAAAAAAATGTGTGCGAGAGTGTTATTGGCACGTTACTAAATGTCAAAGGCAAAACCAAGGGTGGGGTAAATGCCTGATGGGACTTGTTGGCAATGGGTATAAGGAAAGAATTGGTTCCAGACAAAAGGGGATCACGTACATATCTTCCCCCGGCGGCTTATACTCTTAGCAAGAAAGAAAAAGTAACTTTTTGCAAGTTTCTGCAGGGTGTCAAAGTTCCAGAGGGTTTTTCCTCTAACATTAGAAATCTAGTATCACTAAAAGAACAAAGATTGATAGGTGTCAAGTCTCATGATTGTCATGTTCTGATGGGTCATTTGCTTCCCGTTGCAATACGCTCCATTCTTCCAAATAAAGTGCGTGTTACAATAACTAAATTATGTCATTTCTTCAGAGCTATTTGTGGTAAGGTCATTGACCCTAGGAACCTGCCCATTTTGCAAAGGCAAATAGTGGTGACACTATGTGAGCTTGAAATGTATTTTCCTCCGTCTTTTTTTGACATAATGATTCATCTCACAGTTCACCTGGTTCGGGAGACTGAATTATGTGGACCAGCTTATATGAGATGGATGTACCCGGTTGAGCGATACATGAAGATATTAAAAGGGTATGTTAAGAATCGAAGTCGGCCTGAGGGTTGTATGATTGAAAGGTACATAGTTGAAGAAGCTGTTGAGTTTTGCACAGAATACCTTACTGGTGTCAACTCCATAGGGCTTACGGTCTCTAAACACAACAAAAGCTTAGAATTAGGAGGGATTGGGGCAAGCGAGGTCATAAGTATTCAAAGAGAGGAATGGGTTCAAGCACACCTTTATGTCTTGCATAATGATGATGAGGTAGAGCCGTATGTTGAAATTCACAAGGAAATACTTCGACACTCTAAAGAATATAGAAAGTTGAGTGGATTCCCGCAAGCACGGAGTAGGATTATACCTGATCCCATATGGTACCGCATTAAGGTAATATTGATCTCTTCTGGACATTTTGTTTCTTCATTACTAAGCGCGTAAGCATCACTTATTTTTAAATTAATTATACTTGTAGTGTCCTACCCAAACAAACAATGACGGTTGTGGGCTCTTCGTAATGCGTTATATCAAGGAGATCATTGCTCAAAACACACTCACAATACCTAAAGAGGTAATTATGACTTGTGATAGCAATTTACTTTTTTGAACCCTCATTCACTAGTTTATATACTGAAATCAATTTTTGCCTTTTACAGTACTTTGCTCAGTTCTGAAGCTCAACCTACACAACGGAGCAGCTTGATGAGGTTCGGGAAGAATGGGCAAACCATGTAGTTACCAGTTATTTGTAATTGATTTGTACATTATGAGGGTAAGTAAACATGTACATAATGTGAAAATGTTGAACAAAGTTGTATATTAATGACTTAACTGATGGGTTCAGAAGAGTAGATATGATCACTTTTCTTTTTGCAACTTGAAGAAGAGGCCTGCTTGTAATTTGTGCACATTTTCATATTACATTCCTGACTGGTTATCACTATTTGACTTATGAATTCTGGCTGCTGGTATGGATTTGTACAGATGTTTGATAAATTGGGAAATGTTGAATAAACAGAGTAAACTATGCCAAAAAAAAATTTAGTTTAGAAGACTAGAGTTCTTAAGCATATATATCAGATGCATGTATCTTTACCAATTGAGTTGATTATTGTGAGATGTCACGTGTTTTGGTTATTTCTATATAGTTGTATAGGTACTTCATACTTTCACCACACTTATAGCTTGCATAGGAAACTATTCATATTATGATAAGTTTGAATTCTTATTTGAAGTAGATATGTGTGTTGTTTACTAAGTGTTGTTCATAGAATGACTAAGTGTTTGAATGTTAAGGAATTAATATGCATGATTTTGAATTAAGCCATTGGGATCAGTCTGAAATAAGTATGCAGGTTAAAGTGGGTTAAAAAATAGAAAAATGAAAAAAATAAATAAATAAAAGGAGGGAGCTCCTTGGAGCGCCCTTGTTGTTAAAATATAAATAAAAAAAATGAAAAATAAAAATAAAAATAAAAGGAGGGCGCTCCTTGGAGCGCCCTTGTTTTAAGCAACCAGGGTCCTCGCTTAGAGCGCCCTCCATAAGTATGTCTTGTGCTTATGGAGGGCGCTCCAGTGTGCGCCCTTGTTGTTTAAAACAAGGGCGCTTCTATGTTTATAGGTGCACCCTCTTTTTGCTTCTGTCAGGGCGTTTCTCTGCACGTCCTCTTTTTAATGACCAAACAAGAGCAGATTCTATTAGTGCGCACGGAAGCGCCCTTTAATGCTGCACGGGGAGCGCCCTCGAAGGCCTTTTTTTGGCATAGTGTAAGGAAGAATTTTTGGAATTATCCAGTTTTTAGGGGAAACTCTGCCGAAATTCGGTAGGGAAGTATTAACTTTAATCACCTCAGTGTTAGTGAGTTTTTTTTATTAGATGGGGAATGGGAGAGAATTAAAAAAAATAGAGCCAAGGGGGTAGAAATGGAAAAGGAATTGGGGATTTTTTTAAAGGGCACTACAGCGCCCTTGTTCCTCCACCAGCGCACATCACATACAAGAAAGGAGAGCTTATAGTGCTGTGCGTTACAACTCACACTTTAATTAAAAGGGAGGAACCCTTGATTTGGGCGCACAACACCCGTCCTGTGCACCCAGTGCATGCTTAAGTGCGTGACTTTAAGCCAAGCACGAGAGTTTCGTTCATTTCGTCATTCCTTTCTTCTTCATCCGAGGTTAGAGAGAGGTCGAGGGCTTAGAGAGAGAAACCGCGAGGGTTAAGAAGGGAAGGGAGATTGAAGAAGAACTTTAACCTCTCAGGGCTTGGATCTCCTTCACTTAATTCCTCCTCCATCTACATACTCCCATTTTCTCATCCTCTTTTCTCTACTCAAGTGAGTGTGTTTACCACCCTCACTTCCCTTTTGTGTATTCTCTATAAATGCTCCCTATTCTCTTTTCCTTTGCTTGCATTGAATATTTATGTTGATTTGGGTTGATAATTGAGCTATGAGTTGCGTTGGGTGGTGGAAATGAATTGTTGAATCAAACCCTAGGGTAGAGGAAATTGGGGGTTTTTGCTATCTTTTAATTATTGATGATTGAACCTAAAATTAAATTGTATACTCATGTTATTATATGCTATGAGAATATTATCATGCTTATTCATGAATTATTTTGCTCATTTTGATGGAAACTTGAATTGGCCTTTGAGGTCTCACTGTAAAAATAAGAAATTGATTGTGGATCCTTGGCCTTCATGTGTAACTGAGGTGTTTGGGGCCTTGGATCTCATTGTGTAAAAGAGGACGACGGTCCCTGTTAGCCTGAGCTCAGTCTAGCCTTCACAGATAAGTGGGAAGACCCCTTGAGTGTTGGGTTAACACTTCATGTTTTAGATTACTTCTTTAATGTTATGTTTGCATGATTAATACCATGACTCCTGCTGATTGTTACCTGATACCTGTCGATATTCTCTCACTGTCTGTTTATACACAATCACTGGACTTTAGTCTCATTATACAAAATTTGTGTTTAGCTCCACGGGGTTCCAGGCCGGATGCATGAATGAATGGGAGGTTAAGATGTTTTGGACACTTTTGGGTTTATGGAGACTTGGAATATTTTAGTTGTTATATATGTATATATTAGGATGCTTTAGTTGTTGGATATGTACATATGACTTGCTTTTATTTTGTAATGGGATATAGTAATACATGTAGAGCCTAGATGGCATGGTTATAATTGTTACAGGAGGCATGTATCATTGTATCCCATTTAGATGGAGTTTTTCGTTGTATTTTTGTTGGATGCTTGGATTGGCAATAACTAGTTAATTATGTTTGACTATTGGTTTCTTGCTTATGTAATGTGTGGATTACCTAAGCGTTGAGTTGTTGCTTGTGATACTTAAATGAGCGAAATAATTTTCCAAATTGGTTAAATCGTGCTTCCAACAGACACTGTTTTCAAATTAAGAAAATTAGGACGTTACAAAATATTTTATTAAATATCTTATTAACATACTACATTGATTATTCTAGTACTTAAAAAAATAATATTTCTAAAATTCTCAAACATTAAATACTTTTATTTCTTGTATATATAATACCTTACCGTTTTGAAATAGAAATGTGCTTAAAAGGCTCGATCGCATAAAGACATCAGCCTCTATACTTTTTGTGGCCAATTAAAAGATACGCTATGGATATGTTTGTGAGTTGAAGAGAAGAAAAGAGAAAGAGAAGATTTAGGAGGAAATGGAGGGAGAGGGAGGAGAGAAAGACTTTGTAAATTATTAAATGAGAGAGGAAGAACTTCTTAAAAATTTTCCCTTCCTTCCATTTCTCTATTCATCTTTATTTTCCAATTCACAGACATTCTAAAAATACAAAAACCAATTTAGAATGTATATTTACTTGACGAATCAATAGCATTACCTTTTGAAGTATATATTTAAGAATTTAATAACTATAAATGTTGTCAGTATAAAAAGATTTTACACAGACATTCAACAATGTGTTGTCACATTATTTAATGAACATGACATCTTATGTATTATTAAATTAATTAAATATGTCTGTGTAAAATTTACATTAACAATAATTTAATTGTTATTCAAAGAAGAATTATGTTGTTAATTAAGATGACTATGTAACCCTCAAATTGGTCTCTGAAATATTTGGGATTGATCACATTAATTCTTGAAAAATGAAAAAGTCATTCAATTTAGTCTTTTAGGGACTAAATTGACATTTAAAAAGATCTTTCAAAGACTAATTAAAGTGAACGACTACTTTTCATTTTTTAATGACTATATATAATAACTACTTTTCATTTTTCCAAAATGAAAATACAATTTTTTTTAAGGATTAATATAATCGACTCCAACTATTTCAAAGGACTAAAATAAGGGTTTACTCGTATAGTTGCTATTCAATGATGGTGGGGAGGCAGATAAATACCGTAGTTACTTTAGAAACATATATAGAATCTCTTATGTGATATATAATTATGCGATTTGAATTATATATTTAATTGTGTAATCTACAGAGCTACAGCTAGCTTAGCCGGATGCGTTTGTGACTTCTCATTCAATTGTATAAAAATTATAGTATATGGTGTCTAAAATCGACAGTTTTAACTACAAATGAACAAACAGCAATTAATGCATAACCCTCACCTTGCAAATAAAGTCGTTGATATTACACAGCTAATGAGGATTATGCATGCTTATAATGAGACAAACTTGCCTTGATACACATGTAATATAGTGTATTAAGGAAGAAGGAATCATAATTTATTTATTTAAGTTAGACTCTTGGCTAACAAAATAAATCATTAATTGATACTACAGTTCACTTGGGTAGAGAGATGAACCTAGACTTCAACTCTATGCTATTGCAATTAATAAATTAAATTGGGATTTGCCTTTAAATTTAGTTTTCGCTTTGTATCTCTTTGCTGGTACCATAGTTTTCCTTTTTTTTTTCCAATAAGAAGTTTATGATGATTAATTGATAATATAGTTGGAGTTATACTACATTTAGATAATCAATATTCCTTGTAAAATAATAGTACCACCTCATTTCATTACTTGTACGGTACATATATGCGCAATCTCAGTAGTGACGTGCTATTTGATTTAGGTAGCGTTTGCTAGTGGAACGATACAAAACGGAACGGAACAGAATGGAATGGAACAAAATAATAATGTATGTATAGTCATGTTTGGTATCAATAGAACAGAACGGAACCATGTGTTTATTCAGTGTTTGGTGCTTGTTGAACAGAACAGAACACCATGTTTAATTACATATATATCCCTATCATGTTTTAATGTTTGGTTGAGTATAAAAACTAAACTGAACAGAATATAACATTTTTCACATTTTTTATTTTATGACCATTATTATATAATATTCTTAAAAGTTATTAATATCTTATTATTTATTATTTATATTTTATAAAATATTTTATAATTATTTTCTAAATACGTAATACAAAATATTTGATAAAATATAATTATAAAATATAATTAACTAAATATATTGTTATTACTATATAAAAAAAAACGAAAAATGTTCCGTTAAGCCTATACTGAAAAACCAAAATAAAATTAGACAACAAATTCAATAGTCACACAAACCAAATTTACTAAAAACGTTGATATATCAACGTTGATTAATGTGTGTGTATGTATATATATGTATATGTATGTATATATATGTGTGATACTATATATATATCAAAGTGATTTGAATGGTCCAAATCCTCTTTATTTGGTGGGGAAAGACCAGTAATTCAAATGATGTAAATAGCAAAGCACAATAATTCAAATGATGCAAATAGCAAACAAAAGAGAAAAAAAATGCTTTGTCCTTGTATGGAGCAGAGCAGGACTAGTGCAGGGAAAGTGAAAAAGGAGCAGCAAAACAATACTGCAGTGCAAAAAAGGATTGCGACAAGGATTTTGGTTTTTAGTTGTGTGTGCCGTGAAAGAGTTATAAAGATAAGGAGTGTAATTTTGTCATAAAAATGTTTAATAAAATGTCCTGTTCCGTTCCAGTTGGTTCCACCTTTTTTCAGGGAAAAAAGTGTTCCACTATTTTAATCATGTATCTTGTTCTGTTCTCCCTTTTAATTTCATCAAACAGGAACAAAACTCATATGTCACGTTCTGTAGTGTTTACCAAAAGCTACCTTAGGGCCTGTTTGGTTGCGAAAACATTTCCTGTTTCCATTGCCCGTTTTCACTCTGTTTCCTGATTCTGAAATTTTAACAAAGGAAAAAACTGGAAATGCTGGAAACAACAAATTTTTGTTTCCAGCATTTCCAGTTTTTCCTTTGTAAAATTTCAAGAAACAGTAAACATAAAATGAAAATAGGAAACGAAATGCAAACCAAACAGGCCCTATTTTCAACACACAGACCATGTTATTGATAACAATCATTGATCAACTTATCAATATCCAAGCTAGATTTCCCATTGTTTTATTAATTATAAAAATAAGAAATACTTAAGAACATTACATTTGACAACTTAAATATATTACTCCATCGACGTTGTAAGGTTGTAGTATAAAAGTTAAGAAGTGTCATGAATATTTTAAATTTTATAAAAATTATTAATAATTTCTTATTATATTTTTTATCTTTCATATTAAAAATACATCATTTAAAAAATACACATTACATTAATTCATTAATCAGGGTGGAATTAAAAAACATTTAATAGTGTATTGGTATTATAAAATGATAATTAAAATGAGACAGATAAAATGCTAAACGTCAAACAATTGGACGGAGGGAGTACTTTAGTCTCAGTTAAGGCTGTATTACCAGGGGTAATCCTGTTCAGAGTTTAGTCACAGCTAAGGCTCTTCACCCCTCCCTAAGAGTATGTTTATAAGTTTAAATCTTATTTTAATCATTGCACACAAAACAATATTATTTATTAATTATTATTTTAAATAATTTAATACATTAAAGTTCATGCAAATATTTCTTTATTTTATCAGCTGGTTAGGATTGTTCCAGCTTAATCAATGGTCTCGAGTTCAAGTCTGCCAGGTATGCAGTTGCAAAAGTCCTACCCGACTCGAACAACATTGTCTCTCATCAAAAAATACTTGTGGACTTAAAAAAATATATTTCTTTATTTATAAAAATACTTATATATGTGTTGGATTCCCCTATATAAAAAAATTCAAATGGAATATCCGTGGTTTTTATGACAGTTGGTTTTCCTACGTACAATTATTATTGACTAAAATATGAGGTTGAGTTTTTTTAAGGAGAGTGATAATATGTGCCTTAAAAAATTAAAAATATTTTTTTTGAATGGATTGTATTTAATATTTAAATTTAATATTATAAACACAATTAATATCTTTATTTCCAATAAAGATATATCTATAAAAATTCTTAACCAATGTCCTTAGATAACTTCTAGTATAACCCTTATTTTTTCAGAAGACTTAGATTAATTATGAAAGAGACACATACAAATTACAGATGTATACAACGTATAACAACACAAAGTCAACGAATTACCTTAAAATTAAGAAATGAGAAATATATTTCCTTAAAATGTAAATAGAGTAATGATCTGTTGACTTTGATTTGTTGCTTTATTTAGAGTTATAATATAATTTATACAAAAAAAAAAATCATAATTTCAATATATTTTTTGGTAAAAAAGGAGTGCTGGCCACCAAAAAGCCCAACACTTTACATCAAGGACTAACCCAATACTCTGTACACACAAGGAAACTCATATGGATCCAAAACTATATAAATTCATACTTCATTAATATCCATGATGCAACATGAATTATGTGACGGTTGGGAGAATTCTCTTTTGTACCATTCAATGATCATGATTCATGATTGACCTTGTGGAGGAGTTTTTGTGTATATAAGATTTGTAAACAAAAAATACGTATAGTTTTATTTATTTTAAGAAAAACCCAGGATGCATCCAAATTTGACTTTTATTACCAAAAACATTTATCTATAAGAGAAAAATTTGAAGAAAATTGAGAATTGTATATTGATTGAGATTTGCTATTTTACTTATTTAAAATGGTAGAGAAATACGGAGAAGTTTTCAAAAGCTTACGAAATAAGTTTCATATAATAAAATAAAATAGAGTGGAAGGTGAAATTTTCAATGATGAGTTTTTTTTTCCTACAAGTTCTGATATTTCAAAATGTAATTCATTGTTAAAAAAATTCTCTTTCTTAAGAGCATACCAAACTCCAAAAAATCAAGGAACATTTGGCTATCCTGATTTAACCAATAATTTCGAGTTCTAATCTTAGATATACAATTGCTTTAAATATTTGAAGAAAAAGTTTTTTCCCTAGCTATAATAATTTTATTTGATTTGAACATGATTGTCTCTTAAAAAAATATGTGTTCTGCACCAAAAATAACAAGAAAAAAAGGCACGTAGGTGAAAGATGAAAACAGAAAGATGAAAGCTGAGATTTTGGTCTATAAAAATTGAAGGTCCATTCACCCAATCATCCTTACACAATAGAATATAGATGAGGTCACGTAGCTTATATGTCTATCTTATTAAATGAGGTCCCATAGTTTATATGGATTTAATTTTAATTTCAAATGTCAACGCCAACAATCAAGCCATTACATATAAAATAAAAAAGTATGCCAAAATTTCAATACAAATTTAAAAATCCGGATCCATAGGTCTTGAGAAAAATCTAACAGCAGCTCAAAGAAAAGTCTCAGAAGAATGTAAAGAACACAGAGTTCGTTTGGTTTAGTAGCTATGAATACTAAGAATCAATTCCGGTGTAACTAATTTTAAATCATTTTTATTCAACATCATTTATAAATTAAAAATAATTTATTTTCTGTCAATTCTATAAGTTTATTAAAATTAAATCAAAAGGACACATAGTACCACAAGATTGCCAAGTTTTTGCAGCCCAATTAATACGTCACTCTGAAGTCTCACTGTTTGTGATTCATGGGAACGCTGTTTCCTTCTTATGACCAAAATTAATTTGAGTGGTTGGTTGCAGGTACGACTACGAAATTGTCAGCACCTCAATTATAAAGTTTTAATAGTGTGAATGCTCCATAAGAATCATGTAAGATAAATTGTCAGCACCTCCATTAGAATTGAAATGTACAGATACTAAACATTTCAAAATATAATGTTCTTTGTTGACAAAAGATTAGTGAAATGAAAATAAATGTTATAGAACTATTATGGTGTCTTTGTTTGGTCAAGGAAATGGAACTATTGTGGTGTCTAAATGTTCATCGAATTTCTTTTAGGGCGTGTTTGTGAATTTTGAGACGAGGGAAAAGAAAAGATTGGAGAAAGAAGGGAGGGGAAAAGGAGATATATACTTTATAAAATACTCAAACTCATAATCACAGAAGAGGGAAGGACTTCCAATAAACTATTCTCTTCCCTCTTTTCCCTTCCAAAATTCAACTTACAAACATACCCTTAAAAAAAATCACTAATCTGAGTTTTTTTGGTCAAGCACTAAATCTGAGATGTCAACCTAAAACATGAACTTGGACTTTGGATCATATCACGGCCGGCAAGCCCATCATTTGGACAAACAGATGAAGGTAGTCATTTGTTTTGTACAAATTAAATAGTGGCCTTCTTCTAATAATCATAACTAATATGAAGTAGATTGTCAAAAGCAGTCACCGGAGAAATTCTTCTAATCATAACAAAGATGAAGGAGATTGTAAAAAAAACGAAGTCACTGAAGAAACCTTCTCGTTTTCGAATCAGCTTTTACCATATGTTATTTTCGGATAATATTATCATTGGATTTAAATATTCTAAAGTGAGAGATGCATAAAGTGTGAAAATATAATCATTGATTAAAATTCATAATTTGTTATACAATTATACATATTTTATTACGATCTCAATAGTTTAAATTCTAAATTCTTTTTTTTAAGAAAGAATGGTAGGAAGAAAATGACACGTTCAATCCTATCGGGTAAGGCGCCATTGGCATGTTGAAGAGATTAAGAGTGTGTTTGACAAGGCAAATAAGCTAGCTACTAGCTTATTTGACTAGCTTATAAGCTAGTTTGACCAACACAAAAATGTTTGGTAACGCAACTCAAAGTAGCTTATTTTAGGAGCTTCTAGCTTATAAGCTATAAGCTACTTTAGCTAGCTTATAGCTTGTAGCTTATTTAATTTTCTTCCATTATTATCCCTTATATTTTAATACATTTCTCTTATTATCCTTCATTTTTTTAGGCTTAAATATGTTTTTGGTCCCTCTAAATACAACGTTTTCATTTTGGTCCCCCTAAAATATTTTTTATCTTTTAGTCCCCCTAAAATTTTTTCTTTTCAAAGTAGTCCTCGCCATTAGATCAGTTAACAGAGTGCTGACGTGTCTGTTAACTCCTATGCTGACCTGTCCTTCTCACCATATTGTGGCAGCCACTGGGTAAATTGATTTGTTTAATAATTGATTTTATTAATTAAAAACGTTTCAAAAATAAAATCAAACTTCTCCAAAAATTTCGCATTCCCCTGCTGTAAAGAAACCTCCAAACAACCCAGTTGTTGTTGTTCGTTCCCCTCAGAACAGGATCTGGCAGAGGAAGTTTGTGGTGGCAAAGAAGAAGAACAACCCCAACAAGAAACAGAAGTGGTTTCGTGCTCGTGCAAAGACAGTGGTTTTCGCAACAAGTGTGACATCCCGCTAAGTAAGACTTTAATTCATAGGAATATCATAACTGAAAGTAGAATGAAGAAAAGAATAGGTACAGGAAAGCTTAAGAGGCAAAAACTAAGGTTGTAGCTTGATTTTGGTTTTAAGCCTAATGACCTTGGTGCACTAAATTGCAAATATGTAGAGTTGTAGATGTCCGATTGAGGTGATTCAACTCTCATTAGAAAGCTTATTTCCGGGGCTTCAGTTTGATAGGTTATATTAGGGTTCTGATGAAAATCGCGCCTTCAAACAGACTCATTTTCGCTTAAGAGAATTAAATTCGCTTAAGCGAAAAACAGAGTCTTTTTGGGGTGCTCTCTGGAAAGAATTCGCTTAAGCGAATGGAATTCGCTTAAGCGAATTTATCGGGGAAGAAACCAAATTTTAGAGACTCGCTTAAGCGAATTTTTTAGCTTAAGCGAGTGGCACGTTACTGCACCACTTAAAAACACCCCCTGGACGGTTTTCAGTCAGTTTCCTCCCGTTTCTTCACATTTTTCAGAGAGAGATAGAGTGGTTCTAGTGAGAGAAAGTCCCAGCGAAGGCCAAGAACGATTTCTACTCATCAAGAACGAGTCTTGCATCAATCTTTCCCTATCAAGGCACCCTTTCCTCGTTCTTTCTCGTTCTCTCTCTCTTTTTTTCTTTCTTTCTTTCTTTTTTTTTCCGACTCAACAGGTGGGTGTGACCTCTCACTTGTTTGTACTGATTGTTCTCACAGCAATGTTCCCCATTCTTTTTCCCCTTTCTCTCTCATGGAATGATGATATATGTATGGTATGAATATAGGAAATATGAATGCATTGATAATTATTTGTATCGAATTGCCAAAACCATAGGATAGATGACTTGGATGATTATGTATGATGACTTGGATGATTATGTATGATGAACTTTGATTGGGTATTCTAAGATCATGGCCTTTGGCCGTCACCGCTATGGAATTATGAATTTAAGAATCACAGTCATGGATTATGAGTTGAGATATGATGATGTATTATGAACCTTGAATATTTTATTATGGAATCATGGGCCTTTGGCCATCACAGTCATGAATGATGAATTAAGTTATCACAAGGCTTTAGCCATCACAGTGCCTTCGGGCTATCACAGGGTCATGACCGTCACAGTCACAGGCCTTCGGCAAATTATTTAAGAAAGACGGGGTAACCACATCAAACTCATGGCCAAGAGGGAGATGGGGTCCCCAACCCAGAATGAAAATTAAACATTATTTAAGACTTAATCATAGGTAGCCCTGGACGACGGTCTTGGTTACTGGCCGAGCGCTCATCACAGTCACGTTACAGAGAAAACCCCGGGTGTCGGGTAATAACACCTCATAGTCATGCATTGCATCATAATCATTGATTTCCAATACGTTCAATTATGTGTAATTCTCCATTATGTTTCTTGAAATTAATATGATGCTATGGTGGTTCTTGGTTGTTTTCCCCCACACTGCACACTGGTTACGCTCACTGGGACCTAGTCTCATCCCACGCTACGGGAACTATATTTCAGTTGTGCAGGATGAGTTTCCGGATCAGGACGAGTAGTAGGATACATGAAGTACCACATATTAGACTTTGATTTCTTATTATCGTTATTAATGTGCTTAGGACTACCGTAGTCCTTTGTTTCGTCGTTCCCTAGAATTACTATGTTAATTTTAATGCATTGTATTGGAGCCTTGATGGCAACTATGTTGTATTTTTCTATGTTTATTCATGTAATGTGGAGCTTGGGTAATGGTTGGATTACACAAGCGATTATGTTTTATTTTGATACGCGAAATTGACGAATTAATTTATAAGTTTGGAAATAGTGCTCCCAACAGGCATTATTCTGAATTTAGAAATTAGGACGTTACAACAAGTGTGTTTGTGTAGCTATCAGAATCATAGGGCTTCCCAGGAAGAGTTTTTCTTCAAAGAGAAGAATGAAGAAAAAGAAGAAGAGAAAAAAACTGAGAATGCTCTTGAAGAGGTAATTTAAGCGAGTTTGATAATCCATGACCTTGGAAATGAGGAAAGAAGAACAGTGGAAGAAGAAGGTGGTTGTGTAGTGGAGGGTAGTGCCATGGTGAAATGTAGGAGGGAGAGGTTGTTGGAAGAGGCAAGGAATAGTGTTCCTGAAAATGGGTCAGGGGGAGTGATGCATTTGGTGAAGGCCTTTGAGAGGCTTCTCTCTATACCTAAAGACAAGGATTAGAAGGAGAACAAGGAGGAGGAGGAGGAGGAGCAATTTCATCAAATGAAGAGAATGATAAGAAGAACAAGGTGATGAAATGGGCATTACCAGGATTGTAATTGCAGCAACCTCCTAAGCCACTTGAAACTGAGGTTTCTGGTTCTTCTTTGTTCTGCTGCGATTCAGAGTTGATTTTGACATCAGAGAGCCTTGGATTGGATAAACGATTTTAATTTCTTCTTCTTGGGATTGTAGCCGTGGAAGGTTGAGTTTTGACTTTGAGCACCACAAGAATTGGAGAAGACGGAGAATTGGAGAAGACGAACGCGTTTTGGTTGGAGAAGTTTGATTTTATTTTTGAAACGTTTTTAATTAATAAAATCAATTATTAAACAAATCAATTTACACAGTGGCTGCCACATATGAGTGAGAAGGACAGGCCAGCATAGAAGTTACGGACACGTCAGTACTCTGTTAACTGATCTAACAGTGAGGACTTTTCTGAAAAGAAAAAATTTTATGGGACTAAAAGTAAAAGAATTTAGGGGGACCAAAATGAAAACGCGTGTATTTTAGAGGGACCAAAAACATATTTAAGCCTTTTTTATTTATTATTATCTATTTTCAATTTTATAAGACAAAAAGCTTTCTTTTTCCTCCTCTTTTTCCTCTTGCAACCCTCTAAACACTCTTTCTCTTATTTATATATAATCCATTGCTTTTTTTTATAAAATGTGTATTTTTTTCTCTTAACAAGGTTTTTTTTCTGTAATAAAACAAAAAGAGACAAGCAAAAAAAAAAAAAAAATGAATTAAACTTGCAAATATGAGTCTTATCAGCAAACAGTTTTTTTATGCAGCTATCAGCAAGCAGTTGCGAAAATAAAATCTACACGAGGCCCAAAATTGATTTGAATAGATATTATTTAAAATAGATTCAACAAGGCATGTCCGTAAACAAAAAATATACAAGGCATAAAAATTGAGATAGGTGCAGGGTATATGTCTCTAATAGACAATTATTAGCTTTGTAAATGTTATCATTATATATACCTTTGTAAATCTCTCTTTCTTAATTTTGTAATATTATTATTATAAACCTATGTAATCTATTAATATATATAACATTATCACTTAATTATATGTCTAAATTAATTTAATTTATTAAAATAAAAAATTAATATAAAAATTCATATTTTAGATATAGATATATAAAAGTAATTTAAAAAATAAAGAATTAATTAAATTTTTATTTTCTTTTTACTAATTTGAAATATTTTATATTATACTATTTATTTATCAATTTCACTTTTTAATTAATTTTTTATTATTAAAAAATAATAAAAATAATTATTTTTAAATAAAATCTAAATTATAATTACATAACAATATATTTTTGTCTAGAAACACAATAGAATTTATATAATAAAACTTATGTAGATATGTCCTTTGTGTCATTTACATTTATCAATTAGCTTATCAGTCTGTTCTACCAAACCACTTCTAATTCAATAAGCTAGCTTATCACTCGGAGCTTATAAGTTAGGAGCTTATCAGCTAGCAGCTAGCTTATCAGCTACCAGCTAGCTTATCAGCTAGTTTTGCCAAACACACACCTAAGAGAGGCACAACCAGAGAATTATTTGACAAATCTAAACCGCATGAAGTTTTACTCAGTATTAACTACTCAACTATCCTCTAAAATGCATCTTTGTAATTTAAAGGAGTCCAATCCTCCATCATTTACTTTTTCTTATTCAGTATCATAAAAATGTAAACTACTTTTTTTTGGTGATGAAATTGTAAACTACTTCTTGTTGGGTACTTGGGTTCTGTTGGGATTTGATTTTCAATTATTTCGAATCCCTCAAGTGATAACAATATGATGTCATTTCGAATTTACAGAAGAAGGTTATATACCTTATTTCGAATTTTGTAATAAGTCTATCGACTTAGAGAATTTGAGGAAAAGTTAATACAAAGACTTTAGAAATTTGAGAAAGAAGGTAATTGTGAAACTCGAATACTCAAGGAAAAGTACATAAGAGGTATTCCAAAAAGGGAAAGGGAAATTCTTTCATTCATGTTCCAAATTCGAATTACATGTGTTCGATACAATGGAGATACATTTAGAAAAAAACTATTCTAAGTCCCTAAAACATTAGAAAGGAAACTATCCTAAACTAGGATGAGCACTTGACTCATGCCTAACATGCATCCTTATCATCATCCTTCCCCACAAGCTTTAATAGAGCCAGCACAAGAGAATTCTTTCTTCAATCTGTTGAACCACCTTGACCTGTGGTAAGAAATCAAGGTCAGTATGGGGACTAATAAGTAGATTCATTTATTATGTAAATGAACCTATATTTGGCTATTACGTACAACCCAAAAGAAAACTTTTCGAAAAGAAGGTTAGAAAAGCTAATAGCTTGGCTATTTCGTCAATCTCATCGAAATTGAAATCATTCCAGATTAGATTATACGCAATAGCCAAAGGGATTAACTTCTTCATATTCTTTGAAAAGATTCTTTAGAAAATTCAGAAAAGAAAGAAGAAAAGATGGAGAATTATGAAAGGATTGTGTAAAGGCACTCCTATTTATAGGAGTAAAAAGAGTAAAAGCCAATTAATGTGCCATTGCTAACGTCCAATGAGAAAAGTCACATATGCAAATTGAAAGGACGTGGCCGGTGGTCTTCACAATCTTTGGAATGACCATTAAGATATGCTACATGGCATAAAGAAATAAAGTCAAATCTCGAAGTAGTTTCTTTGAATTCGAGAAATTTGAAGATATAGTATCAAGATCAGAGAAATGATTTCGAGAAATCAGAAAGCAGGAGTTCGAGAAACAGAGAATGATTTCGAAGAAAGATAGAAGATTCGAGAAAACAGAAGACAACTTCGAGAAATTAGAAGATAAGATTTCGAGAAGACAGAAGACACCAAGACAACAGTTAATGGAAGTTATATAAGACAAAGACAGGTGTCATTAAGTTAGTGGTTGATTTCAAAGATTGTAAACCGTTTCTGGATAGCAGAAAACGTGGCAAGCATCTACGCGTGCCAACAACATAAGGTTGTGATGTGTCAAACATGCATTAGTTAGCCGTTAGGATTAGGAATCTATAAATAGAAACCCACAATGTAATAGAGGTTGGCAAACACTCATACTCCTACTCTCTTAAACACCTTACAAGTGATCACCTTACAAGTCCGATCACTGCGACGAAACAGGTTACAAAGGGAAGCAAGTATGTGATGAACCTATCCATTTTTATCTTAATGCATGTTGTTCTTATAATCGTTTTCTTTTCTTTGTTTACATTCTGCAATTACTTTCTGCAATTCTTCTTTGCTTTACATTTATTTGAGACTTTCATTGACTTCTTTGAAAAATTACAAATATCTTGAAACTTGATAAAATTCTGGATCAAGTAAATTTTATTCTTGTTTGAAATAAAGTTTGATAGAATTCTGAATCAAGCTTTGAAAAACTTATCACTTCTGGATTTTAGACAAAACCATAACAATTGATTTGGTGGTGATTCTGTACCAATCAACAAATTTTCCAGAAAATTTAACTTTGAAAAATCTAAACACCATAAACCTACTTTTTTAAAAGAGTCCCGTAAGAGGATTTGATTCTAATCCCCAGATTGCTCGTAGAATCAAAGTGTTAAAATTCATTCTTTTCGAATCTGAATTTTTCACCACAAACAGGTTCATAATGTGAAATATATATTTTTTTTAATTTCCATATGTACTTGGATTCTCTCCAAGCATCCAACCTCTCTAATAATACTAGTTATTAATAGTTAGGAATTAATTCTCTATGTTATACTCCATTCAGTACTTTTTATAAGGTATCATTTTGAAGATATTGACGGTCCCTTTTATAAGACACTTGATAATCTCTATGAAACATTTAATTTTTTTCCCTAATTTACCCTTATTAAATTGTTCCATCATGTATTTTGCTAATTGTTCATTAACGAGGTATTATATATATGTTACATAGGTGACCAAGAGAGAGAGTTAGACCTTTGCACTTTTCCATATACATTTGTGTGTTCCAATACAATTGATAGTGAGAATAGTATACTATATTTAGTGCATAATTTAATCTCAATTGTTTAGTGAGAGAATATACTAATAATATTAAATAGGGGTAAAAATGGAATGTTGTATTATTTTTCATGAAACCAATAAAATTAACCACTTAAACCACTTTCCTTGGTCTGTGTAATTCGGTTAGGGGTGCCTTATAGAAAGGACCGGAGGGAGTATTTTTTAGACCTCACTCTGGAGAGTGGACAATGAGCTCATTCTCCACCTCTCCCTGTCATTAATCCACATATCATTTATTTCCTAAAACAGAGAATTTCACAACATGTGTAATACACCTCATTTTCAGTGAATATTGCTCCTCTCAGATGAATGAGATAAACATTTTTTTTCTAAAAAAACACTACTACGATTTCTCATTCCAATAATTCTCCACCGATTTCTACTTCCCATAAAAATATAAGCTTTAATAAATCTATAATTTGTCTCTTACAATCTTTGAAAAGGTTTCATTTTCTCCTTCCTTTAATTTCTCACTTCATATTCTCGACTGATCTTCAATAAATCAGATATAATTTGTAAAAAAAATCAATAAATATATACAATTTATCTCTCAGAATATAATCTCTATATACACTCATATTTTTCTCACCAAATTAATCTTTAGTTTTAAATGTTATCTTATCATCTCTAAATAAAGAAAAATAGAAAGATAATATAAAAAGGAAAAAGGAAAAGTTAAACTTAATTTTGTTTTTTTTTTTGTAATACCACAGGTATCCTCCACGGGAGGCAATCCTGTTCGAGTCGGGTAGGACCTATATGGGCGGCAAAGCTCTCCCTCCGAGTATTTAACACAACTGCATACCCAAGGCTCGAACTCGAGACCGCTCGTTAAGCTGGAACAGTCCCTTACCAGCTGATCCACGTGCTCGGTGGTAAACTTAATTTGTTTGACAGAACGTAAATATAAACAGTGAAAGAATTATAAAGAGATAATAACTACATAATTATATAAATGTTTTGGGGGCAAATTAATATTTAATAATAAAATATTTTATGTAGGATCTATATAACTCACAAAAAAAATGATTTAATTTCTCACTTTCTCACAATATCCAAATCCACGTTGATTTGATTTTTCATTTCATATTATGGAAATAGTGTGTAAATATACACAAATAAAAACCTTCACCTTCTTATTCTCTCTAAAAGTTGTCATCTTTTGCAAATGTTTAGTAGTGTTTACGATTTTGATTTTTATGAGGGCGGGTCTGATATTTTAAAAAATGTTTGATATTTATCCTCGATTTTATGAGTTTTCTGTGTTATTTTTAATATTCTATGTTATAATTTTTGTTCTTGATTTGGAACCTATATAATTTTTTGGAGAGAGGTGACAATTTATTATGACCACAGTGTGCAGATATACACAAAATAAAAATCCCCTCCTCCTTATATCTGAAAGTGCTCGTGCTCGTCTTTTGCAAAAATGTTCGATTTTGATCTTTTGAGAGTGGGTCTATTTTTTTATAATGTTGGTATTACATGTCATAATTGTTGTTCTTGATTTGGAACGTGAATAGTTTATTTGAGCATTGACAATCTCATTTTTTTTCTAATTGTTTCACAAATTATTTAACATAATTTTTTTTGCTTAGGAAAGAGGATATTAATAAGAGATAATGGGTACTCCAACATGAATAAAATACAAAATGTTTTTCCGGGTATGAGAACTAAAAATAAACACAAAATGAGAAAAGAATAAATGTCGAGAGTGAGATTTGAACCCTTATTTAACATAACTAATAAACAACAAATAAAAAAAATAAACGAGTGTAATTATTATGAATTATAAATTAACATTTCTACATAATATATATATATTATTATAATAACAAATTTTTAATTAAAAATTTTATAAGGTTTATTCTTTTTTTTTCTAGAATTAATGATCATGTGGATTGCATGGGCTAACATACATTTTATTTGATCTTTAATTTCTTCAATTTTATGATTTAAAGAATTGTCCATTTAATTCTCTTACATTATACTTTTGGTTAGGTATACATAACATATAGGACAATCTTAAATAGGACAACTTTATTTTTCTAATTGTACTTTTTCTAATTTTATACTATAAATATGTATACACTCTATTTAAATAAAATAAGATTTACAAATAAGACAATCTTATTTTTTTAATTGTTTGATGAATTTATTTAACATAACTAAAAGATAATAAATAAAAATAATAATGGATGTAATTACTATACATTAAACTTTCTACAGTAATTATATTGGTATAGTAAATAATTTTAAATAAAATTTTATTTATATTAAGTTCTATTAAAAATGAACAACCGTTCATTGCATAAGCTAACGCACCAGTTAATTATCAATCTATCTGTGAAACCTTGATCTTCTTGAGTGTTTCCAGTAGTATCTAGTCCCTCTCTAAATGCAAAATCCAGTAACCATCATTAAAAATACTAAATAAATTAAATATAGTTATTAGTATCACAGAATATCAGAATCCATGATACTTCCGTAGATAAGTTTAAGGCATAATCAATATGTACAAAGATGATTTGTGAAATAAAAAATAATATCGTGTGAGATATGTGACGTTTCAAGAATCCAGTTCTGTCTTAGTTTAAGCCTAAACCCCATTTGATTCATTTGAAACAATTGAAAAAATAAGAGAGCATTTGTATTATGTGTCGATTAAACAATAAAAAAGAATATGGCGACAAAGATATGAACTTAGTATTGAGTTGTACTAGCACCAAAAGTGTCCCATAAATCTATGCTTAAAGGGACTTCTTTATGCACTATTGCCATGCTTTGATTTTACAACATATCTTTCCCATCCAAATGAAACAAGCTAACCCTGGGATTGGTTCAGCGGAGGGGGCTGATCCAAGCTTAACCAAGGTCGGGGTCGGCGGTGGATACCCTAGTCAAGTAAAAAAAAAAATGAAACAAGCTACTTCATTAGTTACTTTAATAGTGCTTTCAGTATAACTTTTTAGTTCTTGGTTTCACTTGGTTTAATTGCAGACAAATGTAAGAGGAAAAGTGAAAATGCTTAAAATCTTGAGAATAATCAAAATTAATTCCAAATAATTAATTTTAAATTACTTCCGTTTAACATGCTTCATAAATCATCTATCATTCTTTTTTACCATTGATTCTATAAATCTATCAAAATTAATTCTACCAAACTGTAAACCAACTCATCCTATGTCAAAGCGAAGTCCAATTTATCATTGATGCTTGTTATCCAATGAAAGCAATAAACAAAGAAAACAAAAAGGCTAAGTTCATTTCATTTCATTAGTTCTATAAGCAAAATTGAGCACTTTATTGACAGGTTACATAATAAGTTGCCTTAAGAAAATATCACTTACTTACTACCTCAAGTACACACCTTATGCAACAATTAATTCAAAGCTCCTGGCTTTTGGAGCCTCAAAGAACTATAACTTAGATTAGAAGTACTTTTTCTTAACCAGAAACATTAACAGAAGGGAGCAACTAAATTGTATAGACCAGCTTTGTTTGTAGCATTAGCTACACTGAAATTTCCATGAACATCATCCAAGTTCCACAGTCCATCCCACAAAATTTCATCTGCTGAGGCCTCTGGTGCAGAGGTGTTGCCATTGAGCATAGAGTATAAGTACCCCTGCTCTTCTGTGGTGTTTGGACACATGTTGACCATTTCTTGTCTCCCTTGAGATATATAAGGCACTCTATGGCTGTTGTCCTCTAGCAAGGCCATGATCCCTTTCATGTCCAAGTTGAATTGAAGTTGTTGTTGTTGCTGCTGTTGCACCTGCTGCTGCAACTGTTGTTGCTGCTGCTGGTGGAATAGCTGCTTCCTGAGGAGCCTATTTTTAGCCTTTTCAGCAGCATCAGAAGGACTTTTTGCCTTTTTCTTGAAATGGGTCCTCCAGTAATTCTTTATCTCATTGTCAGTTCTTCCTGGCAAGCTTCTTGCAATTGTTGACCACCTGAAGTTTTTCATTTGGCAGTCAAGGCCTTGATATAAAAACCTTTTGGATTTTGCCAATTATAATAACATCCAAGTTCAAGAGGGTGGGGATTAATTTTTTTTACCTGTTTCCCCACCTAGCATGAAGCTCTAGAATTATGCTCTCTTCTTGTGGTGTTATCTGACCCCTCTTGAGGTCAGGTCTCAGATAATTCACCCATCTCAATCTGCAGCTCTTACCATTCCTTTTCAGTCCTGTTTTTGGGCAAAAACAATAAGGTACATCAATTACATGTATGTAGCCACTTTGAAGAGTTCAAGTTGGAACAAATTTTACTTGTTGCAAACTTGCAATATAGTTGGACTTTACTTATAATGTGAAATTCATTGATATTAAGAAGCAAATAGTAAAAACTAAAAAAATAAAATAAAAGTTTGGTTGTTACCTGCAAGCCTAGCAACAGAGTTCCATCTGCCTTCACCATGCAGCCTGACATACTCAATAAGCAGCCTGTCCTCTTCAGCAGTCCATGGTCCCTTCCTCCATACCTCTTCCTCTATGACACCCCTACCCATATGGCCTTGCATCACTCCACCCCAATACATGCAAAAAGGCTTCAAAGTTCTTTGCTTGGATAAAGTTTTGTCTTCCAATTTATGTGGCACTGATTTGGGTGTGGTCTTTGTTGCATAATGCATATTTATACCTGTAGTTGTGCTGCCCCCAACTTGATTCTATCAGTCAATCAAGGGTCACTTTCCTATGATTTCTACCCGTTTTCACTGTTCAAGGTACTACGGGTAGCATTTTTTTAGAAAAATATAAACAAATAAACAAAAGGGTCCAAGTGACACTTAAATAAGCATTAAGCATCCTTGTCCATGTACTGCAAATTGGCCAAAATGCCTTTACCCTCTGTTTATAATATTTACATTTAGTTAATATTCGCCTTATGTTTGTGATTGATCAATCCACTTCCTCCCAAATTTGTGCCAATCAAGGGGTTATAAGATTGAGATCAGTGGAATGACCTGCTATTTTAACAGAAGGGCATATTGGAAATTCAAGAATGTGTTAAGCTATTAGGTGACATGTTCAAGTTCAACTAAGGATCTTACAAAAATAGATTATATTTATTAAGATTGATGCAAAAGAGAGACAAAAGGGAAAGGGAAATAAGGTTTGTCTGAGGACACCTGTGCTTTATGCACATGGACAAGAAAACTACTAGTAGTACTAGGCATAATCCAAGGGATGCCACATAAAAACATAGATGGACGGTGGGCATTTTTATAAATGGAAATTACAATATGACTAATGGCTTTTCCCCAGCTGTTGGATTTGCTTAGTTCCTCATGCCAGAATATGGATAGGGTATGATCAGAATAATGGGGGAAAAAGATCAATGTATTGGAGCATTCATGCTCCTATCTGTATTCTAGATAAAATATTCGTATCCTAATTCATGTTTGATCGAGTAATAATTTTAATAATTATCTTCAGTACTTAATTATATATCTAGATCTAAAACCGATAAAATGGGTTGACCCGTAAAAACCCGTAAAAATATAAAGTTCGAACACTTATTTTAGAAGTCTAAATAACTCCCGAGTTTTTTAGTCCAGTTCGATAAAGTCTGTTACCCGCAAAACCAGCAAAAAGTCCTGTAGTCCGCAAAACATAAAAATGTAAGGTCCGGGTACTTATTTTAGAAATTTGAATATTTCTCGAACTTTTAAACCCAGGTCGATAAAGCTTGTTACTCGCATTGGGTCGGTTCGAGTAGCCCGAATTGTCAACTCTATCTAGACTTATTATCGGTTTAGTACTAAAATGAAATTTACTCTCTCTTAGATGTATCATTTTATAAAAAAATTAGCTAAACAAAATTATTATTTTAATGCTAAATTATGTGTAAAGTATTAATAAAACAAAAATATTGATTAAAAGTGTAGTATAAATTAAATGAATTAAGTAAAATCCATCTGGGTCACAGTAGTAGACTACGACCCAGTACTGTTTGGTTAAATAATATAATATTTAAATCTACATATATAAATTTCATAAATTATTACTTAAATTATATTAAAAGTCATTTAATAAATAAAAGTTTATTTATTATGAGTAGTTTTGCGAATACCTATCATGCCTATTAACTATTATCCCCACTTAAGGATGACTATAGGTCTATCATATCTGAAATTTCATTAAATTATAATATTGTTGTTCTACCGAAAAAAATTATAATATGTTGATACCTCTTTGAGTAATGTGTGTGCTTTGAATATTATGGCTATCATGGCCTTGAACGTCATCTAGGGTGACAGGTGGTGTTTTAAGATCCTATGTTTGGAAAGATGGTGCTTGGTGGACTGATTGAAGCACTAAAGTCTCATGTTATAATAAACAATGTATTTATGTTCTATAAATCCAATCCAACATCTCTCATGCAGTACTTACAAGAGAATGTTCATGTCGTTTGGCAACTTTTTTTTCTTCTCTTTTTATAATTATGGTGGCTAAAGTGTTTTTTTCATAGACTTTATATATAGATATTTTATATGCTAACAAAAAATTAATACATACTATAGAGATTTAATTATGTTATGATGTCTCCATGATTTATGTTTTAATTTATTTAATTAAGAATAAAGAACCATAGTTTGTGAAATTAAAAGTTAATTTCAAAGTTATCCATTTTGTCTTTTTATCTTTTTTCTTTACAAATCCTTTTTACTTTTTTTGTCACATTCACAAAAGGAAGTATCATAAAAAAAAACACTTGTGCCTAATATAATACTACTAAAGAGTACGTAATTGGACATGAAGTACAGTTTGCCGGCCCATCCAATGGCTCATAATAATCATATATTTTTTATGTTTATGTTTTATTTTTGAAATAAGTCATTTTTCATGGTTGATATTTATACAATTTTTAAAAACTGCAGATGATTTCCATCCGTCAGAATTACCTAAAATATGCCGTAAAATAAAAAAAATAAGGAAATATAAATTTTTTATTTCCATATATTCTAACACTTACATGTTATATAAATTCGAGTTATCAGTTTTTAATGTGGGAAATTATCTTAATTCTTCATTCTCAATACCATACATGCCTATTTCTATATCAAGTTCTCATATTTTATTTTTAATATATTTTTATCCCCTTAATATTATTACTTAAATTTAATTAATCATAAATTTTTAGATTATTAATTTTTAATTTTTTATAATTATAAATTTTAAATTTTAATACATCATATTAAATTAATAAACAAATCACAACTAATTTACACAATTTATAGGAAATAAAAACATATTTAAGTTTGTATATATATAAAATTTTAATTTATTCTAAAACAAATTAAAACTAAGTTAATATAAATTAAATATACTTATATAAGTTTTTCATAATTATAATTTTTTTTAATTTATATTTTAATTTTTATTTGAATTATTTATGTATATTCTTACTATTTTAAATATTTTTAATTTATACTTTTTACACATCATTTAAATTTAAAAACGCATCTACATACTAATAAATATTGTTGTTTTCATACCCAAACAAGGAAACAAATTAAAGGGCAAACACTATTTTGTTTGTATCTTTTTTTTGTTAATAGTTGTTTTCTCTTTCTCATAAAATAAGTTGACAACATTAATTTTATTTTGTTACTAATTTATTGAAAAATATTGGATAGCCTAATGTTTTATCAAAATGAATTAGCTTTATATTATCCACTCTTTGATACATATTCCCCCCCCCCCACACACACATATATATTATTTTATATTAAAGTTACATTTGGTTTTTACCAATAAAATTAGGAAAACAATATGAAAGGGTCACCTACAGATATTTGAGACTTCAGTATTAAATAGAAAGGCTTCTTATTTTATAATGTCTTATATGGATTTTTTTTATATTAGCATATCATAATTCTATTGTCCATTTTATATAATTATTTGTTTTTCTTAAATTTGATTAATTAAATTTGATCAACTAATATAATATAAATTATTAATGTTATAAAAAATTTCATAATTAACTATAAATTATTTTGAGCTTATAAATTTTAATTTTAACACATAAAATTAATAAACACAAATGATGGTGCTCCTTGATTACATATAATTTTTTCCTAATTGTCTTCATAACTTAAAAAGTTTCATTTATACAAGTTTCATTTACAACTCATGTAAAGTGAGGGACCTTTACTTTGAGGATAAAACAAAAAAAATTATATCAATTGATTGAAAAATTAATGATTGATATTGTGATTATATACATTAGTAACATTACATACATATTCCCAATAAATTATTAAATTATTTAAATCTTAAAAATAAATTAGTCACTTTAAAAGAATCAAATCCAAATTGTCTTGTTGACATGTGTGACTATATGTGAGGATAATTGTTTCCTAGATCTAATATTTTGGCAAAAAAAGGATAACAGTTTGTATCTGATTTATAATGCAGGAATGACGTAGTATATTTAAATAATATTATATATGAGTTAGAATACTCTTTGGACACCACTTCATAAGCATAATAATGTTTCCACTTTCTTCCATTTAAATAATTACACAAACTAATAATACATTAGATTCTACTAGTAATCCGTGTTTAGTACGGAGTGATCATCATACTAAATAAAATCCCAAATCTCTAACATATATACAATCAAAGATCGAACCAATTTTTATGCTAATTCAGACTTCAAAAATCAATTTTAAAAGCGCACCTACACATATATATAACTATTATACTAAAACATAGTTTAACAGCTAGGCATGTATGTGCACTAAAAAGGAGCGTTTATAAAAAAGGTGAGAGATATAGGATCACATGTGATTCCTTGTGCTGTTAACAATTTGCTTTGTATATGTATAATGTTTTGTTCTTTTGGGTGTCTTTCAATATAGATTATGATCACGGTTTGGGATTGTTGTGGGGTCACACTAAGAGTATTTAAATTCAACTAATTGTCTTTCGGCTTTAATTGTTTAATATGGATAGGGTGATGTTGTGGCATGTCTAGTGTTTCTAGAAAACCATTTCTTAATATAAGAAATTTTATACTCATCCATTTAACTTTGAACTTTACTGCGATAAATTAAAATTTAACTTCATATGTTTGTTTAGATTATATTTTAGTGTGAATTTTCCTGTGTCCAACTCAATTCTAAGCAGACAGATCAATTTAAATTAAATATCCACGACACAACCCACTAAATTTTAGCTTGATATTTATGTTGAGTTGGATTATCACTAAGTGCATGAAGCCCATAATTAAATGTACTAGCTAGCTTTTAGTTGATTACATGATCAGTGAGAGTAGAAGTGACGCAACATCTTAATTATATGATTGTATCCACATTGAAGATTTCTTGAATGGAAAATCATCGGAGCTCGATCTTTAAAGAATTAAATTCTTGGATATGGGAATTCTGTGAGTTGCTTCTTCTGCTTATTTTATTACTAAGATATTTTTGAATATATTCATATTGCACATCATGTCTGAATTTAAGATCTTTGTTTCTTCGGATTTGGTTAGATCAATGGAAGTGCTTAAATTTTGATGAGTAAAAGGTTATAATAATTCAAAGTAGGAGGATTTTATGGGATCGACCATGGTGTTATATACATAGTAAATTATTTGTGAAAAATTTTGTAGGTAATAAAATGCACAGGAAATCTAGCTACATTATGCTCCACCATAATCTACAATATATGGAAATCCCCCTAAAAATATATGCAAAAAAGTAATTTTTTAATTTTATTATAAGTCATTTTTAACTAATTCACTCGAGTTGAAAAAATTAATTAGTTAATTTTTGAAAAAATTATAAAGAATTGTGACAAATTTTAAAAATTATTTTTATTAAAAACTTTATTCAATTTAATTCTTTAATATTTCATTATCTCTTTCAATACTATTTACAATTTTCAACTTAATCCTACAAATCATATGCAATATTTCTATTGGAAAAGTAAAAAAAAAAAACAGATATTAAAAAGTATAGATTAATTAAAGAGCTAATATGCAATTTTGTCCCCAAAAGTGACACAATATTTATCTTTACTCCCTCATTCATATACAAATTAGTCTCTGAAAGGTTGAAGTTGAAGACTAATTGATCCCTCCATTAACATCTATTAGATTAGTGAGACAGATCAATATGTTGAACTGTCAAGTTAAATACACACTTATACTGTTAAGTGACACATAAAATGCATGTGACATCAATGAGTTTTTAAATTGGAATAATTTGTGAACATATCCACCCTAATTTGGACTAATGGGCGTACTTTTTAATAATGTAAATATATGTCGCTAACATATGTCTTTTGTAGGAACCACAGGAAACACTAAAAGCGGGGTTGAATAGTGTTTTAAAATTTTAAGCTAATTTTGGAAAACCTTTTCTAAACCTCAAATAAACTTTTGCAAGTTATTATGAAAAACTCTTTTAGCGGATAATAAAGATTATTAGAGTAGTGTGGAAGCTATGAAAGTAAGTTTTTCAAATACTTCCTGAATATGACGAAGCTGATAAGCTTTCTAACTTTTTTCAAAACTTTGTTTAAACCAGTTTAAATATTAACTTCAAAATATAAAATAAGTTGTTCAAAAATGTTTTTCATTATCATCCTATTGATTTGGTTACTTGTTGACAAACTGAGTTAATAGAGAACTTGCTGAACCACTTCAGAAGGTTCAGTAAATACTTGTTCGAAAAAGAATTTGCTTAACAGAATGAAATTTTGTTGCGCTAAATATACATGCACTTTTCAAACCCTTCCTTGGTTAGTGATAAACAGATAATAGCAGAAAGTAAAGAGTTAAGGGTAGAGAGAAATTTACGCAAAGAATTTATCCTGGTTCACCCACTAACCTAGTGAGCTACATCCAGTCCCAGGGCAAACCACCACTGGATTTTCCACTATCTGAACACAGATACAACTATTCTTTTACCTCAGCCTCTTCAGGCTTAACAAGTATTCTTTGTTATCAACTGCCTCTCCAGGCAACTCATTGCAGTATTCATTGCACACCTGGCCTCTCCAGGCCCAACGAGAATTCTTTATCAACCAAGCCTCTCCAGGCTCAAACACAAGTATTCTTTTACCCAAGCCTCTCCAGGCTCAAACCAAGTATTGTTTTACAGTCAAGCCTCTCCAGGCTCTAACACAAGTATTCTTTTCTATCAAGCCTCTCCAGGCTCTTCCCATGTATTCTTTCTTCCTCCAAGCCTCTCCAGGCTCTCAAAGTATTATTTCATCATCTAAGCCTCTCCAGGCTTACTGAGTATTATTTCTTCCTCCAAGCCTCTCCAGGCTCTCAGACACTTAATGTGTCTACAATTATGAATTGAATTTAAGTTTCAACGAAACTTAAACTTCAGTTTTCTTGTACATAGGGATTACTGAGTACAACTCAGAATACAAAGATTAAGTGTTAAGTACAAGGAATGACAGAGATACAAGTGTATAATTCTAAGCTCCAATTCATCTCTGTAGGATCAGAAGGTTGGCTGTATATGATCTGTATTAAGCATGGCCAATTTCTTCTGTGGGCTAGATAAATGCTATGGTTCAAAGATAGATGATTGAATATTCATGGCTGCCCATTTTGGTTGGCTTCTTGTGGATGATACTTTGGGAATTTTGGTCAACATACCTTGTTACCCAACTGTAAATCAATTTCTCATCATTCCAACACACTTCAAAGACTTTCTTGAGGCTATTTATATGTTCTGGAAATATAGTCGTTGAAGAATGTAGAGTATACCGTTGAGAAGAGATAATCAAGCTTATAGAGCCATTGTGAAATAGCTTCTCATTTGGTAGCTTCTTTCTTAAGCAGATTAGGTGTGCAAATGACTTGGTTCTGACACTGCAGATAAGCTCTTAATCTTGAGAGATTTTCTTTGTCTTCATCAAGTTGATATTTCTCTCTCTTCTCTTTCTTCTTTTCTCTTCTTGTGAGTGTAAAGAGGTAGGATGTTAAGATCCGTTAGACTCCTGCTTTTTCCCGTTGTGAGTTCTGCTCCTTTTTTATTAGCTTCTGACTTTGAGCAGAGTAGGTGTGTAGATGTAAATCTTGTTATGAAACACATCCATTTTGGCTCATAAATATTTCTTGAGAGAGTAGTTTAATCTTCAGCAGGTTGGCTTGCTTCTCTCTTCTTTTTCTTCATTATACGAAGTCTGGATAGAGAAGATGATTTTATCCGTTGAGCTTCTCTTTTATCCTTTTGTGAAATTTTCTTTTCTTCTTGTAAGGATTCAGACTTCTGATAGCATATTGCAGAGTTTGTACATAAGTAGGTGTACAGCAGCGCTGACCTATCTCTGACCACTATTTGCTTTTCTGCAATAGGTTTCCTCTTTAATGTATGATGTTCCTGAGGAAAATAACTTTTGTTGCTATCTCCTTTGTATATGATGGCATAAGACGTTTAGAACCCTTTAGGTCTTTGTGCAGAGTGTCTTAGCCTTTGTTGAAGTTTCTCGTTGTAGATGATTTAAACATGTCATCAGAGAGTTGAGAGATTCTTCAGTGAGGTCACGTTCTTCAGCATGTTGCATGTCTTCAGAAGGTTGATCACTTCAGCATGTTAATCATCTTCAGCGTGTTTAACTGTTCTTTGTTCTTGATAGCTTCCAAATAGTTTGACCCTTTAGATAGTTGCTATTGGCAGAGGGTTGCTTTTCTTCTAATCAGATTTCTTTCTTCAGTGTTGCAACTTGAGAGTAATTTGATTCAGCTTTTGTGTGTTTTTGATTGGCGATCTTTATGAAGATTTTCTTCACTTCAGCTTGCAGATGTGCTTCTCTTCTTCAGTTCATATGCTTTTAGCATGTTGATCAATTCTTCATATAGTTTGTTGTGTTGTTCTTCTTGTAGCTTTTTGCTTCTTCCTTTCTTCTTCCATTTGTTTCTGTAGGTTGGTCATCTTTAGAGAGTTGCTTCAATGCTTTTCTCTTTTTCTTGATCTTCTGTTATCCTTCAGCAGGTTTCTTCTTTCAGCATGTTGCTTCTACAGAGTTCCTGAAATACACAGAAAAATTATCTTTCTTAGTAGCACCTGTTTTCTTATAGTCTAGTCTAATTTGTTAATCATTAAAACCAAGGATAATAAGTCTTGAATCTAATTTAAATACTTAAATTAATTCTGAGACTCAACATCTTTAAATAGGCCAACATGAGAAATTAGAAAGTAATATATTATTACATTATTTATTATATGTAATAGGCTAGGCGTAAGCCCCTGACAAGCCAGACCAAGTTAATTAGGCCTTAAATAGGCTAGGCGTAGGCCCCTGACACGCTGTATGACATATTTTCACCCCTACTAACCACCTATGGTACCTACTATTTTATTGCATGGGGATCAAAGATTCCTTGAACACCTAAAAGAGGTCTGAGGACAACGTTTCAATCTCAAACTGAGGAGAATATATATCCCAAGAAGTCTTGCAACACCTAATAGCTGGTTTGAGGACTAAGTCTCAAACACAAATAGTAGTGCGGGAAATCCTTTCCCAAATCATCATTCATTATCTAATAGTGATCTTGCAACCAAGATTCATGAACCAATACCACCTAAGGGGAAAATGCCCCCCCCCCTTCAATTTCCTCATCAACATCCAACAATATTCGAGTATTGCAAATTAGGGTTGATGAGTGTAACATCCCGGAAATTAGAATCTAGAAATATCGTGGAAGACTTAGACTGTGAATCCCACAGCAAGAAGGGAAGTTAGAAGTAAGATAAGAACTTAGGGGTTGGAAGGGAAAATAAGATGAGAGTAAGGGAATCGATTAAGAGTTACGAGTTTTAAGAGAACCGAGAAAGGGAAAAACTAAGTATTAAGTCAAACCTAACCGTAGAGTTAGCACAGGAGAAGTCACACCCGGTGGTAGAGAGGCTAGCATGTAACATCCCAAATTATGAAGTATTTTATGAATTAAATTAGTAATGGAATAGGTTTTATAAAAAGGAAGTAGGAATAGATAAGATGATATCAGTATTCAAGAGAAAATTCTAATCTGGTTTCCTAACTCAAGCTGAGCTCAGCCTGAGCACAGAAAACAGAGAAGAATTGAGTTAATTCAGCTCAGGCTGAGCTCGAGCGCAACCTGAGCGCGGGCACGTGAGTGGGAATTTTATTTCCCCGCTCAGAGCTCGCATATGCGCGTTCTGAGCGGAAGTTCGTCATCAGAACTCTTTAAAAACATTAATTAGGGCTTTTTCCTCACTTCTTCTTGCTTCCTTTGTATTTTTAGAGAGAGAAAAAGAGAATTTCTAGAGAAAGAAAGGGCTAAAAAGAAGAAGAGAGACTAGCTTGAGGACTTCCCCCACCATCTTTGAGGCTTGGAATCATACTCCTTACCTCTCCATCTCCCTCTTTTCTCCATTTAAGGTGAGTGTGGTTCTCCCCTCACTAAATGTTTGTGTATGTGTTTCCTTTTACATGATCCCCTTCCTCTATTCACTTTCTCCATTGATTGTTATGCTTGGAAATGGTATGTGTATGTTTGGATTGATTGAATGTTTGGATTGATTGATGTTTTCCCTCTAAGGCACAAACCCTAGGTTAGGAGATTGGGGATTTTTGGGGAAAATACTTATATTGGTAATGGGGGATTAGAAATGCTTGGACTCTTGGAGTTTGAGATATTTCTCTTCTAGATGAATGAACATGTAGGGTTTGAGGGAAAGGATGAATATTGTGAACCCTTCTATCGTTTACCCCTATGTGGTAAAGATTATGTGATATGCTTGATCTTGTACTATCCTATTTTATGAATTTAACTTATTAAAATGTACGAATGTTTAATGAAAATAAAAGGGGACTTTCGGTTCAAAGAGGAAAAGGGGGTCTTGTATCCCAGAGGATTAAGAATGTTAAATGTAAATGAGAATGTAAATGTGAATGTTAATTAAGGCAGAAGGTTAAATTGGCCTCAAGGGAGACGTTCCTTGAATGGTATTGGGCTCAGTCCAGGTCAGAGGTTCAAGTGATAAGACCTCGCTGGTGTTGGGTAATACACCAAATGTTGAATGTGAATGTTAATTAAGACAAAAGGTTAAATTGGCCTCAAGGGAGACGTTCCTTGAACGGTACTGAGCTCAGTACAGGTCAGAGGTTCAGGTTCTAAGACCCCACTGGTGTTGGGTAATACACCAAAAAGGTTGAAAGTAAAGACTAATGAAAGAAATTTTATGAATTGAATGTAAAGTTTGATGTATGGATTGCTATGAGCTGAGCCTATGAATTCCCGTTGTGCATATATGCTATGTCTGTACACCTACACTTTTGCACGACCATACTTACTAGGACGTAAGTCTCACCACACGTTTCGTGACACATTTTAGATATGCAGGATGATCAGCTAGAGGCCTGGAAGGGAAGACTTGTTGTTTAAGGATGGACGATACCTTCGAGAAGTTATGTGTATTAGGATAGCTAAATTCTGGTGTATATGAATGATGATAGTAACTGTATTGGTTGTTTCTATTGAAATGTAGCCAGTTCATGGCAAACGCTGTATAGCATGATTTAGTAAATTCTTCTTAAGAAACGTTGGTTACTTAAGCTTCATATGTGTCGTATGTCTACGATATCGGTAATGTCACGAAAATAATTTCAAAAATTTAGGAAGGTGCTTCCAACGGACATTATTTCTAGGTTTCCAGAATTAGGACGTTACAATGAGTTCACAAAGTGCTCTAATTTAATTAAAAACTTATACTAGTCCGCTATCACACATACATCTTATGTGTCACTTAATAATATAATAATATAAGTATGCATTTAACTCGATAACTCAGCACTTTTATTTCAAACTAATAGATGTTAAGGGATAGATCGATTAATTATCAACTTCAATATTTAAGGACTAATTTGTACATGAATATAACTTTCAGGGACAAGGTAAGCAAGGTATAACTTTTAGGGACGAAATTATATTAACCCAATGATAAAATTTAATTTATTATAAATTAAGGACAAAATTCAAAAAAAGTATTTAATGCTTGTTAGATTTTTTAAAGTGACTTATATAAAGGGTTAATAAATTTTTTAAAAACTTGACTTACAAATAGGATCTTAGGAGTAAAACAAAATTAAAATTAATCCTCTGCTTTTGTTCTGTACTTTGTCAGTCAATAGAGAAAAGGAGAATATCAATTAAATTAAATAAACTAAAAACTAGCAAATATTAAACACTGTACCTTTTTTATATTTTGATAATAAAATAATTAAATATGAGCAAACAAATGACTAACATGCTTAATTATCTATATATTGACCCTAATGATAAGGAACTTAATTTTTTTAAATAAAGTCTTGAATTTCAAGTTTTGTTAATAAAAAATAGGCTTGAGATAGTTTTATACTTTTATCCCCTTTATTTAGTTCATCAATCTCTATTCAGAATATTAAAAGTCCGATAAAAATTACTAACTTTTTTTTAAGATTGGAGATGGAAAATTTTCTTAATATTTAGGTTTAAAGCATAATACATTAGTATATTATCATACTTCTACTTATTAATTAACTTTTATCTTAGTATTCAATTATCTATTTTGTTGACATACATAATATATGGTCTAATAATAATTTAAAAACTAAGATTGTTTTTAGTGTACTATAAAAACTTGAACTAATTAACGTCAATAAGCAGTCAACACCCTGCTCTAGAGAAGAGGGGGACAACAGGTAAAAAAAATTTCGTTATCGATCTGTTTGTTTTATAATTTTTAAAAATTCATTTGACGGATAATTTTTTAAAATAGTTTTAAAAAAGTGTGACCATTTTTTAATTTTTAAAAATTAAAATTTTAAAATTACTTTTAGATGTTTTTTTAATTTGTCTAATTTTATGTTCAAAATGTTATAAATAAATTATTTTAAAAACAAAAAATATAAAACGGAATCAAAGATAATGTTTTCTTTTTCAGGTTTTTTGAGTCTAGTTATTATATAACATAGCATGACACTTTTGGAAACTATAGGGGAGAGAAGAGGGGGAACAGAGGGTTGATTTCAAGGCATGGCCAAGCATCATTTGAACAAAGTTTTTTTTTTGGGGTGGGGGGAGGGGGTTAGGTTATTGCCTAAAATTAAGCCATGGACATGTTGTAAGCATTGATCACAAGTCATAGCATTTTAAAGCCAGGCAGGCAGAAATAGAAACATGCCACCCTTCTAATTAATCTAGTAGTAACCAACTCCAAGCCTTAATTTTAATTCCCTCCAACACTTTCAAAATGAAAAAAATACCACCCTATTCATAGCATTATAATATTAAAAAAATGGGTTTCCAAATTTTTTTTCTTATCTTAGTGTACTTACAAATTGAGTAAAAGCTTATATTTCAAACACTTGGTCACATAAACAATAGAAAATAGAAATGCAGAACATACACAGATGACATCCAGTTATTTCTGTTGTCATTTTTAGGTATTAATAGTGTGTTTGGTTTACACTGGATTTCTGTTTCAAACGTGGATTCGCACTACAAGAAACCGTCGCTATAAAGGGAAATCGTCGCTACAACACGCATAGCAACGGCCTAGCGACGATCATAAGGACGTCGTTAAAATGCCCGTCGTTAATACCGTAGCGAAGAGCAAAAATAATCATCGCTACGTTGCGTCTGTTTGACGACCATCGCTAACGCCGTCACAATGCTGACGATCGTCGTTACCAGAAAAGATCAAAGGTCGTCGCTAGGTCGTCACACCATAGCGACGACCTAGGCTGTCACACCATAGCGACGGCCTAGGCCGTCGCTGGCATTAATATTATTTTTACATAAATTTATAACTAGTGACGGCGATGGCCATCGCTATTGATTTTTATTTAGTTTTTTTAATTTACAGATTTACGGTTGAATTATTATAAATTTTATATGATATTTGTCAACGATGTAAAATATAAAAAAAATAATAAAGACAATATAAAAACACCCAAATAGAAAATAATATATATATAAACAATATTTATACAAAGAGTAGAAAAATATAATACAAAAAAAATCATGGCTGACGGTGATGACGCTGTTGTGGTCGTGGGCCACGATCCTCATCCTCATCCACAGGCCGGTCATCCAGGTCGCCATCGTAGTGCGGGTGCGGCTGAGCCTGACTGTGGCTAGTAGAACCACCTGCACTGCGGGCATCCAGCACTAACTTCAACTGTCGTCGGAGTTGTGCGAAGTCCTCTTCCAACCGTTGGTACTGGGCCTAATAGTGATCAACCCTCTCTTCAGCTCGGATAGTCTGCAACTTTGCTTCAATGACTTCCTGGTGCAACGCCTCGTCAAATGAATGTTGTGACCCGTTGCTCCCGCTGGTGTGGACCCGAGACTCCTGAGTGAGGCTGGTCACACCTGGACGAATGTTGGTTGACAAGTCCCCGGTGCCATAACAGCGACCTTGAGTATTACCACCAGCAACATATTTCCAAATTTGTAACTTGGTGGACCCATCAGTGATGGAGTTGTCCCCCATCTGTGACTCCACCTTCCTCATTCTATTGAAAATATATCAAATTATATAAAAAAAACACTGGTAATTTGACTTACATATGTGAAATGCGCTCACTCGTCCACCCAGCGACCACCCTTTTTTTATGCGGGTGGCCACAAAAAATTCATCGGGATCTACATCCCGCCTAAGCATTTGTCGCTACACAGAAAAATTACAATAATTAATTATTTTAATTACAAATACAAAAATAACACAGTAGAGTAGGGTTTTACACACCATATCCAGCGCGACCTCAATGTGGGCCTTGCGACACGTGGTGTGGACCGTCCCGCCTCAACGAGAAGCCCGATTGCTCTTGTTACAAGCATATTTCCCCTTGAACTCATCAGAGGCCCAGAAGACCCTCCCAGGCCTCCTCACCACACCAAGTGGGTCGAGTCTCACTCGTCTGGGCCTTGTTCAACATATCACGGAGGCGTCGAGCAATCCTATGCTCGTACACCTTCTTAATCCGGGCCTCGTCTTCAGGGACCCAAGTAACTGTGCTCTGTAAAAGAAAAAACTGTTAGGGTTAGTCATTTGAAAATATCATAACAAGTTAAAAAAATAATGTAAAATGTCATATCATGAACTCTTCCCACCACTTGTCCCTCACATCCTTAGGGGTGACCTCCCACAAATAGTGAGGACCCCGGAATTGTGAGCGGATCGCATGACCAATGGTCGCGATAGGGGGTTGTTAGGCACCCAATTACAAAATAAATAAATTCAATGTTAATTGCAACTTATAAAAATGTAAAATATTAAAGAAATAAAAAAATCTTAGAAACTCACCATTTACCATAAGGTCGGATGATTACCCTGAGGGTCCAACTCATGAGCGGCACTGGAGCTGGCACTCCGGTGCGGAGGCTGGTGTACATCAGGCTCCTCGCCAGCCTCCCTATCAATCTCAGCCTGGGGGTCACTCTCACCCTCCTCATCAGAAATATGTGGCAGGTCATCCTCTGGCTGCTGATGACCCTGGGGGAAGCTCCTGATATCCAGAGGTAGGGATGAACCTCATCGTTCCAGCAGATACAGCAGGTTGGGCCAACTTTACAGGGGCTGAAGCTGCATGCTGCTCTGGCAGCTGCTCAGGGTGAGGGAGGTTGGTCCTCTCCCGAGCTGCACGTGCGCGAGCTGCCTGTGCAGCAAGCTCGCACTGAGGGACGACCTTCCCTCTAATAAATGGGACCTTCTGACCACATCGACCACGTATACGAGGCATATTAACCTAATTTTAGTTATGTTAAATTAAATATTAAAAAAACCTATAAATTAAATAAATAACTACATACAAACTTAATTCAATAAATTAAATAACAATCCTAAATTAAATTAAATAATACCAATTAAATAAAATAAATAATACTAATTACTAATAATCAATAGGTACATAATAGCTAATAATTACTATCTACGTAATTATAATAATTAATAACTACATAATTACTAATAATTAATAACTAATCGGTAATAATTAATAATTAATTACCATTTATTACTAAATAACAACCTATATACGCAAATACATATATACATAATTAAATACTAACTACATAATTATGTAACTATAATTAAAAAACATAAATTAATCAAATATTACATGACAAACGGCTACTAGTGGTTGACGGTGGCTGGTGGTGGACGGCGAATGAGGAAGAAGGAAGGAAGGGCAAAGGGACCTAGGGACAAACTATTGAGATTCTGATCGGTTCAAAATGAACCTATGAAAGAGGGGGTGTTCAATCGATGAGATTTTGAAAATGAAAGAGAGAGAGAGAGGAAGAGAACAGAGATGGCCTGACATAAGGAAAGGAGAGGGAGGAGGAGGAGGAAAGAGGAAGAGGGGAGAGGGAAAGGGTTTTGTGCGCGTAAGTTTTAAATGTAGCGACGACCTGACTGTCGCTATGATAAAAAATTGCTCTAAACTCACCGAATTTTAATTTTAATTAAAAACATAGCAATAGTTAAACCGTCACTACGTTTTATTTTTAATATTTTCATAAAACAATAATTAGTTATGTAGCGGGCGGTCTGGCTGTCGCTACAGTGCGAAACGTAGCGATGGCCAGACTGTCACAGAGTATTAATTGCACAACTATGTGTTGCGCTGCGCATTTAATGCTATAGCGACGGCTGGACCATCGCTACTGTTTCGCGTCTAATTCAACGCATTTTTGTAGTGTCGGGAAGAAGCTACTCTTAGTAGCTTTTGCTCATATCCACGTTTAAATCGTGATTTTAGAGTAAATCAAGCACACACTAATTCTCGTACTTTTGGGCCTTCAAGGTATCAAACTAGGTAGCTTCTAGTCCCATTTTGGAATGGCGCCTCCTATCAATACTCAACCCCCCATATAATTTATAAGCTCCTACATTGACAGCTTATAACTCATAAATTTTTGCTTACCACTTAAGGTCGAACTTGAGCATATACAGTTAAATTCCTTAAAATTAATATTATATTGCAAAGATTATCATCATATATATCACTTTTTAGGATTTTCATTGTATTCGTGACACACATGTGTATATATATATTCTTTAGCAGTGCAAGTCAATTTTGCATTCATAACAAGATTATCATTTTCAATAGAGTTAAAACCTCAACTTATTAGTTGTACTTTATTCGATCTTTTTCCGTCCTCAATAAAGTGCGTCGCGCTTCACCTACTGGTGCTAACAAAAGTGGAGTATAAGCACTTTTTGTTAACGTTTTCCTCAGCAACTTTCCGATGTGGAACCTTCTGTTCAACCAGCTTGGTACTTGGACTTGACACGCAATAGTTAATTTCAAGAGTTATCTGAACCATGCCATTTGGAAATTATACCACGGTTAATATATACTATGATTACAGTATACATAATGAACATGCATAATTACTAATAATTGCAATGAATTGTATTTTACATTCGTTCGTACTGTTTTAAAATTATAGTAAAAGTTTATAACATGAATTTAATAAATATATATGCACTATATATTAATATAAAAATGGATGACAACAGTGTTCCATTTTTATATTAATATATAGTGCATATATATTTATTAAATTCATGTTATATACTTTTATTAATAAATATATACATGCACTATATATATGAATATAAAATCATGTTATTTAATATTGAATAATCTGACAGTATATCATTATATGACATGATTCATGTTATATACTTTACTATAATCATGTTATTAACACCGTTGTCATATAATGATATGCTGTAAGATTATTCAATATTATTTTAAATTGTATTTTTTAAAAGAAATTATTAAAATTAAATATTAAAGGATTGATGAAACATAAAATTAACTTATGTTTTCGAACGAAAAAGATTATTATATATAAGGATAATTAACTTAAGTATCTAAACCCAGCCCATTTAAATTGAATTAAATAAAAAAAATTAATTAATTCACTCGCTACGTGCAAAAGAAATATTAGTGTGAAGGGAGAAAGAAAAGGTTAAAACAAGATATGGCTTGTGGTAAAGCTAGATTTGATCACTACAGCTAGTGCAGTCGGATACTTGGAATCAGATAGCTTAGATTCATTACGAAAATGAAGTAAAAGAGAACCAATACGATAAGTATACGATAAACATAGATCAAGTTTAGTAATAAAAATAATATTATAATATCAACTTGTTAAATTAAAGTTGGAAAAATATTTTTTTCGTTACTATAGTTTCTTCTGTCAATTCTGGTATTCGTCTCTATACTTTAAATCCATTTTTTGTCCCAAAACTTTCCAAACCTCCAACCCATGGTCCCCGATCATAAATGAGATTTGTTAATCTGGTAAGCCGACTAATAAAAGTTACTTTCAGCCTCAGTAGTGACCCCAAATATTGATTCATCTAATTAATTTTTTTATTAATTTTTTAATTATTAAAATAACCCTAATTACTAAATAAGGGTTTTTTATCGGGTAAATTGCTGAGGCAAAAACCCTAATTCAGTAATTAGGGTTATTTTAATAATTAAAAATTTTAAAAAAATATTTAATTAGATTGGTCAGTTATTTGTACTCACCTATTGAGACTGATATGTAACTTTTGTTAGCCAATCATCAGGTAATTAACATGTCCACTACGGCAGAGATCACGGTTTGAGGGTTTAGAACGTTTAGCAACAAAAATGACATGGTTTAAATTACAGGGACGAAGACTAAAGTTAACTGAAACTATAGAGGCGAAAAACATATTTTTCCCTTTAAAGTTTTAATAAAAAAATTAAGTTTATAAAATTTTATATAAATAAAAAACCAATCGATTATTTAATTATATCTTTTTTATTTTAATGTGTAAAATATTTTTATTATAATAATCTATTTATAAATATATAAATTATTTAAATTTAATATACAGTATGATTAGAATTAAAATAATATCGCAGAAATTCACTAGTTATACATTGATTAATTTTATATGTTATAAGAAAATTATTAATCGGTACAACTTGCACCTATTGTTAAGGAATCTTTGACTCTTACACACACCTACGCGGTCTAGAACAATATTATTGGCTTTCATACAAATTGGATATTCTTCCTCAAATGATAAACACGAATTTTACAATTTTGGAACGATACTATGATCTCCCTGGCCTCACAGCATTACGTCTAACCAAAATAACAATATGTGGTATTCTCCACTAAGTAAGCCACTACCGCCACCCAACTTTATTATATATACGGTTGGGAAGAAAATACTAAATATATCTGGCCATGTTACCAATGGATCCGGATCTTCTATAGGCTTGCAGTTTATTTAACTGCAAAATAGCTATGGAATAGCTACCGAATTCTTCTGTAGTTAAATCCTATGACTGTTTACTGTCTATTTAGTAGCTAACATTGCTGGTGTGGCTAGAGAAATCCATGTTGCTTTGTTTGTTATAGAAGAAATTGAGAAGAGAGAGGTGTCCAGAGGCAAGAGATAATGTTTGATATTGTAGAGGTTAAAGAGAGAAATGACCAAAACACGTGGCCCCCACAAATTAAATCTCTTCTCCCTCTTGTGGAGAAATGAAGCAGGGGAGAAGATTTTTTTTGTTTCTTAAAATTGTCCCCATCCTTTTCAATTTAAATCAAATCACATAGTATTTGTAAAAAAAAAAAATCATATAGTGAAAAGCCATCAATAAGGGTAATGTGGTTCATTTAAATAATTAGTATCACTTTCTTTCTTTTTTTATTTCTCTTCACTTTTTTTAAAATAATTATATATATCACTTTGTCTCCTTTTTATTTTTCTCATCCAACTAAATACATGTATATATACCAATAGCTGTGATACATTTAACCACTGTTTTATTCAGAAAAAAAAATATTTGTTGTTTCAAGTACATGTATAGCTGGACTAAATGGATCAGTGTATTAATACCATTGCAAATATGTATGCAATTTTATTATCATTTCTTAAGAGATTGTGGACATGTTTGGCACGAAATACCAAATTTGATATGATAAAATATAGAGTGTGTTTGACTTTGCCATTTCAGCGTTAAAAATAGTAGCTGAAACAATTTCAACAGTGTTTGGGAAGATAACTTTTGGGTAGTTACAAGCTTTTTCTTAAAAATCTACTTGGGGTAGTTTTTTTAAAAAGCTCTAATTTTCAGCTACTAGCTAAAATTAATTACAAATTTAGCCCTCAATCACCCTCACTTATCATATTTAATAATTAATGTTGTCTCTAAATGTCATTTTACCTTTTTTCAACTAGTTTTACCAAACACATCAATAGTTTTTCAACTTTCAGCTTTCAACGAGCTTTTTCAGTTTTCAGCTATCTTTAAGCTTTCAACTAGTTTACCAAATACACTCATAATATTGAGATATGACTTTTTTTATCAACAAAATTAATTCATAAAGTAAAAGAGTACCAAAAGTACTCAGCAAATTAAGCAAAACTTAACACAGCTCTTTCAATTACATATATAATAATTACTCCCCTGCGTATAAAAGGTCTCATCCACAAATGATTGTATGTTGTAGAAGTAGGAAATTAAATTAGTTAAAAATTGAAAAAGTTAGTAAAAGTTAATAATAATTAATTGAATTGAAAATTTTTAATAAAATTAATTGACTAATACTTATAAAATGGACATATGAAAATATTATTATTTATTGAAATAAAAAGGATAAATGAGATATATATTAAAAAAATTTAAAATATAAAAATAATTTCAGCAGGAATGAAATTTCGGAAGTAGTATTTTAAAAAGCATTATTAGTCACAACAAAGTTACTTTACTAATAAATATAGAGAGAGAGAGCTAAAATATGCTTTAAGATTTTTAGCTACAAATTTCATTTTTCAATTAATTAAAATGATATATAAGTAACACACTCAAAATCTTTGACATATATATGCTACAAGCCCCTAACCTGACCCAAAGGCTTCTCCACCTCACGGCTGCTAGGAATGCATATGAGTAGCAAAGATAATCGTAATGATCGTTTGTTAACTATTTGGTGCAAAATGCATAAGTTTATTTTTCAATTTTTTTTAAAACTAATATTAATTCTTAAGTAGTCCTTAGAAAGTGGAATTGGACTTGATTAAATTTTAACACATAAGCTCGTGAAAATTTTCCCTGTTACAATAACAACTCTCTCTCTCTCTATATATATATATATGATCATGACTTTTGAGCACCTAAGTAAATTAATATTTACAACTAGAACATGTATTTAGCACTCATGAAAGAGATCGAATTAACTCATCAAGTGATAATGAGTTGAGGTACTTCTATAATTTTAAGTATTTAAATTCACCATTGTGAAGAGATGAGTTGAGATCGACTTCTATAATTTCAAGCATTAAAGACATAATTTGCTTAGCATAATTTTAGAATTGATTCTAAAATTCAATGATGGAAATGAGTTTAGATATGTTTTATGAAGCAAATTGGACAAAAGTGATTTATAATCAATTCTGCACTATTTAATTAACGCCCCTAACAAACGGATGCTACGTCAATAGCTATAATTGCCACAACGTTTTGGTGGTAATTAAGTAGTATGACAAACATTAATCATTGGTTGATGAGTATATATATATATACTGATATATTAATTATTTCATATAGTCAGGTCGGACCCAAACCATATGTAGGCCTAAGTAAATTATAAGATAGAGACCTAATTTTAAGAGAAAAATGTATTTTTAATTATTATCTATTAACTAATAATAGTAATATTTTTATATATGATATAAATATTTTTAAAATTTTGGGTAAATATGTTTAATCCTTATAAATTTAGGCATATTTATGTTTGGTTTTCATAATTTAAAATCAATGTGTTGAATTTCTCTTTTCTAAAATCACCTCAGATTAATCTTTAGCACCCCTCTCGCTAGGGATTAAAAATACACATGATATATAAGAAATATTGAAGACTAAAAACACACCTGATAAAAACTAATTTTTGGTGAAAGAGAGAGACTCAGCACACCAATTTTAAGTCATTAGAACCAAAATCAAATTTATTTAATTTTATTGAAATTACAAACATATTTTACCATTAATTTTAATATTATATATATATATATATAATTTGAGGCCTTGTAACAGGGGAGGCCTAAAGCGATTGCTTCACCGGCCTCCCCCTCGGGTCGACCCTGCACATAGTTGCATACATAAAATTGAATTTGAGACCACTGATTAATTAAATTGAAATAGCCTCTTAATTACCAGATGATTCACGTACTCGGTGATACATATACACACTGAAACGAGTTAATTAAGTTCCATCAAGTGTCAATACTCATACACTTTTAAGTTCTTTTATTAATAATAATAATAATAATAATAATAATAATAATAATAATAATAATAATAATAATAATAATGGGGAGGGTTCACTTACACCAGTGTAAGTTACACCGTTGAATAATTTTTTAATGAATCGTTGTATTAAGTAATCCACCATTGGATTGAAAGTTACTATCATATAGATCATACATATAAAGTTTTACATTAATCCGAAATGATTTGATATGTCACTGTGATGTCTCAAGATAATTAACGTTATATATACATTTAAAATACACCATCGTGATTATCAAGTTATTGGTGTCAAAATTTTACGAAATTTGACACATATAATCATGATGATGAATAAACATAATTCAACGGTTGGATTACTAAAAAACACATTTAATTTGTAGTTATCAACGGTGTAATACTTAGTGTAACTTACACTGGTATAAATTGAACCCTCATAATAATAATAATAATAATAATAATAATAATAATAATAATAATAATTTTATCGATAACTGTTAATTTTAAAAAATCTTATAAAATTGATTAGATCTGTAAATTTATATATTAATTAATACTTTATCATACTATTTTATTTTAACATATATAATATGTTATTAAAATATAAGTAAATATAAACTATTAAATTATTACATACATACATTTATACATAAAAGTGTTTAAAGTACTAAAATTTGATATATAAATCGGTTTTTCTAACCTGTGCAATATAGCAATATTGCACAGGTTAATAAAATAAAAATGGAAAGTTTTTATTGGGAATTATAACTATCACAACACTCAATGCATTGGTAATGTTCTGATTGTAATTCCCAATAAAATTAAAGTTTTCCACTTTTGTTTTATTAACTTGTGCAATATTGCACGTGTTAGAAAAACCGATATAAAATATATAAATGAATGAATTTATATATTTTACACTCTACAGTGCAAATACGACATATATATCTAAGTTACATTAAGTATTACACTACTAATATATAACTTTAGATCAAATGTGATTTTTATCATATCCAACCATTGAATTATATTTATTCATCATCTTAATTATTTGTATAAAAAATCATAAAGTTTCAACACCAATAAATTAATAATCAAATGATTGCTTTTTTCATATATTTCAAATGTAAATATGACGTTAATCTTGAGACATCTCAATCACGTATAAAATAATTTTGGATTAATGTAAGATTTTATATATGTGATCTATATGATAACAACTTTGAATCCAACGGTGAATTACATAATACAATGATCTATTAAAAAGTTATTAATACTTGGTGTAACTTAATTAAGTTGATCCCTCATATATATATATATATATATATATATAATATATATATATAGGAGGGTTCAACTTACACCAGTGTAAGTTACACCGAGTTCTTACACCGCTAATAACTCTAGATTGAATGTGATTTTTATTAATCCAACCGTTGTATTATGTTTATTCATCATCTTGATCATCTGTGTAAAATTTCATAAAATTTGAACACTAATAAACCGATAATCAAATGGTCCTTTTTTTCATAAATTTCAAATGTATATATGACGTTAATTTGAGACATCTCAATGACATATCAAATAATTTCAGATTAATGTAAAATTTTATATGTATGATCTATATGATAGTAACTTTCAATCCAACGGTAGATTACTTAATATGACGATCTGTTAAAAAATTATTCGACAGTGTAAGACTTAGTGTAACCTACACTGGTGTAAGTTGAACCCTCCTCGTATATATATATATATATATATATATGAGGAGGGTTATAATTACACCGGTGTAAGTTACAACCAAGTATTACACCGCTGAATATCTTTTAAACAAATCATTGTATTTAATAATCCACCGTTGGATTGAAAGTTACTATCATATAGATCATACATATAAAATTTTACTTTAATCCGAAATTATTTGATATGCCATTGAGATGTCTCAAGATTAACGTTATATATACATTTGAAATATATGAAAAATCCAACCATTTGATTATCAAGTTATTGGTGTCAATTTTTTTACGAAACTTGGCACATATAATATTGATGATGAACAAACATAATTCAACGGTTGATTACTAAAAATATATTCGATTGTAGTTATTAGCGGTGTAATACTTGGTGTAACTTACACCGGTGTAATTATAACCCTCCTCATATATATATATATATATATATATAGGAGGGTTATAATTACACCGGTGTAAGTTACACCAAATATTACACCGCTGAATAATTTTTTAACGGATCATTATATTAAATAATCCACCGTTGGATTGAAAGTTACTATCATATAGATCATACATATAAAATTTTACATTAATCCGAAATTATTTGATATGTCATTAAGATGTCTCAAGATTAACGTTATATATACATTTGAAATATATGAAAAATCCAACCATTTGATTATCAAGTTATTAGTGTCAAAATTTTACGAAATTTGGCACATATAATCATGATGATGAACAAACATAATTCAACGGTTGGATTACTAAAAAACATATTCGATTTGTAGTTATTAGCGGTATAATACTTAGTGTAACTTACACCGGTGTAATTATAACCCTCCTCATATATATATATAACCTTATATATTTTGTAGAAAATGCATGTTTTTAGCTTTTATATATTTAAAATTTAAATAGATTTGGTTGATCTAAAAAACATTAAAATAAAAATCACATATTAATGACTTTAAGGAAGAAATATATAAATGCACTTAGTTGTGCCCGAGTGACGTAAAGATAGTAAAACATTAACTTTAATTTGAAACAAATTTATGTCTTTCGCTATCTGCAATTCTATATATCTATATATATTATATTAATTGAAGTTATGTCGAAAAAGAGGAACTTAAAAGCCATGCATAAATAAAGAAGGGCCTGAGAACCGTTAAATTAATCAAAATAAAATAAGAAGATAAAAAGCATGATGGAATAAAAGCAGCATATATAAAAGTTAAAGAGCCAATATATAATATATATATGCTCTTTCATTCTTGATTTGGGTTATTTATATACTAGGTTCAGCTTCAGTCCTTTTCACTGATTTTGATACTACATTTTATTTAACATACGTTATTAATTGGTGTGATTTTCTTTCTTTTAATTATTAATATATCTCTAGTACTCCTTTCTCTGTGATCGTGAAGGGAAGACATTGATTCTTAATTACTTTTAGTTTTAACTTTAACCTTTATAAAAGTTTCAATTTTATGAATGCAGGTATATCTATCGTACATATGTCCTAAAGATAATTATTTTATGTATAAACTGAAAGCGAAGTTGATCTGTTTTACCGTGTTCTTGTTTTAGTATTGTTTTTGAAAGTTATTCTATAAAATAGTTTTTTTGGGAACAATATAAATTAAAAAACATTCTGTTTGGTAATATTAATTAATTTGAAAATGATTATAGATGTGAGAAAAAAAAAACATCTTGGTAAAATTGTTTTGAGGTGCCAACTAACAACACATCCCACAAAAGCTAGCTAGTAAGATGAGTTTGTCCATGCTTATATACTATAATTTGTTCTTATCTCTAGACAACATGAGACTCTAACACACACCCCACACCAGGGATGAACATTGGAGCGTGAGCATCTATACATGTGGCGGCCCAATACCCACATACAACTTTGTTTGTGTAACCGATGTAGAATCCCTATTTTTCACTAGTGTAGTAATTATCATAATTAGATTTTGTATTTAGAATTTGGAGATCTTGGAGTGAGTTTTTGGTTCAAAAATATTATACTTAGATTTTGGACAAAGACCTAACGTACTCAACCCTAAAAGCTAGTTTGTAAAGTGAAGATTGTCCAATGTTTATATACTATAATTTGGCCTTATCTCTAGACAATATGAGACTCTAACACACCCCCCACACCAGGGATGGACATTGGAGCGTGAGCATCTATACATGTGGCGGCCCAATACCCACATACAACTTTGTTGGTGTAACCGATGTAGAATCCCTATTTTTCACTAGTGTAGTAATTATCATAATTAGATTTTGTATTTAGAATTTGGAGATCTTGGAGTGAGTTTTTGGTTCACAAATATTATACTTAGATTTTGGACAAAGACCTAACGTACTCAACCCTAAAAGCTAGTCTGGAAAGTGAAGAATGTCCAATGTTTATATACTATAATTTGGCATTATCTCTGGGCAACGTAGAACTCTAATTAACACACCCCTCTTACACCTAGGGATGGACATCTGGAGTGTGGACATCTATACGGGTGGCGACCTAATAATATCGTATCATCTAGGATAGACTCTGATAGTTCAATCCCAAAACTGTTTTATTTTTAATTTTTCAAAATATTTATAAAAAATTTAAAGAATATTTTTTTAGAAATGAAAATATTTACTTACAAATGTTATTACAATAAAAACAGAAAAATTGAAAAATAGATTCTCCAAACATTGCAAAGTATTTCAGAATTTATGCTTTTAATTAAAAACATAAAATGGCCATTTTACAAAATTATTTTTAAAAATTATCTATCAAACAAATTTTTTAATATTCTATTAAAAAATGTTTTAAAATAGTGTAAATATAGGGGCCTAACATTTTCTATTTTTATTGTGCAATACTATAAATAAATAATTTCATTTATAAAACAGTTATTAAAAATTGTTTAATAATAATATTTAAAAGTTAAAAAAATAAAATAGAAATAATTCTATTTTTCCTCAATTTTCTTTTTTATTAATTAGTACTTTTTTCATGCCACTGCTACTTAAATTATCAAGTAAAGACGGTTACCATATATATATAGTAAATAAATTACACCAGTGTACGTGATACTCTTCTACCCCAAACTCTTATACAGTAAATAAATCGAAATATTTAAAGATAATATCCCTCACTGGGTAAAAAGGTTCACAATCCTCATCATATAAAAAGTCCTTTATTTCACGGTAAACTAATTTAAAGTAGAAACAGTTTTCAAAATACTTAAGCAGTGGAATCTCCAAACTATAAATAACAAAACATCCTACTCGCCGTGGAAGGCATTTAAAGAAAGGTTTGTAAAATCCTTCATAACTAAAACATAAAGAAAGAAAGAACCCCAAATGATATGTCCTGATGTCACATTTACCAGAGCAACACTCCCTTTACTCAAAACTCGACACCAGTTGTGTCTCCATCGTCACATGTAAAATAACCACAGTGTAACGGTGAGGAAGAGAATACTACTCATACATACACATAGGAGGCTACCCTATCCTCACCCTCATGTAAACAACATCATCATTTATCATACCACATACTCAATCATCAAGTAATTTATCAGATAATAACACCTATAATTCATCATATAACAATCATCAATATCATCATATAATTCTCCTATCCTCATTCACCAAATAATTAACCTACTCTATTATCAGCACCTATTATTCATTTCATCATTACAAAATCATAGCATCATCATGTAACTCATTTTTTATATCATCATATATAAGACATATTCATCCATCATCATATACACCAACAACATCATCAATATCACTATAACCATCATAATCATCAATATCACCATAATCATCATACTCATCAATATCATCATAATCATCGTAATCATCAATATCATCATAATCATCATTCACCTCCCTGAGTTGTACTTCACTCACTCTAGGCTTGTACACCTCAGGTACCATATTCAATATTATCATACTCATTGCTCACCTCCCTGAGTTATACTCAGGTACCATAATCCATATTATTATAATCATCGCTCGCCTCCCTGAATTACACTCAGGTACCATAATCACCTCCTCGAGTTAGACCCAGGTACAATACTCACCTCCCCGAGTTAGACTCAGGTACAATATTCACCTCCCTGGGCTACACTCCACCCCTCACTGGGCTTGTGTATCTCAAGTACAACATCATGTATGCTCAAGACATCATAAACATCATAAGATTAGTTATATCATCATCATCATCACCTCCTTGAGTTAGACTCAGGTACACTATGCACCTCCCTGAGTTAGTCTCAGGTACAACATCATCATCATCAATCATTCTCATCATAAATCATCATAAATATCACCAATCATCATCATAAATATCACCAGTCATCATAATTATCATCATCATAAATATATGTATACATCATCATCATCAACATCGTACTCATCATCAAACCTCATCATCATACATCGTCAAGTATCATTTTATACATCATCATTTTCATCATTACATATCATCATCATTTAGCATCACCAAATATCAGCAATCGGCATCATATAATGCATCAAACTCAATATGAACAATCATTCATCACAAGAAATCACCAATCCACACTGGTAATCGATTACAAGCCTCCTGTAATCGATTACCCGCAAACAAAGTCTCTGGTAATCGATTACCAACCATTGGTATTGGATTACCTGCAAGCAATCACCTTGGTAATCGATTACCAAACCTCTGTAATCGATTACCAACACACAAACTCTCTGGTAATCGATTACAGCATCTGTGTAATCGATTACCTGCGAGCAAACGGCCCTCCTGGTTGCCCCCGAAAGCTCTGGTAAACGATTACCAACCCTGGTAATCGATTACCCGCGACACAGATCGCAGTTCTCGCGATCTCTACCAATTCTAAACCTTTCTATTCAATCTCTAATCAATCCTTTTCATCAAAACATCATTTATATGCGTTTATATTCATCAAACCCACCAAAGTATCAATCTTTAACAGTTTTACAAGGTTTTCCCATCAAAACCCCAAATCATCAAACTCTTATCAATCCCCTTTTCTCTATTCATATTATTTCATTCAATCCACTCAAGATTCATCAAGAAGCATACAATCAATCATCAATCTACAGTTTTCATCATCCATACTCAATATATCAATTATTAATACGAATTTAAAGTCTTAGGTTACTACCCAAGCACCCCCCACATGCACATATAAGCAGCACCCTCTCCCCCACCGTACCTTAGTGAAGATCGATCAATCAGCAGGGAAGGCTCTTTCTTGGTTCCTGATGATCACTCTCCAGCAATCTCTCCTTGAGACGTTGTTTCTCCCCTTCTTGGCGTTTCGCTCTCTGACGTTTTGAGAAAATAAGGATTAGGGTGAACTATAACTCCTCCTTACTAAATTATCTATCTGAGTTGGTCCCACACTCAACTCCCTCTTTATCCTCTTTTTAAATTTGAAATAACTTTATCTTAATTACAAACTATTAATAATATTAATACTATTATTTATTTATTTATTTATTTATTCCTCCCACTTTATTAATTTAATTTTATTTAATTAAATTTAGGATGTTACAACTCTCGCCTCCTAAAAGAAATTTTGTCCTCGAATTTTACCTGAAGCGAATAACTCTGGATAGGACTCCTTCATCTTCTCTTCAAGTTTCCAAGTAGAACTCTCGGGCGTAGATCCTCCCCAAATCACCTTAACTAAAGGAATCTCTTTACCTCGAAGTTGTTTCACCCTCCGATCCTCAACTCTCACCGGCATGGTTTCCACCGTCAGGTTTTCCTTAATCTCAAGGTGATCCGACTCAATCACATGCGAAGGATCATGAATGTATTTCCGGAGTTGAGAAACGTGGAATACATTATGAAGGTTTGACAAGTGTGGTGGTAAAGCAATCTGGTAGGCAACATTGTCGAATCTTTTGAGAATTTGGTAAGGACCAATGAATCGAGGTGTAAGTTTTCTAGACTTTAATGTCCTACCAACCCCAGTCCACGGAGTGACTTTCAGGAATACATGATCCCCTTCTTTGAATTCCAATTCCTTCCTCCTCTTATCAGCATAGCTCTTCTGCCTACTCTGAGCTGCTCTCATCCTCTCTTAGATTATCCTAACCTTATCAGTGGTTTGTTGCACTATCTCAGGTCCTGGAGCAAGGCTTTCTCCCGGCTCACACCAACACAAGGGTGTTCTACACCTCCTATCATACAATGCCTCATAAGGCGCCATACCTATGCTAGAGTGAAAACTATTATTATAAGTAAACTCTATCAAAGGTAAGAAGCTATCCCAACTACCCCCTTGGTCTAACACGCAAGTCATCTATCCTAGGCAAGGGATACCTATTCTTAATGGTTACCTTATTCAACTGGCGGTAATCTGTACATAACCTCATGCTACCATCCTTCTTCTTTACAAACAAAACAAGCGCTCCCCAGGGTGACACACTAGGCCTCACAAACTTCTTCTCTAGCAAGTCTTCTAATTGTTTCTTAAGCTCTGCTAACTCTATGGGTGACATCCTATAAGGTGCAGTTGAAATCGGTCCCGTACCCGGTACTAAGTCTATGGAAAACTCTATCTCTCTCTCGGGTGGTAGACTGGACACATTATCTGCAAACACCTCAGGATACTCACATACTACAGGTATCTCACTTACAACAACACAACTCTCAGATTTCAAAGAAACTAAAAGCATATAAACCTGGGCATCTTCCCTTAGAGACGCCTTTACCTGATTGACAGTCATAAAGTCCTTATTCTTACTCTCAACAGGGTGGCCAAACACAACAGTTTTATCAGCACAATTTAATAGGACATGGTTGGTAGATAACCAGTCCATTCCCAGAATAATGTCTAGTTGACTTAGAGGTAAACAAATCAAATCAACTATGAATTCTCTATCATTAACACAAACAGAGCAGTTTAAGCACGCATCAGAAGTAGAAAACTGACCCACTAGCTGGTGTTTCCACATTCAATATAAAAGGCAAAGAAGAAATAGGCAACTTTAACTTGGACGCACAGGCATGTGATATGAAAGAGTGAGTCGCACCAGAATCAAATAAAACAACTAAAGGATTACCCGCGATGTAACCAGTACCTTAGATCAAGTCCTCGGATTGAGCAGCTTCGGTACCACTCAAGGCAAAGACTCTCCCAGTAGTTTGAGGTTTACTGGCGCTCCCACTAGCACCTCCACTTGCTGTTGTAGCTCCTTGCTTCTTCTTGTGAGGACAATCACGGGAAATATGTCTCTTTCCTTTGCATATGTAACAGGTGACCTCTGAATCTTCACATTGATTTGCTTTATGTCCTTCCTTTCCGCATTTGAAACAAGTAATGGGAGTGGTAGCACCCACGCTTACGCTTGACTAGCCGTCGGAACGTAACTGTTCTTCTGCACTGCACCTTCACTGCCACCTCCAAACTTAGAGCCTCATATTGCGCGAGAATACGGTTTGCCCTTGTGAGTTGATTGGAACTTGTTCTGATTCCTCAAAGGCCCTCCACTCTTGTAATGCGCCGACTTTGCCCTGTTGTCTTCATCATAGATTCTGCATTTGTTCACCAGCTCGTGAAAGCGCGTTATCCCTTGGTAGTTGAACACCTGCTTGATCTCCGGACGAAGACCGCTGAGGAACTTTACGCACTTTAACTCTTCATTAGTAGCTCCCTCATAAGTAGGACAAAATCGTACTAGCGCTTCAAACTTGGACGCGTAGTCTGCCACGGTGCCATCCCCTTGCTTTAAATCAAGGAACTCTATTTGCTTCTTATTACGAACTTCATGTGGGAAGTACTTCTCGAGGAACATCCTCTTGAAGTTATCCCAACTCAACGCGGTGCCCTCATCAATCATCCTCTGACAGGTGCTCTGCCACCAGAATCCAGCATCCCCTGATAGCATGAACGCCGCTAACGTCACCTTTTGTAGCATCAGACAATCCATCGCTCTGAAGATCTTCTCGATCTCGTATATCCAATCGGTAGCTCCATCGGGGTCTTAACCCCCACGAAACGTAGGTGGATGGTTCCTCTGGAACCGTGCAAGCCAATCCGTCTCATGATGTTGGTTTAGGTTATCAACAGCCTACGCCATAGCCATTAAGGCATCGACCATCGCTCTATCATTCCTCCCCCAGCCATTACTCTTCTGATTCACAGAAAAGTAAATAAGTCACACAATTAATTCAATCAAAAAAAACAAAACAATTATTCAATCACACAAAACATTAGCACACAGAAGCATAGTAAACTCATAACTCAAGGCCGGTGAACCGACCAGGCTCTGATACCAACTAATGTGACACCCTTCTACCCCAAACTCTTATACAGTAAATAAATCAAAATATTTGAAGATAATATCCCTCACTGGGTAAAAAGGTTCACAATCCTCATCATATAAAAAGTCCTTTATTCACGGTAAACTAATTTAAAATAGAAACAGTTTTCAAAATACTTAAGCAGCGGAATCTCCAAACTATAAATAACAAAACATCCTACTCGTCGTGCAAGGAATTTAAAGAAAGGTTTGTAAAATCCTTCATAACTACAACATAAAGAAAGAGCCCCCAATGATATGCCCTGATGTCACATGTACCAGAGCAACACTCCCTTTACTCAAAACTCGACACCAGTTGTGTCTCCATCGTCACCTGTAAAATAACCACAGTGTTAATGGTGAGGAAGAGAATACTACTCATACATACACATAGGAGGCTACCTTATCCTCACCCTCATGTAAACAACATCATTATTTATCATACCACATACTCAATCATCAAGTAATTTATCAGATAATAACACCTATAATTCTTCATATAACAATCATCAATATCATCATATAATTCTCCTATCCTCATTCACCAAATAATTCACCTACTCTATTCTCAGCACCTATTACTCATTTCATCGTTACAAAATCATAGCATCATCATGTAACTCATTTTTTATATCATCATATATAAGACATATTCATCCATCATCATATACACCAATAACATCATCAATATCACTATAACCATCATAATCATCAATATCACCATAATCATCATACTCATCAATATCATCATAATCATCGTAATCATCAATATCATCATAATCATCATTCACCCCCTGAGTTGTACTTCACCCACTCTGGGCTTGTACACCTCAGGTACCATATTCAATATTATCATACTCTTTGCTCACCTCTCTGAGTTATACTCGGGTACCATAATCCATATTATTATAATCATCGCTCGCCTCCCTGAATTACACTCAGGTACCATAATCACCGCCCCGAGTTAGACCCAGGTACAATACTCACCTCCCCGAGTTAGACCCAGGTACAATACTCACCTCCCCGAGTTAGACTCAGGTACAATACTCACCTCCCTGAGCTACACTCCACCCCTCACTGGGCTTGTGTATCTCAAGTACAACATCATGTATGCTCAAGACATCATAAACATCATAAGATTAGTTATATCATCATCATCATCACCTCCCTGAGTTAGACTCAGGTACACTATGCACCTCCCTGAGTTAGCCTCAGGTACAACATCAACATCATCATCATCAATCATTCTCATCATAAATAATCATAAATATCACCAATCATCATCATCATCATCATAAATATCACCAGTCATCATAATTATCATCATCATAAATATATGTATACATCATCATCATCATCAAACCTCATCATCATACATCGTCAAGTATCATTTTATACATCATCATTTTCATCATTAAATATCATCATCATAAATCATCATTTAGCATCACCAAATATCAGCAATCGTCATCATATAATGCATCAAACTCAATATGAGCAATCATTCATCACAAGAAATCACCAATCCATACTGGTAATCGATTACAAGCCTCCTGTAATCGATTACCCGCAAACAAAGTCTCTGGTAATCGATTACCAACCATTGGTAATCGATTACCTGCAAGCAATCACCCTGGTAATCGATTACCAAACCTCTGTAATCGATTACCAACACACAAACTCTCTGGTAATCGATTACAACATCTCTGTAATCGATTACCTGCGAGCAAACAGCTCTCCTGGTTGCCCCGAAAGCTCTGGTAATCGATTACCAACCCTGGTAATCGATTACCCGCGACGCAGATTGCAGTTCTCGCGATCTCTACCAATTCTAAACCTCTCTATTCAATCTCTAATCAATCCTTTTCATCAAAACATCATTTATATGCGTTTATATTCTTCAAACCCCACCAAAGTATCAATCTTTAACAGTTTTACAAGGTTTTCCCAACAAAACCCCAAATCATCAAACTCTTATTAATCCCCTTTTCTCTATTCATATTATTTCATTCAATCCACTCAAGATTCATCAAGAAGCATACAATCAATCATCAATCTACAATTTTCATCATCCATACTCAATATATCAATTATTAATATGAATTTAAAGTCTTAGGTTATTACGCAAGCACCCCCCACATGCACATATAAGCAGCACCCTCTCCCCCACCGTACCTTAGTGACGATCGATCAATCAGCAGGGAAGGCTCTTTCTTGGTTCCTGATGATCACTCTCCAGCAATCTCTCCTTGAAACGTTGTTTCTACCCTTCTTGGCGTTTCGCTCTATGACGTTTTGAGAAAATAAGGATTAGGGTGAACTATAACTCCTCCTTACTAAATTATCTATCTGAGCTGGTCCCCACACTCAACTCCCCCTTTATCCTCTTTTTAAATTTGAAATAGCTTTATCTTAATTACAAACTATTAATAATATTAATATTATTATTTATTTATTTATTTATTCCTCCCACTTTATTAATTTAATTTTATTTTATTTAATTAAATTTAGGATGTTACAGTGTAAGTTACACTAAGTATTACACCGCTGATAACTACAAATCGAATGTGTTTTTGGTAATTTAATCATTGTATTTTATTTATTCATCATCATGATTATTTGTGTCAAATTTCATAAAATTTTAACTCTAATAACTTGATAATCAAATGGTTGATTTTTGCATATATTTCTAATAAATATATATATAACGTTAATCTTGAGACTTCTTAATGATATATCAAAATATTTCAAATTAATGTAAAATTTTATATATATTATCTATGATAGTAATTTTCAATCCAATGGTGAATTAATTAATACAATGATCTATTAAAAAATTATTGAGCGGTGTAATACTTGGTAGTGTAAGTTACACTAAGTATTACATCGTTGAATAACTACAAATTGAATGTATTTTTAGTAATCCAATCGTTGAATTATGTTTATTCATCATCATGATTATTTGTGTCAAATTTCGTAAAATTTTGACACTAATAACTTGATAATCAAATGATTGGTTTTTTCATATATTTCAAATGTATATATGGCGTTAATATTGAGACATCCCAAAAACATATCAAATAATTTTGGATTAATGTAAAATTTTATATGTATGATCTATATGATAGTAACTTTCAATCAAACGGTGGATTATTTAATACAATGATCTATTAAAAAATTATTCAACGATGTAATACTTGGTGTAACTTACATGGGTGTAAGTTGATCCCTCCTGTCTCTATATATATATACTCCCTCCGTTCCTTTTATCTGTCGTTTTAGAGTCTAAAATTTGTTTCTAAATAACTGTCATTTTCACATACCAAGGCAACAATAAATGCTAATTTTCCAACTTTACCTTCTTCCAAAATTATTAAATAGTGGGGTATTTATTGCATATGACTAGAAATGGTGGAGAACTTTAAATGTTTTAATGAGAGAGAGAAAGGGTATATTTGTAAACAATGGATCTAAAAAGACACACTTATTGCATTTCTTAATCCATGTGCAAAAAACCTTAAACGACATATAAAAAGGAACGGAGGGAGTATATGTTATATTTATTACAAATATATATAAAAACAGAAAGGTAAACAGTTTGGGTTAAAAGGAAGACAAGTGTGATTGCTGAAGAAAAAGGGAAGACAAGTGAATAGAACAGTGCCCTTCTTTAGATTCTTTGTATTGGAATCGATGGGAGATACTAATTCCAAGGGTAGGTGAAGATATTTTGAGCCAATTAAGGCCAAAATTGAGAGGTTTAATTTTATTGGCTAGTTAAAAGAGGTGAACATGGCCTTAATGGCGAGGCTAAATGAAAAGTGTGGCAAGAGTAGGGAATTGAATAGGGTAGGTGGTTAATTAATTAGGTGAATCGGTGGTGGAGTAACATAGAATGATAGAAGACATTTCCAATAGAAACCGCAAACAAAAGAAATCAGACCCCTTGCCAATGTCATGAATTCAAGAACCAGAACATTGAATGGGAATTGATATTATTTATTACATGATTAATTTTACGGTTTTTAATTGCACAGGATAATAAACAAAAATGGAAAATTTTTATTAGGAATTACAACCATCACAACACTCAATGGTAATATTACTGGTTGTAATTCCCCATAAAAGCCTTCCACTTTTGTTTTATTATCCTGTGCAATATTACACATGTTAAAAAAACCTTTAATTTTATAGTATGTGAAGTAATATTTTTAAGGAAAATACAATTTTTATGTAATATTAAGATTATGTGATTTGTTTTAACAACACATTAAATTTTAACCTAAGGGGATCCCTTTTCACATTAATTAATGCTAATAGAATAAAAAAAGTAGGACTTAAATTTATTTTTATGAGCCAAAGATCAAACTTGTGCTTAAATTATATTGAGTCAAATTTTCAAGATATTGATTTATATTAAAAAGCAAAGATCGGAATCCATCTAAAAAATAATAAATGTTTGATTTTAAATATTCTAACATATCCTCCACAACTAACATTTTCCATATCTATTTCAAAATTTAATTTAATTTTCATATGTTTGCAATATAGAAAAATTTTACACTCACATTGATGTGTTGTTATATCATTTAATAACTTCTTATCTCATGAAATTATTAACATAATCAAATTCATTATATTATGTGTTAATGTTTTAGAGGAAAAATAAAAGAAACATTTGTACCAAACAACTTCTATATATTACATTTGAATTCTCACGCTTTAACATGAGAACTATGCAAGGTATTTTAAATTTTATTATTTTTATATTTTTTATTTCTCTTAAAAACTACATCTTTAATTCAATCAATAATATAAATTTTTATCCATATATTAAAACTTTTTATAATTATAAATATCAAGTTAATAAATTGAAGTCTTGACATACCATATCAAATTCATAAAACATAAATGGTGTGTCTTAAATTGCTCATATAATTTAAATTTGTTCATAATTTTAAAAATTTCTCCATTATATGAAAAATGGTGAAATATGGTTAAACGTTTCTGTAAAACTTATTTATACTATTAGTATTAAACTCTTAATAAAAATACTTAACATTATAAATAAGTTTTACTCAATCAACTATAATATGAAAACATGATTTAAAACAAACACTTCGACACAATTTCTAAGAAATTGTATTGTGCAACATTTTTATATACTACACATTTTTTTATTGCAAAGGATAAAATGTGATAATATAATAAGTAACCTGTAAGAGAGTAACTACAACATACACTCAAAAGAAAATAATGAAAAAAAATAAAATAAAAGTGACATATGATTTTTTAATTGGAGAAGTAGAGAAAGCTATCTCACCTTTTGAAATGAGATCTCAAAATTAATATATAAAGAGTTGATTAGATAAATACCTTAAATTTAGATAAGATTAAAAAATGAATTAAAAGAATAAATTCTTAAAAGTTATTTAAATTAATAAGGTGAACGTGCATAATTAATTCAAATAGATATGTTAATTGAGATTTGAGAAAATGAACAAATTTGTATATAAGATTTTGAAATTAAATGAATTCATTTGAGAGTATATATAAACATCTACAATTTTAGAAAAAGAGGAAATTTTAATGTAAAAGTAAAAATTTAAGAATGATTGTTATTAGACAACTTACCGTTCATTTTTTGGTTTTTAAAGATTTCCAATCAAGTTTTTACAATTTAAAACAAAAAACTGAAGACTTGATTTTGTGGTTTTCAAAACAGACATTTTGAAAACCACAAAAAGTGGTTTTCAATTTTTGGGTTTGAGTTGAAAATCTTAATTCAAAGTTTTTAAAAACCAAAAACTGAAAACTCGAGGAAAAATAGTTTTTTACCGTAAAAAGAAAATTTTTAAGTAATTAATAATTTGAGATTTTTTAATAAAAAGTAAAAAAATATATAAAATATTTGTAAAATCACCTGTCTTAAAAGGGAAAAAATAATAAAAGATAATCTCATTTTCAAAAGTGACATTATTTTGTTATATAAGAGTTGAGTAAGAAAAGAGACTTTTAAATTATGTGAATTAAGACACATTATAACTTCTATTTATTAATTTAATTTTGTATATCAAAATTTAAATTTATAAATACTTAATTTATATTATTAAGAATTCTAAAATTAGCATTAGAATTGAATAAATTTAATTAATAATATTTAAAGAGTTTAATTAGTATGCACTGACAGTGTAAAAGAGTTTTACACTGACGTTTAATCATAATTCTTCATTTATATGACTTTTAAAATATTAATTAGTAATGTCAACAAACTCACCATAAATCAAGGGTTGTGATTAACCGTGAGTGTAAAATTTTTTACACTGTCAGTGCACAATCCTTTTTCTCATATTTAAAAGGAATATATAAAAAAATAAAATAAAATAAAAGTTTAATGTACAAAAAATTACATGACTTATTAATAAAGAAAATAAATTAAGAGAGAATTTCGCACTCTTACTGACAAAGACTCAAATGTGTGTGTTAGTTGATAAACATTGATTGCAAATATTATGTGTTTTTCTAACATGCGTAATGTACTGGGTAATAAATTAAACGGATTTTTTTTATAATTTTACACAAGATAATAAATTAAAAATAAATTTTTTTATTAAAATTACAATTATCACAATATTATTTTGTCAAAAATAATTTTTAAGTCTAATTAATTAGCAAGATCGAGTTGAGACATTTTATTGGCTTTTGATGAATCTGCATTATCCTAATCAAAATATTTCCTCTGTTCATAACTAGTAAAGCGTGACACTGACCAAGCAATCAATGCCACAGACCTCAAATTGCACGTGGGGTGACATCAATGAAGACGATATTTAGAGACTGATGAACCAATTGCAAGTTGTTAAATTGTTTTAAGGTAGCTAACTACAAGTTTAATTAGTGATCGTACAGTTGTAGTTAATGACAATAAACACTGCAGCCATTTTGAGTTGCTAAATATGACCAACTGTTCAAGTGTTTGACCATATATATATATATATATAGCTATCAAGGCTGGTGAAAAGTTGTTACAATTAGTGACTATTGTAGATCAAAGGAACCAAAGTTTGCAACAAATTTGTGCACAACAGTGGCCGCAATTACAAAATGAAATCAACAACTTGGATCATAATACCATTGATCTTTGACCATACCTGCCATTTTATGTATGTTCCAGAAAATCCCCCAAAAGGGTGGGGCTATGCATGGTATTGTAGTTTCTCCTTGGGACCTAATTTTGATTCCCAGGCAGTACTATTATCTTCAGCTCCCTTTGCTTGTGTACTTTTCACTTTAGAAGTGGATGAAGAGTAAGCATTTACCAATAAATCTAAATAAAATATCCAAATTCAGTTTTCAGCTTCAAATTAATGGAATATGATCACGTAGCTGCAAGCACGGAAAAAGGAACAACAATGTATATAATATTGAAACACTCTTTTCCTTAATTGTCCTCTTCTGGAGCTATGAACAACCGTGCATAGTTAACATGAATTGCAACCTCTTGCAAACGAAATCAATTTAATTAATTACGAGAATGTTTAGTAAAATTAATTGAAAAATTAGTTAAAAATTAAAAAAATTAGATTAACGTTAAAAAATTAGCTCAAAACTAAAAGTTAACTGATTTTAATTAAAAAAATTGGTAAAATTAATTAAAAATTATAAAATAACATATAAGAACATCATAATTATTAAATAATGATGATTAAAGAGTTGTTAAGTGATAAAATTATAATAAATTTTCAGCTAATAACTGAAAAAGCTACATAAAGTAGCTTCTCTAAAAAAACTAATAGCTACAAAAAAAACTATATTATCAAAAACAAATGAATCATTTCAACTATTAATCTCGACTTTCATTTAGTTAAAATATTTTGTCAAACACACTCTAAGTTGCCTCTCCATCACCTCATTAATATTGGATTTTAAGTTGTGCACCCGTTTTTTCACATATCCAAACATTTTTTCAACTTTTAAATTATTATTAATTTCATAACTTCATTAGAGAGAACTCCACCATCTATCTCATTTACTCCCCCCGTACCATTTTATATGACGTTTTAGTAAAAAAATTGTCCCAATTAATTGTTATTTTATAATACCAATACACTATTAAATAACTTTTTTCAATTCCACCCTTATTATAATTAATGTGTATATCTTGAATGGTGTTTTTTTTAATATAAGAGATAAGTGATATAGTAAGGAATTAGTTTGTAATTTTTATAAAACTTAGAATATTAATGATATTTCTTAATTCTCTTGTCACAACCTTAAAAGTAAAGTAAAATGGGACGGAGGGAGTAATCATTTATTCTTTTAAGATAGGTTTTAGAATTTAATTAGTTGGTCCCTATAAATTTAGTTATGATCCCTATTATTTTAAGTCCTTCAAAACTACAAAAATCATATGCTTTTAAATAGGACCATAATTAAATTTTAATAATTTTATAAGGACTAAAATTATATTTATGATTAGTTTGGATAAATTTTTGTAAGAGAATCTATTGAAAAAGAAAATAATTAAAATAAATTTTAAAAGGTATGGTGAATTCAATTTCTTCCATAAGTTGAAATTAGCTTTTCATGGAGAAGTTAAAAGAGAGAGCTTCAGAAAAAAAAAGAGTTGTAAAGACTAATTAATTTAAACTCATGAATGAATTTGAATTCACTTTACTTTCTTGGCTCATTCTATTTTCTTCTCCTATAAGTTCTTTCTAAAAAAGTTTATCCAAACTTACCATATCCCTTTAAAATAATGTACATCTTAAGAAAAATATTAAATAGACTAACTACTATAATGAAATAACTTTATTTTACTAAAATATCCTTATTAAAAGAGTTAGATAATAAATGACTAATTAATATATATTATAATACGATAAATAAGTAGATTGAAATATCAATAAATAAGGTTTATTAGAAAAAGGTAATTAATACATTCTTGAGATTTTAAAATGATAAATAATTTGAGACAAACCAATAAGGGTATATTTATAATAAAAGATTTAATTAGTTTTGAATTTCTAAAACAAGAGTTTTGAAACATAAGTAAAAATGTAAAATAACAAAAGTTTTGGAATGAAGTGAGTAATATACAATGTGTTATATTCATTAAATGACATTAGTTATAACACATTATTGGATGTCTCTGCATTACATTGATAATATATATCCATTAAATTATATTTTTAATCCGTTATTATATATATGTCCAAAGTAAAGATTTATAAAATTGTAAGAAATAGCCAATACTTCCTTATATAAGAAATAAAAAGGTAAATTTTTTTTATTCTATATGAGAAATATAGTATCAAATTTAGTTAAATTAATTGTTAAATAATTTAAAGTTATGACATTATAATTACTATTAATGATTCTAATACATTTTCATTAGTCTTGGTGATAATTTTATTTCTATGTTTGTTATATCGGTTTTTTTTAACTTGTACATGATAATAAATTAAAAATGAAAAGATTTTATTAGAATTTACAACTATCATATCACTTAATGCATTGATAATATAAAATGTTATATTTTTCTATAAAACTTTTTTACATTTGATTTATTATCATATGCAACATTGCACATGTTAAAAAATCGTTGTTATATATAAAACAAGAGGTAATAATTTCGAGTCTTCCATCTTATATACATGGAATTGTAATATCGCTATCAATCTATAATATGTATCAAGTAATTAATCTCTAAAATTATTTTATGCCACTTAAATTACAGCTATTGATTGCTTTGGCCGCTTATAGAGATGTTACGAACAATTCAAAAAGACTGTCTATCATAGGTTATACGTGTGGTTTTGGAAAAAAAAAAAAAACTATAGCTCTTTGCTGGATCGGATGGGTAGACATATGCAACGGTGGTATAGATTCAAGAAAAAAATGTTTTCCCTGTGACTTGTTGATATCAAATCAAGTTCCCAAGGAAAGCAAGGCAAAGCATTTACGGAAATATTTATAATTAAATTAGATCCATTTCTTAAAGTGGGGATATATATAGTTCATAAAACAATTTGATCATCAATTTGATTGCAGAATTTTGAAACAAGCACTTATTAACACAATCTACATCAAAAACTTTAGGACATAAAAGATCAGTAGTGCAAACCAAACTAATTTTTCTCGTTGATCTGATCTTCAATATGTTAGCTGTTTAGCACAGCCGACCAGTTATTAGTTAATGCTTAGTTTTATTTGAACAACAATGATATCACTTTGAAAGCACATTACTAATTTATTAAAACTCCCATATTTTCTTTCACGCTTACTCACTTAGCATGGAATCGATTTGATATTTGTGAGCTAAATTCAACCAAGCACTCTTGTTATACTTTGACCGACATCCTAATACAGAACCCTTTTCTCCATTAAGAACTTTTTGACTAAATGTGAAGAAGGATAGACTATAAGCGACATCCACGGTCAACTGGTCAACTAGTCAACTTTTGGATTATCCTTTACCCCTTTTTCTAATTTAGTCAAGTTAGCCACACGCTTGGGTAGGCCTATGTATCCATCATACTAAACCATAATCCACCATCTTATGGTTTGTCTCTTTGCACCTACATCATGCATCCCAATATTTTTTATTAATGAAATGATTGTGAGTTTTCAATTTTTTATTTTTAAAAATTTTAAATTTTTTAATTATAAGTTAATTAATATAAATACTTTAATTTGGAATAAGTTGGAGTAACCATTTTATTAAATATTAATTAATTTCATTTTACTTAACAAAGAAAATAAAAAACTAAAATTCTCTTTTTATAATTTTTAAAATGCTTGTTTTGATTTTAAAATCGCAAACAAAAGTTTTTAGTTATCAATGTAAATTAAATCAGTTATTACAACTTGAATATATTTTTAATATATTATTATATTCTATAAAATCTACCACTAGATTGAAATTAATTACTATAATATAAATAATCATATTTATAAAATTTTACATTGATCTAAAATTATTTGATACATTATTGAAATATGTTTAGATTAATGTCATATATATATATAAACACTTTTTTAAAATATATGAAAATAAGTTTAGTAAATTAAATTAGTCTATTTTACTTGTAACCCTAAAAAATTAAAGTCCTTGATTTTTTCCTATTTGAGACTTTAATTTACTTATTACAAAATCTTTTAATTTCATCAAATTTTTACTAAATTGCTATCTTCTTAATCTTTCAAATAATATTTATTCCAAGACTTGATAAACTCGCAATTATTTAGGTAAAACTTGAGGATTTGAAACTTTTAGCTAGAAGGAAACAATCATAATGATTTACCATATATTTTATTGGATATTTAATAAAAAATTCAAATATATAATACAATCACCATTCATGTGGAAATCTAGATTGATTGATAATTATTTAAATTTATTATATCTAAATTAACTTTATGTTATAATTTTATCGGTAACCTTAATTATAGTTTGGAAAAATAGTGTATCAAATTGATTTTATAGTTAAAATAAACAATAATGTATCAATTAAATTGAAAATGTTTAAATCTTATTTCAAATCGAATCAACCAATTTGAAAATTTAAATTAGTAAGTAAAAAATCTAATATATTAATATCTAGTAATCGATGAGATTCAAAATTAAAAATTTGAATTAAATTCACATAAATGTAAAAGTAATTAACATTACAATCAAGTGTAGAGTACTAAATATGGAAATAATTTCAATTAAGATATTGTTTGTCCTAGAATTTTACACAAACAAATGTATCTCTGATTAGTCTAGGACGAGATACGAATCCTTTGGTATTTTAGTATGAGTTCTACCTCAGTGTGAAATCTCAGAAACAGTTTCGAACGTGAAAACGTAACGCTACCATGAAACAAAACAAAGATTGTTCAACGATGGCCCCTGACAGGGCCTTAACTTGCATTAAAAGAAAGATGTAACTTACAAACACAAGCAACTGAAATCAGTCACAGTGCCATGGATTCCTAGCCTATAAAACGCGTAAAACATACGAGAAATACAAGAAAAACATGAAATAACAAGTAAAAGAAACAAGAGGGTTGGTCTTCCAAGTCCCTACTTCCTCTAAGCTTGCTGGTTTTGCCTTGATCGCTACGGTGGATGATGCGGCTTTTTTCAGGGTGCTTTTGAGTGTTCAGGTTGCGGACCTCGGTTATTTCAAACTTCCCCATATTTATAGCCTTCATCCTGGTAACCGTTCTCCCTTTCAGATAGCTTTTCTTAACTGCCTTTAGAACCGTCACAACTCCACGTTCTCTCGCATGAACGCTGGTGGTCTCCTTTAGTAACTGCTGAAGGTGACGTGGCTGTGTGCATCTTCTAATCAGTACAAGAAATTAACCAACCCTTCGAACTTGCTCAAACCAAAGTCGCTCTTTTCGACCCTAAAACGAAAAGGACTTCGAGTTCTTTGGGCCGGGCTACTATGTCTTCGAGCTGAGGTCCATCTCGAACCTCATTGTCAAAAATATGAGACTTTCCTTGCACCTATATTTCCTTTCGAATCTGACTTCTCCTTACAAGCATTTGAACCACCGACCTCTTTGACTCAATTGACTACCGTCCATCTTGGTCAATGTGTGTGGGACTGCTTCTTATTGGCTCCCGGAGATGGCCTACTTGAAGTCATCAAAATTCTTCTTCTTTAAAAGGAACGACAACAGGGATAGTGCACCATTATCTTCATTTGTTCCATGGAGAGGCCCTTGGTATTGGCTGCTCTGTATGACCTGAGGATTCCAATTCCTTTGGATTTCAGGTCGTCAGAGAACATTAATGGTCACTTCAATGGGGACCAAGACTTCAGGTCGAACAACACAGCCAAATTACCAGGCATTGGTCCTATGCAAGGTCTGGTATTGCTTCCACCTCCTTGGTTCCAGCTTCAACTACAGGGCAGAAAATCACATGCTTGCTCTGCACCCAGTATTCTGACCCTGGAGGATAGAGGAAAGAAGAGGAGAGGAAGGTACTGAGGAAGAAAAGGTCAAAGAAGAGGATGATGAGGATGAGGGATCGAAGCCCCTGGATTATTTGGAAGATCCCAAGCTTCGAGGCTCTCCTTCTCATCGTTCGACCTTCTGGCGTCTCTCCCTTCTGAAGACATGACACTGGCAGGGAGCTCGAAGATCATTGCCCTCTTCAGCTCGAGGCAAATGCCTGCCAAAATAACTTAGGGCATAGGCATGAAGTTCGAATATCAAAACTCTACTTAGGAAATAGACTTATTGTATTTAATCTTAATCAATAAAATTTTCCTTTATTTGTCTCTCTATCAAGCCACTTCGAGTTCCTTCATTTAGCCTCTCTGTTTAATCTCTTCGAACTTTCATTTAACTTTACGCTTTTAATTTATTACTTCGAATTTAAATTTAAACGCCTAACAGATGCCCCCCAAAATGCATAGCTTCGAACCATTTAGAAGCTTATGCATTTTTACACGTGGCAGCCTCATGCCATCTCAGAAACATTCAATGTTTCTCTTTCTCTCTCACACGATCCCATGGACTGAGAACCCTTGGGCTTCCACTAATGTTAGTTGGGCTTATAATCGCCAATGACCTTTGGTTTTCCCTCCTTTACTTCGTGACAGACTTTTAGTAGTCATCAACCTTCTCTCTCAGCTCCTCACCTTCTTCCTCACGGCTCTCTAGCTCCCAGCTCAAAAATCCTTGCTTTTCTGGATTTCTTTCCTGCTTCTGCTTCCATTTTGCTCTCACCACTCCAATGGCGTCCTCTTCTACCACTTTGATTTTCCCAAGTGATAACTATCAAGTAGCTTGCTCGACCCCTCTTGCAGCTGAGAATGGCAAGACCATTGTCAGAGACGACGGTACCTTCGTACCAGAACCTAAGGCCACTGAGGAAAATCTGAAAGTGTGGGGTTCCAGTGTCATCATCCCCACCAATGTGGATGGAGTTGGCATAGGTTTCCTTGGCCCTTACAAGTTTCCTCCTAGAACTGCTGACTTCAAAGCCTATCAAGCCTTGTATCCACCAGAGAAGATTCTAGCTTTTGCCAATCCTGTTCGAGCTGACGTGGCCAAACCGGAGAAGAATGCCTTCGGGTCTTCTCCCATGGTGATCAAGAAAGCCTATCTCAGCTGGTTGGACAAGGTCCAATCTGTGAAAGAAAAGTTGTGGAAGAAGTTGGGCATCTTCGATCGATTCAACTATCCAGGTCGCCTCTACAGTATGACATCGACCTCATCCTTGCTGCGCTGACCTTCTGGGACCAAGGAACATGCACCTTCTTTCTTCCATGTGGAATGATTACTCCCACTTTGTTGGACGTTTCCATTATAACTGGCCTCGAACCACATGGGGAGACTTATCTCCCAAACACCAAACCCTCCAATACTAAGTATGAGAATATTGACACCGGTAAAATGACCTTTCAAGCCTTTATTAGCAATAACCATGTCAAAACATCTTCTGATGTCTCTGAGAAGGAACATATTGCCTTCCTTTGGCTTTGGTTATCCAACTTTGTATTCTGTGTTAGGTCTCTCCAGGTTCCACATGGCCTTTTTCCTTTAGCTGTTTGCCTTCACGAAGGTAGAAAAATTAATTTGGCTAAGCTACTCCTTGGCCATTTGTATTTGTGTCTCTCTGATGCCTTGAGCTTTTACAAACAACCCAAACCATTAAGTGGCTTTTATGGTCCTTTTTGGCTCCTTGATTTTTGGCTTCGAGCCACATTTCCAAGAGATGTCAAGCTCCCTTATGAGGTATCTAACCTTTTTGAACCCACAGCTAAGAGTTTAACATTTACTTTCCTTTGTCCCCCTGCTGAAGAGCTTGATCGAGTCAAAGCCTTCATGTCCTATTTCTTCGACCAAAACAAATTTGATGATACACTTACCCCTTATTCCAAAAGAACTCGTGGCCCTAAGTGGGTTCACCAACCTCTCGTGAGTGTGAATCCTACTGATCAAGCTGATGAAGACCAAAGGTGGAGTGAGATCCTTCGAAATCAGCTGATCTTCCCCCATTATGATAAGACAATTCCTTGCCTGATGCATTATCAGCCAACCCTTGTGGCTAGGCAATTTGGTCTTTGCCAAAACATCCATGTTCTTCTCTTCAAGGGACAAAACATTGCTCCTTGCACTTTGATGGATGACGTAATCCTGAGGATCAGAGAGTTCGAGGAGACTAAACCCCCTTACGTGCCTACTGACTTCACTTCTTCGAACTACTACTGCTGCCTACGACCGTTGGTGGCGTGGCTCCTATAAAGAAATGGCATGTTCGAAAGAGGTGTGTTTCGAGCGCGTCATCCTCACTCAGGAGTATCCAAAAACAGAGAAACGAAAAAGACAAGGTAAAAAGAAAGAAACTACCATTTGCTTCCTTCCTTATTTCATTAACACCTTTTGACTTTGTGTTTCGATCTTTTACAGCCTCTAAAGATGCCGGTGATTCATCAGAGTCAAAGAGGCCGAAGGCACCTAAGGGTGGCAAAAAGACGGCTTCAACTGATACAGCTGGAGCTTCAAAGTCTAAAAAGGACCCTGCAAAAGATAAGGTAATCACATAATTTACATGGTTAATTTTTCTTCGAGCCCGTATCTCTTTCTGTCTTCATGCTTATTCGAACTCTGTAGCAGGCCCAGGCCAAGGATAAATCGACCTCGAAACCTCCCGTTCAGAAGGCTCCTACTACCTCAAGGAAAAGGAAGACTCATGATGCTGCCACCACTAAGAAAGAAACATAAACTGCTCATGCTCAGGCTCGAACCACTGAGGCTCAGGGTGGTGATCCTTCGGACACAGAGCAAGCAGCTGCCTCTAGGCATGGAGCTACTCTTCCTACTTTGGACGAAACCACTGGGGGTGAAACCAATGAACCTGGTTCTTCCCTCAATCCTCAAACTACTGAGGTATATACTTTGGCTTTCCACTTGTTATATTAACTTTGAAGTCTTCATTCGAGCTTTTCTTTTTTACAGGATACAAATCCAAACAAAAGACCCAAACATGTTGCATCCAAAGTTAGGAGATCCTGGAAAGCTAATAAAGTGGTAAGAGTTGGCCTTATCCTTTTTGTTGTTCCCCTTAATTGCATTTCCTAATTCCGTCTTTTTCTCTTTAGATATTCTCAGATTTGACTCATCAAGAAAATTCTACAGGTTCTAGCTTTTCCAGTATTGATACTTTTTTAAATTCTCTTCCTCTTACTATGCAATATCCTGGGTCGAACAGGATTCTAAGATTTGAAGCTGCAGGGGGTCAAACCACAACTGAAGATCCTGAGGTCAACTCCCCTAATCAATTTGAAGGTCAAACACAAGAAGAAGAAGAGCAGGGCAGTCAGACTGAAGATTCTGAGCAAGAACAAGACGAAGATGCTCCCAGTGATTGTACTGATGATGATGATGTTGCTATCATCAAAATAGTCAAGGCTGCTTCAGAAAAGGGGAAGGCAATAGTGCAGTCCGAGGGAGCTGCTTCTGGGAAAGAACTTGTTCAACCTGAAAAGGTTACCCGTGAAGGTCGAGCCGTTGAAGATGTCTCAGACCCCAATATTGGTGAGTTTTCTCAACTTCAACTTGCTCAAGGACATCAACAAGATGATGGTTCGACCATGGACAAAACTCAAGGGAAAGGAGATGATCAGAATCCTTAAAGTGATATACCTTCGATTCCATCATTTACTGCTCATGAAAATGTTGATGAAGACCATGATCAAATGCCTCCTGTTGACACTATTGCCCAAATTACTTCACAGGAGACTGAAGTCCCACAAACTGCCCTTGCCTCGAGCCCAAAACAACAGGAACCTCAGGCTTCAAAAGATACTGAAACTCAACAAACTGCTCTCGTTTCGACCCCGGCACAACAAGAGCCTCGAGCTTCTTCTCCTCCTAAGGCCTCTGTACCAGTCATCGACCTTGACACTCTCAGTAAGTGGCTCGAAGATGACCCGTTCTTCATCATCAACAGGCTATTGGCAGGGTTACTTCCTGTTGCTTCAGCAAGCTGTAGTGCTAAGACTTCTGAGTCCAATACCCATCATCGAGTTCATGGGCTAATGAATAAGCTTCGACATTTGGATTTTTCTCAAGACCTTATAGAGGTGCTAAGTGACGAGCTCGATAAAGAAATCAGGGAAGTTTTGGCTGAATTAAAAATCATTCCCGAAGCTATACCGATGGAGTTGGACGAAGATGCTCTTCATATATGGTTAGTGCTATTCCAAGATACTCTTCATGTAACATCCTAAATTTTATTAGGACAAATAATAATTAAATTAAATAAATGGGTAGAGGAAATAATTAATTAAATAAGTGAGTAAATAATATGATTAATATTATTATTAGTTTTATTCATAAGATAGTTTAATTCTAAAAGAGGATAAAGGGGTTGAGAGTGGGCCCAAGCCCAATTAGGCATTTTAGTAAGGAGGGGTTAATAGATCACCCTAATCCTTATTCGTATTATCGTCAGAGAGCGAAGAACCAAGGAGGGGAGAAACCACATCTCAAGAGGAAGTTGCTACCGAGTAACCAAGCACCAAGAACTGTTGCAGTTGATCTTCACTCCCAGGTAACAGGGGGAAAAGGGTGTTCCTTGTATGTGCATGTAGGGAGTTGTTGGGTAGTGGTGGGCAACCATAAGACCCATCTAAGGTTCTAATTTCAATTGAATGTATGTATCCGTTGAGAATGGATGTTGATAATTGTTAATGGATGATTAATTTGATGATTCTGGATGAATTCTTCGGTGAAATCAAAGAGGATATTGATAATGATGAAATAGGATGAATATAGGGTTTGATGATTTGGGGCTTTGATGATTAATGATGGATTCCGTGAAATAATTGGTGTTTTACTGAGTTTTGATGAATATAAGTGTATATAAATGATGTTTTGATGAAAAGGATTGATTAGAGATTGAATTGAGAGGTTTAAGATTGGTGGAGATCGCAAGATTTGCGATCTGCGTCGCGAGTAATCGATTACCAGTAGTGGTAATCGATTACCAGTATGTTCTGGGCCACCCAGAAGTGCTGTTTGTGTGTTGGTAATCGATTACAGAGTTGTGGTAATCGATTACTAGAGAGATTGTTTGCAGGTAATCGATTACAGCTGTGTTGTAATCGATTACCAGTGTGTTTGCTTGCTGGTAATCGATTCCAAGGGTGTTGTAATCGATTACCAGAGACGTTGTTTGTAGGTAATCGATTACAGGTGTTGTGTAATTGATTACCAGAGTAACTTTAGTGATCTTAGTGATTGATGATGGTTGCTATACCTTACTTTTTGTATGACAATGATGATATGAGTGTATCTTTGATGATAGACGATTAATATAAGGATAATAATGTGGATGATTAATGTTCACTACTACAAAAAGTGGATACTACGACGGCCATTCCACGACGGTTGTGGAGCAACCATCGTGGAAAGTGACGCGGTGGCATTTTTGTAATTATGTGCGTAACTTACAACGACGGTTGTACGGGAACCGTCGTGGAAACAACATACAACGACGGTTCCTATACAACCGTCGTTGAAGAATCCAGGAAAAATAAAAAAAAAATCAATGTTTTAACGACGGTTCACTATACAACCGTCGTTAAAAACACCAACAACGACAGTCATAACACAACCATCGTTGGAAAGTCCAGGAAAATTAAAAAAAAATAAAAAATTAAGTTTTTAAACGACGGTTGTAAGACAACCGTCGTAGAAAGTAGACAGAGGCTTCAAAAAAAGTGGGGGTGTGAAAAGAAATTTTTGGTGGGGTGCAAAAGTAAATTGTGGATTCTACGACGGTCCCCTTGACAACCGTCGTAGAATCCCTGTTTCAAAAAAGTGGGGGTGTGAAAAGAAATTTTGGTGGGGTGCAAACGTAAATTGTCGATTCTACGACGGTCCCTTTCATAACCGTCGTAGAATCCCTGTTTCAAAAAAGTGGGGGTGTGAAAAGAAATTTTTGGTGGGGTGCAAAAGTAAATTGTGGATTCTACGACGGTCCCCTTGACAACCGTCGTAGAATCCCTGTTTCAAAAAAGTGGGGGTGTGAAAAGAAATTTTTGGTGGGGTGCAAAAGTAAATTGTGGATTCTACGACGGTCCCCTTGACAACCGTCGTAGAATCCCTGTTTCAAAAAAATGGGGGTGTGAAAAGAAATTTTGGTGGGGTGCAAAAGTAAATTGTCGATTCTACGACGGTCCCTTTCATAACCGTCGTAGAATCCCTGATTTAAACCTAGTTCGCGCAGCGCCTCCCCCACAGCGCCGTGCGACACTAGAAACCCTTTCTCTCTCTAAATTTTTCCTCTCTCCCCCACAACCGTCCCTCTACCTCTCCCACCGTCCCTCTTCCTCTTCCACCGTCCCTCTTCCTCCCACTCTCTCTCTACGTCCTATCTCTCTCTACAAGCTCTCTCTCTCTACGAGCTCTCTCTCTCTCCATCGTTCTGCAGTTGCACGACGCGGCATTCTGCAACTTTGGAAGCTCCTAGGTCGAAGCATGTGTGGCTGTGTGTCTCGTTGTGGCCAGCGAAGCAGAGAGAGAAAGGGAGAGAAAGAACTAACTAGAGCGAGAGAGCGAGAGAAAGAGAGAGAGAGGGAGGGAGCACCAACCACCGTCTCCGTGGCCAAGAGGCTGGTTCCTCGAAATGGTGGACCCATACGCGCTTGGATGGATCATATGCTCCGTGTTGAGCCTCGTTGCGCTCTACAATTTGGTTTTCACACGGAAGAACTGCACCGCTTCTTCGGAGGCCGCGACGGAAAACATAACAACCGCCACCGGAGAATGCAGATCCTTGAACCGCGACGGCGACGCTGAGGTCATCATCGTCGGTGCCGGTGTTGCTGGCTCCGCTCTCGCTCACACTCTCGGCAAGGTATTTTGATTTCTTTCTTTTGGTTCGGTTTCAATGTATTTTGGTTTCGATGCCTATTTCTTCGTCGTTGACGCCTTATGCTTGCGTTTAATCCGAAACTAGACGAATACGTGTTTTCGATTCATCGATTATGGAAGTGCGATTGGTTTGATAATAATGAATGTGCATTTTGATTTATGGATTATTGTAGCAAGATTAAGTTTCGATTGGTTTGATAATAATGAATGTGCGATTGGTTTGATAATAATGAATGTGCGATTGGAAGTGCGATTGGTTTGATATATTGTTTGAATGAATATTTAGAATGAATGTTGTATATGAACATATTTAAACTAAATATATTGGTGGTTTTAAACTTAAATTGCAAATTCAATTGTCACTGATCTCTATGAAAATTTTTATATATATATACCTACATGATGTAGAAGTTTCAATTAAAATAAAGCTTCCGTTTTGAAATTTGATGCCTAATTATCATATAGTAATAAGTTGTTTTTTTCTGAGAATATGCGGACTTCTTTTATTTTCACATTTTATCATATGGAAAAGAGTATCAACCCATGTTGAAGTTTCAAGAAGTTTATGGATCTTTGAGCATCAATTTAAAAATGCTTTATACTGTCTAAAAGGTACGCTGTCTAAAGTTGTGGGAGACAAAAGGTACGCTTGTGATCTTTACAATGTTGAGTGAATTAAACTTATGAGAAATTTGGTTAATATATATGGGATTTGAGAAGCATATTTATTCATCCTGGGTTGCTTCTCCACAATCTTGTTTAAATTTTATGTGCTGATAATTGCTTCTGCTCTTTTCTTGTTCTGTTAGTGGGTGTTACATGTGCTTTCCTGGTTCTTTTTAATTCATATCTCTTTGCCTATTAAAAAAAGTAACAAGTTTATTGACTAACTTTTCGTCCTGGGTCATAATGTGAGTTTTTGTTCAAAATACTTGGAGATATAGATGGTTTGACATTTTGTCCTCTTCCAATTAATTAAATTTCTAATTCCTATATATATATATATAATTACTGCTTAGGGACCTGAATATATAAAATTACATTTATATATATATATATATTCTTACGAGTTATTAGGAAAGAGGGAGAATTACGTTCTCCATTTCTTTGTTTCTATCTCATCGTTCCTTATTTTTGGATTAGTGCCACCAATTACATACGGCTTTTCAATTCCCATATATATATTTTTGCTTAGATATCAAGTAAGTTTCTAAACTTGCTATTAGTTGTATATAATAAAAAATATTCCCCTACTCTGCACTTACCCTGTTTACAAAAGGGAAAAACCTTTCCAAAACATGAAATCTTGTAATCATTAGTTTGGGAAAAACCTTTCCATATCGTTAGTTTGATTCTAAAGCCTAACTACGCTTACTCCTATACTTAACCCTATATAACCATGTCATTGTTTATCATTATGGAAAAATTACTTTTGTTATTGTAATCTTTGAGATGTTGTGTTTTTAAGTTAATTGATGTAAATTGGATTATATTGTTGCTGATATGAGGTTCTGTACTATTTCTGGCTGTTTGCAGGTTTGGGAAAAGCTAAAAAACAAAATGAACCTAAAAAAAATCCAACTTTCCACGACGGTTGTGACTATAACCGTCGTAAAAGGTCTAGTTTCTACGACTGTTATAATTTAAACCGTAGTGGAAAGTGGAATATCATACACTATTGAAGCAGTTTTTAACGACGGTTCAAATAGAAACCGTCGTAGAAACTAGACTTTTACGACGGTTGCTATATGAACCGTCGTTAAAAACTACTTCAAAGCAGTTTTTCATATCAAACCCTATATCAACAATTTCGATAAAACAATTTTTAAAGATAAATAAACTTCAGTCAATCTCATATCATCTGAAGTATTTCAGATAATGCTCTTTAAAGAACCTCTGAAATAACCCTCTGAAGTGAGTCTGGACAAGAACTCAGTTCAGAAGTTAGAAACAGACTTCAGACGATCACCAATCATCTGAAGTAGTTCAGAAACAGTTCTGAAAAGATTATCTGTAATAACCTTCAGAAGGTACTTTGAGATGTTTTCAAATAACTCAGTTTTAAATAAGAAACTAAGTTAATTGAATGTTTATTTAAAACCTTTTGTAGTATGATTAGAAAGCTTATCAACTTTATCTTTCTTATTAAGTCCGTGGAATATTTCACTTTCTTATCTTCCGCACATCTCTAATAACTCTGAGTTTAAGTTTTTTCATAATAACTTGATTTAATTCATTTGTTGTTTTCTTCAAGATTTCCAAAATTGTTTAAAGTTTTAAAACACTATTCAACTAGGCATGACAACGAGGCGGGTCGGGGGCGGGTTTTGCTCTCCCCGTCCCCGCCCCCGTAAAAGTCGGGGCGAGTTCGGGTTCGGGTTTAAAGAGAGCGGATTTGAAATTATGAAACCCAACCCCATCCCTGCGGGTCCCCGTCGGGTTCGGGGAAATCGCGCGGGAATTTTACCTTCTCTATTTTTTATTTTATCCTCTATTTTTATAACTTAAATACTTCTTTTTAAATAAGTCATATATATCTGATATATTCTAATTCAAATAATACGTAAACATAGACATTGATAATCCTAAAAAACATAAGAAACTTAAGAGCTATATTATATTTTAAGGAAAATATATAAGGTTACCTTTATTATTTAACTATTAGTATATTAAAATTATTTAATTATCATACCGGGACGGGTTCGGGGGCGGGGCGGGTTCTTGTATTCCCAAACCCGCCCCCGCCCCCGTTAGTGGCGGGGCGGGTTCAGGGTCGGGTTTTACTTAAACCCGGTCAAAGCGGGTTTTCCTCGTCAAAGTCGGGGCGGGCGGTCCCCGCGGGTTCGGGTTTTATTGCCATGCCTATATTCAACCCCCCTTCTAGTGTTTCTTGTGGTTCTAACAAAGTTTACATAATATATTTACATTGAAAGAAAAATAACGAAAATTTAATATATCTTATTGATTAAATATAACAATTAATCATATATTTTATTGAATATTTAATTTTAAAAAAATCATATATACATTAGCTTTAAAAATCATTTATTTCTACATAAATGATTGAAAATATAGGAATTGTCTTATTCTCAGATAAGATTATTATTTTAAATTTATTTTATGTATTCAAATTAAATTTAAATAATCAAATTTTAATTATATTTTTAAATTATACCATATATTTTATTGGATATTTAATAAAAATTCAAATATATGATACAATCGCCATTCATGTGAAAATCCAGATTAATTGATAATTATTTAAATTTATTACGTCTAAATTAACTTTATGTTATAATTTTATTGGTTACCTTAATTATAGTTTGGAAAAATAGTGTATCAAATTAATTAATTTTATAGTTAAAATATCCAATAATGTATCAATTAAATTGAAAATGTTTAAATCTTATTTCAAATCAAATCAACCAATTTGAAAATTTAAATTAGTAAGTAAAAAATCTAATATATTAATATCACGTAATCGATGAGATATTTAAAATTAACAAATTTGAATTAAATTCACATAAATGTAAAAGTAATTAACATTATAATCAACTGTAGAGTACTAAATATGGAAATAATTTATATTAAGATATAATTAACATTTTAATCAACGATAGAGTCCTTAATGTGAAATTATAATTTCAATGAAAATAAAAATAGCATGTGATGAATGAATCAATATGATTTATTATGAAAAAAATGACTCAATATCTAAAGAAAATTAAACCGAATTAATAAATTTTTAGCAAGATTTATCATAATTTTAACGTGATATATTCATATTGAAATTAAATCAACAAATTTTGGCTATATCTTATATATTAATTTATGTTAATTATAGTAATTTGAGATAAAAATTTAAATGATTAAGATTGATCACACGAGTTTAGGAAATCTTTAGTGAAATTCTATAAATTGGGCCAAACAGAAGAACAAAATACTTAAATATAGATAAATAGAAAATTAGAGATAGTACAAAGGGAAGAGAAAAAAGATTGTTTAGTATTTCTAAGGTAATATTAATGTTTCCTAATTCCTAGTACTCTTCTGTCGTGTAAGGTTGTTTATCTTTTTTATTTCCTTTTACTGCATGCATAAATTTTTATATGTTTGATATCAAAAGCCTTGCAAATTTTCTGTTAGGTAAATATTTTTCATGGTTAATCATCAAATAGAATTAAGTTATGCATGAGTATTATTTTCATCGATCTCTATTTATTTAACTTTATAATATTGACATTAAATTGTGAATGACATATTGCTTAATCTTTTTAATAATCAATTTATTCATAATTAAATTTGGACAATGCAGGATTTGAGCAAAAGAAACCTGATGGACACAAGAAATTCAAATTCTGCCAACCAAAATCGTCGTAGGAGTAAAATAAAGTCATTTCTTACAAAATTGTTCTTGTGTGGAAAGAAAAGTGTAGATAGAGGATTAAACTCTCCCGAGCATGATGTAGGAGCAAGGCAACAGATTTCGGAACATAATTCTCCAGAACATTCTCAACCTGCAGAGTCTCTTCCTAGAAAAAGCTCATCATCAAAATATTCTCCCTCCACCGGCTGGGCTAGGAAACCGTGCAATGCTGGAAACTGTTCCCGAGGTGAATGAATATGACACGTAAGGTTGTTCAATAGCGCAACCTTACGTATGTGTGTTGCTTTTGGGAAATAGGAGTTAGTTATTCTATTTTAATTTTAAGAATTTATTTTATTGACATCTAGATAATTTTGTTTGTACACTCACATTCCATTTTTTGGACGTGAAAGTTTATTTAGGAAATCAATAAATCAATATAGTAGTCAATCCTACGTTTATCTATATATTCCAAAAAAAAATCAAGTAATAGTATAAATAATTCAATTATAAATTAATTCATTTTAGAAAAAATATATGAACTGATTCAAACTTAAACATGATTGAAATTTAACATCTATGTTCCACGTTTGAATAAAAAAATAACTCTATTTAATTAATTCAATCGAATTTATATTTAAATATTTACTTAAAAATTCAAATATATAAGTACAAAATGATCAATCATATTAAAATCCAAAATCACTGAAAAATATTTTTAATGTATTGAATCTAAATTGATTTTATATTACAATTATCTTGATGACTCCAATTATAATTTTCAAATATAATTTATGAAATTAATTAATGCTTCCTTTTTTTTAATATATCAATCGAATCCAATAAATCAATTTGAAATTTAATTTTATAAAATAAAAAATTATTAAATTAAAAGATAGTGTAATCATGTGATTTAAAAATAGAAACTAAATTTAAAAATTATTAAAAATAAATTCACATAAATATTGAAATAGTTAACATTATAATTAAGTGTAAAGTACTAAATGTTTAAATAATTTTATTGACGATACAATTAACATTTTAATTATGAATAGTGTTCTAAATGGGAAATTAATTGAAATGAAGGTACAACCAACATTGAATGAATCAACCAATAAATTTTTGATATTATGAAATTAATTCAATATTTATTTAAAGTTAATACAAATTGGTAGAAATTCAAACAAGATTTAAGTTGAAGTTTACGTTATATATTTACATTGAAAGCAAATCAACGAAATTTTAATATATCTTATTAACTAAATATAAAAATTAATCATATATTTTATTAAATATTTAATTTTAAAAAAAATCATACATTAGCTTTAAAAATAATTTATTTCTACATTAAATGATTGAAAATATAGCAATTGTCTGATACTTAGATAAGATTACTATTTTAAATTTATTTTATGTATTCAAATTAAATTTAAATAATCAAATTTAATTTATATTTTTAAATTCTACCATATATTTTATTGGATATTTTAAAAAAATTCAAATATATAATACAATCACCATTCATGTAAAAATCCAGATTGATTGGTAATTATTTAAATTTATCACAACTAAATTAACTTTATGTTAGAGCACCCCTAGTGCTCTACTAAATAAAATTTTGCTTATAAAAAAAAACTTTATGTTATAATTTTATTGGTAACCTTAATTATAGTTTTAAAAAAAGTCTATCAAATTAATTAATTTTATAGTTAAAATAACCAATAATGTATCAATTAAATTGAAAATATTTAAATCTTATTTCAAATCGAATCAACCAATTTGAAAATGTAAATTAGTAAATAAAAAAAATCTAATATATTAATACGTAGTAATCGATGAGATATTTAAAATTAACAAGCTTGAATTAAATTCACATAAATGTAAAAGTAATTAACATTATAATCAAGTGTAGAGCACTAAATATGGAAATAATTTCAATTAAGATATAATTAACATTTTAATTAATGATAGAGTCCTTAATTTGAAATTAGAATTTCAATGAAAATAAAAATATCATGCAATGAATGAATCAATATGATTTATTATGAAGAACATAACTCAATATAAGAAAATTAAACAGAATTAATAAATTTTGAGCAAGATTTATCATAATTTTAACGTAACATATTCATATTGAAATTAAAAAATACAAAATTTGGCTATATGTTATAAATTAATTTATGTTAATTATAGTAATTTGAGATTAAAATATAAATGATTAAGATTGATCACACGAGCTTGGGAAATCTTTAGTGGAATTCTATAAATTGGGCCAAACAAAAGAACAAAAGACTTAAATATAGATAAACATAAAATTAGTGATAGTACAAAGGGAAGGGGAAAAAAGATTGTTTAGTATTTCTAAAGTAATATTTTTGTTTCCTACTACTCTTCTGTTGTGTAAGGTTGTTTATCTTTTTTTCCCTTTTCATGCATGCTTGCATTCTTTATATGTTTGACATCAAAAGCCTTGCAACTTTTCTGTTAGGTAAATATTTTTCATGGTTAATCATCATATAGAATTAAGTTATGTATGAGTATTATTTTTATCTATCTTTATTTATTTTGCTTTATAATATTGACATTAAATTGTGAATGACATATTGCTTAATCTTTTTAATATTCATTTTTTTTCATAATTAAATTTGGACAATGCAAGATTTGAGCAAAAGAAACCCGATGGACGTAACAAATTCAAATTATGCCAACCAAAATCGTCGTAGGAGTAAAATAAAATCATTTCTTCAAAAATTGTTCGTGTGTGGGAAGAAAAGTGTATATAGAAGATTAAACTCTCTCGAGCATGATGTAGGAGCAAGGCAACAGATTTCTTATGTGGAACATAATTCTCCAGAACATCCTCAACCGAAGTCTCTTCCTAGAAGAAGCTCATCATCAAACCATTCCCCTCCACCGTCTGGGTTATGAAACCCTGCAATGCTGGAAACTGTTCCAGAGGTGAATGAATGTGACACATAAGGTTGTTCAATTGTGCGACCTTACGTATGTGTGTTGCTTTTGGGAAGTAAGAGTTAGTTATTCTATTTTAATTTAAAGAATTTATTTTTATTGACATCTAGATAATTTCTTTTTTTTGTACATTCACTGTAACATCCCGATAATTGAAACCAACTACCTATAAGATACTATAAAACAATGATTCTGAGCTTAACTATATGAAATAAGGTAAAGAATAAATAGGAGAAGAGATCTAGAGTAAGAACTAAGAAAATCAAGTTTCAGGGCTCTCGCCCAAGCGAGAATAGGCTCGCTTAGGCGAATTATGCAACAAAAATGAGAAAAATTTGTTTTCTGCATAACTCGCTTGGGCGAGAATGGGCTCGCTCGGGCGAGAAGAAGGGGAAATAAATGGTGCTCTCTGGACAATTTTCGCCCAGGCGAGAAGGAGCTCGCCTAGGCGAAAATCTTCCAGAAACGGGGTAATTTCTGGCTCATTCTCGCTCAGGTGAGAAGCCTCTCGCTTGAGCGAGAATGTGAAAGAAAAGTGTTATCCCGACCCCCTCGCTCAAGCGAGAACCCACTTTCAAGTTTAAGAACCTTAATTAGTGAAGGGAATCATGCATGTGGTCAGGGTGCAGCGGAAATAAATGGATTCCCTCCCTTGTTATAATCGTTTTGCGAATACACGAATCAAGGCATAGAAGGTATTGAAACGAAAGGCCGTACCTTATTAGGATTATTAACGAGGCAAGTGTAGCCACGTCTCTATTGGTATCCACGCCAACAGTCGGACTGGGATTCTCTCCTCAGCTCTGCTAGTAGCCTCAGAAAGTAAGAAGCGATTGCTCATGTGTCACTGGGGTAGTGCATCTTATGCTCTATTTATAGAGTGGTGGCTAGGGTTTTACCCCCTCACTCACTTATGTAGGATGGATTCCTTATCTTGAAAAGGCGTCTTCTTCCTGGCACGAACGGAGTGTTCTGGAATTCTGGAACAATTCAGAAGTGTTCATGGAAGAGACATGCGGTCTAAACACCTATGTAATGGGTATACCTATCAAGGTGGACTCCAAAGTTCTGAAGGAGATTATTGATGTTGAAGCAACCGGAAAACAATTCTCTTCAGATTGGGAAATCAATGATAGAGAGAAAGAGATGCATGATCAAATGTTGTTTGGTCGCAGAACTCTTGAAACACCAGTATGCTCAAACTTACTGGAAATTCCCAAAATTCTGCTGGCAATTATTAAATGTTGTATTCTCCCCAATAGGAAGGATACGTTCATCATCTCAGACATGGAAAGATTTGTGCTGATTCATCTCCTCAAAAGAAAGAGACTAAATCTTCCAAGAATCATCATCTATCATATGATGAGAAGAAAATTAGAAGAAGTCAAAGTCTTTCCCCATACTACACTGATTATGAAAATCCTTCAATATAAAGGATTTCCTATTGAAAGATTCTTTGACCAGGAGCCATCACCCTTGTTCACTATAAAGGAATATGAACATTCTAAGGGGATACCAGCAGAGATAAAAGAAGAACACAATTCTCCGTCATCAACTCAGAACCATATGGAGTTATCTGATTCTCTAAGTAATCATGGAGATTTGAGAGAAATTTTCAGAAGATACAACATAAGGAAGTTGAATGAACGCATCGGACAACTGGAAGAAACACTCAGATTCTATCAAAGAGAACTGCAGATACTGAAAACACAAAAGGAGAAAGCCAATGCAAATGAGAAAAACCCTGTTGATGACCAATGATACACTTATGTTCTGTTTCTTGAGTCTCTGTATTTATGTCTTTATGTTTTGAGTACATTTTGCCTTCTATTTTTTTTTGGTTGTTTATTTTGGTTTTATGTATTTTTCTTTTCAATTTTAATATTTTGATTATTTTCTATGTGTTTGAGTTGTTTATATGTGTTTCCATTTGTGCATACTTAAAATTGTGTGATTATCTACACTGTACATGAATCTTATAACTTAATATTTGTTCCCTTAAATAATTCAACTAAAAGATAAATTAAATGAACTCAACTAAAATCTAAAATCTAAAATAATTTCTTAAATTGGTAAAATATAATCAGGAATTTAAGACAATTGGTTTAATGATTAACTTAAATATCGGATGCTATTGAAAGGTATTTTTAGTTTGTGTATGTTTCAGAAAAACAGGTTTTTAAAGACAATCTCAAGAAAAGAAAAGGTGAAGACAACATCGTCTGAAATGGTTGCTAAAGTGATAACATCTCCATTGTCTGAACCTGTTCAGAAAAGTTCGAAATGAACTCACTGGAATTGTGGGTCATCAATGTTAAAGATAGTTAACATTATATGCACCAAACCTAACTCAAATCTTGAGAAGATAATCATGACTTAGTAACATCCCTATTCTCTGAACCTGTTCAGGAAGTTTTATGAACTTGCTGAAATTGTGGGTCAAGAATGCTAAGGTGACTGATACTTAAGCCATTAAAGTCTATCTCAATTCTTGAAGAAAGGTTAAGATTATTGTTCAAAGATTCTCGGAAGCGGAAAAGACAAAAGACAAAAGTAGGACGTACAGACTTCAAATGACCTCAGATGGAGAAAAAGTCTTCAAGGCAAGAAGCAATGTCAGATAATGCTGCTTCATTCGGTGGACAATAAACAGACCAGCGGTAACATCACTTCATCTTAAAACTTTAATATCTGTGAAAACTGTTTCTAGTGAAACCTTTAAAATCTGATAATTAAGCTTAATTTTCCCTAATAAGTAAAAATCTAAGACAATCTCACCTTAACAATCTCTCAGATACTTGCTTTTACAAAACTCTCTATCTTCTTTCTTTTCTCTGTTTAACTTCTTTGTCTTTCTTTTCAAAAGGATTTTCTTTATATTCTCTCTAAAAGTTTTTTTTCTTCTCTTCGAAAAATTATTTCGAAAAACCTGTATTATTCACTCTTCTAAAGAGTTTTCACAAACAAGCATTTATAAATGCCTCCTATGACAGCCAAGGCATCACAAGTTCCGTCCACAAAGGACATCACATCACTTCCAATGAAAATAGCCTATAAAAGCAATCTTAGCCTGTTCCCAGCGAAAAGCCTCAAGCCTCCTGCTTCTCTTTATTACCCAAGGTTCTATGCACTCTTATCAGCTCTTAAGGCAACCTCACTTATCACAAGGTGAGTCTTGAGAACTAAGTAAGAAAACCATAGAACAAGAAGAACAATAAAGAATGCAAGAAGCGGCACAGGAACAAACTCTCATTGGTGTCAATGAAGCCCTGAAGAAGATTGATCTCCTTTGGATGATGTATGGAATGAGAAGAAGGGCCGAAGCTCCCCTTCAGAACTTTCCCTACAACGTTCCAGACATGGAGATCATGCTGCATCACCAGTCTATTAAAGAGACACTAGTGAACACCAGAACACCCAATATCAAGGGTGGTGTTCGATATATGGTGTGATGCAATTCTTCTGTTCCTAGTGTTAAAAGAAGTTTGGAGCTAAAGAAGATTGGCAAGGGCTACAGAGGAAGTTGTTGGGACTTGAAAGTAGCCAGAGGAGTAGTTTTCAAAAATCCCTCCCTTTTTCAAAACTTCTTTTGAATTTTCTGTTTTTTTTAGGATTTCTTTTTCTTTTATGCTTTGTTTCTCTTCAAACCTGTATCTGAGCAATTGTAACAATTTAATCTAATAAAATCCTCTGTTTGGTTATTTTTTTTACCAGTCTTTATAACAACTAACTTAAGACTTTATTTTTTTTGCAACTAATCACCAAACCTTTTTAATCAATGACAAAAGGGGGAGAAATATAAACTTACAAAATGCTAAAAAGAAGGTAACTAAAGGGGAAATATATAGGAAAATATAAAATAAGTAAGAATAACAATAAGTCTTAACAATAGGTATCTAAAATATTAGGAAAATATAAAATAAGTAAGAATAACAATAAGTCTTAACAATAGGTATCTAAAATATTAGGAAAATATAAAATAAGTAAGAATAACAATAAGTCTTAACAATAGGTATCTAAAATATTAAAAGTAAAGATTTAACAATCGTTTATCTAAAATATTAACAATAAACTTGTAACAGTTGGTTAATAAAGATTTAACAGTTGGAATTGATTAAAGACTTAATTGTTTCAGAAGATAACTAAAAGAATCAAATGCTTGTCTCAGGGGGAGTAATATAGATAGGGGGAGTAATACAATTAAATATTTTGTTTATTATCTCTCGTTTCTTTTTATACACATTTTGTCAGTAATATATAATTTATTTGTCATCATTAAAAAGGGGGAGATTGTGAAGTCTATAAATCAGTTTAAGTATTTAAAAGACTTAACATCCTTAAGTTTTAATGATTAACAAATAAGATTATATTAATGATTAACAAATAAGATTATATTAATGATTAACAAATAAGATTATATTAATGATTAAGTTTGTATAAGATCTTAATAAGATTACATAAACAGATTCTACTGAGAAAGGTATTTGTTTGGTGATTGTGTTTCAGGTCAGAATAACTATCTGAAGAAGAAGATAATCAGAATCGCATTTAGAAGATCAAGATCAGAAGAACAAAATGCAGAATCCAAAGAAGAGTAATCCACAACCAAGTTGAAGACCTGAAGACTATATGAAGAATCGAAGACTTAAAGAATTAAAGACTCAAAGATGCACCTATCTGAAGTACAACTATCTTTTCAAGAAATGAAGATGATCTAAAGCAGTCTTGAGACTGAAAGATGAAGATGTCAGAATCAAGAAATGATCTCTTGGAGACGTTGCAAAGCGTAAAGCACACTCCATCAAATGGAGTACACTCATCTCAGTAGATAAAGCTAGACATGCTTTTCTACCTCGATCAAAGTCTTGCATAAATAAGGAAATACTGCAAAGACTTTCTGCAACGCCTGCTGCACCTGCAACAAAAGGATCTGTATGCGCAGACCTACTGCATGTACGCCTGCCAATGTCCAGAATGGGTTAGAAGACTAAACAAAAGCAAGCAAGAAATATGGTTGAATAAAGTACATACAATTCAACATCTTTATCTCAGAAGAAGAAGATACAAGAAGAAGAAGAAGATACAAAGAAGAATGAAGCTACAATCCTCTTATCATAAGGAAGAAGCCTTCTGAAGTTTCAACCAGTCTGAAGGATTGAAGTTGTCTGAAGAACGCAACCCGTCTGAAGTATTGAAGCTGTCTGAAGCATCAACCCGTCTGAAGTGGTGAAGTTGTCTGAAGCTTCAATCTTTCTGAAGTCTCAATCCGTTTGAAGTATTGAGGCCTTCTGAAATCCGACGTGGCACTACTTGCTGAACACTATGAAGACTTTTGCTCTCTGAAGATTGCTGAGAAAAATCATTCTCTGCTACACATTTCCTTCTCAAGCATATTTATGGAAATGAACGCAGAGACCTTTCCTGGTGCTTTTGAATTTCATACACCACTGAGGAAATCTCTGCAACGCAGCATTCGCAGCAACAACGGTGGCAGCTTTATAGCAGCACCTACGTTGTACTATGTCAGACATGCCAGAGCCCTCAGAAGCGTGTCTCACAATGGATTAAAGAGGATTCAATGCTATCTCTAAACGATAGTATTTCAACGGATATTTCCTTTATACAATCCAAAAGAAAGCAGAAGAAAGGTGAAGGAGAAAGCAAAAGCAGAAGAAGTTCAAGAGAGAGAATACGCAGATTAATATCAAGAAACATCTCTCACAAAGAAGCACATAACAAGTGTCAGAACGGGATCGTCTGTACACCTATTTGCTTAAGGAGAAGCAACCGTTTGAGAAGCTATTACACAACGGCTATATGAGCCACATCACCATCAACTCAACGGTATTATGAATCATCTTCAACAGCTATATTCAAGCTGAACATATAAATAGCCTCAAGATTAAATTTGAAGATGTTGGTCCATGTTGGTCGGCCCAACAAGTTGTTGTTGTTCGGTTGAACAACCAACCATGTTGGTCGATGTTGGTCGGTCCAACCAGTTGTTGTTGTTAACACAACCAAGTTGGCATGATTGCCCAATCAGTTGTGGGAGTTAGATTAACTGCCCAACCAAATGGAGTTAACTAGGCTGAGTGCAAAATGGTTAACAAGAGTTGACTTGAGCTAAAAGTGGATCATCAATATGTCAACAAAGTATGATCAGAGAGTTGGTTCTCGAATCAATCAGGCTACTGACCAGCTGGTCAGTTAGTTAGATTGTACAGTTGGTCTGTTGATCAAGTGAGTTGGTTGTCGGGAAGGCAATCATGCTGTACAAATGACTATCAAACCGGGTACGGTTTGAAGCTTTGAAGATACCTTGGTATTCCAATGATACGGGTGAGAATGTAGCCCATGGAAACCAATGGCTGGAGAATAAGGCTGGAGCTTAATTTCATATCTTAGTTAGCCTACTCTCAGAGGATGTATTCCTCATAGAAAAGACAGGGATTGTACTTAATTCAAACACTTGTATCACTGTCTATCCTTGTATTTAGTTTGTAATGACTGTATCCTGAGTATGTACTCAGTAATCTCTATGTACAAGAAGAATCTGAGTTGAGAGGTTCTAGCGAACATCTAACTTAGGTTGAGTAGTAATACTCTACACTTGAAAAGGTGTCTGAGAGCCTGGAGAGGCTTGGTGAAAGAAAGCACACTTGGTCTAGAGCTTGGAGAGGCTCGGTAGAAAAGACTACTGCATAGGTTTCCTGGAGAGGTAGTTGAAAACAAAGAAATACTCGGTTGGTCTGGAGAGGCTGTGAAGAATACTTGGTCAGTCTGGAGAGGCCGTGAGGAATACTCGATAAGACCATGTGTGCCTTAGAATACTCAGTCGGTCTGGAGAGGTCGTGAGGAATATTCGGTTGGTCTGGAGAGGCCGTAAAGAATACTTGGTCGGTCTGGAGAGGCCGTGAGAAATACTCAGTTGGCCTGAAGAGGCTGTGAAGAATACTTGTATCTGTGGTTTCAGATAGTGAAAATCCAGTGGTGGTTTGCCACTAGGACTGGATGTAACTCACGGTGATGTGGGTGAACCAGGATAAATTTTGTGTCTCAGTTTTCCTTCCCTTAATCTCTTTTACTCTCAGCTTTGCATTTACTTTGGGGATTGAAAAGTATTTTCAGATTCACCTTAACAAAACAATTTCAAACAAACAAATTCTTCGAAGATAATTAAACCTCAAATCTCTCTCATATCGTTTGAGATATTATAGAGAATGTACCTTGAATAACTTCTAAAGTAAGTGTCTGAAATGAGTCTGAAATGAACTTAGTTCAGAAATCAGAATTAGACTTCAGACAGTCTTCAGTCTGCTAAAGTACTTTAGAAACTGTGCTTAAGATACTCTGTGTAACAATCTTCAGAAGATATTTTGAGAAGTCTTTCGATCAAAACAATCTTAAGTTTAAGAGAAAGATTTTCTATCTTTATCTCTCTTATCTTCCGCATGTTTTGAAACTAACTCTGATCTTAAGATTGGTTTTGTACTTTGATCGTTTCATACGATTGTTTTATCAAAGATTTCCAAAATTATTTATGAAAGTTTATAACACTATTCAACCCCCCCTTCTAGTGTTTCCTGTGGTTCTAACATGGTGGCTAGGGTTTTACCCCCTCACTCACTTAACCCTCACACTTATGGGCCTGGCCCATTATGTAATAATTCTAATTAAATTAAATTAGAATTATTATCCTTTCCTAGAGGCATCTTGTATGCATGTGACCCAATAGGATTTTAATATTTGGTTATAATATTAAAATAAAACCCTTTTATATTTAATATCATAAATAGTGAGCGGTATCTAGCAACACATCACTATCCAAATATTGAGATTATCAATAACTTTGATAAATCCTATTTTATTATAATAATTTACATGCTCTGTCCCTTTGTCCAAATATCTAATTGAACACAAGGGCATGGATTGTGTCAACCTTGTATAGTTCAATATATATTTTCTTGATCCCCAAGTAGACTGTACAGAAAATAAATATCTCATATTTATCCTCCTGAGCATGGCCATGCATTTTGCAGTCTCACTTTATCAAGAGGCCTAAAGATATAACTCTTGTTACATAGGAGGGACAAATCCCATCTAGGGCACTCACATTCCTCCACATAATTTATTATATGTCCAAAAATCAACTTTATGATTACCCTGTTACAGGTAACGTTTGATGATAATTAAAACATATAATTCCTTATGTAGGAATCGTAATGATTTCAGGTCGAAGGACTTCATATAACATTTATTAATTTAAGAAACGTTCATGACACTTATGTAACAACCCATGCAACGTTCTTAAGGTGGGTCTGTCCAGTACACCATTACTCTTAATGTGTACCTATGTGAGCACACGATATCTCATATCCATGATCTGTGAGATGTGATCATCAATGGACTCACATACTAGTCTAAATGCATCTTTGTCCTAAGATGATAATTGACTAGGGACTATTTAAGAATAGTTCTTCATAAGCTCTCACGATCAAGTCATCTACTTGATTCCTTATGAAGTTTAAGCTTACTATTCTATGGACAATAATTATATTCTAAAAAGAATAAGTTTGCCTTTATAAAATAATATGATACAAGTGATGGATATTCATAAATATATAAGTCTCTAGTGCATATTCCTAACAATTAGGGCATGAGCCTCATTAATTCCTTCTCCTCTTTTAACCATCTTAGAGAGAGAAAGAGATCCTAGGAGCAAGAAGGAAGCTCTCAAGCCAAGGATTCTTCGACTCAACCTCCTCCAATCCCTTTCCCCTTCTCCTTTGTAGCTACCAAGTGAGTATAACTCACACACTCACACTCATTGATTGGTTTTCTCTTGTATGCCCCCTTTCTCCTATTCCCTTTCCTTACCTCTCATGAATGCTTGTGATTATGATATTATATTGTGGTTGTTACATTGAATATTGGTATTATGGTGTGAAAATATGTACAAGGGGATGTTCCCCAAGTTAGGGTTTTTCCCTCTATTATATAAGTATGCTATTATTCTATGACTTCTTGCACCCATGGAGTTGAGCATCCTATTTATGACTTTTTGGCCCAGTTATTGATTTGTAAAACAGTTTTGGCTTCGGCCCAGTTAAATCTAAGAATAACCAGAATGAGATTCATTTAATTATTTAAGACTTGAGGGATTAGTACCCAAATTAATAAGGGTGATTAGTACCCAGAGATTAAGGGTGATTAGTACCCAGTGGTGGTGATTAATGCCCAAGGGAGACGTTCCTTATAGTCTGAGCTCAGGTCTAGCCACACAGTTATTAAGTGAAAAGAACCCGTCGACCGGTTTATGCCGGTCAGATGCATTCATGTTTATGTTTGAGATTATGTTGAGTTATTAAGTATTGCAATGTCCGTATTGTGTTTATGCATCATTTGAGATTATGTTGACTTTCTGTCTCACCACACGTTTCGTGGACCACATTTTAGATGAGCAGGTACCTCCACGCATAGGCCCATGAGCTAGAATCTTGGAGTGGGTATCATGTTTTGCTATTGTTTACAAGATTCTTATTTGGATGTGTTAGGTCTCGATGATTTTATATTTTGTGAAGCTATGACCGTACATGTATGATTCCTTAGTTCCCTTTTGTCAGGACACATGTGTGGGGGTATCCTCAACCCATTACTATGTATGGAACCGTTGTAGCCACGATGGCATTATGGAGTTTATGTATTTATTATGTTCCGTCATATATCATTTAAGTGAGCGATGGTTACTTGAATTATATATGATTATGCCTTTTGATATCTAAATGGCTCAAAATAATTTCAGAAATTCAAGATTTGGTTTCCAACGGACTAAATCCTCGAATTAGAAATTAGGACATTACATTTTGGTATCAGAGCAATTCAATCCAATTGGACTATGGAATTATTTGTCTTCTGAAGTTAGTTGTATCTTTATACATTATTATAAAATTGAGAGACTGATCACCTCAATGTTTTATTAATGATGTGTAGAGAATCATGGCTGGCCGAGGAAGGGGTAGACCCCGAACCAATCCTCAGACCTCCTCACCCCAGAGCTCTACCACAGACCTCATAGCTGCAACACTTCAGATGATGTCTCAGATGATGGGGCAGCAAGTTGCGGCGGCCAATACCGCCATGCTCCAAGAGTTAGCTCGACGACCGACGGAGACACCACCTCCACCCCCTATAGTGGTGATGGATCCGTTTGTTCAGGGCTTGGCTGAGTTTAGGAAGCATCACCCTCCAGCCTTTCTCGGAGCCTATGATCTTGAGGCGGCAAACTCCTGGCTGAATGCCATGAACAAGATTTTTGAGTTCATGGCCTGTTCGGACGACTTCAAGGTCCGCTTTGCCACCTACATGTTGCAAGGTGAACGGAGACCTGGTGGAAGAGTGTCAGGCTAGGAGAAACTGTAGCAGAGACCGCCTTCTCTTGGGATATATTTCAGGCACTGTTCTTGGAGAAGTATTTTCCCGAGCCAGTCATGAAATGAAAGGAGATGGAATTCTTACAGCTTAAGTAGGGTATCTTGTCGGTTGGCCAATATGTTGCCAAATTTGAAGAGCTCGCCAAATATCACACCCACCTCCTAGCTCACCCCAATGAAGGTTGGAAGTGCTCCCACTTCGAGTCCGGTCTCAAACCCGAAATTAAGAGGGTGGTGGCCGCCTTCCAGCTGAGGGAGTTTCTCGCCTTGGTCACCAAATGCTCGGTGGTGGAACAAAGCTTGGTGGAGGAAGCGCCTAAGCCCGCGGCTAGGGCTTGGGTGGATAGCAATAGGAAAAGGGAAGATGCACCCACAAGAAAGAACGCCCGGACGCCTTTTCAAGGGGGCAAGGGCAAGAAACTTGCACTCCCATCCACTCCCAACAGTCCCACTTGCCCCAAATGCGACAAGAGCATGAAGGTGAATGCTTGATAGGTCAACGCCTATGTTTCTTCTACAAGGATCCGGGTCACATGCGGTACGAGTGTCCAAAGAGGAAGGAAGCTCCCAAACCCCAAGCCACCGTGAGAGTCTATACCCTCAGTGTCGCGACAGTTGCGTCGACCGATAATCTGATTAGAGGTATGTGTACTTTATGAGGCATCCATGTGATTGTACTTTATAATTCGGGAGCTACTCTTTCTTTCATTTCTTTTGATTGTGTGAAGAATTTGGAATTGCATGCGACCCCTTTTCCTTATAGCTTAAATGTGATCACCCCATCCAAGGAGGCAATTCCTACTTCCCTTGTGTGTTCTAGATGCCCCATTGTGATACAAGGGAAGGCCTTCGAGGTTGACTTGATTTGTTTGCCATTAATGGGTATTAATATAATCCTTTGCATGAAATGGTTATCCATGAACCAGGTTATGCTTGATTGTTTCAATAAAGAGGTTGTCTTTCCGGTTCTCCCCCTCTTTCGGGGGAGAAACCACCAATAGATTCTACCTTGAAACACTCTTGTCAGCATGAAAGACCCCTTTAGTAGAGTCTACATTGAAACGCTCTTGTTGGCCTTTTTGCTGCAGAGTGGCTTAGAATACATTAAAGGTGACCTCGTCCTCTTGTGCTCTAACGTTGAGTTTACCATTATGAACATCAATAATCACCTTTGCACTTTTCATAAATGGTCGACCCAAAATTAGAGGCACATCACGATATTCCTCAATGTCCATGATCACAAAGTCCACAGGAAAGACAAATTTATCGACCCTAACTAAAACATCTTCAGCTATGCCATAAGGGTGTTTGATGGACCTGTCAGCCAATTGAAGATTCATTTTTGTAGGCTTCATGTTAAAGTCTCCAATTCTCTTGAGCATAGGTAAGGGCATCAGGTTAATGCTAGCTCCAAGGTCAAGCATAGCCCTTCTCACTGGTGAAGCACCAATAGCGACTGGAATGGTGAAGCTACCGGGATCTTTTGAATTTTGTGGTAGAGGCTTCTAAATGATAGCACTACAACTGGCCTCTAACTCCACTGTTTCTTCTTCTGGAAATTTCCTCTTCTTAGTCAAGAGTTCTATCATGAATTTGGCATAAGTAGGCATTTGCTTTAATGCTTCAAGAAATGGCATATTGATTTGAAGTCCTTTGAAGATATTTATGAAGCGAGCAAATTTCCTTTCCTTATCCTTTTTTGAAGGAGCAGGAGGATATGTCAATTTCTTCATTGGGTGTACACTACCCTCATAGCTCTCTTTTTTCTTATCCCTCTCCTTTCTCTATTTTTTTCCTCTCTTTTATATACAATTTCTTCTTTATTTTTCTCTTCCTCTTCTACAGAATCGGTTCCTTTCTTTTCATTCTCATTCTTTTATCTCTCACTCTCTATTCTCTCTTTTTCACTCCCTTCTATTTCTTTTTCGCTCTCTCCTCCTTGCAGCACTTTTTCCTCAGCTGCCAGATTGTCCCCAATACCTTTCCATATGGTTATACCACTCCCTGTGGTGATAGCATTGCATTGATCCTTGAGATTGGTTTGAGTGTTACCTAGGAATTTCCCTCTTTTCTGCTCAGTTAATTCCCTTGCCAATTGACCAACCTGTGTTTCCAAGTTTCTGATTGCCGCCTCAGTATTCTTCTGATTAGCAGTAGAGACTTGCATAAATTTCTCCAAGGTATTCTCCAATTTTGATGCTCGGTCAACAAGATGAGGATATTGATCTTGGGGTTGGTATGGAGGTTTTTGTTGTCTTGAAGGTCCGGCTTCTTGTTTCCAGCTATAGTCGGGCCCTTGGTTATTCCTCCAACCTTGAGAATAATTACTCTGGTAGGCGTTGTTGGGGAAACTTCCTGGCCTTCCTTGATTGCTCATGTACAGGACTTCTTCTTATTGTACATTCCCACTAGAACAGTGACCATTAGGATGATCACCTCTATAGAAATCACATCTCAGACTCTGGTGAGAATTTGGACTAGAGCTTACAACATTCAGTTGTTGAGGGAGCTTAGCCATTTGCTTGGTGAGAGGTTCAATTTGTTGAGTCAAGATCTTGTTTTGAGCAAGGATTGCATCTAAAGTGTTAAGATCAAGAACTCCCCTCTTCTGAACCACATGTCTATTGTGTTGAGCGTGATGATCGATGGAAGCCAAAGCTTCAATTATCCTTGTTGCTTGTTTCGCATCAACAGACATCATTGTTCCTCCAGCTGTAGCATCAAGAATCATCTTAGCATTAGGCCTCAGACCATTGCAAAATATGTTCAGTTGGGCAATGTCTTCAAATCCATGGTTTGGACATCTTCTGAATAATGATTTGAAACGTTCCCAAGCTTCACAAAAAGGTTCATCTGGTCCTTGTCTGAATGAAGAAACATCTGATTTGGCACTGATGTATCTTGATGGTGGGAAGAATCTATTCAAAAAAATTTCTTCTACCACATTCCAGCTGATGAGACTTTGGTTTGGATGGGACTTCAACCATTTTCTGGCTTTACCTGTCAAAGAAAAAGGAAACAATCTTAGATACACGGCTTCTTCTTGGCCTTCTTCAAAGCTCATAGTACCACACAATTCATAAAATGTAGACAAATTTGTATATGGATCCTCATGATCCATTCTAGTAAATTGGTGTGCACTGATTAAACTCAGAAAAGTGTTCTTCCTCCAGGTGGAGCAATTATGCTAGAGAAGCGTCTTGGTCCTTGTTGTGTTGCATAGTCTCTCAATGTTCTTCTTGGTTGTACTAGTCTTTCTTCATCCATGATTAATTGGTTGAGTTGGTGCTGGTTGTGGTTGTGGAGTCGAGGAACTTCTTGGCTCTTCTCCTTGAATGGATGCTTGCCTACTTCTTCTCCGTCTACTGTTGTTTCTTCTAGCCATTCTTTCAACTTCTTGATCGAACACCAGTTGATCTGCAGTAGCTTTGCCTCGAAGAAGCATATAACACTCAAACAATGATTAGTACCAAGTAGCAATTAAAATGAAAATAACTATGAACAAAGAACTAATTACAAAAATCCTAATGAACTAACCCGTGGAATCTATAGAAGATACAAAGTTCCCCGGCAACGACGCCAAAAATACTTGTTGCGATCCTGGAAAGCGTACCAAAATCATAGTAGTATAATGATTTTTAAGTAAGGTTTGTCGTACCCACGAGGAACTCGAACTACTATTAACTCAACACAATTTAGTTCACTAAGTATTTACACAAGAACATTGAAATTTGCATTTTGTTGTTTTGTGAAAAATTGGATAAAACAAGTTCATAAACTAAACAAGGGCAGTAAAATTGGTTTCGAAAACAAATTTATAAAATGGGGATTGAACTCATCGTTCTCCCTCCTCAATGTTTCGTTAGTTCCTGTATTTACGATTTCATTGACATTGATGCAATACTCTAAAGTCTCCTAGGTCGATTCCTCGCACCTAGAGACCTTAAGAATAATATATTTAGATATCTATTCCTCACATATCAAACACATCCCAGCTTTACGAGCGGGTATTCAAGCAATCGATAGATAAATATCTATTCCTAGTATATTAAACCTATCGAGTAGAAACGTTTAGTTTAAAATCAAAGAAATACCTTCCAGTCAAGACTAAGATTTTATAACAAGAACTATCTCGTAAAATAGATTCAAGTGTCAATACAAAACGAAACTACCAGTGTCAAATGAAAGTAAGATACAAGGAATCTAAACTGAATACATCGGAGTTCGAAGACTTCGTTCAATCCCAGATGAGGAGGTTTGCTACTCATGGAGGACGACAACCCACAAGATGAGAAACGAAAGAGATGGAGGATGGAAATCCTTGCCCTAGCAGAGCTTCAGCTGGGAAGAGAAGACTTGGAGAAGAGGAATATCAAAATGTGTACAATAGCTCCATGTCTCTTCGTTTAAGTGCATCCAGAAAGTTATCTGAAGCGCGCGCGCTCAAACGCCCAAAGTGGGCGCTTAAGCGCCCTTTTTATTTTTCAGGCAGGACGCGCGCATTTAGGAGCTCAAGCGCGCAAACTTGCTGCCAAAGTCATTTTTTCTCCTCTTTTAACTCCAATTGTTTCTTAACCTTCCTTCCAAGTTTTAATACCTACAAAATATACACAATCCTCATCAAATTAGCATCAAAACTACAAATTAAATTAAAAGCTAAATAAAACTAAAATCAAGCAATAAAATGGCACTTAAGGACCAACTTAAGAACAATTATCAAATCCTAAGGGTTCTACTTTGTGGCATGGTCAGATCAACCATGGTTAATTGATATCTTTAGAAGTATTACTTTTGATTGGTTCTTGAGGGCATGTGTCAAATTAGCGGGAAATGAGAGAAATACTTTATTTTAGAAGGATGTGTGGTTGTGTAGAACAATTGTGTAATTGGTTTCGTAGACTATTCTTAAATGCTAATAACTAGTATTGTACGGGACTATATATATATATAAATTTCAATTATATTAAATTTAGTTTTTTTTTTACTTTTTTCAATTATAATTTTTTTAATATAAAATTTATGTAAAATAAATATATCACATCAACTTCTTTGTAAACTGTGAAGTTATATAAAAAGTTGAATATATTTTTCTGACAAATTTTACATCCCATACATATTCGAGGTTATAAATCTCTTATATTTTAATTTGTTTTTTTAATAAAATATAAGAGACTTCTGAGGTAGCACACAGTAGACGTATAACCATCTATTTTTTTGTTGCAGTATAACCCATGCATCTATGATACTATAAAGATTAACACCTATGAGAAAGTACGAAAAATGAATAGTCCTGCACAATTGTCTAATGTCTTCATGATGAGCAGTTGTAAAATAGAAATAATAAATAAAGTACAATATATTATATACATAAAAGATTTCTACATAAGGAAAAATTTCAAAATCTTTATAAACAAATGTATCGATGGCCTAACATTTGAACTTTTTCATAACTGAACAAAAAACAATAGATATACAAACCCACCAACATCATTGAAATATCAGAGACAATGACCGAGATAAGTATAAATTTGCTTCAATTAACAATTCAAAAACAGAAAAAAGTGATTTGGAAAATTCTGAGGAATTAGTAATTCAAAGTGTATGTGATTTGACAATGTTTTCTATAATGAATTGAACGACCCCCTTTTTCTATAGTTTTTTTCATCAAAATTTTTATATAAAATATAACAAAATTATTTTACATTATACTGACTTAGTTAAATATTAAATCATATATGATATTAAATATACTGACTAAAATATGGGTTAAAAAATACTAAATGAATAAAATCAAAACATATGCACACTTGTATTTGTATCTTACCAATCTTAAAATAATCTAAGTATGTATGTATATTGTAAAGTAAATAAAACATGTATTGTAATTTAAAATATGCCAATTTAATTTGTGCTTTACTGGGAAAAACTACTAAGAAGAAGAATTAAGATAGAAAGACAATATTTAAAGGGTAACAGAATTGTAAAGAGTCATTGCTCATAACAACCACAAAACATAGACATAGACAAACACAAACACACACACACACACACACACATATATATATATATAATCACTTTATTGTTCTTCATAAAACTAAGATATTAGCGGCATCCATGCAGGCCACCAAAAAATTATCACTACTAACACCCTTTGAAACTCAATGATAATGGACAAAAAAGCTTCAGAATTTACGATCATGTGAATACAACTTAAGATATTGTGCGTTACAATGCAAAACTCTAATTCACCCGAGGAACAATGATAGCATTATAATCTATCCACCAAAAATTTATGATATCTCACTTCCAAGCCAGATGTTCTTGGGAACTCATACCATCCCAGACCGAAGTCCCAGGCCGAAGTACCAGATAGTTCCTTTAATTCCTTGTTCCAAATCAATGATCAGTGCACGATGTCACCACTGGCAATAAGATCTCCATATAAGGTTGCTTCCTAATAAAAAATTTCAAACTACTATTCTTGGAATAACCTACTCAGATATAAAATAAGTTAACTTAAAAAATGCTCTTAAATGGGCCTAACACTATATAGAGAAATTTAACAAAGTAGACAGTTGTTACCAATGACCAGAGATATAAGATTCATTCTGTTCTGGGATAGAACTCGAACTTGGGCCTTCTGATGTCGAACTCGGATCTGGGTCCGGGTTGCTGTTGCACGAGTCCAGGTTGTCCACAGAATGGGGGGTGTACCTGCAAAGACACTTTGACGTCCAAGTCAGATAAGTAAAACAATCAAAGTGATTGACTGAATAGAGATTGCATACCTTATAGAGTTGTTAATGTTCTCTATTTATAGGGGGTTTTCCCTGTATAAATGTGGTAAGTTGGCATATGTAATAAAAGGGGTAAGTAAACAAGTACACATATAATTATGGATACTTGGTAATCATAATCGTATTGGTGTTGGGCCATTATGGCTAATGGACCTTAGGTCTAGACCCGGAGTGTTAATGTTCTTTGCCTCTTTCTCGTCTTCTGGGAGTTTTCCTTTCAAGATGTAAGACTTGATTGGAGTTATCCACAAGCCTGGAGAGTCAATTGTTAAGATGGTTGTCTCTGTAACTCTGGGAGCCGAGATGACTTCCTGCAAAACTGACTTGTTCTTTCCTAAATTTTTGGTGCTGGCCAACTTGGAGAGGGTGTCGGCTCTAGTGTTTTCAGTTCTTGGAACATGCTGGAAGATGAGTTCTTCGAAGCCGTCACTCGAAGTTTTAACTTTCTCAAGGTACCTTTGTAAATGAGGTTCCTTGGCCTGGTATTCTCCTTTGATCTGGGATATCATTAGTTGGGAGTCACTGCATATCAGAACCTTTCTTGCTCCTACTTCCTTTGCCATGATTAACCCAGCAATGCAAGCTTCATATTCTGCTTGGTTGTTGGAGGTGGGGAATTCAAACTTGAGAGATTTCTCGATACAGATTCCATTGGGTCCCTCTAGTACTATCCCGGCTCTGGCGCCTTTCTTGTTGGATGAACCATCAACGAAGATGGTCCATTCAGAGCTAGGGGTGTCCTCAGTGGGGGTCATTTCAGCAATGAAGTCGGCCAGCATTTTACTTTTGAGAGCAGTTCAAATTTCAAAGTTGATGTCGAACTCAGATAGCTCGACCGCCCATGCTGTCATCCGCCCCGAGAGGTCTGGTCTATGGAGGACGGTCCTGATGGGTAAGTCGGTCCGCACTGTGATCTTGTGTCCTTGGAAGTAGTGTCGCAGCCTTCGAGCGGTGAGTAGGATTGTTAATGCGGCTTTCTCTAGCTTTTGGTAACGCAACTCGGCTCCCTGAAGAGCCTTACTTATGAAGTAATTAGGATATTGGTTGCGTCCTTCTTCTCTGATCAAGACGGAACTTACTGCCTGGTTCGTAACGGAGATGTACAGGTAAAGGTGCTCCCCTGGGGTCAGTTTGACCAGGATGGGGGAATTTGCTAGAGTTTCCTTCAAGTGCTGGAAGGCGGCTTCACACTCGCTGGTCCAAGTGAAGGATTTCCCTTTGCGAAGCAGCTGAAAAAAGGGAAGGGAGGTTGTTTCCGCCTTTGGGATGAATCGGCTTAGTGCAGTGATCCTGTCGTTGAGCTGTTGGATGTCTTTGATACATCTTGGACTTTGCATTTCCAACACGGCTTTGCATTTATCTGGGTTAGCTTCAACGCCCCGGCTAGTGAGGAGGAATCCAAGGAAGTGTCCTGAGGGAACGCCAAAGGAGCACTTCAGGGGGTTTAGTCTTATGTTGTACTTGCGAAGGCGGTTGAGGATTAATTCTAAGTCGGCCACATGGTTGCCTCCCACAGCTGTTTTGGCGATTATATCGTCAATGTACACTTCAACAGCTTTTCCCATCAGATCTCCAAAAACTTTGGTCATCATCCGCTGGTAGGTTGCGCCGGCATTCTTCAATCCGAAAGGCATCACGGTGTAGTAGTATATTCCCTTGTCGGTGATGAAAGTTGTCTTCTCCTCGTCGTCCCGGTCCATTGGGATCTGATTGTAGCCAGAATAGGCATCCATGAAGGAAAGCCAACGGTATCCTGAGGAATTGTCGACCAGTTGGTCAATGTTGGGGAGTGAGAATGGGTCTTTTGGGCAGGCTCTGTTTAGATCTGTATAGTCCACACACATTCTCCATTTTTTATTAGACTTCTTTACCAGGACGACATTGGAAAGCCACGTGACGTACTTGCATTCCCTGATAAACCCGACTTTGAGGAGTTCTTCTACTTGTTGGTTTGCTGCTTGTTGTCTTTCAAGGCCAATATTACTCTTCTTTTGAGCAAATGGCTTGGCCCTGGGGTCGACAGACAGCTTATGGGAACAGAAGTTTGGATCGATGCCTGGCATGTCGGCTGACGTCCAAGCAAACAGATCAGAGTTTCTGGTGAGCAGAGTTTTCAATTCATCTTCCATGCTTGGGTCCATGTCACAGCCGATCTTGGTTATGTGTTCAGTTGTGGTCCCTATTTGAAAGGTCTTTGTCTTTGCAACTGGTTCAATCTGATCTCGGCCTTTTGGGTCTACCTCGGCTCGGGGGTCGAGATCAATCATAAGGACCTGTCCTTCTGGTGTTCTTTTCTCTTGCTGTGGGGAAGAGGTGGGGTTCAGGGATGCGTTATAGCATCTTCTGGCTTCTTTGCGGTCTCCTTGGACTGTGATTACATTGTCGTCTCGGCCAGGGAACTTCATCACAAGGTGATTGGTGGAGATAACTGCTCCAAGTGCGTTCAAGGAGGGACGTCTGAGGATGGCATTGTATAGGCTAGGACAATCAACAATTAGAAACTTGGCTGAGACGACTTTATTGTCGGTCTCTGTGCCGACTCGAAGTTTTGTCTGGAGGTAACCTTTTGGCTGGATCCTTTCTCCCGAGAAGCCTACCAAATCCCCTGAGTAGGGTAGGAGGGATTCTGGGGGTAACAACAATTGGGTGTAGGTCCTATAGAATAGAATGTCGGCTGAGCTTCCTTGGTCGACGAAAGTGCGTCCGACGTCTCCATCTCTAATGAGAGAGCGGATCACAAAGGGATCGGCGTGGTCTTCGATGCCATCGAAGAAATCATCATCAGAGAAAGTGATGACCGGGTTTGGAAGTCGTCCGGGCATAGGCTGCGAGTCGGCCTGGTCTACACTGTAAACTTCTCTCAGGTGTTGCTTTTTGGAATTGTTGGATTGTCCTCCTCCTGCAAAGCCGCCTGAGATCATGTTGATCCGGACCCTTGGTGTGTTGACTTGAGTGCCTTGGTTGCCGGGGCCGGCATTAGAATCTTTGTTGTGATCATATTTTTAGGAGAAGTGGAGCGTTTACGCTTTTTGTCATTGCCTCTAGGGGTGGGAATAGGCCAGGCCGCCGACAGGGGCCTATGGCTTGGCCTGATTAAAGCCTGGCCTGGCCTGACCTATTTAATAAAAAGGCCAGATTCAGGCAATTTAAAAAGCCTATTTAAATAAAGAGTTCAGGCTTAGGCCAATTTATAAGCGTACAAAGCCTGATAGGCCGGCCTATTTATATTTAAAAATTAATGAATAATTTTTTATGTTTAAAATAAATATATATTAAAATTATATAAATATAAATATAAATTATTTGTAAATCTGAAAAGTTAAAATTAAACAAAATTATACTTAGGGTTATTTCATTCACATTTACCATTAGATTTCACCCTTCTTCTTCTCCCATTTCACTGCGCCGCTGCCCACTGTGTTGTGCCTCGCGTCGTTCCCTTTCGCCGTCGCTCACAGCCACCGGAACGCTGCTCACGCCCAACCTCTCGTCGTCGTTCTGTTCATCGTCGTTCTGTTTCGCTCGTCGTCGCTCACGCCCAGCCTCACGTCGTTCCGTTCATCGTCTCCTGTTCCGGTGAGTTATAGCTTTTAGGTTTACATTGCAGTTTTACAAACCCATTTTTGTTATTTATAGCTTTAAAGATTTACGGGTTTATAGATTTACAAACTCATTTAGGTTAATTGGATTTTATTTTTCCTTCAATCAATTCTGGTCTGGGAGTGCATTGTTGTTTGTCCTTAATTCTTTTTTTGTTCAGGATCATCAAAATGCTTTGATATCTTTGCTTTCTTTTTTGGGCAAACTGTTTTTATGATTTTGGTTGTACCTGTATGTGTTTCCTACAAATTGCACAAAGACATGGTTACTCTTAATTGGACTGAAATATTTTTTGTATCATTAGAGTACCATGTTGCATGCTAAAAACATTCTGACAGAGCGGCGAATTTGCACATGGTTTCGAACTGAAATACTATGTGAGCAATGATTTAATTATCTTTTTGGCTTTCAATTGAAACCTTAGTCTTTTTTCTCTTTAATTTTTCTTTCTTTAAAGAAAAACTTACGTAGCTTAGGTGTACATTTATCTGTGCTTCACATAATGTTGTTATGTGAAAGCTCCCTTTATCTTTCATACTTTTGTAATTGTTAGCTGCGTGTACCAGGATCCGCTTTTCGAATTTTCTCCTTGTCTCATGACCATGAGGGCTATTTTTTTTTCTTTACACACATATTCAAATTAATATCATTAATCACAGGTTTATAGATTTACAAACTCAATAAAAATACTCAACACTTGATTATCTATAAAAGCAAATGGGCATGGTTAAATAGGCATGGTTCCTTGTTGCTTGCATTACTATTTTCACAACAGTATAGGTTAATATAGGCATGGTTCCATGTTGCTTGCATTACTAGTTTCACAATAATATAGGTTGAATAGGCATGGTTCCCTGTGCTTGCATTACTAGTTTCACAATAATATAGGTTGAATAGGCATGGTTCCCTGTTGCTTGCATTACTATTTACTAGTTTCACAATAATATAGGTTGAATAGGCATGGTTCCTTGTTCTTATTTTTGCAGGTGAATGAAGGACAAGAAGATATCACCTTGAAGATTTGATGAAATCGTTATGTTAGATTAGGAATTTAGGATAAAATGGTTATTGTTTGCTGTCCTTATGATAAAATTTAGGAATTTAGGAATTTGGGATAAAATGGCTACTGCTTGATGTCCTTGTGGGCAAGTGTGAATCTGAAATTTGCTAATTTATTAATTTTAAATTTGATTGTTTTTTTTGGTCAAAATTCTGAATCTGATTGTTGAGTTGGTCAGTCATGATATTTGCCATTTGTTATTGCTTGTTGTTGAATAGGTTGCCAATTCATATTGCTTGCTGAGTTGCTGTTGAACAGGTGCATGTATGATGTATTGCTGCTGTCCAATTGGCATTTTAAGGCCAAAGGCCTATTGTAGCCTATTTAAAGGCTTTAATATGAAAAAGGCCTACTTAGCTATTGACCTATTTAAACTCAGGCCTATAGGCCTATTTAAGCCTTTTTCATATTTAGGCTTTTAAATAGGCTAGTAGGCCAGGCCAGGCTTCTAAAGAGGCCAGGCTAGACCTTAAAAAAAAGCCTATCACAGGTAATAGGCCAGGCATAGGCCATAAATATTTTAAATAGGCCAGGCCTATTTAATCAAAGCCTGGCCTGGCCTGGCCTATTCCCACCCCTAATTGCCTCCCTCCGGGCTGGGGGATCTCTTTCGCTCGTCATTCTTTTGATAGCCTCCCTGTAACCGGTTTTTCTTCACGTACCGAGATAGTCAGTCGTCCCGGATAAGCTGCTCAATGAGGTCTCGCAGCTGGATGCATTCATCCGTGTTATGCCCATACCCCTCATGGAAAGAGCAGTATTTGGACTTGTCTTTTTTGGCTGAGGCCAATGTTGTCAAGATCGCGCGCTTACTCGTAAGATCGTCCGATCTTACGGTCTTTGGTTGTTATTCCGAGTACGAGCTGAGTAAAATCGTCTTCTGCTTGTGATTGTGTGTAATCGCAGGGCAAGAACGTGTAATCGTGTAAACGCAACGAGATTTCCGATTTCAATGGGCCCAGTTTTCCGGGTCGGGTCGCTCGACCCAACTTAAAAAACCATATATTCGTAGCCTTATAGTCTTTTGAGTTATTCATCTTCTATCCCGCGTCTCTCTGTTGCGACCATATTCGACTTCTCTGCCTCTCTGCATGTGCGACTCTGTCCCTGTTTGTGCGTCGTTCTCCGTCCCTGTTCTGCCTGTGCGACTCCGTCCCTGTTTGTGCGTCGTTCTTCGTCCCTGTTCTGCCTTTGCAACTTCATCCCTGTTTGTGCGACGTTCTCGTCCCTGTTCTGCCTGTGCGACTCCGTCCCTGTTTGTGCGTCGATCTCGTCCCTGTTTGTGCGTCGTTCTCCGTTCCTGTTCTGCCTGTGTGTTCTGGTTCTCCGTCCCTGATTGTGCGTCTTCGTCCCTGTATTGACTGTTGAAGATGGAAAGTGCTGGTGGTGCTAATGGGTGTGGTGGTGATGCTTCTGGGACAGGGAATGCAGCTGAAGCTACTGCAGGAACTAACAACCAAGCCCCTGTATTGCCCAGGAATGCGGCTGGAAACAGAAGCGATGTGGCATGGAAGCATGGTGTTTCGATTGATGGGGGTGCAAGAAATATAAGATGCAGCTACTGTAGTAATGTGGTTACTGGGGGAGTGTACAGACTAAAACATCATTTGGCTGGAACACAAAAAGATGTGGGTGCATGCAAGTCTGTCCCTGATAATGTCAAGAAAGATATGTGGGATATAGTATCTGCGTTACAGACTAATTTAATTAAGAAGGCAACCTCAATTGTTGAAGAAGTTGAGGCAGTGGGAGAAGCTGCAGATAATGGAAAAAGAAAATCGGTACAGTTTGAGACTCCTAGAAGCATTTTCAAGAAAAGGGGAGTGAGCACTCAAGCCACCATTAGTGGAATGTTGAAGAAAAAACTGAGGGAGGAGGCAGCCCTGCAAACAGCAAGATTTTTTTACAACAATGCTATTCCTTTTCATGTGGCAAAAAGTGAGGATTTCTACAAAATGTGTGAGTTGGTTGCAAGACATGGTCCTGGATACAACCCACCCTCTTATCATGAGATTAGGGTGAAATACTTGAAGCAAACAGTTGAGGAGACCAAGAAAATCTTAGAGGAACATAGATAGGTGTGGAAGAAGTGGGGATGCACAATTATGACAGGTGGATGGACTGATAGGAGGAGGAGGACTATACTGAATTTTTTGGTAAATAGTCCTAAGGGAACATTTTTTTTGAAGTCAATTGATGCATCCAACATTTCCAAAACAGCGGACAAAATATTCAAGATGATAGATGATGTTGTAGAGGAGGTGGGTGAAGAGAATGTGGTGCAGGTTGTCACTGACAATGCAGCCAACTATAAAGCAGCTGGAGAACTTCTAATGGAGAAAAGAAAGAAGCTTTATTGGACTCCTTGTGCTGCCCATTGCATTGATCTAATGTTGGAGGACTTTGAGAAGAAGTTGTCACTCCATAAAGATACAATTTCAAGTGGTAAAAAAATTACTACTTATATCTATTCAAGAACTTCCCTTATTGCTTTGTTGCATCATTTTACAAAGGGAAAAGATTTGATTAGACCAGCTGCAACTAGGTTTGCCACTTCATATTTGACTTTAGTTTGCTTGCATGATAATAAGGGGGAATTGTTAAGGATGTTCATATCTGAACAGTGGAAAACTAGTATATGTGCAAAAACTAAGGATGGGAAGTTAGTGAAAAATCTGATTACAAATAAAGAGTTTTGGAAAAATGTTATGAATTGCTTAAGGGGTGCTTTCCCCTTAATTAGAGTGCTACGCTTGGTTGATTCAGATGAGAAGCCAGCCATGGGGTTTATCTATGAAGAGATGGATCGAGCTAAGGAGAAGATACAAAGTAACTTCAATGGAGTGCAAAAAAGGTATATAAAATTTCTTCCTCTTGTTCAATTGTTTAATTTATATCCTTAGTCCTAGATTAGAATTTAGAAACTAATTAAATTTTTCTCCCATTCTTTAGTTACTTGCCTTTATGGGAGATCATTGATCAAAGGTGGGACAATCAATTGCATAGGCCTTTGCATGTTGCAGGCTACTACCTTAACCCAATGTTGCATTATAGTCCGGATTTTAAAGCTGATTTTGAAGTTAAGCAAGGGCTTTATGATTGTTTGACAAAAATGATGGGAGGAGACATTAGGGAAGTAAGTAAGATTGATGGCCAACTTGAGGACTTCAAAAGTAAAGCTAAGTTTTTTGGTAGTCCGGTTGCTATAGCTGGACTTCAAAATAAAACTCCATCACAATGGTGGGAATCTTATGGTAATGGTCATCCAGAGTTACAAAAGTTTGCTATACGTGTATTGAGCTTGACATGTAGCTCCTCTGTATGTGAACGTAATTGGAGTGCCTTTGAGATGGTAAGATTTTAGACTTTAGAAATGTATTTATTTCATTCTTAAAATTACCTAGTACCTACTATCGTGTGTTAATTGAATTTTCTAATTGTTTAGGTTCACACCAAGAAAAGAAATCGTTTAAAGCAAAAGACCATGAATGATCTTGTATTTGTCATGGCTAATTCAAGATTGAGCAAGAAAAAGCAAGCTAGGAAAGAACAAGACTTTGGCTTCGAGGATGTTTCCTCCGATGATGATTGGATTGTGGATGGGGATGAGGAGATGGAGGAGAATACTTTGGATTTGGATTCAGACGACTTGATCCAAGTTGGACAAGCTAGTGGAGGTGGTGCACACATACCTATTGATGATTTAGATGTCCCTCCTGCTACAGATGATGATGGTGGTGGTGGAGATGCCATTAATGAAAATGAGGATGAAGCTCCATTGGATGATGACTACCCTGATTGGGGGCGCTTGGAAGATTTGTTGTAGGATAGCTAGTTATGAGTTTATGTCTTATGACTTATTAGGAGTTGTTCTTACTTTTTAGGACCCTATGAATTATGGTTATGAGTAATGACTTATGAATGACTATGAATTTTCAGTTTTAAGTTTAGTGTATTGTTGTGATTTACAAGTAATTTCTTTATCTAGGTCATTATTATCATAAAACATCTCTTTATGTATCGTTCTGGGAATTCTGGTAGGATCTTACGATCCGTGTTACGAGCCCATGATTTACGATCTTCCATCCCTCTCCCGGTCTCGGGTAGGATCTCGATCTTGACAACATTGGCTGAGGCTTTCAGTGGGGGAGGTTTTGGGATGTCAGCGAGCTCAGTGTGCATCACTTCCTTCAGGATTTTTCCCGGATTGGTGTTCAACGGGGCATAGTTATTGTATCGACCTTTAGGCCGACTTTGGTCGCGTTGGTTATGGTGCCCTCGATCCTTTCCTCTATGGCGGTCATGGAATGAATCTCGGTCTTGCCTTTGGTTGGTGGCGTGTTTGGCAGCCCCGGCTAAGTGGGCTTCTCGTCCCACGAACTTGTGCGACCGGTATCGGAACTGCTCCATGGTTCGAGACGGCACAAACAAGCTGAACATTTTCTGCCAAATCTGGGATGAGGGCACATTCTTTATAGAAACGGGCCAAGAAAGTTCTGAGAGGCTCATCTTTGTGTTGTTTGACTTTGGCCAGTGTGAATTGATCCCTGGGGATTTCAGTAGAGATGGTGAATCGTCCTAAGAAAGCGGACTACATGTTGTCCTAGGAGTCTATGGATCCCAATGGTAGGGTCTCGAACCAGGCCAGGGCCTCTCCCTTCAAGGTGCGGGGGAAGGAACGACAGATCACGGCTTCTGGGGCTCCCACGAAGAGCATCTCGTTAGTGAAAGCGTCCAGGTGCTTCGCAGGGTCGGTGGTCCCGTTGAAGGCTTCAATTGGGAGTGCTCCCCGAAAGTGCTTGGGTATCTCGACTCGGGTAAACCTCTCGGAGAATGGGTGCCTGAATGGGGCTGCTGGCCCCAGTTGCTCGGGTTGTAGGACTTCCTGCTGGTCCCGGTCTGAACGGGGTCGAGAATGTGTAGTAGGTTGTGGTTGGGGGGCCACACTGCGCTCCAGATGTCGGATGCGTTCTTTGAGATGGCTAACAGTCGGATCTCCGGCTGCCTTGGGTTGATTCTCGAAGAGTCTCCGCTGTTGTTGCTCCTAAAATTCTTTGAGTTGAGCTTCAAGGCGGCGAATGACCTCATCACGTGGGTCGGGTTGGAAGGTTTCATCTAGTCCTTTTTGGATTTGGGGTTGTGGCGTTCCTTCCTGTTCAACCGCGTCGTCTGGGGATCCGAGGTTGTCCACCCATCCATCAGGAGTCGGTTGAGGACGGGGTCTCATCGTCTGGAGACAGGTGGTGATCGTCATGCTGGAGAGGGGGAGGCCCTCCTTCTAGCGCCAAATGTTCTGGGATAGAACTCGAACTTGGGCCTTCTGATGTCGAACTCGGATCTGGGTCTGGGTTGTTGCGGCACGAATCCGGGTTGTCCACAGAATGGGGGTGTACCTGCAAAGGCACTCCGACGCCCAAGTCAGATAAGTAAAACAGTCAAAGTGATTGGCTGAATAGAGATTGTGTACCTTATAGAGTTGTTAATGTTCTCTATTTATAGGGGGTTTTCCCTGTATAAATGTGGTAAGTTGGCATATGTAATAAAAGGGGTAAGTAAACAAGTACACATATAATTATGGATACTTGGTAATCATAACTGTATCGGTGTTGGGCCATTATGGCTAATGGACTTTAGGTTTAGACCTAACACATTCATTTTGAAACCACTATGTGAAGAGATATAAAGACAATGTAAAACTTGGAAAAGAAGTCTTAGGAGAATGAGAGAGCATATCACTAAACATTTATGAGCCTAAAAGGGTAGAATAAGAAACAACCTAAATATGATCCTCACACACACTAATTGATGATAACGTTTAAAAAAAACCCCTTCGTTGCTCCGCCAACGAAAGGCCTCCAACTTGGATTGTGTGAAATAATAAAAAATAAATTATACCAAAATTACTTACTTGAGTGGACTGATACTGTGGACACTGTAATGGAAAAGACTACTTGTAAATTAAAAGTCATGATTACTACTCCCTCCGTCTCTATTTATAAGACCCATTCTAGAAGAATTAGGTGTCCCTTAATATAAGACCCTTTGCAAATTTTTAGGTAAAACAATAATTTTTCCATACTTTCCCTTCATTAATATTCAACTCTTTTTATTCCCCATATATTGATAAGTGTGAATAATTAATGAAGTTTTACCTACATGCCCAACTACACCATTGGAAAATGATTTTGGATTCTTCCACCATGTCACAATTAATGTCTCTAAAATATAGTGACTTTTAAATAGGGGTATATTTGGAATGCTATCATTTTTTTAAAAAATCAATGCATTAACTAACTTTTCTTAAACTGTGTGAAACGGTTGAAATGGTCTTATAATAAGGGACGGAGGGAGTATTAGGTTCACAAAACCTTGGGTATCTTTATTTTACTGATAAATTGAGTTGATATGACCCACAAAATATATATTAAAGTGGGAAAGGATGAGGAAATAATGCATATCTATTATATACACCTTTCACTAATACGTGTATAAATATATATATATATATAACTATGCGCATTTTAATGTAGGATTTAATTAGTATACACTGTCAGTTTAAATAAGTTTTACACAGATATCCAATATTGTGCTGCCACATCATTTAAGTGTTATTAAATTCAATAAATGATGTGGCAACACATCATTGGATATCTGTGTAAAACTTTTTACATTGACAGTATACATATATTAAACTCTTTAACGTATGTGTCGGTACATGGTTTAATTTGGTTATTCATCATTATTAAATTAGTTGAAGGAAGATGCCTATAACAACTTCAAAAGATTAACGACATTAGATAAAAAAACCAGGTAGTTCATGCCTTTAAGAGCAGGAGGTGGAGAAAATATTCCTTATATTGTAGATAAGGTCCTCCAATCAACAAACTTGTAATAGCTGACCTCTACTTGTATGGAAATCACTGCACATTCAATGCACTCATTTGTCATTAGACATAACGGAGGGTAACAAATGTTATGTGCATGCAACCGAGTTGCAAAAAATGAAAGACATATCACCTACTGAAATCACATTTAGGAATTTAATTTGTCCAATCAAAAGGAAATAAAACGACATTAAAAAGACAATAAGGAAAAAGGGAAAAATATAATAGAATAAAAGGCCAATAATAATAATGAAAACAAGCACAGGGTTCGCAACAATGACAAAAAAAATTTAAGGAAAGAAATTCTCAGAAACCAACAAATCTAGAATAGTAGTGATGACTCCACGCTTAGATAAACAATACAGTTCTTGTTGCTACAGTGAAACGGCTCTCCATGTAAGATATATCAACAGTTGTTAATTCAAAGAAACTCAATACAATTTATTTTTATGTTATTTAATTCTTATAATGTAAAAAATCCTTTAAATGGTGGACAATAATCCCCTGTTAAATGAAGGGGAATATTTTTTGAAATCAAATTACATAAAGAATCTTCAAAGATAAAATCTATCCATTTAGCCATGGGTAATATGAAACCTATAGTACGTTGATGGGGATTGGCTAAAACAGTTAAAACAAACTTCTACATTAGGATAACTGAAATAACCATGCGATTTCTGTATAACCACTAATAAGGTTTATGGTGTAAATGAAAATAAAATGATCCTAAAAATGAGTAAAACATTTTATCAAACAGGTGGTGAATGAAGAACCCAACAATAAACAAACAATTTGAAAGCCTAAGCACATAGCCACAAATCATCAATCAGGAAAGAGAATGGAAGATACCCTCTTAATCAACTTCTTCACCATGATTAGGATGAGATTTGATGGACAATTGCAAATAAGCATGCTTCTTCCTTTAGAATTGGTAGATATTTGGGATATAAAAACTAAAAGAGCTTTAAATTGTGAGAGTTATCATACATAACGGCTTTAGTAGCATCTTCCTTCCCATCCATGAGAACAATGACAGAATAATTTTCTCCATGGCTCATAACCAAGAAAATTCAAATGTAAAATAATGTACCTGAGGAGGACACAACAAGGAAAATTTTGAAATAGATGGGACATCAAAGGATTGGGTGCTACAAGTTTAGCCAGAGCCAGTACACTTGCGCCGAAAGTAAAAAGTTGAGTTGCTTCCATCTGTGGGATCTATGGGTCATGTTTATTAATGGGCCTAAGGGATTAGTCCATAATAGATGCCCCCCAGCTTAACTTGATTTGGTAAAGTCGGCTTGAGCTTTATTAGTGATTCAGCCGATATGGGTTACGGCTAGCCGGCTTGTTACTGTGCCGACTTGTGTACTTGAACTAATTTGAGTAGGACCGAATGGTACTGGTTCGTAACAGATGTCCCCAGTTCAAGTGATTATTGAAGAACCGAGATGCTCTTCACATCCGGTTATTGCTGATCGGAGATGCTTTTCACATCCGGTTATTGTTGATCCGTGATGCTCTTCACATCCAGTTATTGCTCTTCACATCTGGTTATTGTTGATCTGAGATGATCTTCACATCCGATTTTGGTTGAGCTGAGATGTTCTTCACATCCGAGATGTTCTTCACATCCGGTTATTGTTGATCCCAGATGTTCTTCACATCCTTATAAATATGAACTGCATAACAACTTTTCTTTTCTATTTTGGTCTAGTCGAGATGTTCTTCACATCCAATATGCTCTTCACATCCGGTTTTGGTTGAGCCGAGATGCTCTTCACATCCGGTTAGTTCTGATCCAAGATGCTCTTCACATCCGGTTAGTGCTAATCTGAGATGTTCTTAACATCCGGTGTTGGTTTAGCAGAGATGTTCTTTACATCCGAGATGCTTTTCACATCTGGTGAGTGCTGATTCGAGATGCTCTTCACATCCGAGATGCTCTTCGCATCCAGTTTTGGTTGAGCCGAGATGTTCTTTACATCTGAGATGCCCTTAAAATCCAATTTTGGTTGAGCCGAGATGCTCTTCATATCCGGTTAGTGCTGATCCAAGATGCTCTTCACATCCGGTTAGTGCTAATCCGAGATGTTCTTCGCATCTGGTTTTGGTTGAGCAGAGATGCTCTTCATATCCGATTAGTGTTGATCCAAGATGCTCTTCACATTTGGTTAGTGCTAATCCGAGATGTTCTTCGCATCCAGTTTTGGTTGAGTCGAGATGTTCTTTACATCCGAGATGCTCTTCACATTCAGTTATTGTTGAATTTAGTTCTAGGATGATTGAGTTTCTGAGACAAATGTGACTAGGTCCGGAGTGATTAGGACCAAGTCAGATTCCTTTGATAGTGATTCTGATTCTGATGGTTGTTACACACCCTCGGCAAGTGTCGAGATGGTTGACCCTCAGAATATAGATTACTCCATGCATGTATGGTCGGATAGGTGCAATTAGGTGGACCCAGAGGTCTTAGGGACGCCTAGCTAGCATCTATCGTCTGGGATATTCGGAGCTTGTGTAGGAGCGTTTATTCGCCTTGGTCTTCTACTCGAGATGAAGAAGGATTCCCAAGTGTTTATCAAATGTTTCCAAATGATCTTGGCCGAGGGGATTTCTTAAGTCAGGGGAAGATTGACCAGCTGGAACATTTCCAGGAAGACTGGTTAGCTAGAATTAGCTAGGATGATTAGCCAGCTAGAGAATTGATCCAAATGGTTGGCCGACTGGGATACCAACATGGACGGTTGGTTAAGTTGATGACATCTCAACTCGTCTTTTTCATATTTTTTACCTACAATATTATCCGAGCTTGTGAGCTCGGATTTAGAAGTATTTCACGCTCTGCATCCTATTTGGATTTTTAGTTGGTCGGCAAGGAGAATAATTCAGCCGTTTGAAAAGGCTTGTCCCATCGGCCAAGTTGACCCGTCTAAGACATATCTGATCATGAAAATAATTTGGGTGACGTACATGTATCTGGCTAAGAACAGAATCCAGAACCAAGGGCGGCCAAGATGGCTCCACATATAGTCGGCCAAGTCGAGGTCTGACCATCAAGGAACTATGTTCGAGATGGGGATCAATCTGTGGCGTCTGGTAGCTAGTTTCGCCAGGTAATTCCAAAATGTTAACGTGACTCAGTTGATATCGACGTGATCTCAGAATGCTCCCAGGCATAATAATCGAAATGGTTAATTAACCACCACTTAATTGAAAATGTTGGCGTCTCGGTCGACCATGTCGGCATCTCGGCTTGACGACCAAATGAGAGAAATCCGAGTGATGAACTTTATTGATCACCTCCCAAGAGAACATATCCGGATAAGGAAGGCAAGACAGCCAGTTTTTATTAGTCATTTGCTTTCAACAAGGGAGATTTATATCCGACCACTTCAAATATATTCGAGTATCATCCTTGGTGTTTCTCCAATTAACAGCTCCAATCAGCTTCTTCTATCCGAGTTGGCACATTTCTCATATATCTCCTCATGTTGCTAAGGTTAGCATAATCCAAATCTGGTTTGGAGATGGTGGAGGTTGAGATACGGTGGTGGTTTCAGACTTTGTTCTTCTAGCTCTTTCAGCCAAGCTTCAAGTCGGCGTATGATTTCATCTCGAGAGTCAGACTGGTGAATGGCGACTGGTTGGGTTTGTGAGGGTTGAGAGATGCCTACGTCCTCTAATCCAAGTTGTCCATCCAACCTTCAGGCGTTGGTTGAGGGCAGGCCCTCCTCATCTAGAGGCGGGTGTTAACGGTCATGCTGGAAAGAGGAGGCCCTCCTTCTAGCGCCAAATGTTCTAGTTGTAGAACTCGGACTCATGCGCCTGATATCGAACTCAGATCTGGGCGGCGTCAGGGAGTGGATCCAGGTTGTCCTCAAATGGGGGGTGTGTCTGCAAAGGCACTCCGAAACCCAAGTCAGATATATTAAATAGCCAATGTGATTGACTGAGTAAAGATTGCCTACCTTGTGAATTGTTGATACCTCCTATTTATAAGGTCTTGGGCCTGTATAAATATGGTAAGCAGGTATCATTATAAAAGGGTAAGTGCGGGTCTTGGGCGTGTGTAAATATGATAAGCATGTATTATAAAAGTAGTAAATAGGCAAGTATATAACTATCATAAGTGGGCAGATATATAATTGTATAAGTAGGCAGATATATAATTGTCGTAAGTGGGCAGGTATATAATTATAGTAAGTCAAGGATGACATAACAAATTCTGCTAAGATTGATTTGGGTCATGTTGATTCATGAGCCTAAGGGATTAGTCCATAACATAGGCGTAAAATAATAGATAAGGATGTGTCTTTAGTTAAGATATTCTTAAGAGGTGAGAGTGGTGTGCCTCCTCCAATATCCACTAAAACTAAGTGTGGTTAAGTTAAAAGACACTTAATATTACCAATTTTACAACAAATTAAAGTAATATAATTATATATTATAATATAACTTACATATGTTTGCTCAAATCTACGAACATATTCCTTTCTCGAAGACCTTGTCTAAAGAGACTGAGCATATTCCTTATTTTATTTTCATGATGTCATCTCATCTTATATGTTGACTCCATTAATGCATACAATCCATGTAATCTGAGTGATTGGAAGGCAAATTATTCTCCCTGTGCAATATCTTTGTATCTATCCATCCTAGTCCTGCAACGAACATACCTCATAGCATGACAAAAGCTACACTCATTTTGGTTAATTTCATTTTTGTACTACATGTAGAGATTAATGCAACAATCAATTAACCAATGAAAAATCGAGGTAAAAAATGATAAAATTCAATGTAAAAAAAATTGGTTTGAACTAGTTTTTTCATTATTTTTTTATTTTTCTTTTATATTTTTAATTTTTTATTCAATCTAAAATCAATTTTAGAAGAATAAAGAAAAATGTTTAAGGATAACACATAAATTCCTATTATTTAATTAATTATTATTAATTTTTATCTTATAAAACATATGATAAGATAAGGACCTTTATTTATAATTTATATATATTCGTTTCTTATGATTTTATTACTGTATCAACTATAATTGAATTAATAAACTATATATGAGCCAATTGAATTTTTAAAACATTAAAAAAAACATTAAGATATGATCAAAGTATCAAACAAGATCAAGATGGTAAACTATTTGTTTCTATAAAAAAATCTAAAAAAAATTAAGAAGAAGATGAGCCATATGGTATCAATCGCAATAGAATTTTGTTTGCAAGAAAGATGTCTTACATCAGAGGTCAACTATGAAAATGTTGAGATCCTGTGAGATCTTCCATTATTATTAGGATTTAGTATCTTTCATAGTTATTTACTATAATTATCCTACAATTTGTACAGCTTATATTTAGAAATGGTTAGCATGTAATTAGCATAGAATTGAGGCAGCAATTTTCGTAAACTTTGTGTATATATATTCAGTTTATACAACAATACAAAGGCAAGAATTGTATTGCAAATTCTTCTTTATAGAAAATCTAAAAATCAGCTTATAGCTTAGAACAACAGTGTATGATGTATGCTATATGGTGTACACTAATGACATCTAATTGTCCAACTATGCAGTTAACTTAGCATGTCAACTTTCACTTGATATCAGATAGTATATAATAAAGTCAAGATTGAGAGGAAGTTGTTCCATTTTTCTCCAATTGTCTTTGTCTGGCTCTCTCCATCTTTCTTTTGCGCCATTCTTCCAAAGCTGAGAACCACAAACATCAAAGGAAAATAAAAACCAATGGCAATATAATACATTAGTGTGGTTTAAACCTAGGAATATTTTTTCACCAACATACTTTAGGATTCAGAGGTCAAAATGTGCACCTTGAAATTGGAACAATGGATATAGTGTACAACATATTCTAGGAGAAACAATAACAACACAAAAGTTTCTTCCTACTAAGGTAAGGTAGGCTACATGGATCAAATGACACCATTGCCTTTGAGTAATAAAAACATGTCTTTGACAGGAAAATAAATGGCATATTGTGAAATAACAATTTAAGCTTTATTTACATCAGCTATAGAACACAATTAAATCATGTCAGTTCAGGATTCTTGAGTTTTAGGCCATGTTTGGTTTTAGGGTGAATACAAAGAAGAAAGAGTAAATATTTAGAAAGTGAAAACTTCAAACTATGTCTGGCAGAAGATGCATATCAGTTGTAGGCCTTAAATCAAAGAGAAGGATCCTAAGCTCCAGATATAAGGTAGCTAAGACATTACAACAAGAAAAATGAATTAAATTTTTTGGAAATGCCCACATAATCGAGCATTTATTTAAAAAATAATTAAGTAGAAACCCACAAAAAATGTATGATGCTAATCCTATGGGACTTATAAACACAATCATAACACTATTACTAACAGCACTAGTGAAAGATTCTCAGTTGAATTGGCTAATGTGGATCAACTCATAACTACAGTTTGCATGATGCTATTGCTATATCGCTATGATAATCTAAATACAACGGAATTGGAATAATTATTAAGTAAATGGAAAAACTTCCTGAATAAATTCTTTTTCTGACAATAGGAAAGTGATGAGCTTGCACATTATCTGTTTTTGTTGCTCATGTATTTGCAAATAAAAGAGAGTTAATATTGACAGAGGTTATAGGGAAAAAAGAGAAATACCTTTCAAACTGGAAGCATCATTCAAGGAACGGAAATCCTTTAACCTTTTAGACAGATCAACTGCAGCCGTTTGCTTTGTGTCTTTGTTCTGAGCTGTTTCTGGTTCAGTGTATACTTCCTGCTCAATTTCCCTCACCTGAAATGCAAGACACTCAGATTTACAGCAAAATGTACTCCAAGTCAAAGAAAAAGAAATATCAGAAGTTGAAACATTGGTGATTGGTGTATATACAGTAGCCCTGGCCTTTTGTGTGAATCTGTAGCCATATTGAAGAAACAGCTAAAAAGCAAAAAGGGAAACTTAGGGATGGGAGAGTGATTAATTATGACTTATGTGTGAATCTGTAGCCATATTGAAGAAACAAGGCTAGATTATACGTAGTTTTCACTTTTCAATTCCAGTACTCAACCCAGTTACCACAATGTCTAACTTCTGAATGTAGACTCTAGGCATTTTAAAGCAAAGGAGATTTAGTATCTTACTACAATGGGGATGATTAGGCATATCAATGATGATTGCGTGTTCTATTCATGTGACCAGCTGCAGAGCTAAAAATTTACAATTTCTATTCCTCTGATCAGGCTATATCCAGGAAAAAATTACAGGGTTTAGACAGCTGAGAGATATGAAGTCAGTGAGCTGCAAGATATTGTCACTGGTATTTCATGGTAGTAAATTCTTTTAAATTCTCATGCATTTACCATCAGTTGACTTCACTCATGGAAAAAAAAATTGACAGATTTGGCTGAAACAATAAGAATTTCAGCATTGTACCAGAAAAATGAGTTTAAGAAGGTGAAACTTAATTTAAGTTAACTTGAGAGAGACAGAGACAGATAGAGCATGCAAGTCACTAGAAAAAATCACTACACAGAAAAATAAGTATAAGGGAAAGGCTTTGTGTGAATAATTAGGAAAATGGCCTCCTAATCTGCCAACTAGAGCATGAAATGAAACCCATAACGAAGTTTTAGGTTAGTTCTAGAACTTCCAAAATAAACCATCATTATCCAGAAAAATGGACAAATTGTTTTCAACAAAAATTATAGGGATGTCAAAAAAATCCGCACCCGCTGATATCCGTGGATATACCCGCAATGGGTACCCGCATATTTATTAAATGGGTGGGGACAAATATTATACTACCCGCCCCGCGGGTACCCACATACTCATTAAACATATTTTTCTATTAAATATATTTGAATATTAAGATTTTTTATTATTTTATAATGAGATATAATTTATTTTATATTAATTTTTTATAATATTTTTAATATATTAACATGTAATGGTATTATATAATGATTGTTTATATATATAGTATGATATTATAATTTATTATATAACATCTCCTCTATTTTTTTAATAAAATTTAAATTCTTAAACATTAATGGGTACCCGTGAATACCCACGGATACCCATTACCCGCATGGGTACCCGTTAATTTTAGCGGGTACCTATACGGGTACTACTCGCACCCGCCCCGCCCCGTTGACATCCCTCCTAACACTATTGGCATCTTGAGCATCATTCATGTGCAACAAACATAGTCCTAATAAACATAGTAAACCAAAAACTAGTTCCAAACTCACTCTTTTTATCAGCTCCAATGGTAACATGGCAAGACGAATCTCATCAGATTCCTTAATATAACTGAGTTGAGCTGCAATTTAAAATCAAGAACATATCATACAAGCAAGTTTAACAAATAACTCAGAGTATATCAGTCTCTTATAGGAATTTCATAAGTAGAATTAGTGTCATTAATAAGATGCATATTTTGTCCAATGTTGAAAAAAAGAATGTTTTTATTCTTCTTTCTGTGAATTTAATTAATGTTAGAGATGAAAATCAATTCTGGATATTTCAAATAAGAAATAAAACCTTAGGGATGAGTTGGTTCCTTGACATGGTATCAGATCCTCTTTAACTAAGCATGTCATGAGTCGATACGTACACAAATTCACCACAAGGTAAGGCAAGGTTTGGGGAAGGTGTGGCTTTTATGCAGCATATGCTTGCAGCACAATGAGCATGTCAAAAGAATCTAAATGCATATTTTGTAAGTTACAGCTTTTGTAAGATGCAGTTGTCTTCTTAGCCTCCTTATGATCATTCAGTAATCATGCTTTTGTTATAGCATTATGACAATATGACCTAAACCTGGATTTGTATCCTCTCATGTTCTTTTTTCCAATTTTCTTTCATGTCAAGAGAAAGAAATATGCAGAGAACAATTATTGAAGAGCCCTGCCCATCATTATATGTGTAAGGTCCATTGAACTTGTTTCTGTGACTTTCTCCCTAGTAACATGAGAGGGTCCAAATCCAAATCCATCTACACCAATGTCAACAAAATTCAGACACTAGCCATAAGTTCAAACTTCATCACCTAAGGACCACCCACAAAGCTGATCTGAGAAAAATATGGAGCAATACTCACAGATTACTGTGGACAACAAGCATACCAAATATGACAACCACTTGCCAAGAAATTCATCTTCTGATTATATCATCAGCCGTTAAACATCCAAGCCAATCAAACTCATAATCCTAAGGTCTAAGAACCACCAAATACAAAAGTCTCTTGCATTTAAGTCCAAAAAAGGAGCCCCAAACTTTTTTTTTGGGAAAGAAAAGAATATCCCAAATCACAATCTATCAAAAAAAAATTATATATGTAAATAAAGTAACAAAAGATATAAGAGCAAACAAATTCAGCCCCCTTTTCCCCCTTAATCTAATCACACAAAAAGTCACAATCTTTACCAAAAAAATCTTAACTTTAAGACATGATCAACGAAGATATCATATACCCATGATCAATTTCAGCTCATATGACAGAAAATTTCACAAGAGAAAGCGAAATTTAACAGGAAAAGAGAAGGGGGGCTAGCCTGAGTTTGAGTTTACAGTGGACAGTTTGTTGCGGGTGTATTGAGAAGTGAGAAAGCCATGAAGCAAAAAAGATTACAGTGATTATGTTGAGGAAGCACACCACCATGGTGGCGCTCCTGAAGGAGAATCTAAGCCTCCACCATTGTTGCACCTCCATTTTTTGTTACCACAGAAGAGAAGGAAATGGTGAAGGCTTTTAATTCCCTATATCTACGCCGTGGGACCTCAACTTAACGTTTGTGTTGTGCCGTGTATCACTCTCCATTAAGAATTACGAAAGGGATGTCCTAGCTACGGATTTTTTCATCAGTAAGTCTCTCTTTTAAATATTAATTTTGTCTTTTATAGTTAAAAACAATCATAGACTAAATTGATTTGTAATTCTATTTAAAAATTAAATTGATGCCTATTTTAAATATTGATAAACTAAATTGATATCTAACATCTATAAAAGATTAATTATTATTATTATTATTATTATTATTATTATTATTATTTTTATTGTTGTTGTTTTTGTGTCCATTTTTCCATAGTATATTTTTCATAAACGAAATTGCAATATTTTTTAATTGAAATTTTTTTATATATATGTGTATATATAAGAAATTTTACACATACATCCAATGATGTGTTGTCACATCATTTATTAAATTTAATAATACATGAGGTGTCACATTCATGAAATAATGTGGTAGTACACTATTGAATATCGGTGTAAAATTTCTTTATAGATTTATATTAATTAAATCCTAAAAGTAATCTTGCTCGTTTGAATATCCATTCTCATTCTCATATAATGTAATCTAATATAATATATTATAATGTAATGTAATGTAATAAAGTATAATTTTTAAAGTGAAGCTTATTAAACCAGTGAACAGATTGGAGAGTATAGCAGCCTTGAAATCGATTGATTCTAACATAAGCCCAAGACCTGATGGATATGGCAGTGGATTCTACAGAGCTAGTTGGGACTTGGGATATAACTGGGGAGCACATTATCTTTGTTGTAAGTGAATTCTTTGATAATAGTAAATTGCTTAAACAAATAAATTCAACCTTAATTGCTCTAGCTAGTTCCTAAGGTTGAGTCACTTAGAAATGTTGGTGAAAATTTAGACCTATTGCATGTTGTAATGTCATATACAAACTCATTTCTAAGGTCCTTAGTAATAGAATGAAAGGGGTATTAGTTGAAATTGTTGACATAAGGTGCTTTTGTGGAAGGAATTAAGGGTGATAAGGTTTAATATTCTCCTTGCACAGGAGTTAATTCGGAAAACAATCGCTAGATTTGGACCACCCGAACACTGATCCACCCGCCGCACCCATTTTTTCTTTTTTTTATATGTGAACAATACACAATTATTTTTTTAAAAAAGTCTGATTTTATTTTTCTAAAAAATATGTGTTTCTTGTTAACCAGATTAATAACCTAGTTAACCACCAACTTAAATGGTATTAACCACATGTTTAAACACTACTTTTTTTTAAAATGTGAACAGTACCTACTTTTTTAAAAAAAAATTATTGCCGGTTAACCAGATTAATAACATAGTTAACCACCAACTTAAATGGTATTAATCACATGTTTAAACACTACTTTTTTTAAAAGTGAACAGTACCTACTTTTTTTAAAAAAAAATTATTGCCGGTTAACGAGATTAATGACATAGTTAACCACCAACTTATATGGTATTAACCACATGTTCACTTGGAAACAAAGTTAAAGGTTTGTCATTTGAAGTTATCTGAACTGATATCAATATTAACCACTTGAGCAACTTATTTAACCACATAATAACTCATAGTTAACCACTTTTTTGCCCTAGTTATAATTATTAACCAGATTAATAACACAGTTAACCACCAACTCATATGGTATTAACTACATGTTAACTCGAAAACCAATTATTCACCAGGTTAATAACACAATTAACCACCAACTTATATGGTATTAACCATTAACCAGATTAATAACACAGTTAACCACCAATTTATATGGTATTAACCACATGTTCACTTAAAAACAAATTATTCACCAGATTAATAACACAATTAACCACCAAATTATATGGTAATACCATTAACCAGATTAATAACGCAGTTAACCACCAACTTATATGGTATTAACCACATGTTCACTTAAAAACGAATTATTCACCATATTAATAACACAGTTAACCACCAACTTATATGATATTAACCACATGTTCACTTGAACATAAAGGTTTGTCATTTGAAGTTATCTGAACTAATATCAATATTAACCACTTGAGCAACTTATTTAACCACATAATAACTCACAGTTAACCACTTTTTGCCCTAGTTATAATTATTAACCAGATTAATAACACAGTTAACCACCAACTCATATGGTATTAACCACATGTTAACTCGAAAACCAATTATTCACCAGGTTAATAACACAATTAACCACCAACTTATATGGTATTAACCATTAACCAGATTAATAACACAGTTAACCACCAACTTATATGGTATTAACCACATGTTCACTTAAAAACAAATTATTCACCAGATTAATAACACAATTAACCACCAACTTATATGGTATTAACATTAACCAGATTAATAACGCAGTTAACCACCAACTTATATGGTATTAACCACATGTTCACTTAAAAACGAATTATTCACCATATTAATAACACAGTTAACCACCAACTTATATGATATTAACCACATGTTCACTTGAACATAAAGGTTTGTCATTTGAAGTTATCTGAACTGATATCAATATTAACCACTTGAGCAACTTATTTAACCACATAATAACTCACAGTTAACCACTTTTTGCCCTAGTTATAATTATTAACCAGATTAATAACACAGTTAACCACCAACTCATATGGTATTAACCACATGTTAACTCGAAAATCAATTATTCACCAGGTTTAATAACACAATAACCACCAACTATATGGTATTAACCATTAACCAGATTAATAACACAGTTAACCACCAACTTATATGGTATTAACCACATGTTCACTTAAAAACAAATTATTCACCAGATTAATAACACGATTAACCACCAACTTATATGGTATAACCATTAACCAGATTAATAACGCAGTTAACCACCAACTTATATGGTATTAACCACATGTTCACTTAAAAACGAATTATTCACCATATTAATAACACAGTTAACCACCAACTTATATGATATTAACCACATGTTCACTTGAACATAAAGGTTTGTCATTTGAAGTTATCTGAACTGATATCAATATTAACCACTTGAGCAACTTATTTAACCACATAATAACTCACAGTTAACCACTTTTTGCCCTAGTTATAATTATTAACCAGATTAATAACACAGTTAACCACCAACTCATATGGTATTAACCACATGTTTAACTCGAAAACCAATTATTCACCAGGTTAATAACACAATTAACCACCAACTTATATGGTATTAACCATTAACCAGATTAATAACACAGTTAACCACCAACTTATATGGTATAACCACATGTTCACTTAAAAACAAATTATTCACCAGATTAATAACACAATTAACCACCAACTTATATGGTATTAACCATTAACCAGATTAATAACGCAGTTAACCACCAACTTATATGGTATTAACCACATGTTCACTTAAAAACAAATTATTCACCAGATTAATAACACAGTTAACCACCAACTTATATGATATTAACCACATGTTCACTTGAACATAAAGGTTTGTCATTTGAAGTTATCTGAACTGATATCAATATTAACCACTTGAGCAACTTATTTAACCACATAATAACTCACAGTTAACCACTTTTTGCCCTAGTTATAATTATTAACCAGATTAATAACACAGTTAACCACCAACTCATATGGTATTAACCACATGTTAACTCGAAAACCAATTATTCACCAGGTTAATAACACAATTAACCACCAACTTATATGGTATTAACCATTAACCAGATTAATAACACAGTTCACATTATAAAAAAAAGTAGTGTTCAAACATGTGGTTAATACCATTTAAGTTAGTGGTTAACTAGGTTATTAACCTGGTTAACAAGAAACAAATTTTTTTAGAAAAAAAAATTCAGACTTTTTTTAAAAAAAAAAATTGTGTACTGTTCACATATTAAAAAAAGAAAGAAAAAATGGGTGTGCGGCAGGTGTACAATCCGGGTTGTGGAAAAAACATTTTCGTTCTGAAAATACAAAAGAAAAGGCTCAACCTACTTGTATGGTGAAGATTGATTTAAAGAAAGCTTATGATTCAGTTGAATGGGAGTTTATTAATGAAATGTTGGATGGCTTTGGGTTTCCCCTCAATTTTTTGGTTGGGTGATGCAATGCATATCCTCTACTACTTCTCTATTGGAATGAATAATTGTGGCATCATAAGTTACTTTAAAGGTGACAAAGGGATCCAATTTCTCCTTTGTTATCTGTCTTGCTATCCATGCATACTTTTTGGGCACTCATTTACAAAATCCCAACAAAAGTCACACAACAGGTTGATAGAACTTGCCCGCGAGAATTTTCTTTGGAACAAAGGTGGAAGTGACAGACCAATATCCTTGATTAAATGGACTAATGTGTGTAGTGAAAAAAATATGGGGGTGCTAGAGTTAAAAATATCCAAATATGAAATGAAACAAGTATGAGCTATTGCAAAGAAAGAAGACAACTTATTGGTCAAATGGGTGAATGGTTACTATTTAAAGGGGCAAATCATTTGGAGTATGAATCTAATTAGTTTGATTCATGGCATCTCAAAAGAAATTATGAGACTGAAATAAAAAGCAATAGAAAAACATAGTACTTTCAGACATTGGGGAAGGTACAATTTCAGCTGGCTATAAACTGCTAATTGGTGTGAAAAACAGAAAACTACTTAGGCTGGCTTTGTTTGGAACATATGGTCTATTAAAAAACACAGATTCAATGCTAGGTTATTGGTACAAGACATGTTGCTTGCTTACAAAGGACATAATGTGTAGGCTTTGGCACATGGAGATTGATGGTAACTGTTGTAATGCATCAGAGGAAACTAGAGATCATCTCTTTTTTTAATGCAGTTTTTCTTAGAAGATTCTCAATGAGTTGTGGCAATGGACAAAAAGAGAGCACTGTATGGTGAGATTCCAACAATGGCAGATCATTTTTCACTGGCAGAGGAAGAGCATCAAAATTGTTATAACCTTCTCAATAGTAAGTGTTGTTGCTCATCATATATGGCAAGAGAGAAATACAAGAATCCACTCAAAGCAGTATATAGAAGTTGAGACAATAATAAGAGAGATTAAGCTCGAGACACAGATCATATTTCAGAAGTTAGAGACCAATATTAATAAAGATATAGATAAGTTGTACACACACAATATAGTGTCAGATTTATAAAGATATGTTGATAGTATATTAATTGTGTTTGCTTGTTTCTATATTGGTGGATGTACATGGAGTAGAGTATTGAGTTAATCATAAACTATGATGTATATGTTGCTTTGTTAATGGTATTTCTTCACATTCTAACCCAAAAAAATAAATGTCTTCATTATTTTAAAAAAATATTTTTAATACTTTTTAAAACTTTATAATTAATTATTTAAAATTTTATATTTTCTTTTAGAATAATTTTTCTTTCTCTTCACATCTCAGTTTCTTATATTATCAAACTAATTATTTTTAGTTTCCTTTTTTACATTAAATCTTTTTCTTTCACACAAAATCTTATATTTTCAAATTAATTAAGTTCAAATCTACCTTTTATTTATTTAATTAAATTATACTTTCTTGAGAGTGACTTTAATCTCTTAATATATCCTCTTAATGCATCCTCCTTTGTGAAATAATAGCACATACTATTTTACTTTTTTAAAAAAGTTAAATTCTTTTCAACTAGTTATATATATCTTAGAGTTTTTAAAACTTATTTTCTTTTAATTTATTCCTTTAAAATATGACTTAAACTTAAAGAATACTCATAAAATGTACACCATACATGTTAGGTATAAATTAAAGGAAGTGAGACTTGTTAAAAATCACCCTGAATTTACATGTCTTTAAGAAATTATAGGTGAAATAGATGATACTAATTTATAATTATCTTAATAGTTTTAGATACATTTGTTACATTACCGTTAAGTTAAATTAAAAAATAGAGTAAATCCCTATTTCCATCCATAAAAGATTTGACATCGGTCATATTAATCCCTAAAATTGAAAAAGGCATTTTCATCCTTAAAAGATGAAAAAATAATTTAATTTAATCTTTTTTAGGGGCTAAATTGATTTTTAAAAAAATAAATTAAATAATTTTTAATCTTTAAATGATTAAATTGAATAACTTTTCAATTTTCACAAACGAAAAATACAATTTCCATCTTTCAAGACTAATATGACCGACTCCAAATATTTTAAGGATCAAAATGAGAGTTTACTCCTAAAAAATAAAATGTGTATGATATCAAAATGAAAGGTGTCATTTAAATATGACTTAAATAAATTGAGTGAATAAATATTTGAGTAGATGTTAGTGGACCAATTAGGCCCAAGAGAAAACCTCAGAAACCTTCATGGCTTAGAGACTTTGTCTAAATTCTGAGCACAGTCACAGTCTCTTTTATTTAGCACATTTACTGTTTATTTTAAATTAGCGTTTTCCCTAATGTAGGATGTTGCCACATGTATGGCCATCTATTACTCTGTTGGTTTTAAATAGGAATCTTGTACGTAAGAATTAGGGAATGAAAAATCATATTTAACTTTTCTTTATTATCTTTTTTCCCTAAAACCCCTCTACTATTGCGTAAGAACCCCTAAACTCCATTGTTAGACCTAGTTGCCTAACAATTTGGTGCTTTCATCTTCTTCCTCAATGCTTCCTAATCCAGGGAGATGGATGACCTCCTCCACACTATAGCTGAGAAACTGGGTTCCCTACAAACCCAAATGAAGAATCAGCAGGAATTACAGACCTCAAGGCATCTACGCCTTCAGGAAGCCATGGATACTCGCCATGACAACCTTCAAACTATCATGGACGGTCTCCTATAGCAGGTAGCTACTCTTACCTTCCAACCTCATACTTCTACTTCCCTTGCCATTCAACTCACTAGATTACCCCTCCTAACCCTAGCACTATTTCCTCCCCAATGGTTCCCCCTGGTTTTCACCTAACCCACCAACCCACCTCTATTCCCCTATCCATACCACAAACACAACCTGGCTTTTATGACCATGCCCTTACAGCTCCCTTATGCATTACCCCCAACCCTAACCCCCTTCCTCAGCCACCAATACACTTCCCCCACCCGGCCCTACTTTTATCTACCCTTTATTCCCCCATTCATGTTTCCCACACTACCACATAACCCAAACCAGCTATGCGCCCCCCTAAGCTTGAGCTTGCCCATTTTGATGGTACTAAACCCCTTGACTGGTTATTTCAACCTGACCAGTTTTTTTCATTTCTACAAATAACCTTGGACAACAGACTTCCCATGGTGGCCTTTTATATGAAGGGGGATGCCCTAGTCTGGTTTAAGTGGATGTTCCAAAATAACCAGCTCACTGACTGGTTTTCTTTCACAAGAGCTCTTGAACTACGTTTTGGCCCTTCATCCTATCAAAACCACCAGGCAGAACTTTTCAAATTACGCCAATATGGCTCTGTTTCTGATTATCAGGCTACTTTTGAAAAACTGAGCAATAGGGTACTGGGCCTTTCACTTGATGCAATTCTCAACTGTTTTATTTCTGGTCTCATACCTGAAATACGACGGGAGTTAGCTATTCTACAACCCTATTCAATTTCTCAAGCCATTGGTCTTGCTAAACTCATTGAGGCCAAAATCAAAGACTCTAGACCCCACCCTACTCGACCCACACCAACCCCTCTCACCCAAGGTTCTCTGTCACCATATCCAAGACCTTTGTGATTGAGACAGATGCATCTACTGTTGCCATTGGTGTTGTTCTCTCACAGAATGGGTATCCCATCGCCTTCTTCAGCAAGAAACTTGGTCCAGAAATGCAAGCAGCCTCAGTTTACATCAAAGAAATGTATGTTGTCACAGAAGCAATAAAGAAATGGCGTCAATATTCGATTGGTCATCACTTTCCATATTTTCACTGATCAAAAGAGTCTAAAAATTTTTCTATCACAAACATTCCAAACATCAGAACAACAAAAATGGGCAACAAAGTTACACGGTTTTCATTTTGAGATCTACAAACCTAGCAGACACAATCTGGTAGCCGATGCACCTCTCCCAGAAGTTCACTGATGACGCACTTCTCCTTTCACTAGTATCTTCCCCTATTCCTTCCATTGTGGACCAGTCTTCAAGATTACTACCAAATCGGATGAAGAGGGAAAGAAATTAGTAAAGAGGAGTATCACTGACAGTAAGCTAAAGGGTTTCTTTCATTTTTCACGAGGCCTACTATATTTTAAAGAAAGAGTGTATGTACTGGATTTTTTTCTGAACTGTGCCATGCTCTGCTTCGCGAGGTTCCATGCCACTCCAGTTGCAGGACATTCCGGTCTCAAACCCACATTGGCCCGCCTAGCAACTTCCTTCTATTGGCCTGGCCAATACAGAGACACAAAACTTTTTATTAGAAACTATCCAGAGTGCCAACAAAATAAATATGTCCCTCAAAAGAAAGGTGGCCTACTTCAGCCACACATACCAATTCCAATCCAGGTTTGGAAGAACTTACCATGGATTCATCACCCACTCCCCCAACTCCTTTGGGAACACAGCAATCTGGGTCATTTGTGATCGTCTCACCAAGTTCGTGCATTTTTTGGCACTTCCCACCAAGTACACCGCCCAGGACTTAGCTGCACGTTCTCTGTAGAGGATCTGCCACCTCCATGGATCCAAAGTGCCATTGTCTTCTGACAAGAGATCCCCTCTTTCTGAGTATGTTTTGGCGTGAAGCTTTTGCCATCCAGGGACAAACACTGAATACAGTATTCGGTCTTATCATCCGGAAACAAATGGGCAATCAGAGGTTACCAAATCGAAGTTTAGAGGCATACCTTCGCTTGCTTCACGGTGATCTGATCACCCTCGGCTTCTTTTGGTATTAAGTTCTTGCATTCTTGTCCGAGTTTTGGTATAACTCCAGCCTTTCACTCTGCAATACGCATGACTCGTTCCAAGCTCTCTTTGGACAACCACTCTTCAACAGACAGGCAGGAAGTTCTGCGCACACTCCGGGAGAACCTCAAGCGTCACCGTCGAAGTATCTTAGAGTGACTTTAATCTCTTAATGTATCCTCTAATGCATCCTCCTTTGTGAAATAATAGCACATTAAATTCTTTTGAACTAGTTATATATATCTTAGAGTTTTTTAAAAATTATTTTCTTTTAATTTATTCCTTTAAAATTTGACTTAAACTTAAGAATACTCATAAATTTACACCATACATGTTATGTATAAAGGAAGTGAGACTTGTTAAAAATCACCCTTACATTTGTCTTTAAGAAATTATAGGTGAAATAGACAATACTGATTTATAATATTTTATGAGTTTTAGATACATTTGTTACATTACCGTTAAGTTAATTTAAAAAAAATAGAGTAAATCCCCATTTCCATCCTTGAAAGATTTGGGATCAGTCATATTAGTCCCTAAAATTGAAAAGAGCATTTTCATCCTTGAAAGATGAAAAAATAGTTTAATTTAATCTTTTTTAGGGGCTAAATTGATTTTTAAAAAAAACTAAATTAAATAATTTTTAATCTTTAAATGACTAAACTGAATAACTTTTCATCTTTCACGGACGAAAGATACAGTTTCCATCTTTCAAGACTAATATGACCGACTCCAAATATTTTAAGGACCAAAATGAGAGTTTACTCCTAAAAAATAAAATGTGTATGATATCAAAATGAAAAATGTGTCATTTAAATATGACTTAAATAAATTGAGTGGATAATTATTTGAGTAGATGTTACAAATTCAACATGTAAAAGCAAAGTATTACACATGGAAATGATGATGGATACAAAACTTGTATTATGAAATTGTACTGATTCAATGATAGCTATTGAATGCAATAGAGATCCTCTTTCGTATTAGACAAGTCCAATAAGAGAGAGATACATCTACTTAGTGGACCCCACAAACCCCACATAGTATGTTGGGGTTCACTAAGAAAATGTATATCTCCCACCTACACAACTTGCACCGGCTCTCCATGTGGGACTCAAATCTACTGTCCCCAATCCATGTCTCCTACCCTGTCTCTCCAATTAAAATCTGCCATGTCATTTAAAAATGACAACTAAGATTTCTATCATTCTTAACGTCGTCAAGCCTATAATCAAGGGACGTTAATTTAATCTTCACCAATCCATGAAAATTCAAATGGAACCAAGCTATTGATATCAGGACACAACCAAGCTCCTCATCAGGGTTCACTACTCACGTTTTCCATATGTCTTCTCCATCTCACTTGACTGTGTCACTCAACTTGGTACATAAACTGGCAATAAACCCAAATCTCCATAACCGAGGAAAATGCCTCTCCCCCAACTTCAAAATCGTGAAGAAAAGCATAAATGCAACCAATAGCACCGGATCTAATTAATAACCCCTTCTTCCTTTTTTCTTCTCAGCAACACCCTGGGCCGCTTTCTGTGTCATTTTAACCTTTGATGCAGTTGTACCCAAACCAAACCCCAAACCAATCAACTCTTCCTTCTAGCCGTATCCATGAATAATTTATTGTGCTCACAAAAATTTATCACTTCAAAAGAACACAAAATGTCAACCCCATGAATAAAATCAAGAAAAATCTCCACACCCATTTTCAAAATTGCATATAACTCAATAAAAATCAATTTTCTCTCAAGATTAATCACCTCCCAATAAGCTAAAATAGGAGAGAGAGATATAGAGTAGAAATCCTTATCTACAATGGTGAAATGGAAAAAATTTAATCACTTTTCAAATAACACCAAGTATTGAAACAAAAACGATTAAAATCTGTTACACCCATTTTTAGAATTTCATAGAACTCCGTGAATAACAAATTGTAGGTCTTAAAATTTATCACTTTCAGAGAACACAAATTCTCAACCCTAGAAACCAAATCAAGGAAACTCTGTACACCCAATTCTCAAATTTCATAGAACTCCATTAAAAATCTAATTTTACCACTCAAAATATGACCACTTTAAAACTAATCTTGAGTCCACATAATCCATGTTTAATCTTTGCAATACAGTGTTGAGTTACTGGGTTCTTGTGCACACTCCATGATAGAGATGGAAATTGAAAAGGTAACAACTTAACGCCGTTTGTGAGGATGGAATTCTTAGTTGTCATTTTTAAATGATGTGGCATATTTTAATTAGGGTAGGAGACATGGATTGGGGACAGCAGATTTGAATCCCTCCAGGTGATGATTGATAGGAATCCACGAGATCATTTCATGCTAAATTTTTCATGTTTTATAACACCTCCATTTTTCATATGTGGAGTAGGAAAACACGATTGAACTCCAATTGAATCTGACTAAATTATCAGCAATTAGTAAGCATCACTGAAAGAATTTTGCTGATTTATACTTGTAAAAAGAAAAAAAAAAAACAATTAGGCTAGTCCACGTAACATTTGAAAGAAACCACATAAACCGAGAACATTTTTGCCATGAACACTGGGTGCTAACTAGCTGTATTAGGGAATACCAATTTAAGCATGTTGGCTGGGGAGGAAAATCCATAAAAAGACATTCTTGAAAGAATTGAACTAGGACCTTTGTGTTTTGTACTTGAAAGTTGATACAAACATTTCCACATTTGCATGTGTACATAAATGCAGCTGCAGCAACTAATTCTAACAAAAATGCTGCAGACACTGCTTCCTAAACTTCACCTATAAAACGTAATGATGATTAAAGTCATCAATTGTACATAACCAGCCAAAATAATATTTTGAGGTGAAAATTGCCAATGTTTATCATATTTAGTTACATATACAGGTTGGAAGTGCCGAAATTTCGATGCTTACCATCTGCTGTATTGCTTAATTGGAAGCCTAGATTAGGAAGCTGGTTGATGAGCAGAGATTCTATTTGGCATGCCAAGCTTTTTCCTGGAACTAGGAAATAAAGGAATGATGCATCATGCAGTCCTTCCTTTGATCGATGTGAATGCACCCGACCCTCCAGATCATCAGTCTATCAACAGTTCAACCCAACAAGTAAGAAATCAACTAAAATGATAAACATTCCTTAAAAGGGACAGTATAAAAACATGATAGTGTGCAAATTAAACTAGTAAATTTCAACATCCATATAACAATTTCTGATAAATTCAAGTTTTTATGATTGTGCTAATAAGGGGCGACAAAAAACTATTCAATACTGGTTTTGGCAAAAAACTATCAGGTGTCTGACCAGGTATTCAATCAATCAATTCTGGTACTACTACCAGTTTAAATTGGCTGTCTGAGAGGTATTCAGAAAATTTTATGCCAGCTCCTACCCTATAGGAAAAAAACAGATAAAGAAAAATGCTAGATAGTTATAATTTAATTTGCTGGGAACATGAGACAGAATGAGTCTGTTTTCTATTGATTCTTGGACAAATCAGCGCTCTATACCATTTTGTCTCATCCAACAACCCACCCTAAATGTTGGTAAATTCTGTCTAGATTGTTGTGTCAAATTTTTTTCTTGGCTTTTTAGTACTACTCAGATAGAAGTAGAGATCAAAGAAATAAGGAAAAAGAAAACTATTCTGCAGTTAAGAAAACAAACTAAAATTGAGTTGTACCTCTCCTACATAGAGTTTCTTATCTGGTCTGAGCATCACATAGACACTTGAAGAACCTATAGTCGATGGAGGTGGCCGTTCCCTTGTACCAATAGGAAGCACTTTATCTTGGTAAGCTCTGATGTGATCTTTTCCTTTGGAGTTCCATTACAAGATCCTGGCATATTACAGTAACAGCGCTCTCAATTTCCTTGTGTAAAACTTTCCATTTGATTAGCTAAAGCAATTCCTTCATGAGAAGCTCCTGCTATAAACTTGTTTGAATGACACAGACTTCCATTAAAATATTAACATCCATGTAAGTAGAAAATTCTTCCTGTTTTGGGAATTTTTCTGCAGAAAGCAGTTTCCTTAGCATGAACTGACAGATAAAGATCTTCAGCTCTTTTGATGATAGTCTCAGGAATTCCTTCCCTCTTGGCGGGTTTCAAAAGCAAGACTTTCTTACAGACTCCATCTGTCAGCTTCCACGTAGGCTTTGTCTGTCCATCAATGTATGCTGTGCCCATTGCTTTGTGCACAGTGTTCTTAATGTTCAGTGGCAACAGTAAATATTCCATGCAAGTGAGTGGATACAATACCCAGACAGCCTATTTTATCAAGAGTTTCAATGATGCTGCCCGCAATACAAGTCCCTTTTGCAGTTTCTGTTCCTCGGCATATTTCATCAACAAGCACGAGACTCCTTCTGGTGTTTCCAGCAATGATGGATCGAAGTTCAGACATCTCCACCTGAGACAGATATTAAGACGGATGAAAGTTTAAGGCACTAATGAAATTTAATTTTGAAAAGCAACAAACAACTACTTAATTTTTGGGAAAATATGTTGACTACCCTGGGGTTTGATAAGTATGACTCTAGTTTTTGAAACTACACTTATCCCTTCTCTATGTGTATTACACCCCCCCCCCCCCCCACCTGACCCCAATCCCATTCCATAGTTGCCATAAGACATTAGTTGCTCTTTCAGCAGGACATAAAATATATTTTCCTCTAGATATTTGGAGTGTGAGTTTGCAGGATTGGACATCTACGGGTGGCCCAATAACATATCTAGAATAGGCTCTGATACCATCTTAGATTTAGAATCAGGCCTAACTCAATCCCAAAAGCTAGCTTGTAGAGTGACGATTGCCCAAGGTTTATATACTCTTATTTGGAATTATCTCTAGTCAATATGGGATTCTCCAACACACCCTTCCTCACACCCAGGGCTAGACATCTAGAACGTGAGGTTTGTAGGACCGGACATCTACAGGTGGGTGCTCAATAACAGATCTAAGACAGGCTCTGATACCATCTTAGATTTTGAATTGGGCTCTTTTTTAACCAAAAAACTTAAAAGCCAACTATATTTCAATATTTCCCACCTTGCATCTACCCCTGTTGAAAGAAACAAAAGCTGCTATGCAACAAAGTAGATCTAATTTACAAGACAGGAATAGACCAGCCAAGGTAAATAAGAAAAGAAAAGGATAAAGCCCTAACAAAAACCAAAAGGCAAACAATCTATATACAGTAAGCAACCAACTTTAGGAAACTAATGATATTCATCAATTCTCAACAGTTTTAAATGTTATATTAATTACTATTATCATTTCCAGTACTGCATTAGTTGCATGATATTATTTCCGACATAACCATCTGTGCATATTTCCCTATCATGAATAGCAGATCATTCATAATGTATTCCACTCATTTTGGATTTGGCATGCCTCTTGGAAGTCTAACACTTCTAAGTTTCTAACAACCCCAACACTATATTATATCACTATCACAGTTGATGCTACTGAAGAACAAGCAGTATGTGTACATCCTCTTCAAGACAGATCAGTTTAGCCTGATCAGATGCTAAACCTAAAACACAATGAAGCAATCAACATTATAGGATATCTTAGTATAGATGAATATAAGAGCAAAGTATGAACCAATAGCAAACCTGAAATGAACTTTTTTGATCAGCAGGACTATCATACGACTTCATATGAAGCATGATGGAGTCAAAATAAGGAATCAGAGCTGATTCAGCAGGAACATAATCCACATATCCCAAGTAGTGCAGCAGCACAAATTGACCGAAGTAAACTTGATTTACCACCACCATTTGGTCCTGTCAAAAGAAACAAGACTGCATATCAACAGTATTACGCACAGCACCTCCTTCTGCAATGTTGAACCAATTATGGTAATAAACCATCTATCTTCATCTCATGGTTTTTGTGCAACGGCTTCGCATCCTGCAATAACAACAGTTTAACATATTACATTCATCACTTATGAATCCAAACGAGCTTTTTAATAAAGAATACCTAGCAATAGATGATAGACTGGAAGACACTAAATATCACCCATATGTTCCCCTAAAGGCCCAGCTTCAAAACTATCTCCGCACATATTAAATATGTCAGCTTGATTCAGCTATCAAGGAAGAAAACACTTAGCTTCAAAATTCTTTGCAAAAGGAGTTGCATTTGAGTTCATATTTATCACTAACAATTAGCAACTAATTAATTCTAGCTCTATTCCTACTAAGTATAAAGACCATAAGCATCTCCCCATTTCATCAGAGTAAAACTATTGCACTTCTATTTCACTTTTATGCAGGATGACCATCCTTTGTTGGTAAATAGAGCTTAATCTGATGGGATCATAGTCTACATCTAAAACTAAACTTAGCACTACTGACAGATGCATAATAGCTTTACTCTCAGATTATGATCATTGGATACATGTTAGAGGCAATAAGAAGATGCAGATAAGCAACATGGTTCCATTCTATCTATCCAATTTTTATGTCTTGGTAAAATATGAAAAATTTTAGTATTTTCAATTCCATCCTGTTGTTTGTTGCCCAACCAAAAGGTTAAGGGCACTTTTGACAAAATCCCAAAATTATTCCCATAAAATGACCCTCTAACATTAATATTGGAGGGCATTCTCAAGATTTTGGATGCCATCAGCATAGCGACGTTTATAGCGCCACTATTGCAGCTACAATGAAGTGTGACGCTATGACAGTGCATATAGCGGCCAAGGGCTGCTACGCCGCTATAGTGACAACTATGGCCTACAATGTAACCTATTTGAATCAAGGAATGAACAGAACCATTCTACAAAAAATATGAGATATGCATAATCGATAGCACAAAACATGCAATGGACACACCAAAGTAGAGCAACAATAAAAGAAACCCCACGGGATTCTACAAGTGTAGGAAATACCCATAGCAGATCAAGTTGTTATATACTACCTCAAACCACGGGATTCAACAAGGGTAGGAAACACCCCATTTCCTTCTTCTCCCTTCACTGCAAGATATCAATGAACATAATTAGCTTACAACTTGCAAAACTGCAAAGAGAACACTAATTATTTCAGTAAAATGTATATATCTGACATTTTTTAACCCCATGTTTCAAAACACAGAAGAATAAACATAATCACATTCGAATTGAAATAGTTCAAGACTGTTTCAAGTAAGTTTCTACAAAATTTTCCATGAAATCTTGGGGCATCATTGAATCTGTTGCATTGTTATCAATCGCGGATAGCGGCGCGTAGCGGCCGACCCCCAAACAATACCTTGAGTCCCAAACAATACCGCTATAGTAGCCGCTACGGCCGCTACAGTTGTAGCGGGAAACTATGAGGTTTTGTATAGCGGCAGGGGGCCGCTCGCGTCGCTACGCCGCTATAGCGCGCTATTGACTACTTGGATCTGTTGTACATTTAATCTACTTTCATAAAAAGACAACAGTATCCATAAATTTGACCATTAATGCAACAATCTCCATAAACAACCCAATACTAGCAAATATGTACTGCTGCAAGTTTGATAGCACAGTTTTTGTGCTGCCTTCCCATTTCCAGATAACTGGTTGAGCTAACTGCTATAGTACAGTAGCTCTATCATTGACAATTTAATATTGTAGTTTCAAATGATTTCAAGTCAGTCATAAAACCATACTTCACCCAAGCATAAAAGAATACAAATACAGATATTAAAAAGTTTTTGGTCAAATCAAAATCCAATCAACAAAAATGAAGAGACAATTACTTGTAGCTCAATCAAATTCATACTGGCTAGTCAAAAAAGAAAAAAATCATTGCACCACAAGGACAAACTATCATTGCATTTTATCCACAAAAATAAAGCAGAAGCAACTAGAGACGTTTACAACCTCACATGAGCAAATAAAGCTTTGGCAATAACAAGTAATGTGGAAGTAAAAACAAGGATGTTCATATTGGATTGCAATTCAGCAGCAAGTCCCCTTAGTAATTCCAAAACCCTTGCTTTTGCCTTGGCATTTGCTTCATGGTACCTGAAATTTGTTTTATAACACCATATATGATTAAAAAATGAAAAAAGACAACTGTTTGAAACAATTAAAAAAATAACATGATTCCACATTTCTTTAAAAAAGCAAACCTTGTTAAGGCAGCCTCCACCTTTGGCGTGGTAAACCATTCCTCACCTACCTTTCTACCTTTAGAATCTAAAGCATGTTCAAGCTGTTCAATTTGTTCCTCTCCAGGGCCACCAGCGCGCACAGTTGGTTTAAAGCGTTTGCCCTTGAACCACACCGCCTTCATGCTCCCGAGCATAAGATATTTCTCCCCTAGCATGTGGGGATGTAGTAGCTTTTATTCTAGAAACAATAGGGGTAAAATCTTCAGTAACCTGCAAGAATTTTAGGACAATATGAATGAAACATAAACATGTCTCTCCCAATACACTTATCTACAAACAGCTATAAGCAAGGTTTAGTTACAGAGACCTACCGCTAAATGCAAGGCCTCGGCTGCTTGTTCCACTGCAGTAAGTACATCATCTATGTGGATTGTTTTTATTCGACCCTTCCAAACAGACTCCATATCCTCAAAAAAATCATTAGGAATAACAGAGGAGGAGCTGACTTTCTGATCTTTCTCACCATCCAGAGAGATCACTTCGCCAATCTTACCTGCTGTGACATCACATCCAGCAATCTGGAAGAAAGATAACATTATGAAAGTCTACAACCCCACACTATTTGAAGCAAACGAATCAACCAAGAAATGACCCGAGCATCATTTTTTTAACAGTGCCTAATGAAACTCCAGCGAAATCCAATTCTAAAATACATAAAATCATCAGATTTGGAATTGTATATGTACTTAAACAATCAAAGGAGAATAAAGAAAGATTTGGACAAAGTACGAAATCAACATGTTACAAATTCATGTTAGAATTTTAGCATCTTTAGGAAGTGTAAATATAGCCAACTGTATTTATTTGATTACTTTAAATTAGGTAGTAATTAGCTCTATGATTGGTTGATTATATCCAAGCTATAAATAAGAGATTAGTGGTCAACCCTAGACATTCTTTTTCACTCAAAATGTTTATTTATTTAACAATCCCTAGAATGCAGTCTCAAGTGTGTGAAGAAATGGACATTTCAAACTGTCATGAACCATCTATCCCAGAAACTTAAGCTGTTTGGTGAAGACATGTGGATGGTTTTATATTATAAATTAACAATATGCATCGCTAGCATTGTTTAAACAATACCCTTGTACTTGATCTAAAAGTTTCACAAAGCTATCGTCGCCTTGGGGTAAAAACAAAGTCAAGGTAATCAGAACCTCTTTCTCAAGCACCATCCTGAAGGTAAACTTACTATCCTACTTCTATATGGATGACATCATTATATGAGGTGATGATGTAGCTAAAAATCCTACTCTAAAGAAGAAACTAGCCACTAAGTTTGAAATGAAAATCTTGTAAGGCTAAAATATTTCCTTGGAAATGAGGTTTGCCTACAACAAACAGGGTATCTTTATTTTTCAACAAAAATATGTTATTGATCTTCTCAAGGAAACTTGAAAGCTTGTATGTAAGCTACCACTGCACCTATTGAGCAGAATCACAAAATGAGAAATGATGAAGAAAGTCTCAAAGTCGGCGGAGCTTAATATCAGAGGTTGGTAGGGAAATCAATATATCCAGTACATACCAAGCCAGATTTAGCATATGCTATCAGCATTATTTGCCAGTTTATGAATAATCTGAAGATGAGACACTTGCAAGTAGCGGATTGAATCCTACATATCTTAAACCCACATTTGGAAGAGGACTACTATTCGAGAAATGTGGAAATTGATATATGGAAGTATACATTAATGCTGACTGTGCAGGTTCAATTATTGACATTAGATTAATATCCAGCTACTGGATGTTTCTTAAGGGAATATCTATTGGCAGATATGTCAGTTAAAGGATTCCCCACAAAGTGTTTTCAAGAACTTATTGTCAAGAATGATAAATATCCCGATATTCCCACATGTCTTCCCTTATTTTTTATTGTACAGAAATGTAATTATTTCCTTTATTATTATTAGATTTTGGACCCAGGCCTAACTCAACCCCAAAAGCTAGCTTGTAGGGTGAGGATTGTCCAAGGCTTATATACTTTAACTTGGCCTTATCTCTAGGCAATATGGGACTCTAACACACCCCCTCACGCCCAGGGCTGAACATCTGGAGCGTGGACAACTATACGGATGGCGGCCCAATAACAACGGATCATCTAGGATAGGCTCTGATACCATATTAGATTTTGGACCCAGGCCTAACTCAACCCCAAAAACTAGCTTGTAGGGTGAGGATTGTCCACAAGCTAGCTTTTGGGGTTGAGTTAGTCCCAGGTCCAAAATCTAAGATGGTATCATAGCCTATCCTAGATGATCCGTTGTTAATGGGCCGCCACCCGTAAAGTTGTCCACGCTCCAGATGTCCAGCCTTGGGCGTGAGGGGGTGTGTTAGAGTCCCATATTGCCTAGAGATAAGGCCAAGTTAAAGTATATAAGCCTTGGACAATCCTCACCTTACAAGCTAGCTTTTGGGGTTGAGTTAGGCCCAGGTCCAAAATCTAAGAATTATGACAGATAATTAGGACAGATTTACTCCTGTAATTTGGTTTTACTCTAGGAACTTATTATTAGCCTTAGTCTATAAAATGTACATACCTAAGGCACAGTTATTCATTCAGGAAAAATAATTTCAGATTTCCTTCCAAATATTTATTTAATGTCCCAAAGGTACATTAAGAGCATATAATAGAATATAGCCATTACTATGGGAATAAAGAAGAAAAACATCCTTTTGGAAGGATGGGGGAGCTTGGAGCGATTGGAAGAAAAGGGCCGCCGCTTAAGAAAGATGGTTTAACAATTGCTTCTCAATTTGTCCTTGATATGTAACATCCCACAAAATTAGAGTTTCGATTAATTCATTAGGTTTAAAATAGAGGTTTGGGTGTTAGTAATTAAGGTAAGGAAGTTTGGTAAATTAGGAGATAAAACTTAGGTTAAAAAAACTAAGTTTCAAGGGTTTCGCTCAAGCGAAATATGAGCGAATAATGCAGAGAAAATTAGAATTGGAGTTTTCTGCAATTTTCGCTTAAGCGAAGGTAATTTCGCTTAAGCGAAAATGGGGGGTTTTTGGAGAGTCCTCTGGTCGATTTTCGCTCAAGCGAAATAGATTCGCTTGAGCGAGACTACGAGGAATTTGCATGCAGATGTCTTGCTCGCTCAAGCGAGAATATCTCGCTTGAGCGAGAATCCACTTAAAGCACCAAAACTTTCTTCAGAATCAGAATTTTCACTTCTTCTTCTTCTTCCACCTTAACCTAGAGAGAGAGGCTCTGGAATTCTAGAGAGAGGAAATGTAGATTGAAGCTTGAAAAGGGAAATTGGAGCAAGGAATCATCAAGTGAACCACCCTTACTCAATCTTTCTTCTTTGGGCTTCAAGATTAGGTGAGTACAACTCACACACTTCCACTTTTGTGAATGTAGGTCTTGATGCATGAACCCCATCCTCTAATTCCCCCTTCTTTATACATGTTTAGGTTAATTGCTAGAAATTGTGTGATTTTCATGTGATAAAGTTTAGTAAATTAGTATCTCGCATGTAGATTTAATGTTGATGATGATATTGAGAAACTTAGGTTACGAAACTTACGAATTATGTTGATGATCAGTTATTAGTTCAGTTAATCATATAAGCCGGTTTCGACCGTGAGTTAATTCAAGCCGGCCTTTGCGCTGTGAGTTAAGAAAATTAAGTATTATGTGAAAACTTGACTTCGGTCCCGTAATGGGTGGGATTCATCCCCGGGAAAGACGTTTCCCGTAGTCTGAGCTCAGTTCTAACTCCAGTTTAAGTGATAAGATCATGCGTGCTGGGCACAGCAGTGAGTTGCATCATATTTGCATTTATATTGAGATGATTGCGATGTATGAGTTTAAGCCATATCAGTTATGTAATGGAATTGTACATGTATTTTTTACCTTGATCTAAAATGAGTTTTCATTATGAAAAGAATCAGTGTTAAGATATGAACTAGATGTAAGCATGTTTTAGATGTTGCATCCTATATGATTGATTTCTCCTACACTGCATCTGCATAGTTGTGCTCGCTGAGACTGTAGTCTCACCCCACGTTTCGGGGATATACTCTAGCTGTGCAGGTTTTTCTAGGTGATGATAAAGCAGGGAAATGAATGGTGAAACGGAGTAGTACTTCCAGTAGAAGACTCATTTAGTTGAATTAATTCATATGTAATGATAGGTAGATAAATATTGATGTATATGTGTATGAATATTCTATTTTGGCCACGGAGGCCCTAGTATGATATTAGTGAGTTCATGTTATTAAACTGTGTTGGTGGTTTTACTGAGTTTCAGGTTAAGTTTGGAATTTGTATACCTCCAGTTTTAGGGGAGATTCTGCCGGACTTCCGGTGTGAGTCTTATGAACCATAACACTCCAAGTGTAGGTTCTTTCCCTAAGTTTAATTAAGATTTTCAGTTTATATGATTTTGTGATGTATGTATTAGTGATAGCTTAAGCAAATCGTTGGTAAGCCTAAGCTTTTGTTTGACGATATCGGAATTGAATGAAATAATTTCAGAAATTCATGAATGGTGTTTCCAACGGACACTATTCTAGAGTTGAGAAATTAGGACGTTACATGATACATATCTAAAAGGGTGTGAACATTCCTTCTTTTCATATGAACAGAGTGAAAGAAAAAAACCACAAATCCAAAATTTGGGGCTCACCAAGGTTTTGTAGTCAATTTCCAACCCAGTTGCCTCCCATGTGGGATCAATTAAATGTTGCAATATTTCATTGAGCTCAGAGGTTTTGTACATCTGCAAAATCTCATCAAGCACATTCTTTATTCTGCAAAGTTCAATATGATTGGCCTCCCTCCATTCAAGTAGCTTTACTATCTGCACAAATACAGTGAAGAAGCAAACAGCAAAATACATTTACATAACAACAATAAAATGGTTGATAGAAAAAGAGGGGGGTAAAACACTAAATATTAAAGATATTGAAAACACAGTATCAAAAAAGCAGACTGGAAAAGAGGACGCTTTAAATCAGTAGTTATTAGGATTAAAAAAAACCCAGTGCTAATTTGAAGGCAAAGTCTGTATCTTGCTTAGAAACTATTTCCATGTAAATAGGTTGTAATTGCAGTTATTAGGATACTCAAGATTCTTGTAATTATTACATTTAATTTACATAATAGAGCCTTCACTATGTAATTGAAACACAGATTTCATCACATTTCTCTCATTTTCTCCTTCCTTTAATATAGTAACTAGAGCTTGGCAAGAGGCCCCTAATTCATGCATACTCAGAACAGAAGACCCACTGTCCACCAATTTTTCTCGAAAACTATGCTTCTCCAGTTTTCAACATCCTTTGCTTTGTATTAGATTTTGGACGGGCCTAACTCAACCTCAAAAGCTAGCTTATAGAGTGAGGATTGCCCAAGACTTATATACTTTTAATTGGCCTTATCTCTAGGCAATGTGGGACTCTAACACACCCCCTCACGCCCAGGGCTGGACATCTGGAGCGTGGACAACTATACGGGTGGCAGCGCAATAACAATGGATCATCTAAGATAGGCTCTGATACCATATTAGATTTTGGACCGGGCCTAACTCAACCCCAAAAGCTAGCTTATAGGGTGAGGATTGCTCAAGACTTATATATTTTAATTTAGCCTTATCTCTAGGCAATGTGGGACTCTAACATACCCCCTCACGCCCAGGGCTGGACATCTGGAGTGTGGACATCAATACGGGTGGCGGCCCAATAACAACGGATCATCTAGGATAGGCTCTGATACCATCTTAAATTTTGCACCTAGGCCTAACTCAACCCCAAAAGCTAGCTTATAGGGTGAGGACTTCCAACAAGTGCAACCTCCTTCTCAGGCCACCACCGTCATCAGAAAAATTTTCCACCATGTTTTCCAGCTGAAATCCAGCCCCCTCCGTCCCCCTTCAAACTCTCCATGGCCTCGCATAGAAAATGAGGCAGAAGCGACTCTGTCAGCATCTTTTGCTCAATCAGATCTTCTAACACCATCTCCAAGTCCAACTGCTTATTCTAATTTCTTAAAGTTGTTTGAGGAATGCCAATTGCCAAGGCTCTAGTCCCACTGCCTCTTTGTGCACATTGGTAATTCTTACGTTCGTCTCTCCCAATCATCATTCCTACATCCTTGGTGGATCTTGGATTTTGGTGCCACTAGTTACACATCCAACGATAAATCTATATTGTCCCAAATTTCTGTGTTTGGATGAGTGTTTGTAAAATTGAGTTTGAATCAACGTGATTTTGTAAAATTGATATTGAGCAGTGGCAGAACTTGAACAAAAAGTTTGGGGGAGCCAAAATATGATTTTAGTGCATGAATTAAATATGTGATATTATATTATATATCTAAAATTTAAAGTGCAATGTTAACACAATAAAGACCATAATAATAATATATAAACAAATAAAAGTATCCCCAATTATGTGGTTTTTGTTTGGATATCAGAAAAGAAATTTTTTAATTGCTTCCAGTAAATATTGTTCTTGGCCAGCCTGTTGGGCTAATGCCCTTAAAAGTAACTATAAAAAGGTTTAGATAAGCAACAGTTGGTAATCATGAAGATGTTCTGCTTGTAACACAAAAATCTAATCACAGCTTAAAGCTCCCATCTTTATAATTATAATTTATAACTATTATGAATTAAATCTATCATCAATAGTTCTGTCTTAAGAGATATATAAACTCTTAGTACCTTTTTCTTTTCAAACCGCTTCTGTCTTAAGAGAAAAAGGAACCAAAAACTTAGCCTTCAAAAAGGGGAAAACTTGAATATCGCATTAATAATCATTATTTCCAGACAGTAATTATGGCCAAATTTAAATTCTATCATGTTGAAGTTTGGTATAAAAGTACAACCACTGAGTTTTGTTCCCTGTTTGACATAAATGTTATTTAAGAGGAAATAGGATAACACACATTAAGTTTTATTTTGAAGCTCATGCACAATTCACAGAAGTAATAGATAACAACCTTTGCTGAAGAGACGCACGTAAACTCTGGAATTGAACATGTTATACTGCTCATAAGTTTACATGTTGCTGCCACACAAAAGCAAAAGAAAATGAGTCCAAAATTAAGTATAAAATATGATGATGAGGATATTATTATTATTATTATTATTATTATTATTATTATTATTATTATTATTATTATTATTATTATTATTATTATTATCATCATCATACTGAGATAAAATGCGCATCGGAAAAAATCAATAGTTAAATTAAGAGGCAAATAAAGATTATAACTATTGGAAATCACCTTGAATTTTGGATGCAATCTTGTAGGAAGGAGGATTCAAAAGAAGATCCCTTACATACCTGAGAACCACAATATATGGACAATGACATAAAAGACTATACTTTGAGCTATATTCAAATATTAAAATTTAAAACTATAATAAAAAGCAATAAGCAGATCAAGGGAAATAAATAATTTGAAGTGAAAATTTTGGTACAGTTGAGCCAATGAATTATACAATTATTTAAAATGGTCCAAAATTGCAAAATAAACAATTTTTAAATTTAAAACAATACTCTATCAAGCAAGACAATATACCAATATCCTACAACTACGCTCACTTGGTGCTACCTGAAATTGCTTAACATTATTTTTTTTTCTATTTCTCTTGGGAGTTAGGGGGAACACAGGAGCTTTTGGGAAAAAAATAAATTATCTTGCACAAGTAATAGTACAATGCAAAATGCAGGAAAAGAATGTATTTATTAAAAAAAAAGTCATCCAAATCACAAAGTCAGGAAAATGTTAATAATTAGAAAGCGGAGAGCCAGGTCATAGCTACATAGGGCATTATGATATACAATGTGAAGGATGAAGATAGAAAAAGCAAACCAGTCTTCACACAAAATTTAACGGGTGAGTTTGTCAATAACTAGCATGGAATAATTTCCATAGAAACCACATACGAAATATAAGTAACCTTTACTCACAGTACTGGTAATCCATTGCAATTTGATGGAAGTAAGACCTTCAACAAAGAAGGTATACCATCTGTTGGAATGACACCTAAAAATGCAGGAAAGGCAGATTTAGGAGAAAGAAAAATAACCAGTGGGCATTAATCAATATTTAAAATACCAACCAATTTGAGTAGATGTTCCAAGAGATAAAGGCCGAGCCCTATTTCCTGAAGACACGGTTGTGTTCCTAAATGTAACCTCATGATCAAGACCATAAAGCTCCTTTACCTATATTCCAAAGTGATATGCACTCGTAACAATATAAAATAACCATACACAATAAAAATGCAAGACATATTTATACCTTGATCAAAAGATCAGACAGAGGGTTGCCATCAAACCATTCAAAATGTCTAGAACTACATTCTCCCCACAAGAGGCCCCCCTCACCAAATTCACCCCACTTGCAGGTCCCTGAAAAACACTACTCAAATACATAACAAGGATGCATAAAACTACAAACAAGACATATAGCATGTTTGGTTTAGTGTTGAAACGTGGTAAACTCACATTTCCAACGATAGAAATAGTTGCGTTGAAAAATCCAAAATTGAGTTTGATCACTTTCAATGCTAAACCAAAAACACACATAAATGTTTTGAGAGGATAAATTATCTCTGATCTATGTTGCACAAATACAATACGAGTATTTAGTTTGAGAATGACATTAAAGTTTTGAAAAGAATAGGTGCAGAAAATGGGTGTTGATGCTGGTTAGTAGCTTGAAAAAATTCAATAAACTGCATTTGTTGCTAACTCACATTATAAGAGTTGCAGAAGGCAAAGAGTCATTTGAATTTAACTTTTATCGAAAGTATGGCAAGAGTGAAAATTGGTGTGTCGAAGAATATCGTAGAGTATCTAAGTTTTTTTTATCCTTTTTAAAAATAAATGTGCTCAATACTGTGTCGATACGTATTGATGGAGTATCAGAGCGTATCGGATACGGATACGGGACTCATTTTCAAGTATCAGTGTATCAGAGTTTATGATGTTTCACACAAAATCAACCATTTAAAGGGAAAATTACAACTTAGGATATCTTGATCAACAAATTTCCAGTTCAGAGTGAATCAATCAAAATAATGGTTAATCAAGATATTAACAATCTTCAAACATCATACACTATCTTTTTGGTTAATGATTCTGTTCTGGAATGGACCGATAAGGCCTAATCCCACGTGCCCCCAGGATGCTCAGAATAGGCTAGGACACCCACTAGGCCAAGAAAATATGTACTGGACTCATTGGAAGAAAGAGGTGTTTTGGTGCAAGCCAGCAGATACACCCATGGAACCTAACATAAAACTTGCTGAAAAAGAAGGGAGCATTCCTGCTGATAAGGAGAGATAACAAAGATTGGTAGGAAAGGTAATTTAACTCACAGTAGACCAGATATTGGCTATTCTGTGAGTATGGTAAGCTGGTTCATGAATAATCCTACTGAAGATCGCATGAGAGCTGTAAACCGGATTCTTCAATACCTCAAAAAGACACCAGGAAGAGGCCTTCACTTCAAAAAGAACCCAGATAGAAGTGTGGAAGTGTTCATAGATGAAGATTGGGCCGATTCATTAACCGATCACAAGTCAACAAGTGGGTATTGCTCATATGTGTGGGGAAATTGGTTATTTGGATAAGTGAGAAACAACTGGTAGTTGCAAGAAGAAATGCAGAACCTGAGTTCAGATCAATCATCAATGGCTCACAACATCTGTGAGGGAATTTGGCTGCAAAGAATGCTTAAGGAACTGGGTGTGCTAACAGATTGCACCATGAGACTCTTATGCGACAATAAGGCAGCCATCGGCATTGCTAAAAATCCAATCCATCATGATCGAACAAACATGTGGAAATAGACAACATTAGTTACAACTATTTATAGTAAACTAATTGATCAAACAAAAAAGCTAAACATTAGCTAGTTGAGCTATAAGACTGTACTCTAACAGGGAAAGATACAACTAAGTAGAGAATAGGATCCACTGGAATAGAAAAATGTAGGTACAGCAAGGAATATGAAAATCTAATAATATATGCTTTGCCATGTCCTTCATATCAAGTCACCATATATATGTGCACCAAAGTTTGGCCTAATTTTTTAATAAGAAAAAAACACAAGAAAGTACAAACCACAAGAATTCCTCCTCAAAGATGTATGCAGAAATAAGTGATGATATTGACGAGTACGAAGCTTTGTAACAACTGCTTCTTCTGTCAAGCAGTCTTCTGAAGAATATGTCTTCATAGTCTCTAGGACCATATTAATGCAATAGCCCCTCGCAGAATAAGAAATTCCTGCAATAAAAAAAGGTATCATCGAAACCGATCCTTCCAGTGTAGACATAAGATGTAGTATTAATGGAGAATTGCAAATAATCAGAAATGAGTATGAAATAACATAAGTAATTGTGCCCTGCTCCTCAGAGTATATCATAAACCAACAAAAGACATAGATATTTCCTTGATTTCAGCATCCTCTCTCCAATCCTTAGCTGCTATATGCCCATTCTATTACACTTCTCTTTTCCCTCCAAAATATATTCCTCCACAAATTCCATTGCATTTTAGTCCCTGACCCCGTCCCTCATCCCTTTTTCTCCTCTAATATACTCAAATGGGAAGCCCATAAAAATGCTACAAAAGCAGGCCAAAACGAAAGTTGGGTAATTGCCTAAAGAGAAATGAAGAGACCAGATATAATGAAGGTTACTGTTGGAATATTAAAATTCTAATTAGTGGTACAATTAGGCATTAAAAAAGTCCATACCTACTACGGGCATTGGTTCCGGAAAGTCAAGATCGTCATCAACCCCGGCAAGTCCGTATACATACGGATTTCCTGGATGAGCATGCCTGAAAGTTTGAACATTAAGTTGGTCACATTTTACCAGACATAAAAATTATCTGGGAAAGAAAATATTTCATTTCCATGAGCTCTACAACCAACAAATCACCTTAAGCTGGTGTAATATATAAATATGTGTTAGAATTAATCACATATTAGTCACATGTCTTTTCTAGAACTAGAATAGTTGTTACTGATTCTCAGCAGTATATTTGTTAGCAATTACTTATTTGTAATATGGTTATAACATGTCATGAACCAACTATCCCAAAAGCTTAAGTTGTTGGGAGGAGGACACATGAATGGTTTTATGTTATATATTTCAAACACGCCCCCTCACGCAAGAGCCCTTTGAGCTTGAAGCATGGACAATGCATAAGTCCACCTACCTTGTGCTGAAATTAAACCTTTTTTATTGGAATAATGGGGTAGCAAGGGTCGAACTCTAGACCACTTGGTCAGAGAGGCTCTGATACCATCTTAGATTTTGGACACGGGCCTAACTCAACCCCACAAGCTAGCTTGTAGAGTGAGGATTGCCCAAAGCTAATACACACTAGTCAATGTTGGACTATCCAACACACACCCCTCACGCCCAGGGCTGGACATCTGGAGCGTGGATATATACGGGTGGAGGCCCAATAACATATCTATGATAGACTCTGATACCATGTCACGAACCAACTATCTCAAAAGCTTAAGTTGTTGGGTGGATGACACATGAATGATTTTACATTATATATTTCCAACATAACAAAAAGAGAAAAGAAACATACACACATACAATATTATGCACAAGAAAACCAACAGGAGTTGGTTCAGCTGCTAAGGATCAAAACACAAATGAGACAAAAATAGAAGTCTCAAGTCATTGAGATTTGCAATAACTGACAATTTCAAGGATAAAAAAATTCAGAAGTTGAAAAATTTGACAAACCGGAGCATCATGCAAGGTGGCTTAAAGCAGTAAAAGAGGTCTAGAAAAGAAGAATCCCCTATCCGCACATTCTCTCAGAATGGGAATATCTCAATAACATCTTTTAGTAGTTCCTTTTCAAATCCAATAATAATTTTTAACAACAAGAAGTCAACAACAATGCATGACCAAAAAAAATTTGTACAAACATCACATCTCTGATTTATCTTTAAAAAAGTAACTTGAGAATGACTGACCAGCTTTATTATAAAAGAACTTAGGAGTTAGGACACCCAAGTTGAGTGATAGATATAAGTGCATATGGTATCAAAACTAAAACATGAGGTATCTAGGTGTTTCTTTGAGGTTTTTTTGTTTTATTGTCTTTTGATAAAGCCAAAAGATGCTGCTATCTATGTGCATAGAGTATCTAAAATCTAAATGATTGTAAACCAAGTAGAACAATCACAAATGTGGAATAAATAAAGATGATTCCCACAACCACAAGACAAAAAGTTAAGCAATAGAAACCATGTTTCCAATAACAACCCTTTAAACAAGGCAAAATAGATACATATTTTATCACTTGATTATGAAAGCAATTGACAACATAAACCAAATACAGCAACCATCTATCTTATTTTCAATTTTGAGTTGGATTCCTGTTTGTTAAGGAGGATGCCTTAACCTCTGTCCATATACCCTTTTCTTCTTTCTATCTATCAAAACTTTTCTCCTATCCAAAAAGAAAAGGCACATGGAAACATATCCACGAATCATCAACTTCCTACTCACAATTAAACAAACACTAGCCTGAGACAAGTTTCTTTTCCTCACCCATAACCAAATCAAGCTCCACCAATTGATCAGAGAGAGAGAGAGACCACTGGCTTATAGAGAATGTTGTACTTACCCAGATATAAAGCGACGTTTCCTGGATCGAGCTTGAGTTGGACCCTGAACTTCCTCCACAATGCACTGTTAAGACCAAAATGTATAAGCATGAATTCAAAAACAGGTAAGCTGGCAAGCATCATAACAATGATGTACAAACAGCATTATGCATAAATAGGGGCTAGTGGCTAGTCATTTGGTGTTTCATTTTGAAGGATGCTACAAACTGACAGACAACAGAAGATAGGAAATATTGTCATGAAATGATGAAATTTAAAATTTAAAGTAACAAAAAAGTCGAACACCATTTAATTGCTGCACTCACCACTGAATAACCATTCTGCGTCAGATCATCCAAAGTTTGTCGAAGATTCTGTGACCAACGAAAATACCAAAGATATCCTTAAACATATAAGAAATCAACAATCAAATAGAACCATTGTTGTACTTGTATCAAAAGTGGTACATATTTATCATTGTAAATGCACATAACATAAAAACGCCACACGGATATTTAGTTTAGCGGGAAAAAATTAAGTTCACTACATGAAATAAATAGAGAACAAAGACACCCCCCCCCTTCTCACTCTCACATTAGCAAACAATCAACACTCAGAATATTCATCAGTCTATGAGAAGCCATTTACAAAGGTTCAACATTGAAAACCACTCAAATACTAGCATTATTCATAGCATGGCATCTGCATCATGTTTATTGATTTGAGAGACAAACATCAGGTATAAAAATATACTTGACAAAAAACTGGACCACTTTTTTCTTCTGGGATGGATAACATAGACCAATATAAAATTAAACTACATGAGAAAATAAGCCCAACCAATCAAAGCATTAATATAAAACTTTGCCAACAGAAGATAAAAATTCACAACAATGCACAAAAATAAGAATGTCAATACCACAACAGGGCAACCAGCTCTGGGAATGCTATCTGATCGCAGACCGCCAAAGGGATTTAAACCCGCATATTCAACAAGAATACAGGCATCTATTCCAATAGCTTCATAGAAGTCCCCAACCTGAGCAGAAATTTAAAAAGAAAGTTTACTGCATGAAGGGTAATTATAGATAGCTATGTTAGTGTGCCAGTGAAAGAGCAAACAGAAATTTTATTGAGAATTGGAAACTGTGCTTCCTTCAGACTAAATTTACAAGACCACCAATGCCTGGCAAAGCTCTTAACGAATGGTATAATTTAAATATAACATACTCTGCAGAGAAGAACTTGACGTGGAAATTTTGACTTGCATTGCAGGATTTCCCAGTTAAGTGTTCCTTCCTTCAGACTACACAAACGAAAATTGAATTTTCCATAAATTTTCTTACAATAATGCTGTCCCTAAAAATAGAGATAAGGGAGTTCAAATATTCACAATCTTCCATTGATGAATAGCCAGTGTAAATGGCTAAGAATGAAAGGTCATCAATTACAATACAGTCATAAATTGTGTTCTTGTTGACATTGGTCTGTTGTGAGCTTGTAACTGAACAACAAAGAATTTTTCTGTATTGCAACTTATGTCAGGAGTACTGAGTCTTTCCTATAGAGAATAGAAAAAAAAAGGCAGAAAAAAACAAGCCAACCTTTTGAACAAAAATGATGATTAACATGTACACAGTAAAGCGCTATGAAATTTGTAAAAAATGTTTTAAAAAAGAAACCAGCAATGAATGTTTTCATTTTTCAGTACAAAAGTAAAAGGAAAAAACATCAAATAATAACCCTCAGTTTCATAAATGCTCACCTTCCATTTTTCAAGTTAGAATCCAAACCAAGCAAATTAGAATATTCAAGTCTCTTTATTAGCTGGACAGTTGAAGGCTTTCTGCACATCTGCAACCTCTGCCAATTTGGAAACGAAACAAGAAAGAGAATGTAAGGTTTTCTCAAAATATTATATGGTTTAGGCCAAAACAATGAAATTAAAGAATAGCTCAGTTTGAAATTTAAGATGAATAAAAATACACAAACAAACTAAATGGACCTACCTCCTTCCACCACAAAATGTGATAAAGATCTTTATCATCTAAAACTTTACTTTGTACTTTGAGCTTCCTGGTCATTTTACCACTCCCCTTTGAAACTTTCCTATCTTTAAGCGGTGATGCATTCTCTAGATGTCCATTCAATCTGTTCAACAAATTTTACAATTTAGATACTATACCACAAAACAATATAAATTTACATCATTAGGATTTCATCATGTCAAGAAAATGTTACATCCAACAATTTAGAGCATTTTTTTCTAAATTTAGAATGATAACTTAGCAATGTGCTTAACTTTACATCTAACACAAGAGCAAAAGAACTATATCCAAGTACACCATTCATATTCTACCAATTTCAATACGCATATGAAACTGATACAGCAACTTCCTAATCTGATTCATGCATATTGAATGAACTATCTAAGGTTCTTAATAGACATTATAACCAAGAACATGGCTGCTTACATTTTGTCACAATAACAGATAAAGCAAGCAATATGTAGCTAGAATGAACTCAAGGTCATAAACTATTATTAGCATGTATATCTCCTGCTGACTTAGCAGATGTTCTTGTTCAAACACCAAAATCGCAGACACGATCATAGCATAACTTTGTCATAGCATAAAATGAAATACTATTTGCCTCCATTTTTCACATCTGAAAAAAAAAAAATTTAAAAGTAAAATGAAATCATAGCATAACTTTGTCAAAAAAGGTCAGAGACTATCCTTCTTACAAATTTCCAAGCCTTAACTTAATGCTAAAAAAAAGGCATGCAGAGTAAGTAAAAGTGCGAGAGAATAATTATTGACCTCCAGTAACGCTATTTTTTATAACACAAGATATGGATGATATTCATTAAATATAATAAATATTTAATCAATTTTAAACCAAAATATCTCCACAAAGAAACCGAGTCATAGCTACGAACAGAAAAAACACCATAATATAATACTACATATATGAAATGATAGTAAAAGTGCGAGGGAGAGAGAGATTACCGAAAAAAGCGAGAGGGAAGGAGTGAAATGTATGTAGGAGGAAGAGGAGGAGAGCGAAGGGAGAGAGCAAGGGAGCGCCAGAGAGGGAAGCATACGACGACGTTTCTAGTAGCTAGCCTGTACATAGTGAAATGGTGGATGGATTTGTTGAAGTGAAGTGAAGAGTGTTATTTAAGTGTTTGTGTTTGTTGAAGTGAAGGGAGGGTTCGCATAAAACCCCAGAGCAGAGACAGAGCAAAGTGACTTCCCGCCACAGGCACAACAACGAGGGATTTTGACAGTAACATTCAATCAAAGTGAAACAGATAAAGCGCAATACTTGTGTCTGTTTCTCTGTCTCTTTGCCTTCCTTCAACATGGGACATTGATTTTTGTTTTATTTTTTTATTCAGAATTATTTTAAAATTGTGGTATATTTTAGTCACCTTATTCTAAGGTCATCTACACTCCATAATCTCAATTTTTTACTATTCAATTATTTTAAATAGGTCACACTATTACACATCACTAAATTATTATTAATCACCTCTCATCTCCATCCCGACACTTCAATTTTTTACTATTCACATATCTTAAATGGGTCTCACAATTACACATTATTTATCATTTATATATTATAAATTTTTAATTTAAAAATAAAAAGAAAAAAATTGCAGCCACTAGAATGTCAGTAAAGAGAGTGCTTATTTAAGCACTTATGCTTAAACAATCACCAACTGAAATTTTGTTGCATCGCTACAATTCAAAAAATGAGGTGCTAGTGTACTGACATCCACGGTTAAGCACCGCGCGATGTGGATGCCCTTAGAGCATCTTTGCTCCAGCACCCCAAGTTTTCACTATTCACATATCTTAAATGGGTCCTAGCAATACACATCAACAAATTTTTATCAAGCACCCTACTTCTCTAACCCAACATCTCATTTTTTTACTATTCATAATTCTTAAATGAGTTCCACTAATACACACACCACCCATTTTAATTATTTTATGTAAAGTCTGTGAGTATTGTTAGTAAAACAGGATGATTATCTAAGCATTCATGCTTAAATAAGCACCCTATAAAAACACTGCTCCATCGCTGAATAGTCTCACACACGGGTTCTTAAATCCTTAGCACCTGCGGTGCGGATGGCCTAACATTATTTCCAATCGGGAATTCTTGCTTTAAAGCATTATGTTAATTTTTACGGGTCCTATTTATACATATTATTTTTAAATTTTTAAACAACTCTTATAATTTAAGTAATTATGCGTTTCATCAGAGCAACTCTACAATAACTCAAAAATGGATCACACAAACTACTCCATTTTTATTATTTTAATATTTTAGTTCAAATTAAAATATTACTATATTTTTTTAATTTTAAAACATGAAATACATACAATAATTAAAGGTTTAAATATTTAATTTTCATAATTTCATTAATTATTTAGAAAGAAATTAATATTTTATTTTACTTTATACAAAAATTAAATATTTCAAATACTTATTTTTCTGTAATTATTCTATAATTATTTTATAATTTTCTGCAATTATTTTGTAATTTTCTGTGATTAATTGGTTTATTTTTTAATCAATTTTTTGTAATCGAGTCTTTTTTTTTAAATTTTCTATGAATTTGGATTTTATTTTTCCTCAAAGTTGCCACGTGCCCCCCGGATGCATAGTTGCCACACCAATCTCCTCAAAGTTGCCACGTATTTTCTATGAATTTGAGTTTTATTGTTTTTTAATGTTAAGAACTGTGAAAGCATAGTTGGCACATCAATCTCCTCTGATCCATCCAAGTTGCTTCCCAAAATTCTTCCGTTTTAAGAACTCTCCTAAGCAACCCTCATTTGAAGATGGCCAAAGGACATTGAATTTTATTTTATTTTATTCAAATTAATTTTAAAATTTATTTTAGTTATTTAATCTTCGCTTTCGTATTCATTTTTTGAATGATTTCATTTTTAAAGTGTATTTATCATATATTTGATTCACCTTAAGAAATATACATTTTAAGAAAATAAATATACTTAGATATTATTTGATTGGAGGGATTTGGAAGGAAAGAGTTTTAAGAGGATTGTTATGTTTGGTTTAAGTTTTTAGGAGGGGAAGGAATGGGAGCAGAGAGGAAGCTGAAATTCCTCCTAATAAAATTTTATCTCCCCTCCAAAAATAGGGGAATTTGCATTGAAGGGAAGGGGGTTTAAAATAAACTAATCAGAATTATTTAAATATCCCTCCTCAATTCATACTAATAAAATTGAATGTTATAAAAGTATAAAGGTATCAGAGTAAATTAGTTTTATTTCCCCTCGCCTCCAATTGTGAACCAAACAATAAAGTACCCCATTCCCTCTCCTCCCCTCCAAATTCCCCACTCTTTGAAGGATTTGGATTCTCTCCTGTGAATCATGTCTCTCCATCCTCTCCAATAGAAGTTAGCTATGGAATAGCAATGCTATCAATTCCCACGGACTTAGTCGTGGATTTAACCATTGATGATCTCACAATTGTTAATCTCTATCCCTAGAGTATCTTCAATCATGTTGTTTCTCCAAAATCTAATACCTAAAGCAATCTTTCAAATGTCAAGAGGAATTTAACATCAACTACAAGTAGTCAGTTCATAGAAGCATTAAGAACAGAGATAAACAATCAAAATAAGAAAATCAACTTGAATTAAAGTGCAAATTTGAATTACAAGTGCTGATTAAGATTCCTCAACCCCTAACTACAAGGATTTAGCTACATATGATGAGAGAAATAAGAGAAGAATAAGAAAATGTCACAAATATTGGATCCATGGTAAATGATTGGTGCTCCAAGACTTGCTTCCATGACCCTAAGCCCCAATCCAGAGAGAAAAGTCACAGAGAAGTGAAATGAAATGTCCAAAAACTTATTAATTTTGTTTGTGACATGTATTTATACTAATTCTCGTATCCGAGCATGCCTATGGTGGATCTCGAGTCGTGTGTCAAAACGCGCGCTCGTCAACAGGAGGCTCATTCTGTTTGTCACCGTAAAACCAGTAGACTTTTAACGTAAAAAAACGCGCTAACCAGCAAGAACCAGTCCATTCTGTTTGCCAACGTAAAATCAGCAGAAGTGCAACGTAAAATCGTTGAATCATTTCCTTTGTTTTCTTCATTGCTTGCTTCCAAACTCTTATTTTTGCCTTTTAATTACAAAAATAATTCATTAGAGGTGAAAACATGCTTGAATTGACAAGATTGTTAACTAATTATCACAAAATCCTAAAATGCTAAACTAAACACAAAGCACATGTATTTTTTTATATTTTCTTTCATTTTAAACTTATATTTCTATTAAGATTGATCAAAAATTAATCTAAAATATGCATTAAATGTGATTTCACAAATGTCACAGTTTTTTACTCCTATATTAACATATGTGACATTTGTTATTTTATTTTATTTAAAAAATAATAATTAATTAATACTTTTTTTGGTTTAATATTATTTTGTATGTCCTTAAAATTTAAAAATAATTAAAAAAATTATTGATTAAGAAATCTATTAATTAAGAAACTTTATTTGAGTAATATGGTAGAGAATAATTATATTTATATGTTATATGATTGTACAATGATTTTCATAAAAAGAGTGAAAAAATGTGAAATGTGATGAATATTTTAATAAAAAATATTAAATAAATTATATAATTTTTTTATATGAATATTATAACTCTATGCTAAAACTATTAAGTTCAAGAAACATTCTAGTAACTCAAAATTTATTCTTCTTTTGACTATGCTTCTAGTACTATGTGCTTTTGTATCTTACCCTTATAATGTATGCAGTTTGGACACACTAGAATAATTAAATCCATTTTTTTCTATATATCGGTGATCAGGACCGATCCTATCCTAAGTGCAGGGCAAGCCATTGTTTTAAGTTTCCAATATGCTCTAGGCTTCTAAATAATATTTTTAATGTTAATAATATTTGAAAAGGTAGAAATAAGTTAATTAGTTTACATGCAGTTTTAATTAGAAGTACAAATTTTTCTTCTGAAAATTGGACTCCTTATTTTACTATCTCTCTCTCTAAATTAGTAAGTATCCATCCCAAAATATGACTTACCTAATTAAGGTGTTTTCTTTTGAATTAGCACCATTTTGAAAAATTGCATCCAAATTTTCCTACTTGGGTGAAAAAAGATAATTTTCTTTTTAAATTTTAAGTCATACTATTTATTTGCATTTCGTCTTTTTTAATTATAATCTATTTTAAAAGTATCAAAATAAAAATGTCACCACATGCATTGCGTGAGCTAGTGTTGATTGATGAAGGACTTCACTATGAGAATTTGCAAATATAATGGCAAATAGTGTTGCAATGACCCCATCAGACTATAATGACCTCGTTGTTTGTTGCAAACAAAAAAAATCACATTGAACAGTTGTAATCGCATTGCAACAATTGCAATGCCCACAATCACATCGATCATAACCACAATTTAGAACCATGCTCTTGAACCAAAGCTCAGGGATTCGGATTTGCGACAGTCAAATAAATCCCACAGTCACCACAGTCACATATTATCTATGTCATCCGATCAATCTAATGCTTTATATTGAGCCATGTACTCTTCCAAAACAATGAAACAAAGAAACGCAATTACCTATGCCGTTTAGCCTTCAATTACATTACTTTGGCGCCAAGCTTGTCGAAGCATTTTAGGGGGCAATGATTTATGATTAAGACAGAAGCTTGGGAAATTCATTCGAAATTGTGCGGCTTGGTTTTGATCCATATTCAGAATTGATCTACTCCATATTCTATATCACGACGGTCAAAAGGTAAGTTTTTTATGACTTTATTTATCAATCATTCCCTATTTGTTTTGAGTGAAAACTTCCATTTTTTATATCACACGATTGAAGTTGTTCGTGATTTGTGGGCGAGTGGTTTGCTTCTATTAATAAATGCTTGATTTCCATGGGTTATATGACAATGTAAATTGTATGATTGAATTTGAAAACAAGGTGTTGTGCTTTTTTTTTTTTGGGTAAAGAATAAGCAAGTGATTATGTGTATTGAGAAGTGCTTATGTGTGTTATACTTATACATATTCAATATTAAAAAATTTGGCCTATAAATGGAAACCATTACAATACCATGTGTTGGTATGGAATTTGATGATGCAGAAAAAGCATGGGAGTTCTGGGTTGAATATGGTAAAAGAGCTGGCTTTGGAGTTAGAAGACTTTAATTGAACAAAAGGAAGAAAGATGGATTCATTAGATCGTGTAGATTTGTTTGTTGTAAGCAGGGTAATCGAAAAACGGACAAGAGATCCTTTTTGGTTAAAAATCACAGGGCTGAGACAAAAACTGGATGCGATGCAAGAATTGAACTTTGCGAAAAGAATGGGAAGCTTGTAATCCACGAGTTCGTGGAGGCCCATAACCACCCTTTACAACTTGCAGAAACAACACATATGCTAGCATCACACCGTAAAATAACTAAGGTTCAAGCATATGAAATTGAAATGGAAGAGGACTCTGGATTGGCGCAAAAGGCTTCATTTCAGCTTATGAGTGCATATGCAGGAAATAGAGCTAATCTTGGATATACACGGTTAGATGCCAAAAACTATCTCAAAGCAAGAAGACAACGTATTATGGTGTATGGGGAAGCCGGTAGTCTTATGCAGTATTTTCAACGCCAACAATTGGAGAATCCATCATTTTATCATGCATATCAAATGGATTGTGATGAACAAATCACAAATGTATTTTGGGCTGATGCAAAAATGATTTTAGATTATGGATATTTTGGTGATGTGATCTCTTTGGATACAACTTATTGTACTAATCGTGCTAATAGACCATTGGCATTGTTTTCAGGCTTCAACCATTATAGGGGAACAATCATTTTTGGGAATGCATTGTCGTATGATGAAACGGCTGAATCATTTAAATGGTTATTTGAAACATTTCTTGAAGCACATAGGAATAAAAAGCCTCAAACTTTGTTTACTGACCAAGACAAAGCAATGGCTAAAGCACTAGCATAGGTGATGCCAGAGACTCGACATGGCTTATGCACATGGCACTTGATGCAAAATGGGATCAAACACCTTGGTAACTTAATGAAAAGAGGAAGTCATTTCTTGACTGACTTTAAAAAGTGTATATATGATTATGACCAATATGTGAAATTTGAGGTAGCTTAGAGCAAGTTGCTAGCTGAATATAATATGTTAGGGAAAAATCAGTGTATGCTATCAAAGAAAAATGGGCAGCATGTCACATGAAGGAAGCACTCACCTTAGGAATGCGAAGCATTCAACTTAGTGAGAGTTTGAACTCAAATTTTAAGGCTTGTATGAGATCTGATGTGAATGTTGTCTAATTCTTTAAGGACTTTGAAGGAGTTGTTGAGGAGAAACGATATAAAGAGTTAGTCTGTGAATATGAGTCTCGACATAAACTACCAAATTTGAGATATAATCATTCACCATTTCTAGTGCAACTTGCACAAGTATACACACATACAATCTTTGACATATTCCATGATGAGTTTGCCTTACTTTTAGCTGCTTGCATACAAGAGAGAAATGTGTCTCAACTTCCATTTGAATATGTGATCACCTTGGTCAATGAGGAAGGGACATGGAGAGTGCTATTTGATCCCGTGCAATGCTTCATATCTTGCAGCTGTAGAAAATTTGAGACTTTCGGAATACTTTGTTTCCATGCATTAAAGGTCTTTGAGGCAAGTGATGTTAAACTTGCCTTGATCAATACATCCTAAAAAGATGGACAGGAGATGCACGCAATGGTATTATACACGATGTAAGGAGAAATGAGGTTATGGTGGATCCCAAACTATGCATCACACAACGATATAGGCAACTTTGTTGCACTATGATTAGGTTGGCAGCTGAGGTATCAGATTCTGAAAAATTAAACCAATTTGTGGAGAAAGGGGTGCGTGATTTGTGGAAGCAGGTGATGGAGATTTGGTTACAAGACAAAGCAAATGAATACGGTGAAGATGATGTCCCAACACTAACACAAGCAAAGGGGTCCAAGCATAGAGTTGGGTTAAAAAGGCATAAATGGTTAAAGAGTTGGGTTGAGCTTCAAACTAAACAAAAAAGAACTACAAAATATAAGACCTGCACCAAGTCAACATTCTGGGGGTAGATAAATTTATGCTTATAACAACTTTACTTTAACCTTTTTTGTGTGCTATTACTATGTGTTAATTTTTTGTGTTCATCAAAGCATATTGAATCATTAAGTCAAATGGACTACTGAACATCTAGTTTGGCACATCTAGCATCCATGTTTTCTCAAACAACAGGAAATCAATTCAGTTTCACTAGATTATTGATGGTAAGATCACTGTTTATTAAGAAAAAAATATGTTCTTATATGTAGCTTGTGATAATGTTATGTCTTTTACTTCTATAATGTAGGAGCCACTTAATGATGAATGAAGATCAAACAAGAATGCAGATCTTTATGTGAAGATCATTAGATACAAGGTTTTTGTTTCTCTTTGTAAAGATCTCAGTGTGAAGATTATACAATTATTTTTGAGTTTTTAGGACAACAAAACAGTTATTAGGCAACTTTCTGATGTAAGGGGACATCCCTACATATTGGTTTTGTGAGTACCTTATGTAAATCATTCTATTTTGTAGTTTTACATAGGGTAATCTCTAATAAATCAAGAAGAATGCACACTTGAATCAAGATTATTACTAAAATGTAATTAGGCCAACTAATAGAAATAGGTGATTCTGACTTGTATATCAGGTAATATTACGCCCATCAGTTGCTTCTGGTTTGCAAGTGCTTGTGGTGAATTTATTTCTCTGATTAGTTCTGTCTAGTCAAACAATACTCTAGATCATTTTTATTAGGTTGATGTTTTCACTGATTTTTGTGGAAGGGGTGCTGTCATATGACATTATGGCTTTGCAAGTGATTTTCTTTGATTGTTGTTTCATTTTTTCTGGTTGAAAAGAGTTGATGGAATAGGATTGTTATTACAACTCTACTGCATTGGTGATGCACTAGTTTCCTATTTAGTATGCCACTCAGTTCTAAATTAATTTGGTGATGCCTGGTGATCAGTATTCAGAAGTTATTGCACATACCTTTATTTATGTTACTTATCCCTGCTTCAAGTTCTATCTTTTCTAGCAACTTTTAATTCGGTGGATTTTCTTCAAGTACTATAGTTGTTTATGACAGAGTGGAATTTTTTTATTTGGCTTGTGGAGCAATCCAGCGTGGTATTTTGGCACTATATACACTTCTACTTGATTTGGATTAGTATTAGTGGTGCAGACTTTGTTTTTTTGCATCATTATTTGGATTGGTTTCTAATAGCCTTGTTGGAGTTTGCCTGTAGTCTGGTTTACGCAATTGTCTACTGTTGAGTTCTAAGCACCTAGGCTATTAGGACTTATAATGGTTTGATTTTGATTTGCTTTTGAAAAAATGTTGGATTCCTTATTTTCTAATGTTAATAGCTTATATGTATCTGTCACTGGTACGATATGGTATATTTCTTGGTGATTAATTTTTTTAATTTTTTATTCATATAAATGTATTATAAAAATTTATTCCTGTAGTTCGGAAGTTGCATATACAGAAAGATATTTGAACAATTGTTAAATATGATTTGGAAAATTAATTTGATGGTATACGGGAAAGGAAGGTGAGTTGTTAAGTAAGTAAGAAGCATTTCTTTGTTTTAATTTTTGGAAGATATTATATGGCTCAATGTGTTGCATTAAATAAATCCAACTGTAGAGAGGTAAGGTGACTATGGGTTTTGATTGTCTGTCGCGAATCCGAATCCAAAGTTCAGCATTACAAACCCAACTGAAACTTTTTAAGTTAAAGAGTTTATTCCATAATCTTACACATCATCCATTCTGAATCATTAATCAATATTAAATATAATAATAAACAACAACACAGGACAATTTTTTTCTCAATATTAAAAAAAGCGTAAAATATGTTTTTGGTCCATGTAAAATTAGTAAGTTTTACTTTTAGTCCTTATAAATTTTTTAATTAAAGTTTCCTTCCAATTTTCTTTCTGCAATTAGTCCATCCCCTCAATTGGCATGTGTCAAGTGCTGATGTGGCACGTTCTCTCTCTCCTAGGTGTCCATCCTTGTATTTATGGTGGTCTTAAATCGCCAGAAAATTCGCAAGAAAATCCACCCCCATTCTCCCCCATCACTTTTCTCCCCTCCCCGGAAACCACCCACCAACCATTTCCCCCGATCACTATATTCCACTCTTTCCCTCTCCAACTATCATAAAATTCTAAACTACTCCACCAGCAATGATCTGTTCTCTTGCTTTGGTGTTGAAGAATCACCAACAATCAGATTCTCGCTACCTGTTTCAGAAATCACTGTTGTGTATTCATGCTCATGTTGGAAGAAATTACTACAAGACTCGTTCATGGTCTTGGAATAAGCTTTTCCATGCCAAAGCATTGTTGTCACTCTGTTCTTGCTTGTGAAACCCTATCATTTCCATGCTTCTATCGATGTTGAACATCTCTAGCTCCGACACAAAACCGTGGATCTGGTTTGATAGATGAGTTTGCATCGTTAGGTTACTGTTTTGTCTTCACACATACATGAAAATTGATCAATTGCTTCCACTCTTGTTTCATATGATATAGCTAGTTAGCTAGTTTCATCGGCATTGGTCCTCCCATAGCAGAGTCCATAAACCATTGAAACAGAGTTGAAAAGCATCACTATCAAAATCTTTATATATAAAGCCCAAAAGCAAACTGGAAGAAAATTGAATAAATGCTTTACTTGTTTATGTGATGGTGATGGTCAGTGGAGGATGATGATTGTAAATTGGAGAGTGAGTGGGAGCTTATTTTTCTTAGTATCGTTCTTTTGGTAAGCTACAACAGAGGTTAAGGTATTGGGGGATTATGGTGATCAGGGAAATGGTGGGTGGGTGGTTTTCAGGGAGGGAAGAAGAGGGAGTGGGGGAGTAGGGGAAACAATTGGGGTGGATTTTTTGGCAAATTTTCTGGTGGTTTAAGACCGCCATAAACAAGGATAGACACCCATGAGAAAGAAATCGTGTCATATCAACACCTGAAACATGCCATTTAAGGGGAAGGAATAATTGGAAAAAAATTAGGAGGACACTTTAATAAAAAAAATTGTATATAGACTAAAAGCAAAACTTGCTAATTTTAAAAGATCAAAAACGTATTTTACCCTAAAAAATGTGTCCATATGTCGGTTGCAAACATAAAACAAAATATACACAAAATTATTCCATCTTATCAACGGTAATAACTTATATAACTTTTATTTCTTACCTATACCCATTAAATTCATAATCGTGTTATTCTTTATCAAATTTAAACACGACAAGGCGAGCCCATCAACTAAAAACAAGCCACCATCACAGACAAGATTGAAAGTGAGTTTTAAGTGATGAAATTTATATTCATTTTTTTTCCTAAAAAAACAAGTTTATAGTAAAACTTAGTTTGACTCTAATCTACGGGGTGAGTCTAAGGTGTATTGGATGGGAATACCATGTATTGTATAAGGGGCATACTCAAAATTTTGAAATTAGCAAAGTGGTCCCTAATATTGTCTTGACAAAAAATAATAAGAAAAAATATTAGCAAAGTAGTCCATTTTTTTAGTAATTTGGAAACAATGAACAAAGAAAAAGAACAACACAAAAAAATAAAGCAGGGCTATCTAAGATGAGCTAGCACAAACATCTTGTGGAGTATAGTCCACCAAGTTCTAAACTCACGATCAGAAGAAATTGTTATTGATTAGTGAGTTCAGTAATTTATTTTTTAAGTTCTTGCAAATCAAGGGGTAAAAAAGTGTGTGAATGAAGCAAGAATAAGGTTTATGATGTTTCTAAAGTATCACCCAACAATGAAGATTGTCAGTCCCGTAAGAAATAAACTTAAAATAAAAAATGTATTCAATATATTGGGTTGCATGTTAAATCCAACACAGTCACCTTATGTAGTTGATGGAGTTTGTATAGAAGACTTGGTAAGTTCCATCATAGAGAATTGATCGGTAATATTGGTTCTAGAAAAGACTTGGCAAGATTTTGGTCGTGATGAGACACTCATTCTAAAAAACCCCATAATCCAATTAATATTTTTATCATTATTAAAAGTTTTTCTATCGATTAAATTAACATTTTAAAAGTATTTTAAATTCAACAAAGTACCCGTACACTACAATGTATATATTCAAAAGAATCAAAACTAAAGTTGTAAATATAATATAAATTAACTTAAAAAATAATTTAAAGTGGTTAAAAAATACTAACAAATTCCCTAATAAAAAAGAAATAAAAAAATTATTAAAAAGTATAATATTTAATAATATAAATAAAATTAATATAGTGATTTTTTATAAAAATATTATTTAATTTTCTTAATTAATAACTTTATGGCACTTATTATTATTATTATCCAAGTTGTTACATAAAGTTTTTTTTATAAGACGACAAATATCGTCAATGAGAATTAATATTATTCAAGTCGGGTAAGATCTCTTTGCACGATAAAACTCTTTCTTTAAGTATTTAAGTTGCATACTCAATACTCAATTCAAAATCACGGATTAAGCCGAAACAACCACTTAGCAATTGAATTGTTACAAACAGTTGAAACTAAAAAAGACGTGAGCCATTATAGAAGGAGAAAGAAGAAATTGTAAAAAAACTAAAAAAAATTGTAAAGGAAATTAATCAAATTAATTAATGAAATATACATTCGTTCACCGGTTGCCTTGCCTTCCTCCAAGATCCCTGGTAAAAGTTGCGAAAGAAAATCAAACAAACACAGTTCACATAATAACTGAACTAACATATATTAAAATAAATTAATATTAATATTTATAAAAAAAAAAAGAAAGACAAAGCTCAACTACTTTCATCAGCCGCCACACCCTGTTGTTGTGCTTCAACATCCATGGCTTCCTCTGTGGTATCTCCACCATCCACGTCCTTCTTCCACACCAAGGTTCGTTGATTCCTTCCCACCCATTTCACATTCCCATATCCAACGCATCAATCTCATTCTCCTTTTCTTTTTCATGTCTCAAAGATGCGTTTTTTCTTCACCCCTTTTGCTCAAAAGGGTTTAACTTTGCACCAACTCATGCTTTTTTTCTGCTTTTCATTGTCTCTCAGAAGGACCTGGGTCTCTCTGCTTTCACTTCCTCCTCTTCACAGCGATGCCAGAAACCTGCTTCCAGGAGAATCTGTTGTTCCGTTGCGGCGCCTCAGCAATTGCAGCGCCAGCCTTCCACCACCGGATCAGTTCTGTTGCTTTGTTTTTTTGGATACCCTTTTGGATTTTGTGGGTTGTTTTTGAGTCCTTGTTGATGTTGGAGGATTGTTTGATGGATTTCAGGTGAAGAACGCGATGACCATGACAGAGAAGATATTGGCTAGAGCTTCTGAGAAGGCCCAGTTGATCCCTGGGGATAATGTTTGGGTCAATGTTGATATTTTGATGACACATGATGTGTGTGGTCCTGGTTCTATTGGAATTTTCAAGAGGGAGTTTGGTGAGGATGCCAAGGTAATTTGGCTTGGCTGTTAATCTCTCTCATTTTGGACTTAATTTCTGATGGTTGTAAACTTAATTTAGGATTGATTATTCGTAAAGCTGCTGTGTGAAAATTCATTATATGTGATTGGATTGGATGGCTTCTGGAATTGTGGAGATTGATTTTAGGTAATTTGAAGGAGGATGAACTGTGCTGGTTTTTGAAGATGATAGGACCAGAGTCATGTAATAAAATTAATTTGAAGAACAATCTGAGTAGTAGTAGTTGCTGCTTATCAAAAGTAATTATGTGTTTTCTTCTTGAGAGTTTTGTCAATTTAGCAATCATGTGAGTGGCGCTAGTAATAAAATCACTAAAAGGGGATATACAATGATACTTTTATCTGCTATGATTGACTTCAAAATAAATTTTGCTGGTTTAATTGTGCACTTGTTCATGTCCATGACATATATGGTTGATTCTTTTACCTTGAATTGAGAGTTATCTGTGCATAACTACATTTCTAGTAGCATATAAAGAAAAATTATCTTGGGTTAAGTACTTATGCTTATGGGGCTAATAGAAGGATTGTAATTTTGATAGGACTGCTTGACAGTCATTCTCCTTATATGCTAAGACCCAAGTTTTGTAATTTCCTGACTGCATTGTTCATTTGAAGGTTTGGGACCGTGAAAAGGTTGTAATAATACCTGACCACTATATATTCACAAGTGATGAACGTGCCAATCGCAATGTAGACATATTAAGAGATTTCTGCCACGAGCAGAATATCAAGTACTTTTATGATATTAAGGATCTTAGTAATTTTAAGGTATGTGTTCATTTGATTTGTTCAATGTTAATTTGGTTGTTTCAATTCTCAAAGAGCATTGTAATGCACAATATCTAATATCCATGGGCGCTGAATGTGGGATTATAACAATGCAGGCAAATCCTGACTACAAAGGTGTTTGCCATGTTGCTCTTGCTCAGGAAGGTCATTGTAGACCAGGAGAGGTTTGATTAATTTTAACAAGTTGTTTAAAAATATCGTGAAGTATTGTTTATTCAGTTGACAGAACTTTGGTTCATGTTTTGTTAATTCCATTCTGTTGCCTGCAGGTTCTCTTAGGTACTGATTCTCACACTTGTACTGCTGGAGCATTTGGCCAATTTGCTACAGGGATTGGTAATACTGATGCCGGTTTTGTCCTGGGAACAGGGAAGCTTCTGCTCAAGGTAATTTTATGTTTCACTAAGGTCTATGACGATGTTGTTTGGAGTTCCTATATGATGTTTTTTTTCCTTTACTATGAGAATTTGAGTTCAGTGCCACTATTGCATTTTCTTAGCATGGTTTTAAAATTATATCTTTTGGGTCTTTTCCCTCTTCTTTCATTGTAGCTAGCTTCTTGCACTTTTTCAGCATTTCAGAGCTCACATATCATGCTCATCACTGCTTGTGATAATCTTTTCCTCTACATAAACAATTAGAAAAATATGAAACTAACATTCAGAATGTTTAAAAACATAGTACAACCACTAGTGCTCCTTGTCTCGTCATTGTCAATCCAAACTCTAAGATTACATCTCTAAACCTACCAAACAAATTCCTAGGCAACTACCTTAGCCATAAAATGACTTATTTGATCAACAAATGTTCCTGTTTTCCTTGAGCAACAAACCAATATGGTTGTTCAGTATATAGTTTTCACTGTAAGTCCCCATAATGATTTTTTTTCATCACACCCAACCAATGCAAGGGCTAATTGTTATCCGAGGAGATAAAAAAGATAAACTGATGTCTACAAGAGAAAAAGTACCAGTTTGATTACTACTTTAATCTGTGTGTATCCATTTGCACATAGATGAGTTTCAGTTGAGCAATAGAACTGTTAAGATTCAATTTTAAAGCATAAACCCAGCTATAACCGATAGTGATTGAACTAGTGACCTAGTGACCCAATTTCTCACCTAGGTTGATTTTCGGTCTAGGTTTTATGCCTATGCCTTAAAGGCCTCTGTTTTGTTTTCTTCCAATGTCTACTTTCTCCCATAGTGCTGTTCCCCTCCCGAAGAATATAGGACATAAGAAGCAACTACATAAGAAGAAAATTTCCATGTGCCAATGGCACTGCATAAGAAACTGTCCCCTTATGATCCCAAGAACACAGGATAGGACATCTTGTTACCTTAAATAACAATAAGATCTAGGTAGATTGGACCAATGGAACAAGATAGCCACCAACCTTGACAAAATAGCATCTTTGCTTGAATTAGCTTTGGCTTCATTTGTAGCTAGTTCCTGTCCCATTTCACAATGACCTTAGACAGAAATAGCATACCTATGTGTGAAACACCCCACAAGTTTTATGATCAATAAATTAGTTAGACATTGTAACACTATGCCAAGGTCAGAGGAAGAAAAATCTGTCTTCTGTACTTAGATCTGCAGTTTTCTTTTGGGTCTTGGCTGGGCTCCAACCTGAAACCAGATCAAAAGTAAGGGAGATAAGAAGAGAAACTTCACATTGGGTTCACTGATCCGACTGATTAGGCTTTATGTATCTATATGTATATGTATATGTATACATTAGGGTTATAAACTTACAAGAGTATTGGCCCAGTACACACTCTTAACACGTATATCACTAACACTCATCCTCTTAAAACATAGTAGCATTTAATTACTCCAGTGTCTCTGGGCAATGGCAAAGCTCATGCCTAAGGAAGCATTTCAAAATAGCATCTGTACATGTGTCATACTTGTGTCAGACATGTATCCTTGTTGGACACTTCACGGATACTTCAGAGACCCTTATTTGCATCTCACTTTTTTTTTTTTGAAATTTTATACCAATACAAATGGGGATACCACAATAAATAGATGAGTTATATCATTTTATTATCTCCAAAATGACTTATGTTCACTTTTAAAACATCTATTCTCTTTTTTGATTTAAGATTTGTGTTTTATGCTAATTTTATACATTGTAGTATAGTCGTGTTTTGTCATAAATTCTACAATTTATTGTATGACGTGTTGTGTCCATGCTTTCTGGGTATAATTTTTAATAGATGATATGTTGTGGAATCATTACATTTTTTACCTTTTATTATCAACTCCTGCCTAAGGTTTATTATTTGGTGGCTATAAACTCAAATGGGTTTAATTTGCATTATTTTTCACTTGTAATTTCATTTTGCTCTTATTGGCTTGGCAGTCAGCCAATTTGAATTTTGCTGTTTACTTGGTTTTCTCTCTCTCTCAAAACTATCTTTAATATTCTCAGCATATTCTAACTTTTATTGTTAGCCATTTTTCATGGGCTGCTTTTATATTTTACCAAGAATTACATGCTCATTTCTAGAGTAAAGAATTGGTGATAGTGTGAGCAAAATAAGAGAAGCTGAAACTAATAAGGATTTTCTCAAAACTCTTGAGACAGCAACAAAGATGGAAAAATACCTATTTGTTCTATGATTCTATCTATTAATAACAGAGAGATAATTATTTTTTATATTTATCATACTTAAATGCAGGTGCCTCCTACTCTGAGATTTGTATTGGATGGAGAAATGCCTGATTATTTGCTTGCAAAGGATTTGATTCTGCAAGTGAGTCTCCTTGATCCTATACTTCTATTTCTGTTGGATATATCATAGTTATAAGGTACCCATGGGTTGTCTAATTAGCTTGTTTGCATGTAGCAAAAATAAAAGTTACTTCCTTACACGAGTGAATGATTTATCTTACAGATTATTGGTGAAATAACTATGGCTGGTGCAACATATAAATCTATGGAGTTTGTTGGCACAACTGTTGAGAGTTTAAATGTAAGTATGTTCAGCAAGATGTTATGCTATAAATTATAATGCACTTGAATCTATATATTTTGTTGTATTATTTTGTTGAATCCTTGATGTTTTGGTAATTTGTCCCTTTTGGGTAGATGGAAGAACGGATGACATTGTGCAACATGGTTGTTGAAGCTGGAGGAAAGAATGGTGTTGTTCCTGCTGATAGCACTACATATAAATATCTTGAGGTTTGTACAACTGTTCAGATGCACTGAATTGATGTCTTGCCTCTGAAGTTATATTATGTTTCCATTTTCCATAAACTTCTCTTCTTTCTCAATGGATTTTTTTTAAAATAAAAAAAATCAAGTTAGCATTATGATTGTTATAATATCTTGATTGCATCTTAGAATAATTCAGAGGATCTTAGATGATCATGACAAAAAGATTTAAATCTTGTAAGCAGTATTCTCTCTATCATGGTTAGTCTTGATTAGTATTTACTAGTGAAAGTATTGTGTTTTCTTTTTCATCTTATTGATTTGCAATAATTAAACTTTCCTACTCAATATGCCATCTCATTAAGTTTTGCTGGGTTGACATAATGGCTGGGTATGTGTGATTTCCCTTGAATGATGCCTTTTCCCTTAGCATATGGTGCCTATGTCTTGTCCAGCATTCCTTTTAATGTTGTTTCCATTTCTTTTGCAGGGTAAGACATCTGTGCCATATGAACCAGTTTATAGTGACCAGCAAGCAAGGTAGGTTATAGATTTCCAATTTTTTCTTGTTTTCCTCCATTATATTCAATGTTTAGAAAAAGTCCCCACTCCATGTATCACCTCATACTCAATAAATTACATTTTATTTGTTGACTTGATGAATTTTGATGGACGAGTGATAGTATATACTTGAATCTGTATATTTTGTTGTACTATTCACAGAAGGGTTGTACAAATATATACAAATAGAGCAGAAAAATTAGGGATTTAATAATGGAAACTATCAAAGAATAAAAATAATTCAATCAACACTCCCCTCAAGCTGGAGCATATATACCATATCATTCAATTTGTTATATATATATGCTATCCTAGGACCCCATATGGATTTAGTACAAATATATGTTAACTGATCCTTGTAGCTCATAGAAGAATTCTTGATGATGCCTGAGAGGATCTTTTCTATGATAAAATGACAATTGACTTCTATGTGTTTAGTACTTCCATGAAATATTGGATTTGAAGAAAGATACAAGGGCGTATGATTATCACAAACAAGCTCCTCCATTGGACTTGTCATGAGCCAATTATTTCCAAAGTTTAAACTGTTAGGTGAAGCACATGGATGGTTTTATATTTAACATGCCTACTCACAAAAGAGCCCTGTGAGCTTGAAGTGGCCAATGCATAGGCTCATTCAACCTTATGCTGAAAATTTAACTTTTTTATTTCGAAGAGTGGGGGAACAAGGATCGAACTCTAGACAACTTGATCAGATTTTGATGCCATGTCATGAACCAACCATCACAAAAGCTTAAATTATCAGATGAAGCACATGAATGATTTTATATCTAATAGGACCTATCTCACAAAACTAGGACTCTTGGAGCAAATATTTTAGCCACAATAGTTTACAAGTAGTGTGAGCCATACCATAGCATGATACTCCGTCTCTATACTTGATCTTCCAACAATAGCTTGCTTCTTGCTTTTCCATGAGATTAAGTTCCCTCAAATAAGAACACAATAACCTGAAGTGGACCTCCTATCACTTGCATCACCTGTTCAATTTGCATCTATATATCCAATGGTATTAGTTGTCCCCTGTTTGCATAAAGAAGCCCTTTTCCAGGTGATCCTCTAATAAACCTTAGGATCTGTCAGATCTGAACAACTCCATTCCAATGACAACTGAAATATTATAATCAGTAATCACCCCCTTGGATTTGTTGTTGCATGTAGGTTTAGTTTTTCAAACCGAGCTTATATGCATGATTTTTGTTTGTCATCACAATTATTTTATGCTTGCATCCCTTGTAAATTAATCATGGTAAAGGAATACAATGCCTGCAATATTTATACTGGAGAAAAACTGGATATAGCAACTGAAATACTAATTACCATTGGTAGTTAGTTTTATCAATTATTAATGCCCTTTTTTGTTGGCATCTAGATTTCTTTCCGAGTATAGATTTGATGTCTCGAAATTGGAACCACTGGTGGCCAAGGTTAGTCCTCTGATTGCTTTTCCAGCAAGGTTTAATTGTGTGTTTGTTTTCCATGCAGCTATATGTTGTTATTATCTGATGTTGCTACCATGTTCCATGGCTAATGTAATGCTTATAAATGTTGCAGCCTCATTCTCCAGATAACCGTGCTTTGGCAAGAGAGTGCAAGGATGTGAAAATTGACAGAGTATACATAGGATCTTGTACGGGTGGAAAAACAGAGGATTTCATGGCTGCAGCAAAAGTTTTTCTAGCATCAGTGAGCATCATATTTTTTCTATTGCGTATCTGTAGTCTTATAGTTATTAAAAAAAGAAGACATTGGACTTAAGTTTTGCTAAGATATTATCAGTGGTTTTTCTGTGGAGTCTTATACTTTACTACATTTACAGTAACATTTGACTTGTTGGTATTGTTGTGTTATCTTAAAATGTGTAAGCCTGGTCTGCATGTTTTCTCATATGATATTTTATCAATTTATATTGCATTGCAGCATTCACTTGGCCTTATTGAATTTACTATGCTTTTTATGACATGTTTGTTCCAATGTCTCTCATGAATCTTGCTATTATTTCCCCTAATGAAGAACATAATATCTGCATCTGCAGGGTAAAAAGGTCAAAGTTCCCACATTTCTTGTGCCTGCAACACAGAAGGTCTGAAATTTTTTCATGTTCATATATATCTTTGTATCAGTTGATTTACAGTTAATAAATTTCTCTTGGGAAATTATGGTAGATGAATCTTTTCCAACATATCTCTATTAATGGAATTTCAGGTTTGGATGGACTTATACAGCATCCCAGTCCCTGGATCTGGTGGTAAGACTTGCTCACAGATATTTGAAGAAGCTGGGTGTGACACACCTGCTAGTCCTAGTTGTGGTGCTTGTTTGGGTGGCCCAAAAGATACTTATGCACGTTTGAATGAACCTCAGGCAAGTTCCTTGCTTCTGTCAGAGCATCTTGTAATATACAAGTGTAGCTCAAATTTTACGATTATTACTTTGAAAGAATTGCTAATATCAGCATCGATATGTCTTGAGCCAAAGAAAATCTAATATAATATTTTTTAATATAGATTTTTTTAGAATACAAAGATGTATGGTTCTGAATGTGGAAGCAATCAGCACTCTTACTTTTCAATATGTGATGAATGGCTGCTTTTCTGCTATATGATTTCATATATATGCTTTCTACATAAGTGATATGAGATTGAGAATCTGAATAATTTACTCCATTTTTTTTCCTTATGGTATGGTTGTGCAGGTTTGTGTTTCAACTACAAATAGGAACTTCCCCGGTCGAATGGGCCACAAAGAAGGTCAAATATATTTGGCTTCCCCATATACATCTGCAGCCTCTGCATTGACTGGTTATGTTACTGATCCAAGAGAGTTCTTGCAGTAGGATATTGTTACAATAATTTCACTGTATTCTATGCCTTGCTCAATTTTGTATTCTCTAGCCATAAGTTAAAACTGTGAGCTATTAAAGTTTAACAATTTATTAGTATTTTTTTTTCGCTGAAGAAATTGTGACCCTTAAGTTAACTAGAAAAAGATTGGTGGTTTATTTAGTACTTGTTGAGTATGACTTGGTCGATAGGTCGTTTCTGTTACAGTTGCATAGATGATTTCATATGGGTTCTCTTGTCAATCCATACTGATATTTTTTGCTTGTACCAAGTTGATCTTAGAATCATTTAAACATATTAGTAGATCAATGTAGTGTTGGCCCGAATCCATGTTTTTAACATGATTTTGGGAGAAATCAAACATGCTCTTAGTTGTGTTAGAGAATCCTAAAACTATGGTTTTGAAAAAAGTTGCACTAACAGAACAAGGGATGTTATGTGAAATTTATATTCGTACAAAACCACATCTCAATGTACGTGTCTTAATAATTAACACTTAAAATTCTAGGGAAACAATGGATGTTATGAGAAGTGTTGTACGTAACTAACTGAATACAAACATTACATGGAACTTCACAATCAATTGTTATCTACTCATGTATTCTAATTTCTAGCCAACCACCATGTATTTTCTGAGTTCTGACTAATACCTATATATAAACCAGCTCATCATAAATTAGTTTTCATATACAATCAATCAAACCAATATTGAAATAGCTGAAATCAATTTAATTATACGACATAATATGTTAAACAAAATTTAACGTATAATTAATAAACTGTAACATATTCTTATTTCCCCAATTTTCTTGAAAGTGAATTGAGAGGATATATATCTTAAAAAACCTTGTTCATGTAGCAAATCAGCACTTTTTTCTTAACATCATTTCGACCATCCTCAAATATAAAATTAAACGTATTCATCATGAAAGCAACATAATCTAATAATCATGTATTCTACATTCATTGAGGAAACAAATATATAACTGGAAAGTGAATTTGAAATTGACAAGAGAGTATTAAAAAAAATTAGGTTAAAATGAGTTTAGTGAGTCCATTCCCACGTAACATCTCCTATCTTCATGTTCAACCAGCCATGCATGCAATCCTCTTCTCATAGAAAGCTTTCATTGTCCACCGACTGAGCCCGGCGGCGCCGGTTCTTCTTGCGGTCGCCACCACAAACAATGGAGCATTCAACACCACAAATAACACTAAAGCAAGAGAACAAGCCATTCCCACCCCCTTCAGTGTGCCTACGTGAATGCTTCCCTTTCTTGCTGGACGGCGGTGCCGGTAAGGATGACATCTCGCCACCATCATACACCGTCGGCAGCTCTGCTTTCCACCTCTCAATTTTAGGTTGCAATCCCTCTACGCTATCGTCCAAGCTCCACCCTCCAACAGTAGAATTCTCTCCCTCCTCCACCACAGGCTGTCTCGCCACCACTGCAGCCACCTCAGATGCTGACGGACCCAGCTCAGAATCCGTCATACCAGTCTGATGACCCATGTTTGATCTGTATGGAGTGCCATACTCCATAGCCGCGTTCCTCACGGCATAAGCATGAAGTGGAGTGGCCCGTACTCCACCTCTATTATAGGCCCCCGCTCTAGTCGGAGTGTTCTGATACTCCGCCTTAGGCGAGGGCTTAACTTCATAAACAACATTTCTCCTTGGCGTCATGTGTGGTTGCATGGCGTCGAAGTTATTGCTTGGTGAGCCATGAGGCTTCAATTTTTTCTTTATTTTCCCCAATTTACCCTTCCTTGGTGTTGCCTTCACATCTGAGCCGCTTAACATTGAGCTAGTCTTTTTCTGGCTCATTGTGCTTACTTCGGAAGGGGTAACAACGGAACTTGCTTTTCCCTTTTTAGCCTTGGCTCGTTTCTCATGAGCCATGACTTCCGAGCCGATCATTGAGCTCGTGTCACTCTTCGTACGCCGAAGCTCTGGCTGGGCTTGATGATGATTTGGCTGATTATGATCGTGATTGTGATGATCGTGATCATGATCATCATGATGATATCCAACGGCTGGGGTGTTGTTATGTGTGTAGAGAGGCATGCTCCGCATGGAACTATCAATAACCGCTACACCAACGTTTAAAATCCCTTTCGGGCGACCCGAGGGTCGATAAACTTGGAGCCCCGCAAACCGCATCCCTGATGGTTTGTAATTATTGTGGAAAGGCCGTGATGACTGCGGCGGGATAATGTCTTCGGCGAGGACATGGGCGGTGCCTACGTGGATGTCTCTGAACCAGTGAAGGGCATAAATGTCAATTGTGATGGTTGACGTGTCATCGTATAAGAAGTCTTCATCAATTCGGAAGGCAAATTTGTCATTCCAAGTCGGGTTGGTTCCACCTTCCGAATCGACCCGAGTGGAGAGCTTGCGGTCCGGGTCGATCCATGCAACCGCATAGGTCCGCATGGAGCGACCAACTGGAGCCAAGTCTTGTGCGGATATGACATTGAGTTCTAGGAGTTGGTAACATACTAAAATGTTAGACATGATACCAATTCACTAATTAGTTATGGTTATGATGAAATTGCATCAAGTAGATTAGAGAATTGGATGCATTCAAGTGCACCAAATTGTTGTTGTTTAATTGCAACAAGAATGAGATCAAGGAATTAATAGGAATGAAAATTTGTGCTAGAGTTTATTCTTGGTTGAATGCTTGTGAGAATTTGAAAGGAAATTAATGAAGGTTGCGGAAGGTGAAGGAGAGAGGGAAATAAGGCATTTGCTGGTGAAGGGAGAATAATGTTGAACTTAAGACAGCAAATCAAAAAGGGCATTGAATAGTTTTCAACCCTTAATTTAGTACCTTATTTTCGGTTATGATGTGTAAGATTATTTTCTGTTGGTTTTAGTCTATATCAGGATTAGTTGTTGGTAAAGCTGTCTTGCATGACTTGTAAGTGTGTCATTACAAAGCATACCTATCTATTTTAGAACCTCTCAAGAAGTTTCCAAGACTTAGTTCGGGTTTAGCCTTGTGTAAATTTCAACATATATAGTAAACATCACTAGGTACAGCTATGGATTTACTAATTAAAGCTCCATAGTTAGCTTGCATAGGAGGATGAAATGACGACAGGTTAAGCTGAAATGTACTTCACAAATAATATATGGATATGCATCAGCCATCAGAAGACCAACTTAAGATATTCTCAAGGAAACTGCTTTTTATTTTCTAAAATACACTGCGTGTTTGGTTTTAATATTGAGAGATTTTTTTGTCCTGAAAAAAGTTAATAAAACTTGAATTGTAAAATTTTACACACAGAACAGACTAATCAAAACATGTACTAACCTAGTTACGACCATGAAGAAGTTCTCTTTCGACCATGCATATACATGTCTAATTGTGGGACTCACCATATATATAATCTCACTCTCTCCTACTGGACCTCTCCAGTATGGGAGAGATCCAGTTCCGTCTAGTTCTCTACGAGTCACATGTGAGGGATGAACCTATTCAAGGACTAAAGCCTAAAGGGGCCCCTCATTTTTTTTAAAAACTTTTATATTATATATATATATATGTATATATATTTATTGAATAAATTTTTGTAGTGAAAAGGCGGTTAAAAGCTCAGGAGATATTATGCTATGTTTGATATAATTAACTAGTTGATAAGTTAATTGGTAATTGATAAGGTAATTTATTCAATTAAAAGTGTTTGGTTTAAATAGTTGATTAATGTAAAATAATATAAGATACATTTTTACATTTTTTATATAAATTCTATTTTTATTTTCTAGACAAAAAATTACAATATTTGGTAATTATAATTTCATATATTTTTATATTTTTTAAATTCTTATTAATTTTTAGTGATAAAATATTATATTAAAATTAAAATAAATAGTGAAATAATGAAAATAAGAAATATAAAATAAACAGCAAAAAGAAAATAATAATTAAAATACTTCATAAAATTTTTAAATTACTTACACTATTTATGCATGTGTATGTATATATAAACTATGAACGTTTATCTTAATTCGTTATTTTATATTTGGTTTATATATAAATTAACAAAATTACATTTGGCATGGGCTAATTGATAAAGAAAAAGTTTTAATTATGTTTTGTCCCCAAAATATCGTGATTTTTCATTTGGTCCCCAATTTTTATTTTTTTTTCCAAAGTAGTTCTCCAAAAATAATTTTTTCCTAAATGATTCCTCCATTTTTTTACAATTATTTTTTTCTCAAATGGTCCCTAAAAAATATCACGAGTTTTAAACTAGTCCCTATAAAATATCGCGATTTTCAAACTAATCCCCCCAAAATATCACGACTTTTCCAAATGGTCCCTCTGTTTCCGTTGCCACATCAGCGCTTTATGGTAAAAAAAAGTCATAGGGACCATTTGGGGGAAAATCATTTTTGAAGGATCACTTTGGAAATAAATAAAAATGGGGGATGAAATGAAAAAATGCGATATTTGGAGAGACTAAAAATACATTAAACCTAAAAAATTATATATTGGCCCCTCCTACACTCGGTTTCTTGCTTCGCTCCAATGAACTACACTAGATTGTATAATTTAAAACATTTGTTGTGTTTTTAAAATTATTTATTATAGTAAGCATAAATTTTATAATAACATGAATCAAAATTAAATATTTAATGATTTTATATTGGACATCAGCAAATTCTTTTTTAGTAAATGTTAAAAATGACCTTGCTAATGCATATAATTTTTTTTAATGATGCGCTGCAAACCAATTTTAAAAAATAAAAGCTTATGCAATACCTCAAATTAGGCATGGCAACAGGACAGGTCGGGCGAGTATGAAACCCAACCCCATCCCTGCGCCTCTGTCAGATTCAGGGAAATCGGTAGAGATTTCACCTTCTCTAATTTTTATAACTTAAATATATGTTTTTAAATGTCATATATCTTATATATTTTAATTCAAGTAATACGTAAATATAGACTTTGATAATCCTAAAAAATAAGAAACTTAAGAACTATATTATATTTTAAGAAAAATATATAAGTTTACCTTTATTATTTAACTATTAGTATATTAAAATATTTAATTATTCTATCAGGACGAGTTCATGGGAGGGTTCTTGCACCTCCAAACCCGCTTCATCCTCATTAAAACGGGGCGGATTTTACTTAAACCCAGTCAAAACGAATTTTCCCAGTCAAAATCAGGACGGGATGGGTCCATACTCGCGAGTTCGAGTTTATTTGTCATGCCTACCTCCAACACCTCAAGCCTAGAATTAGTAATTCACTCTACATGTATGTCATTCCGTTTAAAAATTAAGTGGCACATCAAAATATTAGGTCATCTCCATCTTGTAATCTCACTTTTTATTATTCATAGATTTAAAATAAGCTTCATCAGTACACATAACTCATTTACTTTTTATAACATATTTTCTCTCCAATCTAATATTTTTAAAATTTCAATTAAATAGATCTCATAAATAGCCTCACATGGCAAGTAGTATTTAACTATAAAGTAGTGTTAACAAAAATAATAACTAGATTTAAAATTCAAATTTCAATTGGGATTAACAAATGTCCGATGTTTTAGACACATTTCAAGCTAAACATAAATTCCTGGATAAACAAATGAAAAACAAGCCCCTTAAACAAAATTTTAAAGAAACGAAAATATCTCATCCATTTTCCCTGAACATCTTAATTTAAGACTTAAAAAAATATCAATATTTGGTCTAATCTATTGAAATTGACTATTTAGAGCTGAAATATCTGGACCCAAATTGGATTCTCTTGCTAAAGTTACTTGTTGACTCATGACTCAGCTAGATTCTGCCCATTTCTTGGTACTTGATGCCCTGAATATCCTCTCTCTTGGCGTGGACTTGGTCGATAGAAACCATTTCCTCTTGTTTTGTTGTACTCGCGATCACTGCCATCTTGGCCACTTCCCCTGCCAAAGCTCTTCGAATTGAAACGCCCCCTTGGTGCTTCTGATTGATAGCTACCCCTGCCTCTACCCCGTCCTGTTACTGCAGTAAAAAGAAAGATTGAAAAAATGGCTTATAAAAACAGTTGAATTATGTAGAGGAAAACATGGAGACTTCTAAGAAAACAAAAGGTGTTGTCTCTTGGCATACTCAGTGTCAAGATCTTCATTGATACAATATAGCTGGCCAAACCGTGGTATGAGAATAATTTTGAAGAATTTATGACATATTATCAAAAGAAGCATGAGGCTAGTCATATCAGAATATAAATATCTTCATCCATGACACATCACATGGAAGAGCCACTAACTTAACAGTGAGAGAGTGAGACTGACGAATTTGAACTTGAATCAATCACAGTAAACCTAATGTCGTCCTTTTGTAATTGTTCAGACAGAAATGTATGTCACATGAGAATCCACTACCAGTCCCATCAAGTCACCCCTCAATTAATTAGCAAAAGTGGCAGTATATATTCATTGTTTTACCACATTTATATGCCAAAACTCAAAAGCAGTTAGGGACATTCATGATGAAAAATTTCAAGGAAAGAGAAAGGCAAGATAAATAAGAATAAAAAGGCATACTTCCTCCTCGAGAAGGAATGTTACTGTTTGGTCTCCGCTCTTCGATGTATACTTGTCTTCCCGCTATCTGAACAGATCCAGCCTGGAAACATACAAAACAAACATGACTCTTTGTTCATTTGTGACCAAGTAGTGAGTTCAATATTAGTTTTGGGTTAAGAAAGGGTATTGCTACATCATAATCCATGAGTAATACAAATCTCAAATTTATAATTTAAAAGCAAATCCAAACCTTGATTGCATTATGAACACCTGACATATCTTCAAATTCAACAAATGCGTAACAAACACCAACGTCCTGGATATAAGTGAGAAGTTTAGATTCATAAATCACAATGGGACATAAATGTAACCAATATTTAATATTAATATAGATATTTGAAGATGAAAAGACATTAACCTTGCGACTTCTTATGACAACACCATCAGGCCTGATTCTACCAAAATTCTTGAACTCCTCTTCAACTTCAGAAGGAGACACGGTAGGTGACAAGTTTCTCACATAAACAGATTTGATTTCATCTGAAAGCATTCCCAAGCAAAGCAAGATCAGTGGTGGAGACCATTGAACACATGATAAATATTACATGTTACACTTTATGGCCTCTTTAAACAAATCAGTTTATTATGCAATGAGCCATGAAAAAATGTTCAATACCAAAAAGTAACTATAAATAATAAATGGAGGAACATTATAATAATTAATCAATTCTCAACAAGTAACCTTCATCTTCGGTTGCAGGAGGCTCCTCCACTGCATCGGTTTCTGACCTTTCAAATGCATTTGCCGGCACAGTTGTTTGCTGACTACTACTCTGTGGAGCATGATCCCATTCTGAAGGTGACACATTCTTATGAGAAGGCTGAGAAGCTGCAGATGGCGTAGATTGTCCTTTAGCAACCCGTAACTTCCAACAACGGTCCATATCATGGTCAGTTCCAATGTCATAAATGAATCCCAAAATAAAACATTATTTGGAAATTAATATAATGGTTAGTTAGCACATACAATGGAGGCATAAGTGTGCTTTTGTGGCTCCCCGGCAGGTTCTTCAGGAGAAGCAGGTACATGTTCTTGCACAGCATTTCCTGAAGATTGAAGTGAACCATTTGACTCTTCAACAGCATTATCCTCCCTAATATGTTCAGAATCAGGGCCTCGCTGCATTCGTTGCTCTGAAAACCCATAATTGTCAACTACACCATTTTCTTTGACCTCATTTGTAGCAACAAACTCCCTAGCCTGGATATCTCCACCCAGCAGATAGTTGGATACTGTAATATTCATGGCCCTCAATTACTTAAATTAAAAAATTACAGTTTTCCAGAATCAGTTATATTGCACAATCAGTCAAATTGGTTATTCACCCAAATTTTTCTGAAGAAAAATTTGTTTCATTTTTTCGAAGATATAAAACATTTATGATTAGTAAATAGATGTAGCTTGTGATTAAGCTTCACTGACTACTTCCAACTTTACACAATTATGTCACAAAGTAAAACTATAGCCAACTACTTGCAACCAAAACCTGCATATGGATCTAGGGATAAGGTTAAGTTTGCAACTCTTGTTCAATCCAATGTAGGAAATACAATCGGTGACAATGATAAATTACAAATATAGTGCTGGTAAACGGCTCAAAAAGACCACAAGGACCCACAGCAGTGGATGTGGAAAATGTAATAGCTCAAGGTCTAAAAGGGAAAGAAGGTTTATGAACTTGACTTCGGTTTCTGACGAAAAGAATATATGAACTAAAGATTCTGAGACTAGCAAGAGTGCAAGACAACTAAAGAACACATGAGTAAAAGCACAGATTCCAAACTAGATCAGATCCATAATCCACTTAAAAGAATGGGTAACACCCATGGAGAAATCCAAAGTCACAATGGCATATCTTCTAAGATTTATATCTAGAAAAATAAAGCTTTACATTTTCTTTAATTTTTGAATTGCAATAAGTGATAATTTTTCAAATCAGGTACATGAACACAAGCTGATGCAGAACTTACCTGGCTTATTAATTGTACTTGGAGCATTCAGTTTCGAATCAAGATTACTCTGAGCTAGCAAGACGACTTGGTGGTGGTGAATTGGATCTTCTTCAACAAAGTGAAAAATATCATTGAGCACAAAGAAGCCTTTTTCTTGGGGTGCAAGGAAGAATGTCTGCATAAATTTCCTCCTTTGGCTGTAGTCTTTAATTTGCACAGATCCAGAAACCATCACAAGAACACCACCACTCCAAGATTCCAGAGATTGTGCAGTCTTGATTTCAATTCCAGTATAACTGAGTGACATAACCAGTGCATGGATTTGCTGCCAACAAAGAAATCTTTTTAGTTTGGGGGGAAAATAAGGGTTTTACTATAATTGTGCATGCATAAACTATAGCACATAATGCTATGTCCCTTAAACAATTAAAGACCTAATAAAATGTAATGAATATAAATCAGCAGAGAATAGCTTACCATTTTAACTCTAACAACTAAAGGTTTTAATAGAATGCTAAGAGGGCACTACTATACGAAGATTATAGACTAGAAGGTAGAAGCAGCCAGGAAAAAGTGAGAAGATATAGAAATTGGGGCTGCTTCATGCATTTATATTCTAAATATTTAATTTATCATCAGAAGGTAAATTTATATAACATGTAGATAAACCAGAAGATGTTTAGGCTCCTAATCATCAAGACAAGACAACTTGAAAGACAGAGAAACTTGGGTGCAACTATAGGATAGGTAGTCAGTTAACAAAATTATGGCTACTTCACTCTACAAATTAAAGATTTCACATATAATGGGCATGTCATAATATAAACACTTCATTATTTGCATGTGAAATTAAGATTGCCATCAAGTCCATGTGCGGGTTATATTCCAAGGTAGACATTAAAGCAATTACATATCTATTGCAATTACTGATAAATCTACTGGAAGAAAAGAAGCAACTGGTATTGAAACCACAGAATGCAACATCACTGTTAGTTCAATTAGTTTTCTGATTCACAGGAAGTGATATGTAACAACTCCCACAAGTTGCTCATTATTCAAAAAATAACCTCTTGTTCACATAACTTGAACCGCTAATTTCATTAGAATTGAAGTGGACAGGACCATTTCAAAAGAGGTTGTAATTGTAAACAATACATAATAACACGGGAACACTGTAATCAATAAATCATTCTTGCATGCATCAAATTCCTAATCAGGATTTTTATACAGTTTAGATGCAATGAGTAGAAGCCCTTAAACATAGTTCGATATCGTGGGCTGCATCAGGAGCATCACCTGATGCAGCCGTAATATTGAGGTTGCACAGTGCCCACAACCACATCACACTACAATTGTGGAACGATTTTTAAGCAAAGGGAAAATATTGCATTGTAATGCCGCAACGGCCACATCAGACCATAACAATCTCACTGTTTGGTGCAAACAAAAACAATTTCAAACCCGAAACAGTCCAAATTCACATTACGATAGTTGTAATGCCCGCAACCACAGTTTTTAGAACCATGCCCTTGAACCAAAGCCCAATGTTACAAACCGAGATGAAATTTTTCAAGTTATAGAGTTTGTTCCATAATGTGATACATCATCCATTCTAAATCATCAATATTAAATTAAATATAATACTACAAGCGGCAGCACACGACAAAATTTACGCCACAGCACTAAAAAAAATTCCATCTCCGTATGGGATCAGCAAACATTAAATAAAACAGGCAGACAAAAATTCCATCCTATCAACAGCAACAGCTTTTATTTCTTACCCACATCACATACATTAAATTCATAACCATGGTATTCTTTTATCCAGTTTAAATGCAACGATGGAAGCCCTTCAATTAAAAACAAAACCCAGCATTACAGACTAGATTGAAACTTCTCAATCAACAGACATTTTTACCCCCCCCCCCCTTCCCCCCAATAATTTAACCCATCATTCTTCTTAGTAAAGACAATAATAAGCAGCACACTACAAAACCTACTCTGACCCACAACAGTTCTATCCACATACCAATTATGGCCACAAAAAATAGTAATCTAAAACCACAACAGAAAAAACAAAAGCACACTTGTATCACTTCAAACTAAAACACACACACAAAGTAGCAGAATAATGAAGAGAAAAAAAAGGCGGCGATAGAAATTATGGAAAGAGAAGAAATTACTAGCATTGCGGTGGCAGTCTCCCTGGCGCTGCCATCGATACGGAGCATGGTGCTGGCATCAGAGTAGAACTGGTGCACAAACTCTGGTTGATTCTGAAGCACGTGGTAGTACTGCCCCACGAAGTAGGTACCAACCTGAACGAACGAAACAAACCCAAAACAGAGGTTAAAAAAGCAGATAGATAGATTTGATGATTCAGAAAACGCGCGAAAGAAAGAGAGATTGAAGAAGAACCTGAGCTGCAGTGAGGGGAATGGGAAAGGGCGTGGCCATTGAAGGAAAAACCAAAAAAAACCCTTCTAAACCCTAAGACCAATTGAGATCCCCTTTCAAGATCTACACATCCACAGAGAGAGAGATCTGAAAGAGAAAGAGAGAGAGAGAGACGAAAAAATTGTTTTTTTCTTTTTGTTTCGCTCTGCGGATGAAGTTGCTGCTATGATGCTATGTCCTGTGCCCTTTTCTCCAATAACCTCCACTCAATCGATTTCAAATGTATAAATAAATAAATAATATTTTCAAACTTTTAGAATTTTTTCTACTTAACTATTTTCATAGACAAAAAAATTAAACTTTATGTATATCTCAAGGAAATAATTTTTTTAAAATTTTATAAATAATTGTGAGAATAAATTATCATTTTTTAATATAATTGAAAATGAATAATTTGAATTTAATAGTTAGATATTATGGAGCAATTAGTGTAAGATTTAATTTGAAAGTAGATATTATGTGATAATAATTTGAATTATAAATTTGAAATAAATATATAATATTAAAGGATAAATAATATTTTAAATTTGAATGAAGTTTTTGGTGAATGAATTTGAAAATTGAAAAGGAAGACACAAGATATTTAGATATTAGAAACAATTAGTTTGTATTTAAAATAAATATGATGATATTAAAGCATAAATAATAATTAAAATTTGAATGAATTTAAAAAAAAATCAAATGAACGTTTTTTAATATGGTGTGTTTTTTTTATGAGAATTTGAATTAATATATATGAATGAGTAGATTAATAGATAAACTAATCTAAGATAACAATTATTTTAGATTAAAAAGTTAGTCTAATATTTTTGGGTTTTTATTTTTTTTAGGGGTTGTTTTTATGGTGCACTAGGATGAAAGTGGTGCACCGGTGGTCTGGTGGGGTTTAGGGTAAAAATAGAACTTTTAAAATTTACATTGTGGTCCTCCTATTATTATGTTACTAGTAGTAGGTTCGTTTCTCTCTCCGCTCTTTCTCTCTCCTATTTCTCTCCCCTCTCTCCTCCCTGTTTCTCTTATTCTATTCTATCAGATCTTCTCCCATGATTATCTATCCCATTCTTTCTCTCTCTCCCATATGTTCTATCATATATTTCGTCCTGAGTTCTCTTTCTCTATTCTATATTCTCTCTATAAGATCTCTCTTGTTTATCTATCCTTATTTCCTCTCCTCTCCTATCTCTATTTTTCGTTATTAAGATTATCTCTCCTCTATTTATATATCCTCCCCACTCTCCTTCGTTTCTCTCTCCTCGCTCCATATCTCTTATCTCTTTGTATCCTTCTCCTTTGTTTCTTTCTCTCTATTCTCTCTGTTTCTCTATCATGTTTCTCTCCTCTCCTCTATCTAGTTTCTTATTAAGATTCTCTCTCTCTCGCTCTCCTTGTTTCTCTCTTGTTTCTATCTCCTCCCTCTCATCCTCTCTCTACTCTCCCTCCCTTTCTATATCCCCTGGTTCCTCTCCCCTCTCCTATATTTCTTTTCTCCTTCCCTTCCTATGTTTCTCTCTGCTTTCTCTCCTCTGTTTCTATCTTCTCTTTCCTCTCTTTGAGTCGTAACTCATCTAAGGGGCTGCATCGACATCCCATCTTCTCAGTTTCTCAATTAGATTTCAATAGTGGTCTCTGGTCTCTGTGAGATTGCTCTTGCGCATTTTCATTTGGTGAAACGCCATATGATGTTGAAGAAAATGACGCTTTCGTTTCAGCACCACATATATGCTTCCAACCCCCATCAACGGTGCTCTGAATAGAGGAGAGAGGAGAGAAATAGAGGAGGGAGAAATAGAAAGGAAAGAGGAGAGAGAAACAAAGGAGGGAGAAAACAGAGGAGAGGGCAGGGAGAAACAAAGGAGAGAGAAAGGGAGGAGAGAGACAAAGGAGAAAGAGAAGAAAGAGGAGAGAGAACAAGAGAGAGAGAGAAGAGAAAAATAGAGGAGAGAGAGAGCAAAGAGACGAAGAGAGCAAGAAATAGAGGAGAGAGAGGACGAAGAAATTGAGGAGAGAGAATCTTAATAAATGAAAAATAGATAGAGGAGAGGAGAGAGAAATAGAGGATAGAGAAACAAGAAAGATAAGAGAGAGAAGAAAGAGATGGGAGAGAGAGACAGGGGAGAGAGAGAAATAGGAGAGAGGATAAGAGAGATAAATAGAGGAGAGATAGGAGAGAGAATCTTAATAAATGAAAAATGGAGAGAGAAGAGAGAAATAGAGGATAGAGAAATAAGAGAGAGATAGGAGAGAGAAACAACGAAGAGAGGAGAAAGAGATATGAGAGAAATAGAGGAGAGAGAAACAGATGGGAGAAAGAGGTGAAAGAAATAGGAGAGAGAATCAGAGGGAGAGGGGAGAGAGAAACAAAGGAGATAGGAGAGAGAGATATGAGAGAAATAAAGAGGAGAGAGGAGAGAGAAATAGGAGAGAGAGAGCGGAGAGAGAAACGGAGAGATGGGAGAGAAACATACCTACTACTAATACATAATAATAGGAGGACCACAATGTAAATTTTAAAAGTTCTATTTTTACCCTCAACCCCACTAGACCACCGGTGCACCACTTTCAAAGTAGTGCACCATATAATTTTCCTTTTTTTAATAATGTAATTAGGGGTGTAATCGGGTCGGGTCGGGTTTGGGGTAAATAGAAATCCAAACCAATCAAATCTCTTTGGTTTGGGTTGGTTCGGTTCCAACCTTTTTTCCTATTCAACCCGAACCGAACCAACCCGACCTTGAACGAGTTGGATCGGGTCGGGTCTCGGGTTAGTATATATAATAATAATAAATTATGAAATCTGTTAAAAAAGCGAAAAAAAAATCTAAAAAATTGAAAAAAAAATTGCTAGATGACATTATTCCTCAAAACAGAGGCAAAACAGAACCTCAAAGTATATCTACCCATTACAAAACAGAACCTCAAAAATATCTAGATTTAATAGAACCTGTACATCTCCACCAATGTATAACCAAAACTCCAAACATCAAACTCTGCAGATATACACATTGCATCCCAGAACAGATTCAATGACTTCTTCAGAGGTTCCCCCCAAGCCTTTGGAGTTGTACAGTACGTTGAGCATTGTGCATTCCATACAGGAGTGGGTCTTCGAGGAGTCACAATCTGGTTGGGCCTTCCAAAGTTCCCCCCGAAGCAGGATCTGAGCGCGAAGAAGGAGAGAGAGCGGCAGCCCGAGCTCCGCAGATCTGGACACGATCGGAGAAGACGGTGAAGGGGTGCGAAAATCCAGAAACGATAAGCCTTACGGAGGAGCACGAGGCCGCGCGACGGTGGCGGCAGAAAGCAGGGAAGACCAGAGGAGGGAGACCGGCAGAGGCGCACAACAGCGAAGTGAGTGTGTGGGGGAAAGAGAAGCTAGGGCAGAGAAAAACGAAAGAAATTGTATCTGAAAAAAGTGAAATGTGAAAGTATCCCTGGACCCCTGGCTTAGCTAACGCGCACATAACAACTCTGGTTCGGGTATCTCGGGTTCGCAAAATAGAAACCCGATACCCGAACCATTGAGGTTCGGTTTTGTTTAAAAATTACCTGAACCGACCCGTGACCCAACCCACCCCGTTTTTTTTGGTTTGGTTCGGGTTGACCGGGTTGGCGGGTTAACCCGAACCCGCTTACACCCCTAAATGTAATGTAATAAATACGTGAAACATGCACTGAAGTACTGAACTATTTTTGGTCGTCGAGTGAATTCGTGATTGGCTGAATGCAGGAGCCAGAAGGTGCTGCAAAACGTGGGATCCGGTTTGTCTCTGGTGTCTCTAGCTCTTCAGCAAACATCAGTTATGGAATGACTACGGAATAACTAGACAATTAAAATGCTTGCTGGAGACACAACACCGCTAGAGAATCCCTATAACAAAAGTTGTGGTGTATAGGTGTTTATTGGATTGAAAATTGGAAAAAGAAATGAAAATTAAATCAAATAAAAAACAAATATTATAATACGTAAAAATTGATTTTTTTTTATTGGATTGAATTTTACTCTAATTCCATCTCTAAATTATATTATTTTATTTATAAAATAATTACAAGCATAGACTCATCTATTAGTAGTTAGGATAAAGAATAAGATAAGATATTAATATTTTATGCTATTCTAATTTTTGTATTTGTTGAGCATAGGATATAATCAATCTATCATATATGTGGACTTATCGTATCAATCTTTTTTTCTAATGTAATTTTTATCCATGAGGAGTAGTATGTGTTAAAGAATAACATGATAGACCATCAAGCATTTAATTTGGTTGGTAAGAGGTTCTTTATGCAGTCTCATGTTCGAGAGATCTAAGTATTTAAGTGTGTCAAATACTTGAAGAGAGAACTTTAACATTCATAAAGGTACTACCCAACTCAAATAATATTGCCTCTATAGAGGATATTTATGATCTTACGAAAAAAAAAACACTGTAGGATATAATTTTTTTTCTTTACCTTTTCCCCGAGTCTTTAGACCCTCTTCTCTCTTTCTTCTCGTTCTCTCTTGCTCTTTCTATAAGTATATCAAATATCACTTTAAACAAGTCTTTAATTTTCTTCCATATCTTATCATCTCTTTTTTATATAGTTTTATATTTATATTAAATAAATATAAACTCCGACAAAATGTGTAAAACAAAAAAAAAATATCATTAATAGAATTATAAAATAAAAATAGATCAAATAAATAAGTAATTTATTACTTAGAAATATTAACGATAATAAATATATTTTATGGAAAAAATCACTAAAATTAATTTAGTGGGTTTGGAGGATGTCTCAAGATTGTGGAATGAGTTATCAATCAAGCCATTATTATTAAGCATCATTTATTCTCAATAAATGAAATATTAAAAATAAATTAAGTTAATCAATAAATTTTATAATAAATTATATGCTAATAAAGTCACTTGTATTTGTATTTAATCTTACGTCTTTTATATATATATATATAAATATATGCGAGAGTTCCAAATTCACTGAAGCATTTTAACGTATTGAGTATTCATGATTTTGATATTTTTTAAATAGAAACAAATGAAAATTAAACAATATTGTCATTCCGCGTTACATTAGAATTCTTTTCAAATTTAATATTTTTTAAAGGTTATTGTGAAATAAAAATTGAAAGCAATTCTGCAATGATTTATTCCATTCAACTCTCTTATTTTTAAATATTATAAATTTATTATATAATTTAAATATAATATTTTTAAAGAAGTGATAATTTTATAATTTAATTTAAAATTATCATTTGATTGTTTTTTTATAAGCAAAATTACAATTTTATAAAGTTCATTTAATTTGTATCGACAGGTCACCTAACCTGTTATTCCAGGTAAAAAAGGTGTCACACCGGTGTGACACTCATTGGGGTGAAATACCCTAGAAGCACCCAATGAAAAGAAGTATATTATAAGTTTAAAAAAATCAGCACACGTGGCTCCTGCCCCTAACCAGAAATTTCAATTTTTTAGTAAAATTTGGACGCGTGTGCGGGAGTGCTTAAACTGGAGATTGGTTCTACTGATTTATGGCTGATTCACCCGATTTATCCGGTAAACGATCGTTTTCAGCATATTCAGTACCTACCCTTGGCCGGACCGACCATAGGTGTAGTTCACGATTGAACTGGTCGGACTGACTTCTCCGGTCTGGTTCTGACAACATTGACTTACGTAAGAAAAGTTGTCACAAGAAAAGAAAAATTATTCATTATAATATTAATGAAAATCTCATAACATATACTTATAGAATTGAACAATAGTAAAAAAATGAGTTAAATATGTTTTTAGTCCCTAAATTATGACTCAATTTTGGTTTTAGTTCTTAAAGTTTAAAACTATTGGTTTGAGTCTCTTATGTTCTGAAATCACGTAATTTTAGTCCTTCTCCTAAACATCGTTAACTTTGATGATGACTTGACAAACAAATTTCCCTGTTAGCTTATCTAGTCACCTTTAATGAAAATGTTTTGGCAATTAGTAGACACATATTAGGGTTTCTTTTTACAATTTCAACACAGTAAAATGGTAATTGTAATTTATATTTTAAATTAATAATTTCATTACATTTAATAAAATTCTAAATGTAATATGACTGAATGAGCTGGGATGTTATTCAATTGTCAAATCATTTTCATTAAAGGTAACTGGACAAGCTGACACAGAAATCTGTTTGACATGTCAGCATCAAAGTTAACGGTGTTGAGGGGAGGGACTAAACTTACGTGATTTCAAAACATAAGAGACCCAAATCAATCGTTTTAAACTTTAGGACTAAAACTTAGGGGTGTTCGCGGTTCGGTTTGGATCTGTTTTGAGGCAAAAAACATTCGATCCGATCATTGTGGTTTTATCACTTCATCATCCGATCGGTTTGATATTTTTTCAAATCCGATCCAATTTAAATTGGATCGGATTGGATCGGTTTTCGGTTTTTTAAAGCGACAATAAATATTTGATAAAATTAATAAAATAATAAAGTAATAGTAAACATTTTCTTATTGGAACCTACATTTATTAAAATTATATAAAAAGAATGACATAAGACATAGAAATTAAATTAAAACTATTTTATATTGATATATTTATAGAAATATTAACATGATATTAGATAATAAAACTATAAAAAGTATATTAGTATAAGTATTTTTATAAATATATATGTATACAAGTATAAATATATGATTATTTTATAAGTAATAATATATGTATTATAAGTTCGATTTGGATTGGATTGGATTGGTTTTCAACATAGGATCCGAAAACCAATCCAATCCAATCCAATAAAAAAATTTCGGTTTTTTGCGGTTTGCGGTTTTCTGGATTTCGGTTTGATTCAATTTTTCTGTTTTTCGGTTCGATTTTTGCGGTTTGCATTGGATATGAACACCCCTACTAAAACTAAATTTGGACCATACTTCAGAGACTAAAATCATATTTAACCCTAATGAAATTATGGCACGTCTAGCTACTTTCAAGAAATATTTACTGTTTTTATTTCCTATTTTTAAATTTAATTACCAACAACGTTAACTTATTTTTTTCCATTATATTTCATGTTTTAGAATTTTATACAGGAAATAGAGAAATCAATACAAACTTATTTTCATTATTTCATTTACAAAACTTTGAAAACAAAAAATAAAGTGTTTTTATAATTAAAATTAAAAATATTTTGGCTTATAAAAAAACTAAAAATATTTTGTGAATTACAACTAAAAAATATGAATTAAAAATAGAAAATATTTTCACAAAATATACAACCTCTTAATTAATGAACTTAGTGATCTTGATTTAGGATCGTAACACCAGAAGAATTTATGAATATGTAAATGAGAGAGAAAGACAAAATAAATGGAAATAAATTTTGTTATAACAAATTAGTGAGTAAATTAAGATGCAAATTAAGAGGAATTACTTTGGTTCTAATTGAGAAATATTGATATATTGATAAAATTATGAAGTAACCTAAGTCAAACCAAGATAAAAAACAAAGGCAATGGTTGTAGTAAGCAAAAGATAATTAGCCTAGCTAGTTAATTAATTAAGGTTATATAAGACTTGAGTAATCCTTACTCTACAAGCTAGTTTTTGGGGTTGAATTATACTTGATTCAAGATTTCTACAAACTTCATGCTCCAATGTCCCCATCCTTGAGTGTGTGTGTGTGTGGGGGGGGGGGGGGTGGCCAAAGAAGAGAAGAAAAATGTGGGAGAGATAGAAGAGATGAAAGAAAAATGCTTTGTACTAGTTGGATAAACTTTTCTAGAGTGTTTTATGGAAAATGTTAAATTTATTTTACCTTCTTGATTTGTCATACCTTTTACTCCCATAAACCATTCTAGAGAAGTTTATCCAAGTTGACCTTTACATGCTTGGGAACAATGTTATTAAAATCAGACTGATCATTGACTCGGTCAATATATTAGTTAATTAGGTTAAACCGAAAATATGTATGTATTATAATAAGTAAGCTTATATTAATTAATAATTGTAATATGGTGATCTGAATGTACTTATAGAAAATTGAACTTTATCAAAAAGTAAGACTCATAAAATATTAAAAATATAAACCAATATATTTGAATATAAACCAATACATTTAAAATTTTATATAATATATTAAACGATAAATTATTATATTTAAAAATATATTAATATGTATTTATAGTAAATAACATGAAAATATATTTATTTTTACAATATATATTACAAAAGTTAATCACAACTTTTATATTAGGTAACTTTGAAATATATACTTTATTGTATAAAATTAATGGAAATGGAAATGGAAATAAGGTATCAATGCTTTAAATATTGTATATTTCAATCAAGCAGTAGTTGTCGCGGTGGAAGTGAAATGTAACCTCAGGCGGACTATTAGGGGTTCAAATCTTGGAGTTACCACTCTTGATTGGGGCTTTACCTAATCAGCATTCTCGGTCCGAGGTTAAACATACAACTATGTCTGTGGGGATTCTCGATCAAAGTTAAAAAAAATGTATATTTCAAGAATTAAATGAGACATGGCCTTTATAAAGTTTTTGGTTCTAATTTTAACACAAATTGATATCCTAGAAAAACCTCAAACACAATATATTGTATTTTGCTTATCTTTAAAATTGGAGGAGTAACGCTAGAAGTCACACGCCTTTATGAGACGATATAATATAAAAGATAACCAGTAGGGGTGGTGGCGCAATTGGGGAAGCCATTGCGGCTTCCCTCTTCCCTCTTTTCCCCATCAATCCTGATTTTGTTTCTATCTTTCATTCTCTGTTTTTGGTTATAATTTTCCTCCTTGTTGAAGTTGGCTGAACGTCTCTAGAAGGGGGGGTTGAATAGAGACTTTTGAAATTTTGTTCCTGAAACTTCAATAGTTAAATTGAAAGTTGAGATGTGATCTCAAGTCTGATGACTTGGAGTCTCAGTTAAGATGAATGAAATACAGTTTCAATTTCAAACACCTTGTTCAAGTATAAGTTATTTTAAATTATCTGATTTAGTTTTAGATTAATTACAAATGTTAAGATGAGCTGAGAACAGATTAAAATAAAGAGATAGGGAAGAGAGATGCACAATGATTTTATCCTGGTTCACCCACTCCTTGAGCTACGTCCAGTCCTCACAACACGTGAGATTTCCACTATTGACAAACCCGTCAATTACAACTATTCTTACAGCCTCTTCAGGACGTCTCTCACACCAAGCCTAGGCACTCCTATCTTGGCTGAGCCACAAGTATTCTTACAGCCTCTTCAGGACGCTCACACTCACTCTAAGACTAAGCTTCCTCCTATCTTAGATGAGACTGGTTATAATGATTGATAGGTTAAGATGGGTCTAGCTTATAATCATACAAAGTATGGATGTGTAATGATCTTAGCTAGAAGGTATCTCTTCTATGTGGATAGGAATATTACAATATGAGAAGAGAGATTACAATGAGACTACAAGAGTTCTCAAGTTGGGATCTGATCTGTTGACAATAGACTTGAGATGTGGACTTGAGATGTGGAATGAGATGCAACAATGTTCAATAATCAGCATAGTCTCTCAATCATCTTCACTGTAGACCTCAGCATTTATGTCAAATACAGCTAGCCGTTTATGGCCGTTATTTTAGACGTTAAGAGCCGTTGCACAGTGAAAGACTTTTCTGTTGAGAGGAGAGCTTTTGCTTTTTAGGTTCTGATGTCACTGTGTCAGCGCACAGTGTACCTTGTCTTGTCCTTGTGTTGACTTTACGTTTTGCTTTTACTCAAGCTGTACTTGAGTCTCAACTTCAGCTTTGAGTCTGGCTCTCATCTTTTGCATCTGAGCTTGGATCTCATCTCTTGCATCTGTTCACGAGCTTGCGTCTCAAGCTACTATGGAGTCTCTTCTTGAGATGACTGTTTCTAGATCTGATCTCTTGTATAATTAGGATCTGAGTCTCATCTGTGTTGACTTCTAGGTTCATGATCATCAAACTATTTTATGAAACATCTTTTCTTTTCAAGAGATGACCTTTTTGTGCTTGAGCTTGCATCTGATCTTGAGACAGCGTCTCAAGCTGTTCTTGAATCTCTTCCTTGCTTACTGTTAAAGCTTCAAGCCTTGCTTCTTGGCATTTCATATTTCTATGTTTTGTATCTCAAAGATCTTCTTTGAGCATCAAATACTTGGGCAAAATCTGCAAAACAAAGTCTAGAACACTCTGCCACATGCTTGAGCACACTGTTAGTAATAACAATATGCATCTCATTTAATTTAGCATATATTTTAAAACTTTAGTGGTTTGGCACATTAAAAACCTTTAGGAGTGAGTTTGTCTTAACAATCTCCCCCTTTTTTGATGATGGAAAACCACAAAGTTTTAGACTTAAGAGGATTCAGATTTTAAGTTTGAGATTGAATAAACAGTTCCCCCTGAGAAGTGCAGTCCTTTTCTTTTAGAGAGATGAGCTCCCCCTGAGTTAAAGACTTAATTGATTTTAATGATTTTTTTACAAGAATTTTACTAAATGAGATTTAGTACAGAGCAATTGAGTGCAAATAGAAATTCTTTCATTAACTAGAGGGATTCAAAAAATTACATAATAAAGCAAAAGATGCCACTGCATCTCATCACAACACAGAAAAGATGCTAGTACATCTTAAACTCAAAATGTTACATCTTAAACTCAAAAGGTTCACACAAGTCTACATAAACTTAAAAACAAAGACTCTTATCAGATGAACATCTAACCAACTCTCCCTTTTTGCCATTATCAATAAAGTCTACTAGCTAAGCTAGGATGAAGGAGAACAGGATGAGTCTGAGTTCAAAGCTTGTGGGCGCGCTACAACTTGTGGAATTTCAGGTAGAGGGGGAAGATTAGAAAGATGAAGATTCATCTTTTTGTTGAAGTAATTTGAAGTACGAATTGCTTGAAGGACAGTGTCAAGTCCATCAAGAATGGCCTCTTGCCTCTTTTTCTGATGCTTCAGCTTCTTGAGGATCCTCTTCTAGTTCTGTTCAATTCTGGAGTGGAGATCCTGCTGATGTTGTTGTTGTTCCTCATGTAGTTGATTGAGAAAGGTGTTGATGGAGTTGGAGATATGAGTGGGAATAGATGGTTCAGATGTTGGAGCTTGAGGTGGTTCAGGTGGAGGTGCAGATTTGTCATATTTTGGTTGAGGGGAGCTGAGCTGAATTGTATCCATAAAGAACTTGCTAGGTGTAGGAAGAGAGGTTTGAAATGAGTGAGATGGCTCATACCTAGCAGGAGTCCTCTGTTGAGCAGTGGGTACCTCTTCAGTCTCATCAACAGTAGGTTGAGTCTCTTGCATAACCTTAGGAGTTGAGGTAGTATTTTCCTTCTCTAGACTGACAAGAGTCTTAGCAACAACCTTGGTGCATGGTGAGACTTCAGTTTGACCAACAAACTGCACGGGTGAAGGTGGTGGTGTCTGATGGTGTGGAGACTGAGGTTGAGGTTCAGTTAATGGTTCCTCCATGGCAGGAACTTGCCCTTCCATTTCTGGTGCAGGCTCTTCCATAACAGGTGCTTCAGTGTTGATTGGCTGAGTGAGAGCAGATGAAACATGTTCTGACCTCGTCTTCTTCTTTTTCTTCTTCTTTGTCTCAGTCTCAGTTAAGATGGATGGTTGAGACTTCCACTTCTTCTCCTCTCTGGGGATCTCAGATCCTTCTTGAGATCCCCAAGCAGCTTCCTTAGTAACCTTCTTCCTCTTCTTTTTGTTATGAGTCTCAGACATCTTTGATGAAGGAGAAGCTTGTGTAATGGGAGGAATGGGAGCAGGATTTTCAAGTGGAAAAGTTGGGAGTGGAACTGACTTACCATCCAAGTTGAGAGACTTGAGATTTATTTTTTCAATGATTCCAGGTCTCTCTAGTCTCTTCACACCCACTGAGGTCTACCTTGAAATGCTTCATAATTCTGGTGGTCAGCATACCAAACGGAAGAGATACAGTGATTTTGGGATTATGGAAGGCATGTTCCATATGCTTTAAGATGAGGAAGGGAAGGTTCAGAGGTATACCATGTTTCAGGTGATACATTACCATGAGATCGAGGGTATAGACCTTGTTGAAGGTGCCAGCTCTGGGCATGATGCATTTAGCCACCAAGTGAAATAGGAATTTGCCAAAGTAGTTGAGGGAGGAGGCAGAGTCAGTGATGTGTGCGTCTTTAAACAGAGAAGTTCCCACACTTGCTGCTGGAACTCCTATGTGATTCCATCATTGCTCCTCGTTGTCTAGTCTATTCCCAGCCACTGGGGCTTGAATGATGGCCCCCAAAGATTCCTCAGTAAGCTCAATGTGTACCCCTCTGATGTTAGCTATCACATGGGGCAACCCTTGAGATGCACCCTTAGCTTTAGAGCAGGCAGCGTAAAAGGCTCTTGTCATCTTTGGAAAGACTGGCTCTGTCATGGAAAGATAGTCTTCCCAACCTTGCTTTCTGAGATAGGGACCAATGTCCCAATTTTCCTCACTTAATTCCTTCAGATCAATGACCCTCCCTATCACTATTTTCTTCTCAGTGAACTTCTTGGTGAACTTTTCTTCTATCTCTGCATTTTCAAAGAGGTCAGACTGGAAGGGGAGCTTCTTTCCCTTAGACTTTGCAGTGGCCTTCACTTTTCCTTGCTTTGAAGGCTCAGCTTTGGTGAGGTCTATGTGAATAGGTGATTTTGGGGTTTAGGGTCCAGAGGTTTGGACCACATTAGAGGAAATCCTCTGGGACTTTGGTCTACGAGGGATAAGAGTGTTTTTCTTTGAGGATGTAGATTTGGATGAGGGTGAAGGTTGAGATGGCTAAGATGGTTGAGACTGAGTCTGAGATGGTTCAGACTCTGTGCTAGGTTGAGGAGAGGGAGAACGACTGAGACATTCTTGGCTTGAGTGAATGCTACCCATAGGGTCATAATCATTTGAGGAAGTCATTTTTGTTTCTGGAGAGGATGATGATGATGAAATATCAGAGTATGGAAGTTTTATCCCTTTGATTTTGATGCGCATTGAGGAGAGAAAGAAGATGAGATGAGGAATTATGATTTGGCTTAAATAGAGAGTGGGGCTCAGAGAGAGACAAAGTGAGTAATGGTGAGTGGGCAGTTAATGAACGGTTGAGAAGTGGTTGGGCACTTCTTTTTATACCCTAACAGCTAGTTGTGCGCATAGAGAGCAGTTACTAGCCGTTTGTTAACGACTCTTTTTCTCTCTCTCAGATAATGTTCTTTGAATGTTAGATGATCCCGGACTTTTTATGAGACGCATCTCATCTGAGCTCTCTTGAGTTATCATCTCGTCACAGATTTGCCATGGTCTCATCTTTATTGAGACACAGAGCCGATCTCATCTTAGAGATTTTTTTTAATTAAGAATTTTAACTAAGTGTACACATATTCAATAGTTTTAAATTTTCAACAAATCTTTCCTCCACTTATGGCTTAGTAAAGATGTCAGCAAACTGATTCTTAGTGTCAACAAAATGATTTCAATGTTTCCCTTTTGCACGTGATCTCTTATGAAATGATGCTTTATGTCAATGTGCTTTGATCTAGAGTGATGAATGGGATTCTTAGCTAAATTTATTGCACTAGTTTGTCACAAAATATGGGGATTGTGGAGTACCTGAGTGCATAATCTAGCATTTGAGACTTGGTCCACAGAATCTGGGTACAACAAGCAGCTGCTGAGACGTACTCAGCTTCAGTAGTGGATAGAGCTATTGTGTTCTGCTTCTTGCAAGATCTAGAGACAATGCATTTTCCCAGAAATTGGCATGTTCCACTTGTGCTCTTTCTATCCATCTTGTCTCCAGCAAAATCAGCATCACTATATCCTATGAGATCAAAACTAGAACCTTTCTCATACCAGAGGCCAAGATTAGTGATTCCTATTAAATACCTAAAAATTCTTTTAACGGCAGTAAGATGAGACTCTTTAGGATCAGATTTATACCTTGCGCAAATGCCTACAACATACTGAATATCAGGTCTGCTGGCAGTTAGGTACATGAGAGATCCAATCATACCTCTGTAGAGCTTATCTGAGACGGGCCTACCAGTCTCATCTTTGTCAATCTGAGTTGAGGGATGCATTGGAGTCTTCATTGGCCTTGCATCATTCATCTTGAATTTTGTTAGCAGGTCTCTTGCATATTTCTCTTGGCTTATGAAAATGCCATCTGGCAGTTGCTTTATTTGCAAGCCAAGGAAGAATCTCAGCTCACCCATCATGCTCGTCTCAAATTCTCCCTGCATGAGACTTGAGAATTCTTGACAGAGGGATTCATTAGTAGATCCAAAAATAATGTCATCCACCTAAATTTGAACAATTAATAAATCATTGTTACACTCCCTTTTGAAGAGTGTGGTGTCAATTTGTCCTCTGGTGAACCCATTGTCTGTTAGAAAAGAGCTTAGTCTATCATACCAAGCTCTTGGAGCTTGCTTGAGACCATACAAAGCCTTTTTGAGTCTGACCACATATTCTGGATGATGAGGATCTTCAAACCCAGGGGGTTGTCTCACAGAGACTTCTTCTTCAATGATTCCATTTAAGAATGCACTTTTTACATCCATCTGATAGAGTTTGAAGTCCTTGTGAGCAGCAAAAGCTAAGAGAATTCTGATAGCTTCAAGTCTGGCAACTGGAGCAAAGGTCTCATCATAGTCTATGCCCTCCTGCTGATTATATCCTTGTGCTACCAGCCTTGCTTTATTTCATATAACTCTGCCCTTTTCATTGAGTTTGTTTCTGAAGATCCATCTAGTTCCAATTATAGATTGATAAGATGGAGGAGAAACCAGATCCCAGACTTTGATTTTGTCAAACTGGTTGAGCTCTTCTTCCATTGCTTTTACCCAGGACTCATCATTGAGAGCTTCATGGATATCTTTAGGTTCTACCTCAGATAGAAGTGCCATAATATTTTCAGCCTCTCTGAAGGAGGATCTGGTCCTAACCCTTTCTGAGGTTTCTCCAATGATCTGATCTATTGGATGAGATCTCACCAGCCTCCAGCTCCTGAGTAGTTGAGATGCATGCTTATTATGGATCTCAAGTGTTCCTTGTCTTGTTCCCCTGGTCTCAGCTTGCCCTTCAGGCTTGTCTTCTTCTTGAGGTGTATTGAGCATCTCAGGGTGAACACTTCTGTGAGTCACTTCTATTTGAGAGGATCTCATCAGCTTCTGTTCAGGAGTGGATCTTTCTTCAGCTTTCTGTGTTGAGATTCTTAATTCTCCCATCATTTCCTCAATCTCTTCATCCACCTTTTTCTCAGAATTGTCCTGCATCTCATTAAAGACTACATGCATAGATTCTTCAGTAGTTTTTGTTCTTAAATTATATACTCTATAAGCTTTGGAAGTAAGAGAATAACCAAGGAAAATTCCTTTATCAGATTTTGTATCAAACTTACCCAGCTAATCTTTAGTGTTTAGAATGTAGCAGTCACATCCAAATACATGAAAGTAAGAAATTGAAGGCTTTCTTCCTTTCCATAGTTCATATGGAGTTTTATTCAAGATCTGTCTTATAGTGACTGTTTATAATATAGCAGGAGGTGTTTACAGCTTCTGCACAAAAATATTTTTCATTTTCAGAGTCACATAAAAAGTTCTTGCCATTTCTTGAAGGGTCCTATTCTTTCTTTCAACCACTCCATTCTGTTGGGGAGTTCTTGGGCATGAGAATTATGAGTAATGCCACTTTTATCAAATAATTTCTTAAATTTTGCATTCTCAAATTCACCTCCATGATCACTTCTCACAGCACCAATTCCATATCCTTTCTCATAGTGGATCTTTTTGCAGAATGTTTTAAAGGATTCATAAGATTCATCCTTCTGAGAAAGGAACAGAACCCAGGTGAACCTTGAGTAATCATCCACAATTACAAAACCATATTTTTTACCACTGAGACTTGCAGTCTTAGTTGATCCAAATAAATCAATGTGGAGGATCTCAAGTGGCCTGGTGGTTGAGATATGAGATTTAGGTTTGAAACTTGATTTGCTGTGCTTGCTTTTTATGCATGATTCACATATCATGTCTTTGTAAAATTTTACTTTTGGTAATGTGTCCAACTCTCTTGTGCCATAACCACTTCTCATAGTCATGAGACATGAGACAGGTGAGATCAGATAGGCTCTCAAGTGAGACAGAGTAAAGATTTTTGTTTCTCTCTCCAGAAAAGGCTATTTTCCCAGTCTTTGAGTCTATGATCTCACAGAAAGTAGGTTGGAAGTTTACATGATAACCATTGTCACACAGTTGGCTAATGCTCAACAAATTATGTTTCAGACCCTCAACAAAATATACATTTTCAATCTGAGTTGAGTTTGTCTTACCAATCTTACCTATGCCCTTAATTTGGGCCTTGGTGTTGTCTCCAAATGAGACAACCCCTGCAGCTCTCTCTTCAAGTGACAGGAACTTGCTTTTGTCCCCTATCATGTGTCTTGAACATCCACTGTCCAACACCCACATCCTTTTTGATTTTTCTGCTGCCAGGCACATCTGTTACATCAAGAGATTTAGTTTTAGGCACCCATTTATATTTGGGTCCTTCATGGTTAGTTAACCTTCTCTTGGATGCTACTTGTCTCATGTAGAAATCTGTGGTCTTGTGGCCAAATTTGCTACAGCAAGAGCATCTTTCCTTCTTCCTTTTTTGTGCAGGAATAAAGAAGTCTTTATACCAGATCTCACTTGAAGATTTTTCATAGCCTAATCCAGCTTTATCAAAAATTCCTTTTTGAGACCCAATTAGTCTCTCAAGGTTCTTAATACCATTTACGAATTTTGCTAGATCATCTATGAGAATTCTATTTTGTCTTTTGAGCTTATGGTTTTCTTCAAATAGATTTCTTAGTTCCTGCTCATCATGAACTTGAGTCTTAGCCTTGACAACTTCAGACAGTCTCATGTGAGACAACATGAGACTACTATTTTTATGATTCAAACTTTCATTTTCATTTTCAAGAAATTTGACCTTCTCAAGAGCTGTGTTTAGTTCTGATTTTAGTAAGGAGCTCTTAGAGACAAGAAGGTTTGAATCATATAGGAGATTTTCAAAGGCAGACTTAAGTTCACTAAATGAAAGTTCAGAGTCAGACTCATATACCTCTTCATCAGATGAGTCTCCATTGGCCATGAGACACAGATTAGCTGATTGATCATCTTGGCTCTCATATTCTTCTGTGTCATCCCAAGTAGCCATCATTGCTTTCTTCTTTGGACTTTTCTTTACTTCTTTCTAAGTTGTGGGCGCTCAGATTTGATGTGTCCAGGTTTTCTACATTCAAAGCAGATAAATTGTCCTCTCTTGTCAGACTTGATTTCTCCTCTTCTTGATGGATAGTTTCTTCTTCCACTACCTATGGCTCTCCACATACGTCTGATCTTTCTTGAGATGTAAGCAAGTTCATCATCCATCTCACTTTCATCATCATCTTCATCATCTTATGTTTCTGTGTCATGAGACGAGTTAAGTGAGATCTGTTGAGATGAGCTTACCTTCTTACCTTTAGAGTTACTGGATGATGCCTTTAGGGCTATTATTTTTGGACGTTTGATAAGATCTTCTTCCATTAGCTCCTGCTCATGAACCTTTAGTGATCCAAGAAGCTCATCTAATCTGAGAGTGCTAAGATCCTTGGCTTCTTAGATTGTTGTGACTTTAGGTCTCCAAGGCTTGGGTAGGCTTCTCAAGATCTTCCTCACCATATCTTGATTTGAGTAAGTTCTTCCCAATGATTTGAGATCATTTGTGATGACTATAAACCGTCTCACCATGTTTTCAATGCCTTCATTTTCATTCATCTTGAAAAGCTCATACTGTCTGACCAGTATGTTGATCTTGGCTTCTTTTACTTGATTGGTTTCTTCATGTTCAATTTCAAGTGCATCCCATATTTCTTTAGCTGATGCACATCCTGCTACCTTATCATATTCACTACGGCTTAGAGCACAGGTAAGTAGGTACTTTGCTCTTGAGTTTAAGACGTACCTTGCCTTCTCAGCATCTGTCCATTGCTCTCTGGGCTTGACTGTTCTTAGCTCAAGTTCATCAGTGATGTAAGGAATGTAGGGTCCTTTCTTAATAATTTACCATAAGTTAGCATGTTGAGATTCAATGAATAATCTCATCCTGTCTTTTCCAGTAATAGTAATCAATTCCATCAAAGGCAGGTGGCCTGTTGATGGATGCTCCTTCAGGAATGAACAAGCTAGTGCTTGGTCCAGCCATGGATCTTTTCCTCTTCACACGTAGGTGTGCTCAACCCCTTAAGAGGTCGAGCTCTGATACCAACTGAAGTTGGTTGAACGTCTCTAGAAGGGCGGTTTAATAGAGACTTTTGAAATTTTGTTCCTGAAACTTCAACACTTAAATTGAAAGTTGAGATGTGATCTCAAGTCTGATGACTTGGAGTCTCAGTTAAGATGAATGAAAGACAGTTTCAATTTCAAACACCTTGTTCAAGTATAAGTTATTTTAAATTATCTGATTCAGTTTTAGATTAATTACAAATGTTAAGATGAACTGAGAACAGATTAAAATAAAGAGATAGAGAAGAGAGATGCACAATGATCTTATCCTGGTTCACCCACTCGTTGGGCTACGTCCAGTCCTCACAACACGTGAGATTTCCACTATTGACAAACCCGTCAATTACAAGTATTCTTACAGCCTCTTCAGGACATCTCTCACACCAAGCCTAGGCACTCCTATCTTGGCTGAGCCACAAGTATTCTTACAGCCTCTTCAGGACGCTCACACTCACTCTAAGACTAGGCTTCCTCCTATCTGAGATGAGACTGGTTACAATGATTGATAGGTTAAGATGGGTCTAGCTTATAATCATACAAAGTATGGATGTTTAGTGATCTTAGCTAGAAGGTATCTCTTCTATGTGGATAGGAATATTACAAGATGAGAAGAGAGATTACAATGAGACTACAAGAGTTCTCAAGTTGAGATCTGATCTGTTGACAATAGACTTGAGATGTGGAATGAGATGCAATAATGTTCAATAATCAGCGTAGTCTCTCAATCATCTTCACTGTAGACCTCAACATTTATGTCAAATGCAGCTAGTCGTTTATGACCGTTATTTTAGCCGTTAAGAGTCGTTGCACAATGAAAGACTTTTTTGTTGAGAGGAGAGCTTTTGCTTTTCAGGTTCTGATGTCACTGTGTCAGCGCACAGTGTACTTTGTCTTGTCCTTGTGTTGACTTTACGTTTTGCTTTTACTCAAGCTGTACTTGAGTCTCAACTTCAGCTTTGAGTCTGGCTCTCATCTTTTGCATCTGAGCTTGGATCTCATCTCTTGCATATGTTCATGAGCTTGCATCTCAAGCTGTTCTGGAGTCTCTTCTTGAGATCTAGATCTGATCTCTTGTATAATTAGGATCCGAGTCTCATCTGTTTTGACTTCTAGGTTCATGATCATCAAACTATTTTACGAAACTTCTTTTCTTTTCAAGAGATGACCTTTTTGTGCTTGAGCTTGCATCTGATCTTGAGATAATGTCTTAAGCTGTTCTTGAATCTCTTCCTTGCTTACTGTTAAAGCTTCAAGCCTTGCTTCTTGGCATTTCATATTTCTATATTTTGTATCTCAAAGATCTTCTTTGAGCATCAAATACTTGGGCAAAATCTGCTAAACAAAGTCTAGAACACTCTGCCACATGCTTGAGCACACAGTTAGTAATAACAAGATGCATCTCATTTAATTTAGCATATATTTAAAACTTTAGATGTTTGGCACATTAAAAACCTTTAGGAGTGAGTTTGTCTTAACACTTGTTATTGGTTTTGGTTTATGGGTGCAGATTGAACAAAGGAAGAGGAGTGGTAATGGGGGTTGCTGCAGCCATGACTGCTGCTGTAGTTGGGTGGAGGTTTGCAGAGATGATGGCTAGCTTATTGAAGGAGTGATTTGTCTGGATTTTTTCTTGTATAATTCCTTTCATCTTCTTTGCATTGGGACTATATATTTGGACTCTAAATTGATTAATTAGGACTCTCTTTTTTTAATTGGATCTTTCTCACTGATTTGGTATTACTGTATTTGTTGGATTTTATCACCATCCCCACACATGGTGAACATAGCAAATATACAAGCAAAGAGAAAAATAGAGCAGTGTGGTTCAAAGCAAAAGAAAAGAAATGATACCAAATCGCTTTACAATTTTTGATTGTAATTACAACTCCTTTGATTTCGCTCTAATTTTGAATCCTCCCTTCTTCAATGCCTTCTGTATAATGGTGAGCTCCCCCTTTCTCTATTGCAATCTGCGCCTATTTATATCAATTTTCCTTCACTGCATTAGTGCAAATTGCATTATATTATTGATTTTCTTTCCCTTTATTTCTGTTGTAACCGCCCCTGTCAGTGCAATTTGCCCAGCCTCTGCTATTGCCGCCTAAGTCAGAGACAGGATTGCCCATGCCTCTTGATAATTGATACACATAACTCAGAGCAAGTTGTAGGAAGGTTGCTGGGAGAAGCAAGTTGCAGGGAGTGTCCGTTTTCTCTTTTTTCTTTCTCTTTTTTTTTGCTGAATTAAGTAATGCAAATGGGCTATGTTTGCCAAGAAGATTTTTTTTAACTTAAGCTTCACAATAAATGGGCCTAAACTGGCCCAAAATATATCTGAAACAAATCCCCTTTTTTATGCTAAAAGTGAAGCAAATGGGCCTACATGACCCAAAAGAGTGTTTTCTTAAAAAGAAACGATTTACAAGCAATGGGCCTAACCGACCCAATTGCAATTTTTTTTCCAAAAAGAAAACTTAACAACTTTTTTTGTCAAAATGTTTAATCAATCCATTAATTAATTAACTATCAATAATTAATTAAATAATAAATTAATTAATCCATTCTTAGTTAGTTTTTTTAACCATGAAGATGAAAAAGAATTGAAGAAAGAAAACATAAAGGTCAGACAAAATTGGGTGCTTACAACAACGAATAGAGTGGTTCGTTTGTGTGTGTGAGAGAAAGAGGGTGGTTCATTTGTGTGTGGTTTTAGGGGGAGCGGAGAAGAGGAAGAAAGGGAGAGGAGGGAGTGATCTTTCTGGCGGTTTAAGACCGCCATAAATACTATAAAAAAACACCTAGGAAAGGAAAAACGTGTCACATCAGCTTGTGACACACGCTAATTGAGGGAAGGGACTAATTGCAAAAAAAATTGGGAGGACGCTTTAATAAAAAAAAATTATAGGGACTAAAAGCAAAACTCACTAACTTTACAGAGACTGAAAACATATTTTACCCATAATTAAAATATAAAAATCATTTGTAGAATGGAAGAAGGAACAAAACCCACTCGACTTGCTATTTCTCAATCAGTAAATATGGTCGAAAACTAGAGAAAAATATAAGAAACAAGTCATACATGTGATACTTGTGAAGATTTAACGTACATTAAGATGAAACTTGGACGCAGACGCAGTTTATTTTGTGGTGTTGTCGATGTTGATCTGTAGAGAGAGAAGGAAATTAAATCACGAACCAAGACACAACTTTCTCATTCTTACGTCATTTTCTTTCAACTTTGTATTTATATATTTTAAATAAGTCTTGTATTAAAAAATCAATTAATAAAAGTTGGAGATAATACTTTTTTAAAAAATGTAAATTTTGAATTTTTTATTGTATCAATATATGTTAAATTTTTACTTAGGTGTATCTTTAAATGTGGTATTTATGGCATATCAATTTTATTTATTATTATATAACATTATGAACAAATGAAGAGTATGCATTTACGAGCATATAGGGAATGTGTTTCAGCATGCCTTTATTTTTATTTATTATTATTTCACTGCAAGCAAATTTACGTCCCCTTGATTATATTCAGCTGCATTAATTCCAGCGGCATAGAATCACATAGATGAAACTCGAAAAATGAACAATCAAATATTAATAAATAAAGATAAAAAAACATGTGTAGAATGGAAGAAGGGTCAAAACTCACCTAACTTGTTATGTCTCGATACGTAAAGATGGCAAAAAACCATAGCAAAATGTGAGGAACAAGTTAGACCGGTGATACTTGTGAAGAATTGACGTAAACTAGGGTAAAAATTGGACGTGGACGCAATTTATGTTGTGGATTTGTCGAGGTTGATTTGTATAGAGAGGGGGAAAAGCACGAATTGCAACACACATCTTTCTCTTTCTTAGATCATTTACTTTTAACTTTGTATTTATATATTTAAATTAAATAACTCTCATATTAAAAATTCAATTAATAAAAGTTAGAGATATTATTTTAAAATATAATATGAACTTTGATTTTTTTTATTGTTTTAATGTAGGTTAAACTTTTGCTTAGATATATCTTTCAACATAATATTTATTATATATTGTTTTAATTTATTATTCATAACATTTATGAACAGATGGAGAATCTGTATTTATAAGCTTATAGGGAGTGTGTTGTACGATGCCCAGGGGCAGAGGGGCCATGGCGGCCCTCAACCTATCTTTTTTTAATTTATATACTATATATATATATATTGTTTATAAAAAACTATATTATACACACACACATATATAAACACAATAAACCCTAAATCTTAAAATGAGATATATATTATATTTGATAAAATTATTTGATAAGTTAATTTATTGAAGTAGAAATATTTAAATAGTTAATTTATGTAAAATGACATATTTATATAAATTTTATTTTCTAGTCAAATTATAATATTAGGTAATCATATATAATTTTATATTAAAACGAATAGTGAAATAATTGAAATAAATAATATAAAATAAATATTAAAAAGAAAATCATATTTAAAATAATTCATAGAAATTTTAAATTACTTACAATATATATATATATATATATATATATATATATATAAAATAAATTGGCCCCCCTTGATTTCAGTTTCTGGCCTAGCCCCTGACGATGTCCTTATTTTTATTTATTATCGTTTCACTGCGAGCAAATTTATGCCACTTGGTTATATTCATCCATATTAACTCCATCAACACCAAACCACATAGATAACACTTGGAGAATAAACAATTAACCATTAAATATTAATTAATAAAGATAAAAGGCATATGTAGAATAGAAGAATGAACCATACTGACCTAACCTTCTATGCCTCGATCGATACGTAAAGGTGGCCAAAAATTAGAGAAAAAAAGTGAGAAATAGGTTAGATATGTAATATTTGTGAAGATTTAACGTAGATTAGGGCGAAACTGGGACACAGACAGGATTTATGTTGTGATGTTGTCGAGGCTGATTTGTATAGAGAGAGAAGCACGAACCAAGGCAGACAACTTTCTCTTTCTTATGTCCTTTTCTTTGAACTTTGTATTTATATATTTAAATTAAATAACTCTAATATTAAAAATTCAATTAATAGAAGTTGGAGATAATATTTTCTAAATAATAATATGAACTTTGAATTTTTTATTATTGTTTCAATGTATGTTAAACTTTTACTTAGATGCATCTATCAACATAGTGTTTATTGTATAATATTTTTATTTATTTTATATAACATTTATGAACAGATGGAGAGTGTGCATTTATGACCATATAGGGGGTGTGATTTACAATGCCCTTATTTTTATTTATTATTGTTTCACTACAAGCAAATTTACGCCCATTTGGTTATATTCACCTGCATTAACTCCAACGACATAGAACCACATAGAAAAACTCAAAAATGAACAAATAAATATTGAATATTATTAAATAAAGACAAAAAAAAATCGTGTGTAGAATTGAAGAAGGAACAAAACTCACCTAACTTGCTAGGGCTTCGATCAGTAAAGATGGTCGAAAACAAGAGAAAAATGTGAGAAACAGGTTAGTCGGGTGGTACTTGTGAAGATTGAACGTAGATTAGGGTGAAACTTGACGCTGATACAATTTATGTTGTGGTGTTGTCGAGAGTGATATGTGATAAATCCACAACTTTAGTGGATTTATATGTTGATTTTAGATAATTTTTGTCATTTAGGTCATTATACTATGTTTGGTTAAAAGTCTCAAAAGTACGTTCGCGACATTCCAGTGCAAAATTTTAGAAGCAAGATGGGGTTGGATCCAAATCAAACTTACGTTAATCCAAACTTTTTCACAAACACGCTATAAATAGGTGAAAATTTAGTTTAAAATGTTTAAGAATAAATATTTGTGTTATTTTAGGTGGTAGTGGATAAAGTCTAGTAAATATGTTTTGATTAATTGCTAATTTGGTGTTTTTGTATGTATATTATTAATTAAAATCAAAAGGATGAAGGGAAGATAATTTGGATTAGCTTTTGGGAACAAGAAAATATGTTTGGAAACCTCTGTGCCACCGTAAAATCGTTGGAAAAGCAGTGTAACCACATTATGCTATTGGAAGATTCCGAGTTCCACCGCAAAATCGGTGGAAAATGAGCGTAGCTGCATTGTGCTACTGGAAGTCCTTGACAAAGACCATAAAATCAGTGGAAAACAAGCGTAGCTACATCACGCTACTAGAAGTTCCTGACAGAAAATGTGAAATTACGGTGAAAAGGAAGCATGGTGACGTTGAGCTACTGGAAGCCTCTGCATGCTGACGTAAAATCATTAGGAATTCACCGTAATTACGCGCGACAAACTTTTGCAAGATTGATTCACATGCACTGATAGTATTTAAATAGGTTAGTTTACCCTTTCAAGGGGAACTTTTATCATTTTTTCTCATACATTAGAGTTGGAAAACATATAATTCTCTCATTTAGAGATGGAGGTTTCAAATCTAATGGATTCCACTTTAGAGTTTCCTTCCCTTTTTTCTATTTTATTTTCTATTGTCATGAATTTCTAAATCTCTTAGGTTAGGGGTTGGGGAATCCTAATTCAAACCCTATGTGAATTTCTTTTGTTATTTCAATTTAGTGAGTTTTAATTTAATTCCATTGTTTTCTTATACTTGTAATGCTTCAATTGATTTAGCTACTGAATTGCATGGACTTAGAGTAATTTTCATAATTGGGAAATTGGGTAGGAACTTGGATTTAAAGTAAGCGACACAATTGGCTAATTACATAGGGATAGGAGTTAGAGATTGTATGATCTCTATCAATTTTTGATCTTAATGAAATTATTTCTTAGATTCACCTAAGGAATTAGGGATTTTAAATTAGGATTAGGGTTAAACCACCAAAGAATTAGGATTTAACTATATTCATGAATTGGATCATAACCACCAAGGAATTGGGATTTTTGATCTCCATCAATTCTTGATCTTAATGCAATACTATTGATTTTCACAACGTTTGTCTTTTACCTTGCATTCTAAACATCTTGATTTAAAGTTCCTGATTTTATTTTCTGCATTATTTTCTTATTACATTGGTGTATTTTTTATTATTTTATTCAACTAGCTAAATTCCCGATCCTTGTGGAGACGATAATCTACTTATCACCTGTCTACTTGATACAATTGGTACACTTGTCAAATCCTCATCAAGTTTTCTGGCGCCGTTGCCGGGGATTGAAAAACTCAATATCACTAGTAACGATGAATTTACTAGATTTGATTATTTTTCTGTTTTGATTTATTTAGTTTGACTATGTTTTTTTTATTTTCTTATCTTTTATGCGAGGAAAAATCGAACAAAGAGCTGCATTGTTTTTTTATCCAGAGCTTGATTTACCACTTATTCACTTCAAGATGAAGGAAAAATAAGGACTAAACACTTCATTAGGGCAACCAAACACTCATTTTTCTGCTACAAACTTTTCTCCACCAAAGAGGGATAATCAAGGATCACCAATCATGGCAAACAATGGAGACGGTGAAAGGAGGACATTTGAGGATTACTCACTTCCTCGCTCAAGAGGACACACTACATCTGTAGTGAGACCTCCATTCAAGCCAAAAATTTTGAAGTCAAGGCAATTCTTCTACAACTAGTGCAACAAGATCAATTCATAAGGCTTCCTTCAGAGGATCCAAATTACCATATTCAAAACTTCCTATCAACTTGTGATATGATCAAGATAAATGGTGTAAGTGATGAAGCTATCAAGTTGAAACTCTTTCCATTTTCATTGAGAGACAATGCTAAGAGTTGGATACAATCTTTACCACAATGGAGCATCACCACTTGGGATGATCTTGAAGCCAAATTCTTGGCTAAATATTTCCCTCTCTCAAAGATAACCAAGTTAAAACAAGAAATTCTTTCATTCACTCGAAGGGAGAATGAATCCTTACATAAGGCATGGGAGAGATTAAAAATTCGCAAAGAAGATGCTTTTGCAATGAGATACGTGCATATTAGAGCGTTTTGTGATGGTCTCAATGAAAGCAAGAGAGCAACAATAGATGCAACAGCTGGAGGTGCAATAAGGAAGAAAACTTCGGAAGAGACTATTGAACTAATTGAGACTATGAAAAACAACATTTACAATGTGTCCGAGGAAAAAGAGACTTTTAAGATAGTAGTCATGGAGCTTAACTATTTGGGTGCAATGTTAGCTCAATGGAAGATACTCGCTCAGAGGATAAACTCTCTTCATGCAAAGTTTGAAGGAATGCAAAAGGAAACAAGCAAGCAAGTGCAACTTGTTTGTGATTTTTGTCAACATGACCATCCAAATGGAGCATGTGATGTGCAAGAGGAATTCTTCCAACAACAAAATTTAGAACAAGTGAATTTCATGGGGAATTTTCAAAGACAATAGAATTTTGCTCCTAGGCAGTCTTATCAGGAGAACAACACATTCGATTAGAATGATGCACAAAGGCAGTCAATTCCTTAACCAAATAATGCATAATTTCAGCAAGGAGGAGCATATGTGCAGCAAAATTCTCAACATGCACAAAAATCTCAATTATCAGATGGAGTGTCTACTTTAGAAAATGTACTTTTTCAACTAACACAACAAATTTCTTCTTTCATGCAGGAATCAAGGAAAAATTTCAAGAATCAAAGAGTCTTCAATAAGAAATCTGGAGAATCAAATTGGCCAACTTTCAAAACACATGGCTGAGTTAGATCAAGGAGGTTTTTCAGGAAACACTGTAGTCAACCCAAAGGAACATTGCAATGTCATTACTATGAGATGTGGTATAGTGATAAAGCGAAAAATCAAGGAGACTCAAGCAAGAAACCCTTGAAAGGCAAAAACAATAATATCAGTAAATTATTTATTTGTAAAGATAATTCAAATTGTAAATCAAACAAAAATAATAATAAAAGGTAATCTAAATTTAAATGTCAAATATCCAAAAAACCATTGGTTGCAACGAAGTATAAAGCTACTTATGTCCAAGTCACAAGATGGCCACTTCATATCATTGAAATAATCCATTGAACACAAAAGCATACTCTTGAAAAGTTAGGAACGGATGATCATTAAAATGACCAAACAGAACAACATACTACTCAATAGTCTATAAGAAGGAAAAAAAATGCCCATAGCATTGCGCCTATTGGAAACAGAAGAACGCATGTTCAATATACATGCAAATGAGGAAGCCATAATTCTTTCAAGTTTTTCAAGGTGCATTAAAATTGTAAATGAGGGAAAATGGGAAGCCATAATCAAGGATGTGGGACCTTCCGACCATAATTCAGGACCATGACACAATCCTTTCCCGAGGACCCACGGGTTACTAGAATTTTTGGTCCTGAGGAATACATACTCGCGCACAACTGATACACATCTTGTGTCTGCAGTGTTGGGGCTAGTGGTTGTCCAAAACTTCTAATCTCAACCTAAAAAAGAGTAACTTAGAGTGAGCATTGAGGAACATGTACACTATCGTAATCTGTCTATTTTGAAATTATTAGGACCAACAAGATGCAAGTGTTTCCATCCTCAGCAGCACCAAAATTCATGAAGAGTGATGCGATTCTAAGTTGCTACAATAAACCATGTACAAGAAGTAAGTTTTGTGTTGTTAAAACTAGAGTATTGTATAAGATGTCATTTTTTTTTCATTATCATACCTTCAGCACATATATTTAAATTCTAGTAGCAGATGGGACGATATAGAAAGATCAATACCAAAACTTGACTACATAATAAGTAAATTGAAAATGAAACCTTAAAAGGAGTACGATACTACTAAGTTATTGCCCCCTCAAATGATAGATGAATAAGAAAAATATATACATAAGTTGCATATCATATGGTTGTGATTTGGGAAATGGGTATTGACTATAAACTGCAAGTGCATGTCTTAGAATAATGCAACATGTCAAGCACTTAAAAGACAAGCAGAAAACTTTAATGACAATCAAATCTCGAATGCTATAACACAACATTGACTTAGCTCATGCACACCAGAGGTTTAATGAAAATTAGGCAAATGAAGAACCAAACAAGCAGCATCATCACCACCAGTACCAATTTTTGGTGAAGGGAAGGGAAAATCAACAGTGACTTAGCCTTCTAAATTGTTGGCATTAAGCAGGTGAGATGTCTGTTTGTACCAGGTGGGGTAATTATTGGCATTAAGTTTCATAGGGAAGTTTGAAGCTATGTTGAATTCAACAAGGGTTGAGTTGGAGTTTGAGGTGTTGGTGGGAGCAGTTAAAGGCATGGAGGATCTTATGGTAGCTTTCAGCAAGGAGAGGATGATACCATATAAGAGAATGATTTTGAATTGTATATTAATCACAGATTATAGAATACAATATTTTATATAAAGTACATGATAAGAGCTCTTATAACAGACTAAGAGATACACATATATAAGAGTTTATTACATATGATAATATTTAATTAACAACTTGACGAGTCATGCATGGTGATTATGCTTACAAAGTCTTTGACGCCCAGATATTCCATATTTACTTCAATGTATTTTAGATATACAACTAACAACAAAATTTACCTCATCTTCATTTTTCAGGTCTAGTTTCTGCATTATACGTTGTTGGATACATGATACAAGCATGCTTCCATCCCTATGATAATAAAATAAAGATACAAACATGAGAAATCAACATTATATCATATTTTAGTTCAGTTAGATCTATATTTTACGGAGCATTAGGAGCATGAAGTATTGAGTGAAATCAATTTATCAAGTATATTTCTACATTCTAATAGTTTGCTGAATGCCTAAAAGTTTGAAACTAATTAGTTTATTACTGATTTTATAACTGACTGAGCATGTATATGTTTGTACATACTTATAAACATGCAGTATACAATCAATATCCAGTCATAGATCCTTACCAAAAGCATGGGCTTCAAAAAATTGTTCTTTAAATGCCTCTTGTATTTACAATTAATACAATAGATGTCTAATGCAAAAATCACATAAGCTTAATCACATATCGCGTTTCTTCATTTGGTAATTTTGGATAATGTAATTGGCTTAATCAAAATGGGAAAGAAAAGGTCATTGTCATTATACTAGCACAACCAGTGAAAGGTCAAACTAATTGCTTCCTTTTATGCAACTCACTAAGTTGCATGAAATTTACTCCGTAGAGATAGGCTTAACATAAATATAAATATTCATGAATATCAACTAAGTATAGAATCAAGTATTAATTTTACAAAAAAAAGGTAGACAATAACATCCTACATTGCTTTGACCAGAATATTTTCTCGTAGGGAGTGAGAGGAGCCTAAAACACTGGGACACATTCAACATTGGTCTAAGGAACAAACCACACAAGTGAGCTAGACACCACATCCAACCCAGAACTTAAGGGTATGTTTGTGAGTTTGAAAGGAAGAGAAATGGAAGGTTTAGGTGTGAAATGAAGGAGGAGGAAGGAGAGAAAAGACTTTGTAAATTATAAAACGAGAGAGTTGCACTCACAAATAAAATGAGGAAGGGTTTCAAGGACTTCCATCCCTTCCCCTTCATTTTTCAACTCAGAAACATACCCTAAAGTGTTAGGTTTATGGGTCTTGTCAGTTATATATTGCTCTTCTTGCTCATCCCGATCCAATGTGGGAATATTTTCTTTACATGTGCAACAAATGTGAAGGAACTTACTTTACTTTTATATAATGTGGCCGAATCTGGGCCAGTGGTGGCTCTCCATCCTGAAACATTGGTCTGAAATCAATATACATAGAAATAGAAAATTCTAAAAAATCATGTAGGGAACATATATAATATTGACAAATTGAAAAGGTATGTTTTCTCACTGAGTTTCAGAGGATATTAGGGAGAACCGGAATGAATCGATTTTTCCCCTACCCTTAATTTCCTTATCTTTGGCTTTCTGCACTTGAGAATCACTTGAGAAAGATTTACTACTATCAGCATCATGCTCTATTCCCGCATTTTCAAGCAATGCCTTGGAAACACAATTAGGGAAAACAAATCATTAGCTAAGATAACAAAAAATAAAATAAAAAGAAACAAAGTAAATAGAATAAATCATATGTGAGCTTCATGAGAAGATCCTAGTTGCATTTCCTGCCTCTTTCTTATTGATTGGCTTTATGATGGAGTAACGATAAATCTGCCTTCCCCTAACCTTTCTAATGATGCGTCTTGTTCTTCTTCCTCTTCTCATTGCTACCGGTATAGACACCCATGGAGCAATTACAATCAACGAGGATATTGACCTCTTCTTTTCTAGCTGCAGGTAACACTACGGGTACTTTCTTTTCTGTCTCTAGAGGAAAGATCTTGTCCCTTAGGCTTTGCAACATATGATCATGCCTGGAAATTAGAAAACAAGATCTGCAGCTTGGTTGTGTGCTTCAATTCCAAGCAAGAATGATAACACTAAGAAGCAACCAACTTAACTATCGAGAAGTTATACAATTAGTTAGTTACTAGTTAATTGTTCAGTTGTAAAGTGGTAACAATTCTGTATGAGTAGCTCATCATATCTCTCATCAGTTAGTGTCAACAACTCTCATTCTTCCATGGTATTGCAACACATACCAACCTAGAAGAACAAGATCTAGTTGTTTCTTTTTCTTCCTCCAAGTTGATTCCATTAAATGCTAAATAGACAACTTTATAATGCATGCATATTTAACATAATATTTTTTGGCACACCAATCAAATTAAAGTAACATCAATCATGCATATTTAACAACGTACAACCATGTCAAAGTAGAAGAGGGGTTTTAATCAATTTCTTTCTTTTTGAAGAAAAAGTATGAGAATAGAGGAGTGGCTCTGTAATTTGTGTGGAGGAAACTAACCTCATTTTCTCGAGTGGATTCATGCCCAGATCAACTTTGCAGACGGGACAACATTTCAAATCTTCTTCCCTGACCTTTTTATATATACATTCCTTGCAAACTAAACAATGTCCATCGAAAAAATCTATTAAAAATTTTAGGACCAACCTGTCTAATCATTTGTGAGGTATTCACAACAAATACAAATTTCACATCATCAAAATTTGGCAAAGACAACAAGAAAAACCATCAGGCATAATTTCTTACAGTCTATGAAGCATGGATACTTAATAGGACACATGAACACAATGATACATGAAATTCTTAAAAAGCTAAAGATACGAAGTGAACTATACATAGTAACACGATTTTATAATTTATATATATGATTTGTAAAGAGACTTCGATATTTTTATTGATATATAACTATATATGTAATGATAATAAAAAATTACAAAAAAGATATTTGTGATTGTGATGAAAAGGCATCTTTCCCTTATCGAAATCAAAATAGATTCTTTTCTCTATAAACATGTTACAGAAACTTTATATTCTTTCGCTAACCAATGTTAGAATGTCACAAAAAGTATCATTAGTTATATTTAAAATAAATCTGGGCTTTATTCAGTTGCTTTATTGATCAATTTCATGTTATGAGAGAAATTGAAGCATGTGCCTATTTATATATTCTTTAAAGAAAAATAAAATAGTTCAAAAAAAAGGGCAGTGTAGATGGTTTATATATATGCCTCTTAACCTTTGGCATTTGTCTAGGAAATGTAAAGGCTATACTAAAGGTGAAAAAAATATTTTGGGACTATTAGTAGAGATCACATCATCGACTTGATGATGATTTCTTGAAATTATAGTTTTGTGTAGGTTCGACAACTATTGCACATTCCTTAAAAAGATATCTCTGCATCTGTGTTATATCCTACATATGTTGTTATGTTTCATAGCATACCATATAAACTCATAATAACATGGAAATGAAGCAAAGTGAATTGAGAATTGATCATTGACATATAAAGAGAGTGGTTTACAGAGCAAATACAATTTCGTGTATATTTTAAACACTAAAATGCACGAAATAAATTCCATAGGCGAAACTTATCTACAAAAACCACTCTAAAGAAGTGCAATTGAAAAAAATTGACGATATAAGATCAGTCACACGACTCACAACTGCAAATTGTTTTAAATTTGAATAAAAAAAATCCAATTGAGGGGAAAGAACAAATGGGTATGAAAGGGATAAAGAGGATTAAGATCAAAGTACTCACACCTATGAAGACACGCAATTATGGCGGTGGTCTCCTTTACTAAATTGTTGCAAAGCAAGCAAGTCAAACGTTTTGCTATAGTGTCTTTCTTCACTCTCGCCGATTGATTATCCATATTTTTCGGCATCAAAACCTAACTCTGAGCTTCGTCTCTCACACACGTATCAATCTGACTACAAGAAATTTTACATCTACTTGGTTATAATTGTCTAGATTAACTCCAACGACACAGAACCACATAACACTCGAAAAATAAACAATTAAACACTGAACATTAATAAATCAAAGGGAAAAAGTATGTGTAGGATAGACGAAGGAATAAAATCTACCTAACTTGTTATGTCTTGACCAGAAGAGATGGCCGAAAACTAGAGAAAAATTGAGAAGCAAGTTGGACAGATGAGACTTGTGAAGATTTAACATAAATTAGGTTGAAAGTTAGACGGGAACACGGTTTATGTTGTGGTGTTGTTGAGGCTAATCTGTAAAGAGAGAGAAAAGCATGAACCAAGACACGCGAGTCTCTTTCTTACGTTGTTTTCTTTTACCTTTATATTTATATATTTAAATTAAATAAATTTTGTATTAAAAACTCAAGTAAGAAAAAACTGAGATAATAATTTTAAAATTAACAATATGAACTTTGATTTTTTATTATTATTTTAATGATGGTTAACTTTTTCATAGATGTATCTATCAACATAGTATTTATTATTTACCATTTTCATTTATTATTTTGTAACATTTATGAACAGATGGTGAGTATGCAATTATAAGTATACAGGGAGTTTGTTTTACCATGCCTTTATTTTTATTTATTATGGTTTTACTACAAGTAAATTTACGTCCACTTGGATATATTCACCCGTATTAACTCCAACGACATATAACCACATAGATAACCTAAAAAATTAACAATTAAACATTGAATATTAATAAATAAAGATAAAAAAGCATGAGTGAAATGGAAGAAGGAATAAAACTCACCTAACTTGTTCTGTCTCGATCAATAAAGATAGACAAAAACCAAAGAAAAATGTGAGAAAACAGGCCAGACAAGTGATACTTGTGAAGATTTAACGAAGATTAGGGGGAAACTTGGATGCGCACACGATTTATGTTGTGACGTAATCGAGGAAAATTTGTATAGAGAGAGAGAAAAACATGAACCAAGGCACACAACTTTCTCTTCCTTATGTCTTTTTCTTTTACCTTTGAATCCATATATTTAAATTAAATAACTTTGTATTAAAATTTTAATTAATAAAATAATATGAACTTTGATTTTTTTTTTATTTTCAATGTTTGTTAAAATTTTCCTGTATCTATCAATATATTATTTATTGTTTATTATTTATTATATAACATTTATGCACAGATGGATAGTATGCATTTATAAGCATATAGGGAGTTTGTTTTAACATATCTTTATTTTTACTCGATTATTCTAACATGTGAAATATTGTACAAGATAATAACTCAAAAATGGAAAGTTTTGGTTGAAAACGTAACGTTTAATAACACCAATGCATTGAATGTTGTGATAGTTGTAATTTCTAATAAAAACTTTTCACTTTTGATTTATTATCTTTTGCAATGTTGAACATGTTAGAAAAATTAATTTTTATTTATTATTGTTTTACTGCGAGGAAATTTACATCAACTTGGTTATATTCACTCGCATTAACTTTAGTGACACAAAACCACGTAGATAACACTCAAAAAATGAACAATTAAACAATGAATATTAATAAATAAACATAAAAAATCATTTGTATAATGAAAGAAGGAACTAAACTCACCTAACTTGCTATTTCTCAATCAGTAAAAATGGCCAAAAACCAGAAAATATGTGAGAAACATGTCATACAAGTGAAACATGTGAAGATTTAACGTAAAATGGGATAAAAAAAGCACGTTTAGAATGATAGAAGGGACCAAACTCACCTAATTTGCTATGTCTCAATACATAAATATGGCCAAAAACCATATTAAATTGTGTGAAACAAGTTAGACATGTGATACTTGTTTTAAATTTGAATAAAAAATAAATCCAATTGAGGGGAAATAACAAATGGGTATGAAAGGGATATATAGGATTAAGATCGAAGTACTTGAAGTATATGGTTGGATCACAAGAAGGGGGGTTGAATTGTGATTCTTTTAAAATTCTGCAATTTTATCTTCTAATAAAATTCTGCTCAAGATAAGTTCTTGGCTGTTTATTAGAAGATGGATCTCCACAAGTAGAATTGTAAGTATTAATGCTTATTATGCTGAAAATAGGATTCCTTTGGTGGAATCAATTTAGTTGCCACTTACTTAGGTATTATTAGTTTTGAAAACATTTTGTGCACATGTAGAAGTTAAGAAAGTAAGGGAAAGAAGAGAACACAAAGGTTTTTATACTGGTTCACCTCTTCCAACTTGAGGCTACGTCCAGTCCCTACCTTCTGTAGGATTTTTCTCACTAACAAATCAGTTACAACCTTTGGGTATACACTACCACTAGTATTCTTTTTCCACAGTCTCTTCAGGCTTTCTATAGAATCACCAAACTCACAAAAATAGACCCTGACTTTCTGTAGGACTTTTTGCAGAAGCACAGGTCTAGAAATCTGCAGAACTTCCTTCTGCAGACTCCAAACACTCACAGGCTCACACCAGAGCCTTTACAACCTCTCCAAATACTTCACCTAATGTGTCACAAGAGATTTTACAAAAAACCAATCTCTCTGACCTTACAGAAGCACAGAAACAGCAAGGTAAAGTACAAATAGCTCACTATTTTACAGTAAGAGCGGCAACAGAATTTCCTAGTGAACAAAACTCCCCCTCAACAGCTTGTATAAGCAGATTAGAAAGAATTTGAGGAGAGAGAAAAGGTTCCAGAAGCTGGCAGTGAAAGAGCAAAGATTATTTTATGCTTCTGGAGTGAGAGGTGTCTCATTTTGAAGAGAGCACCTCCTTTTATAGGTGAGGAGCCTTGTAGCCGTTGGAATGCAGTCAAAATGATCCAGCTGTGATGCTTTGACAAGTCCCTTTCAGGTACAGCTGCAAAAGCTGACAGGTATAGCTGGCTGTTGACTGGTCTTCATGCTTCTACAGAACTTGCTTCTGCAGACAGCAAAACTGGCTCATTTCTTCACGAATGCTTCTGTGAATATGCTGAGGATGATTTCTGGATTATTTCAAGTGTATTTCAACTTGTGTTACTCAGCTAAATCAACAGGAGATTCATTTTAGACTTTCTGGTTTAATTTGCTGCTTCTGCAGAGTCTATACTTGCACATTCCTTCTGCAGAATTGCTTCTGATCAACTGCAGATGATTCTTATGCTTCTGTGACATGTTTCATGTTCTGCAGTTGATATATCTTAAGAATGAAATTCTATTTTTGCTTTCTACTTAGAATTTCCTCCTAAAATGAATCTTCCTTCTAAAACAATTTCATTTGGAGTTCTTGAGATGCTTCTTCTTGCTTCTGGAAACTATGAGGAGTGCTTGATAGCTTCTGAATGCTTGAATGTGTTACTTTCAATTTACTCATTTTTATTTCAAGTTTTCCTTCACAAATTTGTCATTCTTTCAACTTATTGCTTCTGTTAACCATTAAAATGAAGCTTCTCATATTTGTCCTTCTGCAAGATGAAACCTGTTGCTTCTGGACACATTCTCAAATGAAATGGTTAGTTCTTTTGGAATCAGAATTATGCTAAGTTGCATTTGATTTGGTTGTCATGATTAAAACCACTTTGAGGGGATTCTTGGACCTTACAATCTCCCCCTTTTTGATGATGACAACCCAATCAAGTTTCACTTAGATAATTCTGATTTTTAATACCAAACTCCCCCTGCAATTTAGCTTTTATTTGGAAAATAATAATTGCTGCAAATTGCATAATTTCAAGACTGATTATTAAGTTACAGAAGCCATTTTGATAATTCATTTCCAATGCAGCAGTATGATCATTGAGCAACTTATGCAAAATTCATTTTATATCAACAGATGCAGCAACATATTTAACAATTGTGTAGCAAGGAAACTTATACAGAAAGCATTCATCATTTTCATTCGTCATTGATCATAGTCAAAAGTCATCAAAAAATTACAATGTGCAGCCCACCTAAAAATCAACCTAAACTACCTACTTCTTACTACTTCTCCCCCTTTGTCATCAATCAAAAAGCTCAAAGGAATTGTATGGGAAGAAGCAGAATCATCATCTATCACTTGGATGGAGAGGAGTGATCAGATGATGAAGAGGTAGAAGGCTGGAGCAAGTTCTGGGGTGGCTGGAATTGTGTGAATGGCATAGCTGGGGCCTGAGGTGCAATCACTGGGAGCACAAAATTATTAAACCAAAACTGATGTTGTTTGAACCTCTCAATCATTTCATTTACTGTGTTTTGGAGAGTGTTCACATTGGAAAATAGTTTCTTCATGTCAAACTTGAGCTTCTGGATATTCTTCTCCATGGATTTGGAAGGAGAAGTAGCTTTAGAAGGTTCACCAGAAGCAGCAACATCAGATTTTGGAGCAGCAGGCTCTTCAGCAGGTTTTTCACTGCTCAGTTGTTGGATAAAAGTGTTCATTGAGGAAAGATGTGAAGAGATAGCAGGTATATTATCCATAATTGGTGCAGCAGCAGGTAACCCAGAGTCCAGTATTGGAGAAGCAAAGAACTGATTAACCATATAAGTTCCAAATGTACCTACAGAAGGAGCTGAAATAGTAGCTTCCTTCTGCACTTCTTCCTTTTCTTTCTTCTCTACTTCTGGAGCATCAGCAATTGGAATTGATCTTGTAGGGGATTGAATATGTACTGGAGAATTATTCTGAGGGGAAGGAGGGGAATCAGGAAGAGCTTGAGCCAAGTTGGCCAATGTATCAACTGCCAGGCCCTCTACAGAAGCACTGATAGTTTCTTGAGAATCTTCATGCTGGGGTGCTTCTGCAGGTGGTGACTTGGGCAGAGAAACAGCTTCTTCACTTGAAGTGGAGTCAATAGACATTGATGTAGAGGATGTGGATTTTGCAGACACATTTGGTTTCAAGGGAGGGGATGAGAACCTTAGATTCTTGCTTGAGGGTTCTCCAGAATCACCAACAGATTGACCTTTCCTCTTTCTGGAGAAGGTCTGAATCTTTCTTTTCTTGGTTCTGGTGTTGTATTCTCCTCTTCTTCACTTTCACTTGGACTAGAGTAGTAATGAGACGGCTTAGGTTTTTCAATTAACATTCTCTGCACATTCATCTTTCCAAAGGTGCTGCAAGTATCACTAGAAGCTTCATCTTCCAGGGAGATGTTATTGAGTCTAAAAATTCTTGTGAGAAGCATGCCATAAGGTAAACTAGCATAAGATCTCTGGGGATTAGATGAGGAAATCATGCTTCTCAGGATTAGGTAAGATGAAGAGAAAGGTTTTCCAAGAAGAAGGTGATAGATTACCATAAGGTCTTGATCAGTAACTCTTTCTAGAGTACCAGCTCTAGGTAAAAGTGAATAGCAGCAGAGTTTGTGAAATAACCTACAAATGGGAATGAGTGCTGGACAGAAGTTGTGAATTAGAATGGCTAAGGACTTTCTTTGTGACATCTTGCTTGGTCACACCAGCTGCGGTATACCAGTCATCATATAGCTTGTTTTGGACAGCATCACATCCTAAGGCTTCATCAATAGTTTCTGAAGTGACTACAATTGTAGAACCTTTTATCTCTACAACTAGGGAATTGCCATCACTCCTATACTGACTTGCAGAAGCATAAAATGCTTTTACAAGCCTCTCATAGACTGGTTCCCTCATGAGGAGATAGTCCCCCCAATCTTGCTTCTGGACAAAATGTCCAATGTCCCATCCACATTTTCTGATTTCTCTAAGGAGAAATATCTTCCCATGAATGACAATCTTCCACTCCCATTTCTCATTGAAGATTTTCAACACTTCCTCATTTTGAAAAAGGTCACAGTTAGAGTCTTGTGATCCTTCTGAGGGGTCATTTTCCTCCAATCCTTCACTTGAGCTTTCCTTCTTCTTTTCAGCAGTCTTGGTGTCCTTATGGCCATGGGAAGGAACTGTAGTATGTGTGGTAGAGGGAGAGTCTACACCTATTGGTTTGTTGGGATCATTTCCTATTGTTTTGAAGGCTGAGCTTGCACGACGCCTTTCAAACCTTCTCACATAAACTACAGAAGCAATTTGTGCCTTAGAGGTAGTGTTAGCTGAGGGTGTTGGTGTAGTGGAGGGTTGAGAGGGTGTTAGGTCAGGTTGAGGTTCATCTGCTATGGGTTCAGTAGGAGCAGAAACTTGCTCTGTTGAGTGGCTAGAAACAGAGGGTTCAATTGTGGGGGACTGAGCATGCTCTGGTTCAACATATGGCACTATTTCATTGCCCATTACAACATAATCATCAGATTCTGTGGAGGAGGAGTCTTTCTTCTCTATTGCGATTTGCTTAATTCTCATTATGAGAGAAGAATGTAAAGCAGAGACAGAGAGAGATGACAGAGGCTGGAAAGTGAAAAGTTTGAGTTTGAAGAGGGCAGTGTGGTGTTCCTTCAGCTGAGAGACAATCCTAAATAGTAGAACCCAACTAGTCGTTGCCTTATTTGAGAAGGAGAGAGGGAAGGTGCACGCGCGTAGTTTTTTTGGAAATTGGTTAATGTCCAACGGTTATAAGCTTTTAAATTTCCTTAATTGTGAACCAACTGACCTGCCTACTTTTAGCTAGAGACAAAGGCCAACTTTCCTCATTCCTTTTGTAGCTTATAGAGAATGAAAAAGCTACAGGTTGGTGCAGTTTGACTTTGCCTAGAATGGATAGACTACATTGAGCTTTGTGAATGAAAGTGACATTTCCTAGTATGAGTGATGTGACTAACCTATGTTTGTTAGTCAAAAATCACTGTTGTCTCGCTTCACCTGATAAGCAGGTGAGCAGAAGCAGCTGTGACATTGTCCTTTGAAGAAGGATGTCTGCAGAAGCTAAGATTTTCATTTACTAGGTTATGCTATAATCTGCAGAAGGTGAATTTTTTATGCACCTTCTCAAGAAAGGTTCTGCAGAAGGAAGAATATTTCCATTGACTATTTTAGGCTTGATTCTGCAGAAGGTGAAAATTTAATCTCAAATTTCAGAAGCTGCACACTCCACTATAACTGTTACAGTTTTGTGCTTCTACAGGAAAATATGCTTCTCTATTTGCTTCTGTGGAAATTTCAAGTTCCAGTAACATACATATTTTAATTCACACATCAAGAAACAAAGTATTTCATATTAATTTTATTTCTAAGAAACACAAATCTCTCTTCAACAAGAGGTTTTGTAAAAATATCAGCAATTTGAAGTTTGGTTTCAATGAATTTCAGTTCAATGTCATGCTTCTGGACATGATCTCTAATGAAATGATGTTTAATATCAATATGCTTAGATCTAGAATGCTGGATTGGATTCTTGGACAAGTTAATTGCACTGGTATTATCACAGAAGATAGGAATATTAGTGTACCTCAAGCAGTAGTCCTCCATTTGATGTTTAATCCAAAGCATTTTAGAACAACAACTTGCTGCTGAAATATATTCTGCTTCTGTGGTGGACAAAGCTATTGTGGGCTGCTTCTTGCAAGACCAAGAGATTAATGATTCTCCAAGAAATTGGCAGCTTCCACCAGTACTTTTTCTGTCCAACTTATCTCCAGCATAGTCAGCATCACAATAACCTGTGAGCTCGAAATATGTGCCTTTCTTGTACCATAATCCAAGATTTGTGGTTCCAGCAAGATATCTAAAAATTCTTTTTACAGCTGCAACATGTGATTCTTTGGGAGAAGATTGAAATCTTGCACATAGACTTACAGAGTATAAAATGTCAGGTCTACTAGCAGTTAAGTATGATAGAGATCCTATCATTCCTCTATATTCCTTTTCAGAAACATGTTTACCATTTTCATCCAGATTTAAAACTGCAGAGGGATGCATAGGAGTCCCCATGGATTTTGAACCTTCCATTTTATATTTCTTTAAGAGATCTTTAGTGTATTTCTCTTGATTTATGAAGATACCATGCTTCTCTTGTCTGATTTGAAGTCCTGGGAAGAACTTCAATTCACCCATGAGACTCATTTCAAATTCACCTTTCATAAGATCAGAAAACTCTTCACACATTTTCAAATTAGTAGATCCAAATATTATATCATCAGCATAAATTTGAACAATGAGAAGATCCTTATTGAAAGTTTTTCTGAAAAGTGTAATATCAATTTGACCTCTTGAAAATTGATTTTGTAAAAGGAAGGTGCTTAGTCTTTCATACCAAGCTCTAGGAGGTTGTTTTAAACCATATAAAGCCTTTGTTAATTTGAAAACATGATTAGGATGTTTTTTGTTTTCAAAACCAGGAGGTTGGTGTACATAAACTTCCTCACTTATGAAACCATTTAGAAAAGCACTTTTCACATCCATTTGATACAGGTTAAAGTTTTTAAATGCAGCAAAAGCAAGAAGGATTCTAATAGCTTCTAATCTAGCCACTGGAGCAAAAGTTTCATCAAAATCAATACCTTCTTGTTGGTTGTAGCCTTGAGCTACTAACCTTGCTTTGTTTCTGATAACTTTACCTTCTTCATTCATTTTGTTTCTGAATACCCATTTAGTGCCAATTATGGTGTGATTATCTGGTTGAGGCACAAGAGTCCAAACCTTGTTTTTCTCAAACTGGTCTAGTTCTTCTTTCATGGCTTCAACCCATGATTCTTCATCAAGTGCTTCTTCTACACTTTTTGGCTCAACTTGAGAAAAAAAAAGCTGTGTCATTTATATTTTTTAATTGTCTCCTTGTTTTTACACCTTCCTCAACATTTCCAATTACTTGGTCATGAGGATGGTAAGTCACAGATTTCCAGCTTCTGGGCAGATTCTGCTTTTGACAATCAGAATCTTCTCCAGAAGCACCTACAGCTTCTGCAGGTTCTGCAGGTTCTGCAGGTTCAGCAGCCTTTTCTGCAGAGCTATGATTTCCAGAAGGCACTTTCTTTGGCTGACTTTCATCATCAAAATCTTGCTTGTCACATGCTTGAGAAGGAGAGTTAGCATCATTGAAAATAATATGCATGCTTTCTTCTATTGTCTGATTTTTGAGGTTATAGATTCTATATGCTTTGGAAGTGATAGAATACCCAAGAAATATTCCTTTTTCAGATTTAGCATCAAATTTTTCAAGGTTATCCTTATTGTTTAATATGAAGCATTCACTTCCAAATATGTGAAAATAGGCAATGTTGGGTTTTTCTTCCTTTCCATAGTTCATATGGAGTTTTATTAAGGATGCTTCTGATAGAGACTCTGTTAAGTATGTAACATGCAGTGGAAACTGCCTCACCCCAAAAGTATTTTTGAATACCACTATCACTTAACATAGTTCTTGCCATTTCTTGGAGAGTTCTATTCTTCCTTTATACAACTCCATTTTGTTGTGGAGTTCTAGGACAAGAGAAGTTGTGGGAAATTCCATTTTCATCAAAATAGTTTTGAAAAAATAGTTTTCAAATTCCCCTCCATGGTCACTTCTTACAGAAGCTACCTTTTGGTTTCTTTCATTTTCAACTTTCTTGAGAAAGACTCTGAAAGATTCAAAAGATTCATCCTTAGTAGCTGAAAACAAAACCCATGTGAATCTAGAGTAATCATCTACTATTATAAGCCCATATTTCTTTCCTCCTAAACTAGGTGTTTTAGTAGGACCAAAAAGATCAATATGCAACAACTCTAAAGTTCTTTTTGTGGTTATTACATTTTTGGGATGAAAGCTTGATTTGGTATGTTTTCCCTTTACACATGCTTCACAAATTTTGTCTTTATCAAATTTCAATTTTGGCAATCCTTTGACAAGTTCTAGTTTGGATAATTTAGAAATGGACTTCATGTTTAAGTGACCCACTTTTCTATGCCAAATCCATTTTTCATTTTCAAAAGAAGCAAGACAGGTTTGATGTGGAAGTTCTTCTAGACTTATGCTATATAGATTCTTGCTTCTGATACCTGAGAATAATACCCTTTTAGTAGATGATTCTCTAATTTCACAGAATGTAGGTTGGAACATAACTTCATAGCCACTGTCACATAACTAACTAATGCTAAGAAGATTATGTTTTAACCCTTTCACATAGTATACATTCTTAATTTGGGTAGAACCTTGCATACCTATCTTTCCAATACCTTTGATTTGAGCCTTGTTGTTGTCACCAAATGTTACTGTTCCACCTTCCATCATGTGTAGTTGAGTGAATTTGCTTCTGTTTCCAGTCATATGTCTGGAGCATCCACTGTCCAAGAACCATAACTCTTTGTTCTTGGATCCTTTTGTTTGTTCCTACATCAGAGAACAACAATGATTTGGGTACCCAAATTTTCTTGGGTCCTGTGGTGTTAGATACCTTTCTTCTGGTACTCCTTTTTCTTCTGTAACAGTTTTGGTCATAATGTCCAAGTTTGTTACACCAAGAACAATGGGGAGGTTTCCTTTTGGCTGGAATAAAAACTGTTTTGTGTGATTCTGTAATCTTGTCTTGATTAAATCCTAAACCTCTTTTGTCAGAGGTTTCTCTGCTGTTTCCTATTAATTTATTTAAATTGTGAGTGTTGTTTACAAATTTACATAAATCATTTTGAAGTTCATCAATTTTCTTCTGCAGAAGCAGATTTTCTTTTTGCAGACTTGCAGTTTTTTCTGCTTCTACAGAGTTGTTTCTTACAGTTTTGAGTTGTTCAAATAACTTAGAGTGAGATTGTTGAAGACAATGATTGGTTTTAATTAACCTATTATTATCTTCTCTAAGTTTGTCATTTTCTTCTTTAGATATAACTAATTGTTCTTTAAGAAAAGCACATTTTTGTGCAAGTGTGTGTGAGTCGGATAACAAATTTTCAAAAGCATCTTCAAGTTCTTTATATGCAGAAGGAGTATAAGTAATTACCTCATTTTCTTCATCTTCTCCAGCCATGAAACACAAATGTGCAGTTTCAGCTTCATCTTCTTCTTCTGCAGAGCTGTCAGAATCATCCCATGTAGCCATCATGGCCTTCTTCTTCTGGAATGGTCTCGATTCTTTCAGCTGTGGACACTCTGCCTTGATGTGTCCTGGTTTGTTGCATTCATAGCAGATGATAGGACCATTGTTGTTTTCACCTTTTGGTCATTCCTTCTTGAAATTGAAAAATTTCTTTCCTTTGCCTTTTCTTCTGATTAGCCTTTGTATTCTTTTTGATATAAAGGCCAGCTTATCATCATTTTCAGAAGAGGAAGATTCTCCTTCTGAAAGTTTATCTTCTACAGAAGCACTTCTTCTAGATGTGCTTGCTTTTAGAGCTATTGACTTGTCCTTTCTTGGCAGTTCATCCATAAGTTCTTGTTCATGGACTTTTAGAGAACCAAGAAGCTCATCCAGCTTGAGTATAGCTAGATCTTTTGCTTCCTGAATTACTGTAACTTTTGGTCTCCATATTCTTGGGAGACTTCTAAGTATTTTTCTTACTTGTTCTTGATTTGAATAGCTTTTACCAAGTGATTTTAAATCATTTATAATAATAGTAAACCTACTAAACATTTCATCTATAGTTTCATGTTCAACCATGTTAAACATTTCATATTGGTGAATTAAAATGTTGATTTTAGATTCCTATACTTGGTCTGTACCTTCATGATCAATTTTTAAAGTATCCCATATTTCTCTTGCTGTGTTGCAGCCAACAACTTTATCATATTCACCTCTACTTAATGCACAAAGAAGAAAAAATTTAGCTTTAGAGTTTAGAAGATACCTTTGTTTTTCATCTTGTGTCCATTCTTCTCTAGGTTTGGGTTTTGGTGCTTCTTCAACAATTTTAGACTCACCTTCTGTGGAAGGAGCCAGAACTCTGGTTCTTCTTGTAGTGGGAATGTAATTCCCATTTTCTATAATATCCCATAGATCAATATCTTGAGATTCCAAGAACAATTTCATTCTATCCTTCCAATAGTAATAGTCTTTTCCACTGAAAGCCGGTGGTCTGTTTGTGGATGATCCTTCTGGAATGAACATTGCAGCGCCATGGTTTACCATCCCCTTGATCTTTTCCTCTCTCACTGTTAAGTGAGTTCAACACAAGAGGCAAGCTCTAATACCACTTGAAGTATATGGTTGAATCACAAGAAGAGGGGTTGAATTGTGATTCTTTTAAAATTCTGCAATTTTATCTTCTAATAAAATTCTGCTCAAGATAAGTTCTTAGCTGTTTATTAGAAGATGGATCTCCACAAGTAGAATTGTAAGTATTAATGCTTATTATGCTGAAAATAGGATTCCTTTGGTGGAATCAATTTAGTTGCCACTTACTTAGGTATTATTAGTTTTGAAAACTTTTTGTGCACATGTAGAAGTTAAGAAAGTAAGGGAAAGAAGAGAACACAAAGGTTTTTATACTGGTTCACCTCTTCCAACCTGAGGCTACGTCCAGTCCCTACATTTTGTAGGATTTTTCTCACTAACAAATCAGTTACAACCTTTGGGTACACACTACCACTTGTATTCTTTTTCCACAGCCTCTTCAGGCTTTCTACAGAATCACCAAACTCACAGAAATAGACCCTGACTTCCTGCAGGAAATTTTGCAGAAGCACAGGTCCAGAAATCTGCAGAACTTCCTTCTGTAGACTCCAAACACTCACAGGCTCACACCAGAGCCTTTACAACCTCTCCAAATACTTCACCTAATGTGTCACAAGAGATTTTACAACAAACCAATCTCTCTGACCTTAAAGAAGCACAGAAACAACAAGGTAAAGTACAAATAGCTCACTATTTTACAATCAGAGCAGCAACAGAATTTCCTAGTGAGCAAAACTCCCCCTCAACAGCTTGTATAAGCAGATTAGAAAGAATTTGAGGAGAGAGAAAAAGTTCCAGAAGCTGGCAGTGAAAGAGCAGAGATTATTTTATGCTTCTGGAGTGAGGAGTGCTTGATGGCTTCTGAATGCTTGAATGAGTTACTTTCAATTTACTCATTTTTATTTCATGTTTTCCTTCACAGATTTGTCATTCTTTCAACTTACTGCTTCTGTTAACCATTAAAATGAAGCTTCTCATATTTGTCCTTCTGCAAGATGAAACCTGTTTCTTCTGGACACATTCTCAAATGAAATGGTTAGTTCTTTTGGAATCAGAATTATGCTAAGTTGCATTTGATTTGGTTGCCATGATTAAAACCACTTTGAGGGGATTCTTGGACCTTACAGTACTCACACCTATGAAGACACGCAATTATGGCGCTGGCCTCCTTTACTAAATTGTTGCAAAGAAAGCAAGTAAAGCGTTTTGCTATAGTGTCTTTCTTCACTCTCGCCGATTGATTATCCATATTCTTCGGCATCAAAACCTAACTCAGAGCTTCGTCTCTCACACACGTATCAATCTGACTGCAAGAAATTTTACATCCACTTTGTTATAATTGTCTAGATTAACTCCAACGACACAGAACCACATAACACTCGAAAAATAAACAATTAGTTAAACATTGAACATTAATAAATCAAGGGAAAAAAGTATGTGTAGGATAGACGAAGGAAGGAAACTTACCTAACTTGTTATGTCTTGACCAGAAAAGATGGCCGAAAACTAGAGAAAAATCGAGAAGCAAGTTGGACAGATGAGACTTGTGAAGATTTAACGTAAATTAAGGTGAAAGTTAGACGCGGACACGGATTATGTTGTGGTGTTGTTGAGGCTGATCTGTAAAGAGAGAGAAAAGCATGAACCAAGACCCGCGAGTCTCTTTCTTACGTTGTTTTCTTTTAACTTTATATTTATATATTTAAATTAAATAAATATTGTATTAAAAACTCAAGTAATAAAAAACTGAGATAATAATTTTAAAATTAACAATATGAACTTTGATTTTTTTTATAATTTTAATGATGTTAAACTTTTTCATAGATGTATCTTTCAACATAGTATTTATTATTTACCATTTTTATTTATTATTTTGTAACATTTATGAACAGATGGTGAGTATGCAATTATAAGTATACAGGGAGTTTGTTTTACTGTGCCTTTATTTTTATTTATTATTGTTTTGGTACAAGTAAATTTACGTCCACTTGGATATATTCACCCGTATTAACTCCAACGACATATAACCACATAGATAACACTAAAAAAATTAACAATTAAACATTGAATATTAATAAATAAAGATAAAAAAGCATGAGTGGAATGGAAGAAGGAATAAAACTCACCTAACTTGTTATGTCTCGATCATTAGAGATAGACAAAAACCAAAGAAATATGTGAGAAACAGGTCAGACAGGTGATACTTGTGAAGATTTAACGAAGATTAGGGTGAAACTTGGATGCGCACACGATATACGTTGTGGCGTAGTCGAGGAAAATCTGTATAGAGAGAGAAAAACATGAACCAAGGCACACAACTTTCTCTTCCTTATGTCTTTTTATTTTAACTTTGAATCCATATATTTATATTAAAAAACTTTTGTATTAAAATTTTAATTAATAAAATAATATGAACTTTGATTTTTTTTATTTTTAATCTTTGTTAAAATTTTTCTTTGACGTATCTATCAATATATTATTTATTGTTTTTTATTTTTATTTATTATTATATAACATTTATGAACAGATGGATAGTGTGCATTTATAAGCATATAAGGAGTTTGTTTTAATATATCTTTATTTTTACTCGATTATTCTAACATGTGGAATATTGTACAAGATAATAACTCAAAAATGGAAAGTTTTGGTTGAAAACGTAACGTTTAATAACACCAATGCATTGAATGTTGTGATAGTTGTAATTTCCAATAAAAACTTTTAACTTTTGATTTATTATCTTTTGCAATGTTGCACATGTTAGAAAAAGTAATTTTTATTTATTATTGTTTCACTGCGAGCAAGTTTACCTCAACTTGGTTATATTCACTCGCATTAACTTTAGTGACACGGAACCACATAGATAACACACAAAAAATGAACAATTAAACAATGAATATTAATAAATAAACATAAAAAACCATTTGTATAATGAAAGAAGGAACTAAACTCACCTAACTTGCTATTTCTCATTCAGTAAAAATGGCCAAAAAACCAGAAAATATGTGAGAAACATGTCATACAAGCGATACATGTGAAGATTTAACGTACATTAGGATAAAAAAGCATGTTTAGAATGACAGAAGGGACCAAATTACTCACCTAATTTGCTATGTCTCAATAAATAAATTTGGTCAAAAACCATAGCAAAATGTGTGAAACAAGTTAGACATGTGATACTTGTTTTAAATTTGAATAAAAAATAAATCCAATTGAGGGGAAAGAACAAATGGGTATGAAAGGGATATATAGGATTAAGATCGAAGTACTCACACCTATGAAGACACGAAATTATGGCGCTGGCCTCCTTTACTAAATTGTTGCAAAGCAAGCAAGTAAAGTGTTTTGCTATAGTGTCCTTCTTCACTCTCGCCGATTGATTATCCATATTCTTCGGCATCAAAACCTAACTAAGAGCTTCGTCTCTCACACACGGATCAATTTGACTGCAAGAAATTTTACATCCACTTGGTTATAATTGTCTAGATTAACTCCAACGACACAGAGCCGCATAACACCCGAAAAATAAATAATTAAACACTGAACATTAATAAATCAAGGGAAAAAGTATGTGTAGGATAGACGAAGGAACAAAACTTACCTAACTTGTTATGTCTTGACCAGAAAAGATGGCCGAAAACTTGACAAAAATCGAGAAGCAAGTTAGACAGATGAGACTTGTGAAGATTTAACGTAAATTAAGGTGAAAGTTGGACGCAGACACGAATTATGTTGTGGTGTTGTTGAGGATGATCTGTAAAGAGAGAGAAAAGCATGAACCAAGACCCGCGAGTCTCTTTCTTACGTTGTTTTCTTTTAACTTTATATTTATATATTTAAATTAAATAAATATTATATTAAAAACTCAAGTAATAAAAAACTGAGATAATAATTTTAAAATTAACAATATGAACTTTGATTTTTTTTTATAATTTTAATGATGTTAAACTTTTTCATAGATGTATCTTTCAACATAGTATTTATTATTTACCATTTTTATTTATTATTTTGTAACATTTATGAACAGATAATGAGTATGCGGTTTTAAGTATACAAGGAGTTTGTTTTACTGTGCCTTTATTTTTCTTTATTATTGTTTTAGTACAAGTAAATTTACGTCCACTTGGATATATTCACCCGTATTAACTCCAACGACATATAACCACATAGATAACACTAAAAAAATTAACAATTAAACATTGAATATTAATAAATAAATATAAAAAAGCATGAGTGGAATGGAAGAAGGAATAAAATTCACCTAACTTGTTATGTCTCGATCATTAGAGATAGACAAAAACCAAAGAAATATGTGAGAAACAGGTCAGACAGGTGATACTTGTGAAGATTTAACGAAGATTAGGGTGAAACTTGGATGCGCACACGATTTATGCTGTGGCGTAGTCGAGGAAAATCTGTATAGAGAGAGAAAAACATGAATCAAGGCACACAACTTTCTCTTCCTTATGTCTTTTTATTTTAACTTTGAATCCATATATTTATATTAAAAAACTTTTGTATTAAAATTTTAATTAATAAAATAATATGAACTTTGATTCTTTTTATTTTTAATCTTTGATAAAAATTTTCTTTGACGTATCTATCAATATATTATTTATTGTTTTTTATTTTTATTTATTATTATATAACATTTATGAACAGATGGATAGTGTGCATTTATAAGCATATAAGGAGTTTGTTTTAATATATCTTTATTTTTACTCGATTATTCTAACATGTGGAATATTGTACAAGATAATAACTCAAAAATGGAAAGTTTTGGTTGAAAACGTAACGTTTAATATCACCAATGCATTGAATGTTGTGATAGTTGTAATTTCCAATAAAAACTTTTCACTTTTGATTTATTATCTTTTGCAATGTTGCACATGTTAGAAAAAGCAATTTTTATTTATTATTGTTTCACTGCGAGCAAGTTTACCTCAACTTGGTTATATTCACTTTCATTAACTTTAGTGACACAGAACCATGTAGATAACACTCAAAAAATGAACAATAAACAATGAATATTAATAAATAAACATAAAAAACCATTTGTATAATGAAAGAAGGAACTAAACTCACCTAACTTGCTATTTCTCATTCAGTAAAAATGGCCAAAAAACCAGAAAATATGTGAGAAACATGTCATACAAGCGATACATGTGAAGATTTGACGTACATTAGGATAAAAAAGCATGTTTAGAATGACAGAACGGACCAAATTACTCACCTAATTTGCTATGTCTCAATACATAAATTTGGTCAAAAACCATAGCAAAATGTGTGAAACAAGTTAGACATGTGATACTTGTTTTAAATTTGAATAAAAAATAAATTCAATTGAGGGGAAAGAACAAATGGGTATGAAAGGGATATATAGGATTAAGATCGAAGTACTCACACCTATGAAGACACGAAATTATGGCGCTGGCCTCCTTTACTAAATTGTTGCAAAGCAAGCAAGTAAAGTGTTTTGCTATAGTGTCCTTCTTCACTCTCGCCGATTGATTATCCATATTCTTCGGCATCAAAACCTAACTCAGAGCTTCATCTCTCACACACGGATCAATTTGACTGCAAGAAATTTTACATCCACTTTGTTATAATTGTCAAGATTAACTCCAATGACACAGAACCGCATAACACCCGAAAAATAAACAATTAAACACTGAACATTAATAAATCAAGGGAAAAAAGTATGTGTGAGATAGACGAAGGAACAAAACTTACCTAACTTGTTATGTCTTGACCAGAAAAGATGGCCGAAAACTTGACAAAAATCGAGAAGCAAGTTAGACAGATGAGACTTGTGAAGATTTAACGTAAATTAAGGTGAAAGTTAGACGCCGACACGGATTATGTTGTGGTGTTGTTGAGGATGATCTGTAAAGAGAGAGAAAAGCATGAACCAAGACCCGCGAGTCTCCTTCTTACGTTGTTTTCTTTTAACTTTCTATTTATATATTTAAATTAAATAAATATTGTATTAAAAACTCAAGTAATAAAAAACTGAGATAATAATTTTAAAATTAACAATATGAACTTTGATTTTTTTTTTATAATGTTAATGATGTTAAACTTTTTCATAGATGTATCTTTCAACATAGTATTTATTATTTACCATTTTTATTTATTATTTTGTAACATTTATGAACAGATGGTGAGTATGCAATTATAAGTATACAGGGAGTTTGTTTTACTGTGCCTTTATTTTTATTTATTATTGTTTTGGTACAAGTAAATTTACGTCCAGTTGGATATATTCACCCGTATTAACTCCAACGACATATAACCACATAGATAACACTAAAAAAATTAACAATTAAACATTGAATATTGATAAATAAAGATAAAAAAGCATGAGTGGAATGGAAGAAGGAATAAAACTCACCTAACTTGTTATGTCTCGATCATTAGAGATAGACAAAAACCAAAGAAATATGTGAGAAACAGGTCAGACAGGTGATACTTGTGAAGATTTAACGAAGATTAGGGTAAACTTGGATGCGCACACGATTTATGCTGTGGCGTAGTCGAGGAAAATCTGTATAGAGAGAGAAAAACATGAACCAAGGCACACAACTTTCTCTTCCTTATATCTTTTTATTTTAACTTTGAATCCATATATTTATATTAAAAAACTTTTGTATTAAAATTTTAATTAATAAAATAATATGAACTTTGATTTTTTTTATTTTTAATCTTTGTTAAAATTTTTCTTTGACGTATCTATCAATATATTATTTATTGTTTTTTATTTTTATTTATTATTATATAACATTTATGAACAGATGGATAATGTGCATTTATAAGCATATAAGGAGTTTGTTTTAAAATATCTTTATTTTTACTCGATTATTCTAACATGTGGAATATTGTACAAGATAATAACTCAAAAATGGAAAGTTTTGGTTGAAAACGTAACGTTTAATATCACCAATGCATTGAATGTTGTGATAGTTGTAATTTCCAATAAAAACTTTTCACTTTTGATTTATTATCTTTTGCAATGTTGCACATGTTAGAAAAAGCAATTTTTATTTATTATTGTTTCACTGCGAGCAAGTTTACCTCAACTTGGTTATATTCACTTGCATTAACTTTAGTGACACAGAACCAGGTAGATAACACTCAAAAAATGAACAACAATAAACAATGAATATTAATAAATAAACATAAAAAACCATTTGTATAATGAAAGAAGGAACTAAACTCACCTAACTTGCTATATCTCATTCAGTAAAAATGGCCAAAAAACTGGAAAATATGTGAGAAACATGTCATACAAGCGATACATGTGAAGATTTAATGTACATTAGGATAAAAAACCATGTTTAGATTGACAGAAAGGACCAAATTACTCACCTAATTTGCTATGTCTCAATACATAAATTTGGTCAAAAACCATAGCAAAATGTGTGAAACAAGTAAGACATGTGATACTTGTTTTAAATTTGAATAAAAAATAAATCCAATTGAGGGGAAAGAACAAATGGGTATGAAAGGGATATATAGGATTAAGATCGAAGTACTCACACCTATGAAGACACGAAATTATGGCGCTGGCCTCCTTTACTAAATTGTTGCAAAGCAAGCAAGTAAAGTGTTTTGCTATAGTGTCCTTCTTCACTCTCGCCGATTGATTATCCATATTCTTCGGCATCAAAACCTAACTCAGAGCTTCGTCTCTCACACACGGATCAATTTGACTGCAAGAAATTTTACATCCACTTGGTTATAATATTCTAGATTAACTCCAACGACACAGAACCGCATAACACCCGAAAAATAAACAATTAAACACTGAACATTAATAAATCAAGGGAAAAAAGTATGTGTAGGATAGACGAAGGAACAAAACTTACCTAACTTGTTATGTCTTGACCAGAAAAGATGGCCGAAAACTTGACAAAAATCGAGAAGCAAGTTAGACAGATGAGACTTGTGAAGATTTAACGTAAATTAAGGTGAAAGTTAGACGCAGACACAGATTATGTTGAGGTGTTGTTGAGGATGATCTGTAAAGAGAGAGAAAAGCATGAACCAAGACCCGCGAGTCTCTTTCTTACGTTGTTTTCTTTTAACTTTATATTTATATATTTAATTTAAATAAATATTGTATTAAAAACTCAAGTAATAAAAAACTGAGATAATAATTTTAAAATTAACAATATGAACTTTGATTTTTTTTATAATTTTAATGATGTTAAACTTTTTCATAGATGTATCTTTCAACATAGTATTTATTATTTACCATTTTTATTTATTATTTTGTAACATTTATGAAAAGATGGTGAGTATACAATTATAAGTATACAGGGAGTTTGTTTTACTGTGCCTTTATTTTTATTTATTATTGTTTTGGTACAAGTAAATTTACGTCCACTTGGATATATTCACCCGTATTAACTCCAACGACATATAACCACATAGATAACACTAAAAAAATTAACAATTAAACATTGAATATTAATAAATAAAGATAAAAAAGCATGAGTGGAATGGAAGAAGGAATAAAACTCACCTAACTTGTTATGTCTCGATCATTAGAGATAGACAAAAACCAAAGAAATATGTGAGAAACAGGTCAGACAGGTGATACTTGTGAGATTTAACCAAGATTAGGGTGAAACATGGATGCGCACACGATTTATGTTGTGGCGTAGTCGAGGAAAATCTGTATAGAGAGAGAAAAACATGAACCAAGACACACAACTTTCTCTTCCTTATGTCATTTTATTTTAACTTTGAATCCATATATTTATATTAAAAAACTTTTGTATTAAAATTTTAATTAATAAAATAAGATGAACTTTGATTTTTTTTATTTTCAATCTTTGTTAAAAATTTTCTTTGACGTATCTATCAATATATTATTTATTGTTTTTTTTTATTTATTATTATATAACATTTATGAACAGATCGATAGTATGCATTTATAAGCATATAAAGAGTTTGTTTTAATATATCTTTATTTTTACTCGATTATTCTAACATGTGGAATATTGTACAAGATAATAACTCAAAAATGGAAAGTTTTGGTTGAAAACGTAACGTTTAATATCACCAATGCATTGAATGTTGTGATAGTTGTAATTTCCAATAAAAACTTTTCACTTTTGATTTATTATCTTTTGCAATGTTGCACATGTTAGAAAAAGTAATTTTTATTTATTATTGTTTCACTGCGAGCAAGTTTTCCTCAACTTGGTTATATTCACTTGCATTAACTTTAGTGACACAGAACCAGGTAGATAACACTCAAAAAATGAACAACAATAAACAATGAATATTAATAAATAAACATAAAAAACCATTTGTATAATGAAAGAAGGAACTAAACTCACCTAACTTGCTATTTCTCATTCAGTAAAAATGGCCAAAAAACCAGAAAATATGTGAGAAACTTGTCATACAAGCGATACATGTGAAGATTTAACGTACATTAGGATAAAAAAGCATGTTTAGAATGACAGAAGGGACCAAATTACTCACCTAATTTGCTATGTCTCAATACATAAATTTGGTCAAAAACCATAGCAAAATGTGTGAAACAAGTTAGACATGTGATACTTGTTTTAAATTTGAATAAAAAATAAGTCCAATTGAGGGAAAAGAACAAATGGGTATGAAAGGGATATATAGGATTAAGATCGAAGTACTCACACCTATGAAGACACGAAATTATGGCGCTGGCCTCCTTTACTAAATTGTTGCAAAGCAAGCAAGTAAAGCGTTTTGCTATAGTGTCTTTCTTCACTCTCGCCGATTGATTATCCATATTCTTCGGCATCAAAACCTAACTCAGAGCTTCGTCTCTCACACACGTATCAATCTGACTGCAAGAAATTTTACATCCACTTTGTTATAATTGTCTAGATTAACTCCAACGACACAGAACCACATAACACTCGAAAAATAAACAATTAGTTAAACATTGAACATTAATAAATCAAGGGAAAAAAGTATGTGTAGGATAGACGAAGCAACAAAACTTACCTAACTTGTTATGTCTTGACCAGAAAAGATGGCCGAAAACTAGAGAAAAATCGAGAAACAAGTTGGACAGATGAGACTTGTGAAGATTTAACGTAAACTAGGGTGAAAGTTAGACGCGGACACGGTTTATGTTGTGGTGTTGATGAGGCTGATCTGTAAAGAGAGAGAAAAGCATGAACCAAGACACATGGGTCTCTTTCTTACGTTGTTCTCTTTTAACTTTATATTTATATATTTAAATTAAATAAACTTTGTATTAAAAACTCAAGTTATAAAAAACTGAGATAATAATTTTAAAATTAACAAAATGAACTTTGATTTTTTTTATTATTTTAATGATGTTAAACTTTTTCATAGATGTATCTATCAACATAGTATTTATTATTTACCATTTTCATTTACTATTTTATAACATTTATGAACAGATGGTGACTATGCAATTATAAGTATACAGGGAGTTTGTTTTACTGTGCCTTTATTTTTATTTATTATTGTTTTGGTACACGTAAATTTACGTCCACTTAGATATATTAACCTGTATTAACTCCAACGACATATAACCACATAGATAACACTAAAAAAATTAACAATTAAACATTGAATATTAATAAATAAAGATAAAAAAGCATGAGTGGAATGGAAGAAGGAATAAAACTCACCTAACTTGTTATGTCTCGATCATTAGAGATAGACAAAAACCAAAGAAATATGTGAGAAACAGGTCAGACAGGTGATACTTGCGAAGATTTAACGAAGATTAGGGTGAAACTTGGATGCGCACACGATTTATGCTGTGGCGTAGTCGAGGAAAATCTGTATAGAGAGAGAAAAACATGAACCAAGGCACACAACTTTCTCTTCTTTATGTCTTTTTATTTTAACTTTGAAACCATATATTTAAATTAAAAAACTTTTGTATTAAAATTTTAATTAATAAAATAATATGAACTTTGATTTTTTTTATTTTCAATCTTTGTTAAAATTTTCCTTTGACGTATCTATCAATATATTATTTATTGTTTTTTATTTTTATTTATTATTATATAACATTTATGAACAGATCGATAGTATGCATTTATAAGCATATAAGGAGTTTGTTTTAATATATCTTTATATTTACTCGATTATTCTAACATGTGGAATATTGTACAAGATAATAACTCAAAAATGGAAAGTTTTGGTTGAAAACGTAACGTTTAATAACACCAATGCATTGAATGTTGTGATAGTTGTAATTTCCAATAAAAACTTTTCACTTTTGATTTATTATCTTTTGCAATGTTGCACATGTTAGAAAAAGTAATTTTTATTTATTATTGTTTCACTGCGAGCACGTTTACCTCAACTTGGTTATATTCACTCGCATTAACTTTAGTGACACGGAACCACGTAGATAACACAAAAAAATGAACAATTAAACAATGAATATTAATAAATAAACATAAAAAAACCATTTGTATAATGAAAGAAGGAACTAAACTCACCTAACTTGCTATTTCTCAATCAGTAAAAATGGCCAAAAACCAGAAAATATGTGAGAAACATGTCATACAAGTGAAACATGTGAAGATTTAACGTACAATGGGATAAAAAAACCCGTTTAGAATGACAGAAGGGACCGAACTCACCTAATTTGCTATGTCTCAATACATAAATATGGCCAAAAACCATAGCAAAATGTGTGAAACAAGTTAGACATGTGATACTTGTTTTAAATTTGAATAAAAAATAAATCCAATTGAGGGGAAAGAACAAATGGGTATGAAAGGGATATATAGGATTAAGATCGAAGTACTCACACCTATGAAGACACGAAATTATGGCGCTGGCCTCCTTTACTAAATTGTTGCAAAGCAAGCAAGTAAAGTGTTTTGCTATAGTGTCCTTCTTCACTCTCGCCGATTGATTATCCATATTCTTCGGCATCAAAACCTAACTAAGAGCTTCGTCTCTCACACACGTATCAATTTGACTGCAAGAAATTTTACATCCACTTGGTTATAATTGTCTTGATTAACTCTAATGACACAGAACCGCATAACACTCGAAAAATAAACAATTAAACATTGAACATTAATAAATCAAGGGAAAAAAGTAGGTGTAGGATAGACGAAGGAACAAAACTTACCTAACTTGTTATGTCATGACCAGAAAAGATGGCCGAAAACTAGAGAAAAATCGAGAAGCAAGTTGGACAGATGAGACTTGTGAAGATTTAACGTAAATTAAGGTGAAAGTTAGACGAGGAAACGGATTATGTTGTGGTGTTGTTGAGGCTGATCTGTAAAGAGAGAGAAAAGCATGAACCAAGACCCCCGAGTCTCTTTCTTACGTTGTTTTCTTTTACCTTTATATTTATAAATTTAAATTAAATAAATATTGTATTAAAAACTCAAGTAATAAAAAACTGAGATAATAATTTTAAAATTAACAATATGAACTTTGATTTTTTTTTATAACTTTAATGATGTTAAACTTTTTCATAGATGTATCTTTCAACATAGTATTTATTATTTACCATTTTTATTTATTATTTTGTAACATTTATGAAAAGATGGTGAGTATACAATTATAAGTATACAGGGAGTTTGTTTTACTGTGCCTTTATTTTTATTTATTATTGTTTTGGTACAAGTAAATTTACGTCCACTTGGATATATTCACCCGTATTAACTCCAACGACATATAACCACATAGATAACACTAAAAAAATTAACAATTAAACATTGAATATTAATAAATAAAGATAAAAAAACATGAGTGGAATGGAAGAAGGAATAAAACTCACCTAACTTGTTATGTCTCGATCATTAGAGATAGGCAAAAACCAAAGAAATATGTGAGAAACAGGTCAGGCAGGTGATACTTGTGAAGATTTAACGAAGATTAGGGTGAAACTCGGATGCGCACACGATTTATGCTGTGGCGTAGTCGAGGAAAATCTGTATAGAGAGAGAAAAACATGAACCAAGGCACACAACTTTCTCTTCCTTATGTCTTTTTATTTTAACTTTGAATCCATATATTTATATTAAAAAACTTTTGTATTAAAATTTTAATTAATAAAATAATATGAACTTTGATTTTTTTTATTTTTACTCTTTGTTAAAAATTTTCTTTGACGTATCTATCAATATATTATTTATTGTTTTTTATTTTTATTTATTATTATATAATATTTATGGACAGATCGATAGTATGCATTTATAAGCATATAAGGAGTTTGTTTTAATATATCTTTATTTTTACTCGATTATTCTAACGTGTGGAATATTGTACAAGATAATAACTCAAAAATGGAAAGTTTTGGTTGAAAACGTAACGCTTAATATAACCAATGCATTGAATGTTGTGATAGTTGTAATTTCCAATAAAAACTTTTCACTTTTGATTTATTATCTTTTGCAATGTTGCACATGTTAGAAAAAGTAATTTTTATTTATTATTGTTTCACTGCGAGCAAGTTTACCTCAACTTGGTTATATTCACTCGCATTAACTTTAGTGACACAAAACCACGTAGATAACACACAAAAAATGAACAATTAAACACTGAATATTAATATATAAACATAAAAAACCATTTGTATAATGAAGATGGAACTAAACTCACCTAACTTGCTATTTCTCATTCAGTAAAAATGGTCAATAAACCAGAAAATATGTGAGAAACATGTCATACAAGCGATACATGTGAAGATTTATTGTACATTAGGATAAAAAAGCATGTTTAGAATGACAGAGGGACCAAATTACTCACCTAATTTGCTATGTCTCAATACATAAATTTGGTCAAAAACCATAGCAAAATGTGTGAAACAAGTTAGACATGTGATACTTGTTTTAAATTTGAATAAAAAATAAATCCAATTGAGGGGAAAGAACAAATGGGTATGAAAGGGATATATAGGATTAAGATCGAAGTACTCACACCTATGAAGACACGAAATTATGGCGCTGGCCTCCTTTACTAAATTGTTGCAAAGCAAGCAAGTAAAGTGTTTTGCTATAGTGTCCTTCTTCACTCTCGCCGATTGATTATCCATATTCTTCAGCATCAAAACCTAACTAAGAGCTTCGTCTCTCACACACGTATCAATTTGACTGCAAGAAATTTTACATCCACTTGATTATAATTGTCTAGATTAACTCCAACGACACAGAGCCGCATAACACCCGAAATAAATAATTAAACACTGAACATTAATAAATCAAGAGAAAAAGTATGTGTAGGATAGACGAAGGAACAAAACTTACCTAACTTGTTATGTCTTGACCAGAAAAGATGGCCGAAAACTTGACAAAAATCGAGAAGCAAGTTAGACAGATGAGACTTGTGAAGATTTAACGTAAATTAAGGTGAAAGTTGGACGCAGACACGGATTATGTTGTGGTGTTGTTGAGGATGATCTGTAAAGAGAGAGAAAAGCATGAACCAAGACCCCCGAGTCTCTTTCTTACGTTGTTTTCTTTTAACTTTATATTTATATATTTAAATTAAATAAATATTATATTAAAAACTCAAGTAATAAAAAACTGAGATAATAATTTTAAAATTAACAATATGAACTTTGATTTTTTTTTTTATAATTTTAATGATGTTAAACTTTTTCATAGATGTATCTTTCAACATAGTATTTATTATTTACCATTTTTATTTATTATTTTGTAACATTTATGAACAGATAATGAGTATGCAGTTTTAAGTATACAAGGAGTTTGTTTTACTGTGCCTTTATTTTTATTTATTATTGTTTTAGTACAAGTAAATTTACGTCCACTTGGATATATTCACCCGTATTAACTCCAACGACATATAACCACATAGATAACACTAAAAAAATTAACAATTAAACATTGAATATTAATAAATAAAGATAAAAAAGCATGAGTGGAATGGAAGAAGGAATAAAACTCACCTAACTTGTTATGTCTCGATCATTAGAGATAGACAAAAACCAAAGAAATATGTGAGAAAAAGGTCAGACAGGTGATACTTGTGAAGATTTAACGAAGATTAGGGTGAAAGTTGGATGCGCACAACATTTATGTTGTGGCGTAGTCGAGGAAAATCTGTATATAGAGAGAAAAACATGAACCAAGGCACACAACTTTCTCTTCTTTATGTCTTTTTATTTTAACTTTGAATCCATATATTTAAATTAAAAAACTTTTGTATTAAAATTTTAATTAATAAAATAATATGAACTTTGATTTTTTTATTTTCAATCTTTGTTAAAATTTTCCTTTGACGTATCTATCAATATATTATTTATTGTTTTTTATTTTTATTTATTATTATATAACATTTATGAATAGATCGATAGTATGCATTTATAAGCATATAAGGAGTTTGTTTTAATATATCTTTATTTTTACTCGATTATTCTAACATGTGGAATATTGTACAAGATAATAACTCAAAAATGGAAAGTTTTGGTTGAAAACGTAACGTTTAATAACACCAATGCATTGAATGTTGTGATAGTTGTAATTTCCAATAAAAACTTTTCACTTTTGATTTATTATCTTTTGCAATGTTGCACATGTTAGAAAAAAGTAATTTTTATTTATTATTGTTTCACTGCGAGCAAGTTTACCTCAACTTGGTTATATATTCACTCGCATTAACTTTAGTGACACAGAACCACGTAGATAACACACAAAAAATGAACAATTAAACAATGAATATTAATAAATAAACATAAAAAACCATTTGTATAATGAAAGAAGGAACTAAACTCACCTAACTTGCTATTTCTCAATCAGTAAAAATGGCCAAAAACCAGAAAATATGTGAGAAACATGTCATACAAGTGAAACATGTGAAGATTTAACGTACAATGGGATAAAAAAACCCGTTTAGAATGACAGAGATATATAGGATTAAGATCGAAGTACTCACACCTATGAAGACACGCAATTATGGCGCTGGCCTCCTTTACTAAATTGTTGCAAAGCAATCAAGTAAAGCGTTTTGCTATAGTGTCCTTCTTCACTCTCGCCGATTGATTATCCATATTCTTCGGCATCAAAACCTAACTCAGAGCTTCGTCTCTCACACACGTATCAATTTGACTGCAAGAAACTTTACATCCACTTGGTTATAATTGTCTTGATTAACTCCAATGACACAGAACCGCATAACACTCGAAAATTAAACAATTAAACACTGAACATTAATAAATCAAGGGAAAAAAGTATGTGTAGGATAGACAAAGGAACAAAACTTACCTAACTTGTTATGTCATGACCAGAAAAGATGGCCGAAAACTAGAGAAAAATCGAGAAGCAAGTTGGACAGATGAGACTTGTGAAGATTTAACGTAAATTAAGGTGAAAGTTAGACGTGGACACGGATTATGTTGTGGTGTTGTTGAGGCTGATCTGTAAAGAGAGAGAAAAGCATGAACCAAGACCCCCGAGTCTCTTTCTTACGTTGTTTTCTTTTACCTTTATATTTATAAATTTAAATTAAATAAATATTGTATTAAAAACTCAAGTAATAAAAACTGAGATAATAATTTTAAAATTAACAATATTAACTTTGATTTTTTTTTTATAATTTTAATGATGTTAAACTTCTTCATAGATGTATCTATCAACATAGTATTTATTATTTACCATTTTCATTTATTATTTTGTAACATTTATGAACAGATGGTGAGTATGCAATTATAAGTATACAGGGAGTTTGTTTTACTGTGCCTTTATTTTTATTTATTATTGTTTTAGTACAAGTAAATTTACGTCCACTTGGATATATTCACCCGTATTAACTCCAACGACATATAACCACATAGATAACACTAAAAAAATTAACAATTAAACATTGAATATTAATAAATAAAGATAAAAAAGCATGAGTGGAATGGAAGAAGGAATAAAACTCACCTAACTTGTTATGTCTCGATCATTAGAGATAGACAAAAACCAAAGAAATATGTGAGAAACAGGTCAGACAGGTGATACTTGTGAAGATTTAACGAAGATTAGGGTGAAACTTGGATGCGCACACGATTTATGCTGTGGCGTAGTCGAGGAAAATCTGTATAGAGAGAGAAAAACATGAACCAAGACACACAACTTTCTCTTCCTTATGTCTTTTTATTTTAACTTTGAATCCATATATTTATATTAAAAACCTTTTGTATTAAAATTTTAATTAATAAAATAATATGAACTTTGATTTTTTTTATTTTTAATCTTTGTTAAAATTTTTCTTTGACGTATCTATCAATATATTCTTTATTGTTTTTTTTTTATTTATTATTATATAACATTTATGAACAGATCGATAGTATGCATTTATAACCATATAAGGAGTTTGTTTTAATATATCTTTATTTTTACTCGATTATTCTAACATGTGGAATATTGTACAAGATAATAACTCAAAAATGGAAAGTTTTGGTTGAAAACGTAACGCTTAATATAACCAATGCATTGAATGTTGTGATAGTTGTAATTTCCAATAAAAACTTTTCACTTTTGATTTATTATCTTTTGCAATGTTGCACATGTTAGAAAAAGTAATTTTTATTTATTATTGTTTCACTGCGAGCAAGTTTACCTCAACTTGGTTATATTCACTCGCATTAACTTTAGTGACACAGAACCACGTAGATAACACACAAAAAATGAACAATTAAACAATGAATATTAATAAATAAACATAAAAAACCATTTGTATAATGAAAGAAGGAACTAAACTCACCTAACTTGCTATTTCTCAATCAGTAAAAATGGCCAAAAACCAGAAAATATGTGAGAAACATGTCATACAAGTGAAACATGTGAAGATTTAACGTACAATGGGATACAAAAGCACGTTTAGAATGACAGAAGGGACCGAACTCAGCTAATTTGCTATGTCTCAATACATAAATATGGCCAAAAACCATAGCAAAATGTGTGAAACAAGTTAGACATGTGATACTTGTTTTAAATTTGAATAAAAAATAAATCCAATTGAGGGGAAAGAACAAATGGGTATTAAAGGGATATATAGGATTAAGATCGAAGTACTCACACCTATGAAGACACGCAATTATGGCGCTTGCCTCCTTTACTAAATTGTTGCAAAGCAAGCAAGTGAAGCATTTTGCTATAGTGTCTTTCTTCACTCTCGCCGATAGATTATCCATATTCTTCGGCATCAAAACCTAACTAAGAGCTTCGTCTCTCACACACGTATCAATCTGACTGCAAGAAATTTTACATCCACTTTGTTATAATTGTCTAGATTAACTCCAACCTCGAAAAATAAATAATTAAACACTGAACATTAATAAATCAAGGGGAAAAAGTATGTGTAGGATAGATGAAGGAACAAAACTTACCTAACTTGTTATGTCTTGACCAGAAAAGATGGCCGAAAACTAGAGAAAAATCGAGAAGCAAGTTGGACAGATGAGACTTGTGAAGATTTAACGTAAATTAGGGTGAAAGTTAGACGCGGACACGATTTATGTTGTGGTGTTGTTGAGGCTGATCTGTAAAGAGAGAGAAAAGCATGAACCAAGACACGCGGGTCTCTTTCTTACGTTGTTGTCTTTTAACTTTATATTTATATATTTAAATTAAATAAATTTTGTATTAAAAACTCAAGTAATAAAAAGCCGAGATAATAATTTTAAAATTAACAATATGAACTTTGATTTTTTTATTATTATTTTAATGATGTTAAACTTCTTCATAGATGTATCTATCAACATAGTATTTTTTATTTACCATTTTCATTTATTATTTTGTAACATTTATGAACCGATGGTGAGTATGCAATTATAAGTATACAGGGAGTTTGTTTTACTGTGCCTTTATTTTTATTTATTATTGTTTTAGTACAAGTAAATTTACGTCCACTTGGATATATTCACCCGTATTAACTCCAACGACATATAACCACATAGATAACACTAAAAAAATTAACAATTAAACATTGAATATTAATAAATAAAGATAAAAAAGCATGAGTGGAATGGAAGAAGGAATACAACCCACCTAACTTGTTATGTCTCGATCAATAAAGATAGACAAAAACCAAAGAAAAATGTGAGAAACACGTCAGACAGATGATACTTGTGAAGATATAACGAAGATTAGGGTGAAACTTGGATGCACACACGATTTATGTTGTGGCGTAGTCGAGGAAAATCTGTATAAAGAGAGAAAAACATGAACCAAGGCACACAACTTCATCTTCCTTATGTCTTCTTCTTTTAACTTTGAATCATATATTTAAATTAAATAACGTTTGTATTAAAATTTTAATTAATTAAATAACATGAACTTTGAATTTTTTTTTTTCAATCTTTGTTAAAATTTTCCTTAGATGTATCTATCAATATATTATTTATTGTTTATTATTTTTATTTATTATTATATAACATTCATGAACAGATGGATAGTATGCATTTATAAGCATATATGGAGTTTGTATTAACATATCGTTATTTTTACTCGATTATTCTAACATGTGGAATATTGTACAAGATAATAACTAAAAGATGGGAAGTTATTGTTGAAAACGTAACATTTAATAACACCAATGCATTGAATGTTGTGATAGTTGTAATTTCCAATAAAAACTTTTCGCTTTTGATTTATTATCTTTTGCAATGTTGCACATGTTAGAAAAAGTAATTTTTATTTATTATTGTTTCACTGCGAGGAAATTTACCTCAATTGGTTATATTCACTCGCATTAACTTTAGTGACACAGAACCACGTAGATAAAACTCAAAAAATGAACAATTAAATAATGAATATTAATAAATAAACATAAAAAACTATTTGTATAATGAAAGAAGGAACAAAAGTCACCTAACTTGCTATTTCTCAATCAGTAAAACTGGCCAAAAACCAGAAAATATGTGAGAAACATGTCATACAAGTGATACATGTGAAGATTTAACGTACATTAGGATAAAAAAGCATATTTAGAATGACAGAAGGGACCAAATTACTCACCTAATTTGCTATGTCTCAATACATAAATATGGTCAAAAACTCTTAGTAAAATAAGATGGTTCAGTTTGAGAGTGAAAATTAGAGAAAGAGAGATTTGGTATTGAGCCAAATATTATCATATTGAAAAGATACTAACAAAAGAGAATACAACAATTATTTATAGGAGCATTCCTAAACTAACTAAGGTAGGATATTACTAACTATGGTAGAAAACTAACTAAAGTAAAAATAACAAACTTATTCTCTCTTGATTTTCCTAAACAAATTTGTATATTCTAACACCCTCCCACAAGTTGATAATTGGTATCGATCGACCAAATATCAACTTGAGACCAAGAGAGGAAACTGAAAATAACAAAGACATTGCCTCCTCCATTGTAATCATAGCCATCATCAGTAAGCAAACCCAGAAAAGCAGTGTACATGTTGCCAACTTGTTTTGGTACCAAAGTGGTTGGTTGCACCTTGGCATCATATTGAGGCTTTGCAACTTGCTGAGTTACCTTTTCTAGATCACGGTTTTGATAGCTCTCATCACCAGATAACTTTGCAAAAGGTTCCAACATTTCTTTGGCAATCCCATCCACAAAAATGGGATTCTTCAAGAAGTCATTGAACGCTAAGCGAGCCAAACTTTTCTGTACAAGTTTGTTATAAGGAGAGTAAAATACAAAGTATTCATCATCAGCAAGAGAAAATTGTCTTCCCTCGAGTTTCTCATATTTGTGACTTAAATTGTTATAGCAGTTATCAAGGGCCATAAGGTAACAAGTTTGAGAAAGCTTCCCATCAACAACCGTATATTCACTGGCAAGATTAGGCTTGTAAAAATCATAGGCATGAGACATATGACTTTCCTTCAATTTGCTTTCGAAAACAATGGGAGCATTAGGACCAATTAGCATGGCAATAGCAGCAGCTCCACCAGTAGGCCGAGCAGGTCCTTCAGCATAGACAGCACTGTCAGTGCAGACAACAAGACCATAGCGTCCTTCCCATGAGCTGCTCTCCACCCAATTGACACAATTGAACAAAGCAGTAGTTTCTCCATAGCATGCATTCTTCTTTGTCATTTCTTCAAACCTCTCCTATGCATACTCCAAGCTACACAGAGCATAACAATTAGAATTTCCAAAACCATTTAACCCAAGCAAACCATAACATCTGTCATAATTCAGCTCAATGACGCGGAACGGAACCAATGGAACCAATTCAATCTCAATTTCCAGACAGTGTATGTGATGGCCCAAGTCCATTGCATCCCTTATCCCAAGAGGTTCAATGACTCGGTGTTTGGTGTAGTCCATGAGTGAGAAGCCTGCACCACCAGTGCCGCTTCGTGTCGCTTCTGAGATCTGAGCGCAGGGCTTGGACTTGATTTGATCATAGAACAAAGTGATGTCGTTGTGGTGAGAGGAATCAGCGACGACGATTGTGGTGGAGGCGACCGTCGAAATTGGATCGTGGACTCCATTATAGACGGCAGAACCAGGAACTGCAACGGTGACAACGAGAACAGAGGAGGCGAAAGGAGAAGATTCATTTTCTTTGTCGTCAGGCAAAACGTCATCGTCGTCTTCGTCTTCTTCTTCGTCTTCCTGAGATTCGTAATCGTCGATGTCTTCTTCGATCTGCTTCTTGCTGCCAGTGGGAGCGAATGCCTGTGCAGAAACAGAGGAGATATCACCAAAGGTGAAAGGATAGGGAACAACTGTCCACTACAGTTTGTTGGATGGAGCTCTAAGAGGAAGAAATGGAACAGATTTCTTCGCCATTTTTGTTAGCCTCCATAGATGAGCGATGATAGAGTGTGTGAGGAGAAAGCTAGGTGGATCAAAGATCACTGGAAACAGAGTTTTGTGGTAAGAGGAAGGTGGTGAGCTCCATGGATGGAGCTCTGATACCATCTTAGTAAAATAAGATGGTTCAGTTTGAGAGTGAAAATTAGAGAAAGAGAGATTTGGTATTGAGCCAAATATTATCATATTGAAAAGATACTAACAAAAGAGAATACAACAATTATTTATAGGAGCATTCCTAAACTAACTAAGGTAAGATATTACTAACTATGGTAGAAAACTAACTAAAGTAAAAATAACAAACTTATTCTCTCTTGATTTTCCTAAACAAATTTGTATATTCTAACAAAAACCATAGCAAAATGTGTGAAACAAGTTAGACATGTGTTACTTGTTTTAAATTTGAATAAAAATAAATCCAATTGAGGGGAAAGAACAAATGGGTATGAAGGGATATATAGGATTAAGATCGAAGTACTCACACCTATGAAGACACGCAATTATGGCGCTTGCCTCCTTTACTAAATTATTGCAAAGCAAGCAAGTGAAGCGTTTTGCTATAGTGTCTTTCTTCACTCTCGCCGATTGATTATCCATATTCTTCGGCATCAAAACCTAACTCAGAGCTTCGTCTCTCACACACGTACCAATCTGACTGCAAGAAATTTTACATCCACTTTGTTATAATTGTCAAGATTAACTCCAACCTCGAAAAATTAACAATTAAACATTGAACATTAATAAATCAAGGGAAAAAAGTATGTGTAGGATAGACGATGGAACAAAACTTACCTAACTTGTTATGTCTTGACCAAAAAAGATGGCCGAAAACTAGAGAAAAATCGAGAAACAAGTTGGACACATGAGACTTGTGAAGATTTAACGTAAATTAGGGTTAAAGTTAGACGCGGACACGGTTTATGTTGTGGTGTTGTTGAGACTGATCTGTAAAGAGAGAGAAAAGCATGAACCAAGACACGCGGGTCTCTTTCTTATGTTGTTTTCTTTTAACTTTATATTTATATATTTAAATTAAATAAATTTTGTATTAAAAACTCAAGTAATAAAAAACTGAGATAATAATTTTAAAATCAACAATATGAACTTTGAATTTTTTTATTATTTTAATGATGTTAAACTTTTTCATAGATGTATCTATCAACATAGTATTTATTATTTACCATTTTCATTTATTATTTTGTAACATTTATAAACAAATGGTGAGTATGCAATTATAAGTATACAGGGAGTTTGTTTTACCATGCCTTTATTTTTATTTATTATTGTTTTACTACAAGTAAATTTATGTCCACTTGGATATATTCACCTGTATTAACTCCAACGACATATAACCACATAGATAACACTAAAAAATTAACAAATAAACATTGAATATTAATAAATAAAGATAAAAAAGCATGAGTGGAATGGAAGAAGGAATAAAACTCACCTAATTTGTTATGTCTCGATCAATTAATAAAGATAGACAAAAACCAAAGAAAAATTTGAGAAACAGGTCAGATAAGTGATACTTGTGGCAACTCAGTGCAATATTCTTCTTCTCATCCTCTCCAGGATGAACAAGTAATCTTTGTTATCAACTGCCTCTCCAGGCAACTCAGTGCAGTATTCTTTGTCCCAGCCTCTCCAGGAAACTCAGTGCAACATTCTTTGTCCCAGCCTCTCCAGGCTAAACAAGTATTCTTTTCTATCAAGCCTCTCCAGGCTCTACCAAGTATTCTTTTCTATCAAGCCTTTTCAGGCTCTACCAAGTATTCTTTTCTATCAAGCCTCTCCAGGCTCTACCAAGTATTCTTTTCTCCCAGCCTCTCCAGGCTTCCCAAGTATTCTTTGTTTTTCAACTGCCTCTCCAGGAAACTCATGCAGTATTCTTTCTTTCTCCAAGCCTCTCCAGGCTCTCAAAGTATTATTTCTTCCACCAAGCCTCTCTAGGCTCTCCAGAGTATTATTTCTTCCACCGAGCCTCTCCAGGCTCTCATACACTTAATGTGTTTACAATTAAGAGTAGAATTTAAGTTTCAGTGAAACTTAAATTTCAGTTTTCTTGTACATAGGGATTACTGAGTAAAACTCAGAATACGAAGATTAAGTGCTAAGTACAAAGAAATGTCAGAGATACAAGTGTATAATTCTAAGCTCTAATTCATCTTTGTAGGTTCAGAAGGTTGGCGGTGTATGAACTGTATTGAGCTTGGCCAATTTCTTCTGTGAGCTTGATTATTGCCATGATTTAAGGATAGATGATTTGATATCCATGGCTGCCTCATTTCTTCAAAGGCCAGAGGATTGAGGCTACAATCTCTTAGGCTTCAAAAAAGGCTGTTCTCAATTTCAGATTTCAGGCTATTTATATGTCTTGATAAAATATAGTCGTTGAGAACTGTTTTGATTTTACCATTGAGAAAGTATGAGTGATATTCTTCAGACCGTTGTGAAAGTAGCTTTCTTATACTGTAGCTTCTGAGATTAAGCAGATTAGGTTTGTAGATAAATTAACTCTGACACATTGCAGATAAGCTTTTATCTAAGAGATTTTCCTTGATCTTCAACAGATTGATATCCTCTCTCTTCTTCTTCTTCTTTTATTCTTTTATATTTTCTCCGAGAGTGAGATTGTTTCTTCAGCAAGTTGGCTTAGCTTCTCTATCCTTTATTTTCACTGTGTGAAGTCTGTGGATACAATAGAGATGATTTTTAGCTGTTGTGCTTCTTCTTTATCCATAGTGAAGTTAGCTTTTCTTCCGAAAAGACTTACGACTTCTGATTGCGTGTTGCAGAGTTTGTGCAGAAGTAGGTGTACAACATCGCTGACCTATCTCTGATCACTATTTGCTTTTCTGCCTTTTTCTCATTTTTCTTTCTCGAACAAATCTTCTTGAAAATAAGGAAAATAACTTTTGCTACTATTCCCTTTCTGGATGAAGGCATAAGACATTTAGACACTTTTCCAGTTGTTAATCAAATGGTCTTTGCCTTTGTTGAGACTTCTCGACGTTTGAGATTTGTCCACGTAGTCAGAGAGTTGAGAGTCTTCATATCTTCATAATGTTATATGACATGTCTGGCTTCTTCTTCAGATAATTTGAGATGCCACGTCACTGTATCCGTAGAATATGTGTTTAGTAGATTCATTTTATCATGCACATACTTTCAGAGAGTTGATTTACTCCAGCACTTTTCTTCTTCAGATTGCTTCTTCCAGATTTGCTTCCTCTATTCTTCATATTGTTGCTTCATTGTTCTTCCTTGTTATTGATGATCTTTCATGATCTTGATTCTGATCTTCATTGGTTGATTCAGCATGTTGACCGCTTCAATGTGATTGCTTCAGCATGTTTATCATTCCAGCATGATTATCCTTTTGGCATGTTTATCACCTACAGCATGTTTGACTTTTCCCAGTCTTTCTTGATGACTTCCAAGTAGTTAACCTTTCAGATAGTTGCAATGATTGAAGGTTGCTTTCCTTCTAACTGAATTTCTTTCTTCAGTATTTCCACTTTAGAGTGATTGAATCCAACTTTTTCTACTATTTGATTTGCGATATTCTTGAAGAAAGTCTTCATTTCATCTTGCAGATGTGCTTCTTTTCTTCAGTCCCTATGCTTTCAGCAGGTTGATCAATTCTTCAGATAGTTTGTTGTGTTGGTCTTCTCTTGAGCTTGTTGTTTCTTTCTTCTTCCACTTCCAAGCCTTCTAGTCTTTTCTTCTGGTATTTTTCTTCTTGTCAACTGATTGGTCATCTTCAGAGAGTTGCTCCAATGCTTTTCTCTTCTACTTGATCTTCTGTTCTCCTTCAGCAGATTGCTTCTACTAAGTTCCTAAAATACACATACAAATACCTTTCTCAGTAGCACCTATATTCTTATTGTCTAGTCTAATTTGTTACTCATTAAAATCAAGGATAATAAGTCTTGAACTTAATTTAAATACTTAAATTAATTCTGAGACTCAACATTCTCCCCCTTTTTAATGATGACAAATTAGATATGACTAAATAAATATAATGAAGGATTCAAATTACAGAAAGTTCATATAAGTTTTACTTAGAGTGAGCACTAGTGAAAACTCGTTAAAACTCCCCCTAAACTAGACGGTTTTTCTTCTGAGACAATTTTAGTTATATTTCTCCCTTTTTTTTATCAAACTTTTATCTTTTACCTGAAAACTTTTCTGGAAGCATTTTTCTCTCTTTCTTCCTTTTAGGAATTTTATATCCAACTGTGAATTTTATACCAACTGTGGAGATACGTTTCTTATTACCAAACTTTATACCAACTGTTATCTAAGCATCTAAGCACTTAAGTGCACTTGAGTTTGTTTTCACATCAGATTTTGTTAGTTGTTTAGTTATATATCTTTCTCCCCCTTTTGTCATTATTAAAAGGGTGGACTAAAGTTGACTCTTTTATTTGTTATCAGATCCAGCAGATATATTAAACACCTTTCAACAAGATTACAATTAGATCTTAACAAAATAAAGCTTTATTAAAAGGGATCAGATTTTAAAGATGAATAAAGTTTCAGATAAGCAAGAACAAGATGAATATAAAGGAGATTAAGAAAAGAAAATTCTTTAAGGAAAACAACAAAGTCACAGAAAATATTTTTCCGTTCGTTAACACTATCAATTCACCGTATATTCCTATAGGGACTACTCTGAAGAGGCTGTCACATTCCAATTCTTCAATCATCGATTCCCCCTATATTCCTATAGCGATCTATGAGTACTTTCACCAATCAGAATTTAAGTTTCCTATCTCTAGGCTCCCCCAAACTCGTTGTTGAATTAATAAAATCATTTACCATTGTATTTTATAAAAACAACCTATAACTCCGGCACAAGTGTGGAAGCTACACATTAAGCAAAGTATAAAAGTACCGATATTATAAAATAAGGATTCATAAATAATAAAGAGAATTCACATACACTTGGGGATTGAATCAACTACATTCAACCCTATTGGAGAGTTTAGCTACGCATGGTAGCCATACAGACCAATGAAGAAACTGTCACGCTTTTCTTCAATCCTAGCTCTGCCTTTGTCGTCTCTCTAATCTCCTTGCTAAACATTCCTTTGCTAACCGCCCCTGTGATCTTTACAAAAGGTCCTATTTATAGACTAAGAAAAGCTATCTTAAATCTGGAAAGAATCTATTTTGAAAACAGATCTAAAATTAAATCTGCGTTCCTGCGCTTCACCTGCGCTCAGTGCGTTTGAAGCGTAGGATCCAGAGAGGAATACTGATAGTTACGCTTCTCATTCCAACTTTCCTTGATTCTTTCTCTTTTTAACTTGATCTCTTCCTGGTCTTATCATTGTTTGCTTGACTTTCCTTGTTTCCCTCTTTTTGATCTAATTTTGTATTTATCTTGCCTTTAAATTTAAATTGGAAAGTTATCTGCAGAATCCTTGTTTAAATGGCTTCTGATCTTATCTTTCTTTGCTCTCATTTAAACTTCAAATCTGCAGATCCTATCCTCAATTAATGCTATCTTCTTTCCTCATTAAAATCTTTCTCATAAATATGCAAAATTAACAGATTTTCTATTAAAATAGCATCAAATTCAAATTTAAATCAAATAAACACAATTATTACAATTATTACTAAAAAGGGATTATTTTGGGGTATAAATTACTATTTTAACCGTGATAAGTGCAGTAAAAATACAAGAATATATCATATAATTTGCACTTATCAAATACCCCCCCAACTTAACTTCTTGCTTGTCCTCAAGGAATTCTTGCAATCAGAAATCAATTCACTTATCAAGAGACATCTTTGCAATCAGAAATCAATTCACTCCCCTGTATAATTCTCAGAAATAAGGACAAAATTTTCATCATCTCTTTGTTAGGCAGAAGTCACTTTCCAGATATAAGAAAAAATCAGAATTAAGAGATGTTACCCATGCTCAATCAGAATAAGATACAACAATTAAGTCAAACTTTCTCAGAAATAGCAATTAAAGCAATAAATGATAAATCAAGGAATTCTCTCATGCTCACGGGTAAGTGTTTCCCTCAATTTTTCCACCACAGTTGAACAACTAGAATTGATAGTTGTTTCTAACTTCTAAACATGCACATGGTTAATATGGATCAAAAGGTCTTTTCGTGGTTGTAATGAGACTGGGCTATCAAGAAATCATGGTTTTTCTGGATAAGCAAGAGAACACTTAGAATAGAGAGCATCTTTTGATTTTTCTTGAACTTGGAACTTCTCTCCATTCTCCATCTCATTCTTGATTTGTTTCATTCAGCTGGTCTCTATCTTTGTTTGAGAATGCACTCCCCCCAACTTATTCAATCCATGCACTTTTTCTTTTTTATTTTTGAAGGGGTGATCCTCTTTTGCTTTCTTGTGCCTGCTCTTTGTAATTCTTGACTTTCAAATTACCAACCTTTTCTTCCCATTATTTCAAGTTGCACTTTGCTCTCTATCCCAAGTGTATAAGGGACATGATATAGATCTCAATTATGACTGGGGGTGCATAAGAAGAAACATTAAAGCTCAAATGGGCTACCAAAAAAATTGGAAAAATTTAATCAAGGGTTGACTTTTTGGCACTGAGCAAATAATGTAAAACAAAAATTGCCTTTATCACTTCCACATTTTTCCATGAACAGAGTAAAATCCAAAAACTCAATCAATAACAATTGACAAGTAGCGGTGAAAACTCTCAATTTAAGTGTTTGGACTCACAACTCACTGGATTTTTGGCTAAATTCCTTGATAAAACACTTTCTGATTTTAATTAACTACCCTGACAGGTTCTCCTAAGAAGTATCCTAATCCTAACTGATTATGGAATTAATCACAAAACCCTTTCTTCTTTCCTAATCTGGTTAGTTAAACTGCCTAATTTCAGAGAATTTTTTAAAAAATTTCCTTTAAATCCTAATTCCTAAAATCCTAAAAATTTTAAAAATCCTAGAAAAATAAAGAAAATGCTGAAAATTCACTGCATAACAGAATGATATATCAGTAGAGTATATATATACAGTACATATCCAGAATAAAAGAATATCAAAATAAAAGAAAATGAAAAAGGAAAAGAAAAAGAAAGAAAAGCACCAAATAAATAAAAAAAAATCAGTCCTCCTAATCCATATCAGCTGCTCCATCTCCAGCTGCTCCACCCTCCCCTAGAAGAATAGGCCTGTCCCCAGGCTACTGTAAATATGCTCTAAATTGATCAGGGTGCATGCCTGGGTATGGGTCCGAGCGAGCCTGATAATTCATGTCCTGAAAATGTACTGCTGCTCGGTGGAGAGTGGACATCTGGGCTATCATACGTGTGTTCTGGGCAAGGATCTGTTGAGCCCAGACTGGAGGTTGCATGTCTGCTGCTGCTGGTGGTGGTGGTCGTGCCTGTGGCTGCTGCTGCTGCTCATCTTCCTCCTCATCCTCCTCCGGGATGCAGTTGGCTTCTATATACCCTCTGTGCATGGGGTTTAAGATGCGTACTGAACGAAACACCTCAACCCCCTAGACTCACAGAGAGATGTGATAAGAAATGGGAAGCCTAAGCTGATCCTGGACTGGGGGCTCCGTCGTCCTACTGAGGAAACAAAATCTGATATCTTATGAGATATCACCTTGGCTATATCAACATCCAGCCCCGCCAAGATGCTGTAGAGTAGATGCGTAATAGGCATGATGACATCTGATACATGACTTATTGGGTGGATGTTGGCCTATACTAACATTGTCCATATCCTCGCGGCGTCCTTCATGTCCTTCCTGTAAATTCTGGCAGCCTCTCTGTAGGCGTTCCTCTCGAAGGTCCGCCCCTGCAGACATATGTACTCTGCAGTTCTGGTGTCTAGTGGGTCATTGCCACATATGCCTACTTCACGCATCACTGCGTGATACTGACAAGCCATCATACCCCGGTCCTCAAGAAATGGGTGTCCAATCAATGCATTGATCGCATCGCGATGATAAGAAACAACCCGCCCCCTAACATATGACTGACGTCTAGCGTCAATGCCATGATCTCCAATGGCATTGGCGTAGAACTCTCTGACGATCTCCGGGTCAAAATATCTGGATGGCTCAGCAACCTGTCTCCACCTCCTCCGGATGATCTCGTCCAGAAATATATCAAACTCGCCAGGCTGTAGAGCGACTGACCTCTCCTTAATAAAGTTACAGTTCATCAGTGAATTATAAGCCTCAAAAGCCTTGAGGTCTTTGAATCTGGAGGCATCAAACTCTGGAGGTGGTGCCTCTCTGTCTCTCTTGGCACCCCTTTGCCTCTGCTAGAGGTGCCGGTACCCTTAACTACCTTTGTGCGAGCCATCTGCAAATAAAAATTAAACCATGATCATTTTTAAGCAGATAATAGATTACTCACAATTAATGAAATAAGTGGCCAATTTAATTAAAAAATCAGAGCAATCATCTAATCAAGCACTTGCACAAAATCTTGATTTTCAAGTTATCAAATGCCAATTAATTAATTTATTAAGAGCATGCTAAAGTGATCAATTAAAATAGTCCTAATTAATTTTTAAACAGGGCATAAAAATGGTAACAAAAATTAAGCTAAAAAATCACGTTATCATCAACATGCAATAAGGCATAATTATTCATGCATGGTCATGCAAAAATATGGAACAATCTGAACATACATGCACCAAACAGAACAACTTGCAAAAATTCATTGAGCACTTCAAACACTACCACCTAAACATATCAAAAGATACTAATAAGCATACCACAATAGCAAACATGTTAAATAAAGACTCTACTGACAAATTTTCTTAATTTAAAAGGTCCTAAGAGCCTAAGTTTCCTAACCTAAGGTTTTGCTCATATAAATGAAAAACTGAAAATTTTAATTGGTGCAAACTAACTAAAACTATAAAAACATACCTGGTGTAGCCTCAGAAACTGAAAAGAAGTGGATATCGTCGTATGGAAGTATAAAGGTCAAAGGAAAGGATGAAATTTCAGAGAAAATGAAAGCTCAGGAGTTGAGGAAGGGTTGAAATGACCTTCCGTCGCTCCAAAATTCAAATATAAGCTGCAGCGCGCGTTTGCGCTGCACTTTCGCTCAGCGAGAGTGCAGCGCGTGCTTCACAAAATTTGAAGCGACCCGCTGTGCTTCACCTACGCTCAACGTAGGTTGAAGCGTGAAAAACAGAGACAATTTTTAATTTCTGCGCTTCACTTGCGCTAAGCGCAAGATGAAGCGCAGAAAACAGAATTGAATTTTAGTCCTGTTTTCTACTTCTTCCTAATTTTAACTGTTTCTCATCCTTTTCTTATTAAAAATAAATCCAATTCCAAACAATTTCTAATTATACACAGGTATTGACTCTAAACAAAACAAAAATCAAAAACTGAAAAAGAAAAATTAAAACAAAAAAATGTTGGGTTGCCTCCCAGGAAGCGCTTGTTTAACGTCTGATAGCTCGACGCCTGGTCATTTTAGAATTTATGGTGGCCTCAATTGGAGGATGATGGTTGACTCTGTTCCAGATCTTCCTTTTAGTTCCCATCCTCCATGCCAAATTCTTAGTTTCTCATCATCATTGTCTTCACTCATCTCTTCCTCTGATGCTGCTCTTTTTCTCTTTTTAAATTTGAACTCCATGATTGATTCTGGCTGCTTTACTCTCATTCTTGGTTTCCTCAGAAATCCAGAAACTTTTTTCTTCTTTTGCTCCACAATATCTGGGGGAGCTTCTTTCTTTCTTACCTTTGGCAGCTGAGATTTAGATTTAAATTTATAGATCCCATCAGTAGTATCCATTTTTAATCTTTCTAGAGTCTTTTGTACTTTGGGGATTCCTCTGTCAATGTGAAACACAATACTCTCATCTTTAGAACTTAATTGATATTTTCCCCGATCAACATCCACAATTGCCTTGGCAGCTTTCATGAAGGGTCTTCCCAAAATTAAGGGGACATCAGTATCCTTCTCTTCTGTCTCTGCAATGTAAAAGTAAAAAAAATATACAAACTTGTCCACTTTAATTGGTAAATCTTCAATCTTCCCATATAGGCTTTGAGTGGACTTATTTGCAAGTTGTAACTTTACGTTGGCAGGCTTGACCTTCAAAATTCCTAGCTTGTTAAAATACGATAGCGGCATCAAGTTGATGCTCGTTTCAAGATCCAATAAAGCATATGTAGCTGGTTGATTACCAATAGAAAGAGGTACAGTGAACTTACCTGGGTCAAGTGACTTGCCTGTGGTGTAGACCTCTTCCGGTTCTCCTTCTTCTCTTTGCACAATCTCTTCTGGCTTCTCTTCTAGTTGAACACTCTCCTTGACAATCTCTTCTTTGGGCACTTGCTCTTCAAATGTGATGCCTTCTTCTACATCACTTTCTTCTGTAATGTTGCTATCAGTAGCAATCAAATTGCAGTGCTCCTTTGGATTTGTCTGAGTGTTTGCTGTAAAGTGGCCATTGTTGTGTTCTGCCATCTCTGTTGCTAGTTGGACCACTTGATTTCCTAATGCTTTGATTGATGCTTCTGTGTTCTTCTTGAATCCATCAAATCCTTGTATGAATGCATCAATCTTCTCTTCCAACCTGTTCAATATGTCATATATTGATGGTTGCTGCTGTTGGTATGGTGTCTGTCTGTTCCCTCCATTCTGCCCCCATCCAGAGTTATTTTGGTTATTCCTCCATCCTTGTTTGTACTGATTGATATTGTTGGAGAAATTTCCTTGCCTCCCCTGGTTACCCATGAAGTTGACTTGTTCGGCTTGGTTTTCTTGGTAAGAGCATTGACCATTGGGATGGTCGCCTCCGAAAATGTCACAGTTCAAAGGTTGGGCTGGAATAGGTTGGGATTGGACAACTTTTAACTGTTGAGGAAGTGCTTTCAACTGTTCTGTGAGTGCTTCTATCTGTCTCTTGATAAGTTTATTTTCCGCTAGAATAACATCACTATTGTTGAGTTCCAACACTCCTTTCTTCTGTACTTGAGCTGGCTGTCGTCCACACTGAGCTTGCTGATCATTCTGAGCAAAGTTGTCAATGATTGAGATTGCACTTTCTGCATCCACGGATAAGATAGTTCCTCCTGCTGTAGCATCTATGAAAGATTTGGAATCAGACCTGAGTCCCTTGCAGAAAATGTTGAGTTGGTCAATGTCATCATAGCCATGATTAGGACATTTGCACAGCAAAGATTTGTATCTCTCCCAAGCTTCACATAATGGTTCATCTGATCCTTGTCTGAATGTGGAGATTTCTGTTTTGGCTTGTATGTGTTTCCCTGGTGGGAAAAATCTTGTCAGAAATATTTCTTCAACCACATCCCAGTTGTTTAGACTTTGGTTTGGATGCGACTTCAGCCACTCCTTAGCTTTACCTATCAATGAAAAAGGGAATAAGCGTAAGTATACAGACTCTAAATCACCTTCCTCAAAACCCATAGTGCCTATTAATTCATAAAAGTTTGAGAGATGTGTATTTGGATCCTCATGATCCAATCCTGCAAATTGATTGGCACTGATAAGATTGAGGTGAGCAGCCTTCAACTCCAAGGAATTCGCAGTTGTGGGTAAGACAATGCTTGAAAAATGGCGAGGTCCTTGATGCATGACATATTCTCCTAAGGTCCTTCTTCTTGGTGGTTGTTCTTCTGCCATATTTTTGGGTTCCTCCTCAAGTATCCTTCTCCTCCTTCTCCTGTTTCTACTTATGTTCCTCCTTGATGTCCTTTCTATTTCTGGATCAAATTGTAACTGATTTGGGGACACCTGGCCTCTCAAAAGCATAAACAAGAAAACTTGAAAAGGGTAAGTGTGGAAGAGAATTTTAATAAAAAGAAAAAATAAAAACAAAAAGAAAAAATGCCTAAAAATTCCTAAAAATAAAAATATAAAGTCCTAAGATAGATTATATACAACTTGATAGTTAGACCTCCCAAGTCTATACGAATTAATACACTGTTCCCCGGCAACGGCGCCAAAAATACTTGATGAGATTCTGGAAAGCGTACCAAAATTTCAGCAGTATAATAGTAAGTATGAGTTTATCGTATCCACAGGGAACGGTTCGCTTCGTCTGCAGATACCTCGAATACTTGGCCAACTCCTCAAACTTGGCCACGTACTGGCCCACCGTCATACTCCTTTGCTTCAGTTGTAGGAATTCAACCTCTTTCTGTCTTCGAACAGTGGTTGGGAAATACTTCTCTAAAAACAAGGTCTGAAAAACGCTCCAGGTGACAGGAGTCTCCGCCACAACAGCCCGAGTACTAGTAGTCTTCCACCAATCTTCGACCTCACCCCTCAGCATGTATACTGCAAATCCAACCTTGGAGTCATCAGCGCACTTCATCACATCAAAGATTCTATTGAGGTCACGAAGCCAGTTGGATGCCACGTTCGGATCATAGACTCCGTTAAATTGAGAAGGGTTGTGCTTCCGAAATTCCGCTAACCCTTGAATAAACGGATCCACCATAGGAAGGGGTGGTGTTCCCGTTTTTCTTCGGGCCAACTCCTGGAGTAGTATTGCATTGACAGCCGCCTGCTCTCGAGCCGCCTCTGCTTGCATTCGATTAGAATTCATCTGTTCCCCTATCATTTGAGTAAAGGCTTGTAGAGCCGCTGCTACTGGATCTACAGGTGGATCCCGAGACGAAGAAGAAGGAGAATTAACCCTAGGACGACCTCTCCTGCCGCCTGCCATAATTCTCTACACATCATTAAGCAAACATCGAGGTGACCAGTCTCTCAATTCACATAATAATGCATACAGTATGATAGCAAACTACAAGAATATCCTAATACCACAGTCCAATTGGATTGAACTGCTCTAATACCAAAATGTAACGTCCTAATTCTTAAATTCAAGATTTAGTCCGTTGGAAACTATATCCCAAATTCTCAAAATTAAATCGCACCATTTTGAATCTAACAAACAATCACAATCGACAAGAAACCAACGATAACTTATACAATTTGTGAAGAACTCAACTCTATATAAACTATGTACAATACTTGCCCAAAGGCTACAAAATAAACACCTCTAAACATCAGTCAACACATATACATATGTACTCTCTATACAATCCCAAAATGAAACTAAACTCCAACTGGTATAAAGCTCCTGCTCTCAAATCACTGATCCCTGCCAGGAGGTACCTGCACACCTAGATTGTGTCCACAGAACGTGTGGTGAGACTAATGTCTCAATGAAGTACAACTAAGCATATACAGTGTGGGAAAAGAGAATACAGACTATCATACAAACATTAATAACATAATCATAATCATAATAATCAAATAAAGAAATGCACTAATGATGCAACTCACTGCTGTGCCCAGCAGACATGATCTTATCACTTAAACTGGAGTTAGAACTGAGCTCAGACTACGGGAAACGTCTTTCCCGGGGACGAATCCCACCCATTACTGGACTGAAGTCAAGTTTTCACATAAGTACTTAATTTTCTTAACTCACAGCGCAAAGGCCGGCTTGAATTAATCTCACGGTCGAAACCGGCTTATATGATTCAATGTGCATAATCTCAATGAACTAACAGTTGATAATCATTATATTTCGTAAGTTTCGTAACCTAAGATTCTTGATATCAATAACAACATGTATATAGCTTAAATACTAGCTTCTTGAACTTAATCACATGAAATCACCAATAATTCAACATCTACAAGTATAAAGAAGGGAGATTAAAGGATAGGGTTCATGCATCAGGGCAAAGCAATCATAATGTGAAAATGTGTGAGTTGTACTCACCTATACTTGAAGCTCAAAGGAAGAAGAGTGGGTAAGGACGGATCATGTGATGATTCCTTGCTCCAATTTTCCTTTTCAAGCTTCAATCCAAGCTTTCTCTCTCTAAAAACCCAGAGTCCCTCTCTCTAGACTAAGGAAGAAAAAGAAAGAGAAGGGAAATTATGATTCTGAAAGAGAAATCTGGTGCCTTAAGTGGATTCTCGCTCAAGCGAGCTCTTCTCGCTTAAGCGAGCGTGTCGGTTACATGGCCTTCCTTCACATTCTCGCTCAAGCAAAACTGTCTCGCTTAAGCGAGAATGACCCAGAAAATACCCCCTCTCTGGCCTATTCTCGCTCAAGTGAAAACTGTCTCGCTTGAGCGAAAATTGTCCAAAGAGCCTTCCAAGAACCCCTGATTCTCGCTTAAGCGAGATATGCTCGCTCAAGCGAGTTATGCAGAAACACAAATCCTATATTTTTGCTGCATAATTCGCTCAAGCGAGAATTCTCGCTTGAGCGAGATCACTGAAACTTAGTTTTTGGCCTAAGTCTTATCTCCTAACTCCTTAAACTTTCTTTCTTTAATTATTAACATACAATTCCCTATCTTAACCTTATGAATTAATAGAAGTTCTAAATTACGGGATGTTACATTTCTACCCCCTTCAAGCAATTTTGTCCCCAAAATTGATTAAAGAAAGAGTTGAAATACAATACCTTAACTGAAAAGTTCCGGAAACTGTGCACGAATAACCTCTTCTTTTTCCCAAGTTACCTCTTCTGGGGATTGACCTTCCCAAAACACCTTCACTAATGGAATTGTCTTATTTCTCAAAGTCTTGACACTCCTGTCGATAATTTGTGCGGGTCTAGAAGGAATGGTGAGATCTTCTCTTAACTGTATTGATTCAAGGCTGATGACATGTGAAGGATCATGGATGTATTTTCTTAGCTGAGATACACGAAAAACATCATGTATCCGGGACAATTGAGGTGGTAAAGCTATCCTGTAAGCCATAGGGCCAACCCTCTGCAGGATTTGAAATGGTCCAATGAATCTAGGATTGAGCTTTTTGGTCTTAATGGATCGTCCTATGCCTGTGATAGGAGTTATTTTCAGAAATACATGATCTCCTTCCTCAAACTCTAAGTCCTTTCTTCTCTTGTCAGCATAACTCTTTTGCCGGCTTTGGGCAGTTGCAAGCTTTTCCCTAATGACCCTAATCTTTTCTGTGGTTTCCTGTACTAACTCTGGGCCTAACAGGGTTCTCTCACCCACCTCACACCAACACAAGGGAGATCTGCACTTCCTACCATACAGGGCCTCATAAGGTGCCATGCCTATACTGCTATGGAAACTGTTATTGTAGGCAAACTCAATGAGAGGTAGGTACCTATCCCAACTACCTGACTCCTCTAACACACAAGCTCTAAGCATATCTTCTAGGGTCTGAATAGTCCTTTCAGACTGACCGTCAGTCTAAGGGTGGTAAGCGGTACTAAACCTGAGTTTAGTCCCAAAAGCCTGATGAAACACATTCCAAAACCTAGAGGTGAACCTAGGATCTCTATCTGATATGATGCTAGAGGGAATGCCATGGAGCCTGACAATCTCCTTGACATACAAACTTGCTAATGTACTTAGGGAATAGGTACTTCTAATTGGTAAAAAGTGGGCTGACTTGGTCAGCCGGTCCACCACAACCCAGATGGCATCAAAACCATCTTGGACTCGAGGTAATCCCACCACAAAGTCCATAGCTATACTTTACCACTTCCACTCAGGAATTTCTAAAGGCAAAAGGGTTCCTGATGGTTTTTTATGTTATATTTTGACCTGCTGACACACTAAGTACTTAGAAACATATTCTGCTATATCCCTCTTCAAACCATCCCACCAAAACATCCTCTTCAAATCCTGATACATCTTGGTAGTGCTGGGATGTAAAGAAAACTTACCCTTGTGGGCTTCTTCTAAAATCTGCTGCCTGAGACTCCCCCCTTAGGGACACAGACTCTCCCTTGGAAGAGAATCATCCCATCATCTGACTCAAAAAATCCTAACTGCTCTTTTCTACCTTGGAGGCCTGAGTCCAAACTCTGAGCCTCCCTTATTAGAGCTCTCAGCTCATTGGTGATCTCAATTCTATAGAGTCTGAAACTATGCTCTCCAACTGCGACATCTAAACTTAAGTTTCTAAACTCTTCTAGTAAACTCATTTCATGTACCATCATGGAGGATACAAGAAGGGACTTCCTACTGAGGGCGTCGGCCACTACATTGGCCTTGCCGAGATGGTACTTCAATTCAAAATCATAATCTTTGAGAAATTCCATCCACCTCCTCTGCCTCATGTTGAGTTCTTTCTGATCAAAAAGATGTTTTAAACTCTTATGATCACTAAAGACCTCAAATCTCACGCCAAACAGGTAATGCCTCCAAATTTTGAGGGCAAAGACCACGACTGCTAACTCCAAATCGTGAGTAGGATAATTCTCCTCATGAGGCTTCAACTGCCGAGATGCATAAGCTACCACTCTCCTATCCTGCATCAAAACACATCCTAAACCTTTCCCCGAGGCATCACTGTATACCTCGAAGGTCTTAGACAAATCTGGTAACGCCAGTACCGGGGCGATGGTTAACCTCTCTTTGAGCTCCAAAAAGCTCCGCTTACAATCCTCGTCCCACACAAAGGCTTGCCCCTTCCGAGTCAACCTTGTGAGAGGCAAGGCTAGCTGGGAGAATCCTTTAATGAATCTCCGGTAGTAGCCAGCCAATCTTAGGAAAGTCCTAATCTCCGTAATGGTATTAGGCCCTTCCCATTCAAGGACAACTCCTACCTTGCTAGGATCAACAGATACACCCTCACTAGTAATCACATGTCCTAGAAATTGAACCTTGTCACTCCAAAACTCACACTTCTCGGAATTGGCAAACAACTTCTTATCTCTCAAAATCCCCAACACAACCCTAAGGTGTCACTCATGCTCTTCTAAGCTATGGGAATAGATCAGAATATCATCAATGAATACAACAACAAACTGATCCAGGTAGGGCCGAAAAATCCGATTTATGTAATCCATGAATACAGTAGGAGCATTGGTTACTCCAAATGGCATCACCAAATACTCATAGTGCCCAAAATGTAACGTCCTAATGCCCAAAATGTAACGTCCTAATTCCTAAATTCAACTCTATATAAACTATGTACAATACTTGCTCGAAGGCTACAAAATAAACACCTCTAAACATCAGTCAACACATATACATATGTACTCTCTATACAATCCCAAAATGAAACTAAACTCCAACTGGTATAAAGCTCCTGCTCTCAAATCACTGATCCCTGCCAGGAGGTACCTGCACACCTAGATTGCGTCCACAGAACGTGTGGTGAGACTAATGTCTCAGTGAAGTACAACTAAGCATATACAGTGTGGCAAAAGAGAATACAGACTATCATACAACATTAATAACATAATCATAATCATAATAATCAAACAAAGAAATGCACTAATGATGCAACTCACTGTTGTGCCCAGCAGGCATAATCTTATCACTTAAACTGGAGTTAGAACTTAGCTCAGACTACGGGAAACGTCTTTCCCGGGGACGAATCCCACCCTTTACTGGACCGAAGTCAAGTTTTCACATAATTACTTAATTTTCTTAACTCACAGCGCAAAAGCCGGCTTCAATTAATCTCACGGTCGAAATCGGCTTATATGATTTAATGTGCATAATCTCAATGAACTAACAGTTGATAATAATTATATTTCGTAAGTTTCGTAACCTAACATTCTTGATATCAATATATAACAACATGTATATAGCCTAAATACTAGCTTCTTGAACTTGATCACATGAAATCACCAATAATTCAACATCCACAAGTATAAAGAAGGAAGATTAAAGGATAGGGTTCATGCATCAGGGCAAAGCAATCATAATGTGAAAGTGTGTGAGTTTTACTCACCTATACTTGAAGCTCAAAGGAAGAAGAGTGGGTAAGGACGGATCACGTAATGAATCCTTGCTCCAATTTCCCTTTTCAATCCAAGCTTTCTCTCTCTAAAAACCCAGAGTCCCTCTCTCTAGACTAAGGAAGAAAAGGAAGGAGAAGTAAAATTATAATTCTGAAAGAGAAATCTGGTGCCTTAAGTGGATTCTCGCTCAAGTGAGCTCTTCTCGCTTGAGCGAGCGTGTCAGTTGCATGGCCTTCCTTCACATTCTCGCACAAGCGAAACTGTCTCGCTTAAGCGAGAATGACCCAGAAAATACCCCATCTCTGGCCTATTCTCGCTCAAGGGAAAACTGTCTCGCTTGAGCGAAAATTGTCTAGAGAGCCTTCCAAGAATCCCTGATTCTCGCTTAAGCGAGATATGCTCGCTCAAGCGAGTTATGCAGAAACACAAATCCTATATTTTTGCTGCATAATTCGCTCAAGCGAGAATTCTCGCTTGAGCGAGATCACTGAAACTTAGTTTTTGGCCTAAGTCTTATCTCCTAACTCTTTAAACTTTCTTTCCTTAATTATTAACATACAATTCCCTATCTTAATCATATGAATCAATAGAAGTTCTAAATTACGGGGTGTTACAGAAGACACGCAATTGCCTCCTTTACTAAATTGTTGCAAAGCAAGCAAGTCAAGCGTTTTGCTATAGTGTCTTTCTTCACTCTCGCCCATTGATTATCCATATTCTACGACATCAAAACCTAACTCAGAGCTTCGTCTCTCTCACACGTATCAATCTGACTGCAAGAAATTTTACATCCAACTACACAGAATCGCATAACACTAAAAAACAAACAATAAAACATTGAACATTAATAAATCAAGGGAAAAAAGTATGTGTAGGATAGACGAAGGAACAAAACTTACCTAACTTGTTATGTCTTGACCAGAAAAGATGGCCGAAAACTAGAGAAAAATCGAGAAGCAAGTTGGACAGATGAGACTTGTGAAGATTTAACGTAAATTAGGTGAAAGTTAGACGCGTACACGGTTTATGTTGTGGTGTTGTTGAGGCTGATCTGTAAAGAGAAAGAAAAGCATGAACCAAGACACGCGGGTCTCTTTCTTAAGTTGTTTTCTTTTAACTTTATATTTATATATTTAAATTAAATAAATTTTGTATTCAAAACTCAAGTAATAAAAAACTGAGATAATAATTTTAAAATTAACAATATGAACTTTGATTTTTTTTATTATTTTAATGATGTTAAACTTTTTCATAGATGTATCTATCAACTTAGTATTTATTATTTACCATTTTCATTTATTATTTTGTAACATTTATGAACAGATGGTGAGTATGCAATTATAAATATACAGGGAGTTTGTTTTACCATGCCTTTTTTTATTTATTATTGTTTTACTACAAGTAAATTTACGTCCACTTGGATATATTCACCCGTATTAACTCCAACGACATATAACCACTTAGATAACAATAAAATAATTAACAATTAAACATTGAATATTAATAAATAAAGATAAAAAAGCATGAGTGGAATGGAAGAAGGAATAAAACTCACCTAACTTGTTATGTATGATCAATAAAGATTGACAAAAACAAAAGAAAAATGTGAGAAACAGGTCAGACATGTGATACTTGTGAAGATTTAACGAAGATTAGGGTGAAACTTGGATGCGCACACGATTTATGTTGTGGCGTAGTCGAGGAAGATCTGTATAGAGAGAGAAAAACATGAACCAAGGCACACAACTTTATCTTCCTTATGTCTTTTTCTTTTAACTTTGAATCCATATATTTAAATTAAATAATTTTTGTATTAAAATTTTAATTAATAAAATAATATGAACTTTGATTTTTTTTATTTTCAATGTTTGTTAAAATTTTCCTTAGATGTATCTATCAATATATTATTTATTTTTTATTATTTTTATTTATTATTATATAACATTTATGAACAGATGGATAGTATGCATTTATAAGCATATAGGGAGTTTGTTTTAACATATCTTTATTTTTACTCGATTATTCTAACATGTGGAATATTGTACAAGATAATAATTCAAAAATGGAAATTTTTTGTTGAAAACGTAACGTTTAATATCACCAATGCATTGAATGTTGTGATAGTTGTAATTTCCAATAAAAAACTTTTCACTTTTGATTTATTATCTTTTGCAATGTTGCACATGTTAGAAAAAGCAATTTTTATTTATTATTGTTTCACTGCGAGCAAATTTACATCAACTTGGTTATATTCTCTCGAATTAACTTTAGTGACACAAAACCACGTAGATAACACTAAAAATTTGAACAATTAAACAATGAATATTAATAAATAAACATAAACAACCATTTGTATAATGAAAAAAAACTAAACTCACCTAACTTGCTATTTCTCAATCCGTAAAAATGGCCAAAAACCAGAAAATATATGAGAAACATGTCATACAAGTGAAACATGTGAAGAATTAACGTACAATGGGATAAAAAAGCACGTTTAGAATGACAGAAGGGACCAAACTCACATAATTTGTTATGTCTCGATACATAAATATGGCCAAAAACCATAGCAAAATGTGTGAAACAAGTTAGACATGTGATACTTGTTTTAAATTTGAATAAAAAATAAATCCAACTGAGTTGAAAGAACAAATGGATGTGAAAGGGATATATAGGATTAAGATTGAAGTACTCACACCTATGAAGACACGCAATTATGGCGCTGGCCTCCTTTACTAAATTGTTGCAAAGCAAGCAAGTCAAGCGTTTTGCTATAGTGTCTTTCTTCACACTCGCCAATTGATTATCCATATTCTTCGGCATCAAAACCTAACTCAGAGCTTCGTCTCTCACACACGTATCAATCTGACTGCAAGAAATTTTACATCCACTTTGTTATAATTGTCTAGATTAACTCCAACGACACAGAACCACATAACACTCGAAAAATAAACAATTAGTTAAACATTGAACATTAATAAATCAAGGGAAAAAATATGTGTAGGATAGACGAAGGAACAAAACTTACCTAACTTGTTATGTCTTGACCAGAAAAGATGGCCGAAAACTAGATAAAAATCGAGAAGCAAGTTGGACAGATGAGACTTGTGAAGATTTAACGTAATTTAGGGAGAAAGTTAGACGCGGACACGGTTTATGTTGTTGTCTTGTTGAGGCTAATCTGTAAAGAGAGAGAAAAGCATGAACCAAGACACGCGGGTCTCTTTCTTACGTTGTTTTCTTTTAACTTTATATTTATATATTTAAATTAAACAAATTTTGTATTAAAAACTCAAGTAATAAAAAACTGAGATAATAATTTTAAAATTAACAATATGAACTTTGATTTTTTTTATTATTTTAATGATGTTAAACTTTTTCATAGATGTATCTATCAACATAGTATTTATTATTAACCATTTTCATTTACTATTTTGTAACATTTATGAACAAATGGTGAGTATGCAATTATAAATATACAGGGAGTTTGTTTTACCATGCCTTTATTTTTATTTATTATTGTTTTACTATAAGTATATTTACGTCCACTTGGATATACTCACCCGTATTAACGCCAACGACATATAACTACATAGACAACACTAAAAAATTAACAATTAAACATTGAATATTAATAAATAAAGATAAAAAAGCATGAGTGGAATGGAAGAAGGAATAAAACTCACCTAACTTGTTATGTCTCGATCAATAAAGATAGACAAAAACCAAAGAAAAATGTGAGAAACAGGTCAGACAGGTGATACTTGTGAAGATTTAACGAAGATTAGGGGTGAAACTTGGATGCGCACACGATTTATGTTGTGTCGTAGTCGAGGAAAATCTGTATAGAGAGAGAAAAACATGAACCAAGGCACACAACTTTCTCTTACTTATGTCTTTTTCTTTTAACTTTGAATCCATATATTTAAATTAAAAAACTTTTGTATTAAAATTTTAATTAATAAAATAATATGAACTTTGAATTTTTTATTTTCAATGTTTGTTAAATTTTTCCTTAGATGTATCTATCAATATATTGTTTATTGTTTATTATTTTTATTTATTATTATATAACATTTATGAACAGATGGACAGTATGCATTTATAAGCATATAGGGAGTTTGTTTTAACGTATCTTTATTTTTACTCGATTATTCTAACATGTGGAATATAGTACAAGATAATAATTCAAAAATGGAAATTTTTTGTTGAAAACGTAACGTTTAATATCACCAATGCATTGAATGTTGTGATAGTTTTAATTTCCAATAAAAACTTTTCACTTTTGATTTATTATCTTTTGCAATGTTGCACATGTTAGAAAAAGCAATTTTTATTTATTATTGTTTCACTGCGAGCAAATTTACATCAACTTGGTTATATTCACTAGAATTAACTTTAGTGACACAAAACCACGTAGATAACACTAAAAAAATGAACAATTAAACAATGAATATTAATAAAAAAACATAAAAAAACCATTTGTATAATGAAAGAAGGAACAAAATTCACCTAACTTGCTATTTCTCAATCAGTAAAAATGGCCAAAAACCAGAAAATATGTGAGAAACATGTCATACAAGTAAAACATGTGAAGATTTAACGTACAATGGGATAAAAATGCATGTTTAGAATGACAGAAGGGACCAAACTCACCTAATTTGTTATGTCTCAATACATAAATATGGCCAAAAACCATACCAAAATGTGTGAAACAAGTTAGACATGTGATACTTGTTTTAAATTTGAATAAAAAATAAATCCAAGTGAGGTGAAAGAACAATTGGGTATGAAAGGGATATATAGGATTAAGATTGAAGTACTCACACCTATGAAGACACACAATTATGGCGCTGGCCTCCTTTACTAAATTATTGCAAAGCAAGCAAGTCAAGCGTTTTGCTATAGTGTCTTTCTTCACACTCGCCGATTGATTATCCATATTCTTCGGCATCAAAACCTAACTCAGAGCTTCGTCTCTCACACACGTATCAATCTGACTGCAAGAAATTTTACATCCACTTTGTTATAATTGTCTAGATTAACTCCAACGACACATAACCACATAACGCTCGAAAAATAAACAATTAGTTAAACATCGAACATTAGTAAATCAAGGGAAAAAAGTATGTGTAGGATAGACGAAGCAACAAAACTTACCTAACTTGTTATGTCTTGACCAGAAAAGATGGCCGAAAACTAGAGAAAAATCGAGAAACAAGTTGGACAGATGAGGCTTGTGAAGATTTAACGTAAATTAGGGTGAAAGTTAGACGCGAACACGGTTTATGTTGTGGTGTTGTTGAGGTTGATTTGTAAAGAGAGAGAAAAGCATGAACCAAGACACGCGAGTTTCTTTCTTACGTTGTTTTCTTTTAACTTTATATTTATATATTTAAATTAAACAAATTTTGTATTAAAAACTCAAGTAATAAAAAACTGAGATAATAATTTTAAAATTAACAATATGAACTTTGATTTTTTTTATTATTTTAATGATGTTAAACTTTTTCATAGATATATGAATCTATCAACATAGTATTTATTATTTACCATTTTCATTTATTATTTTGTAACATTTATGAACAGATGGTGAGTATTCAATTATAAGTATACAGGGAGTTAGTTTTACCATGCCTTTATTTTATTTATTACTCCCCCCGGTCCTATTTATAAGAACCTTTTAACTACTTCACACGAATTAAGGAAGTTGGTTAATTTAGTTGATTACAATAAATTTGTCATGATTGTGTATCATATTTACTAAACTATCCTTGAATTTATTGAGACCCATTATCTTTCTCTTTCTATTTAACTACTCAATTGTGTCATACTCCCTCTACTAATTAATTACTCACCTACCTCCACTAATGGGGTATTTTTGTCAAATAATAATTAATGCATGGGACAATCTGAAAAAGTTCTTATAAAAAGGACCAAGGCCTACCTTCAAAAAGGTTCTTATAAATAGGAACGGGGGAAGTATTATTTTACTACAAGTAAATTTACATCCACTTGGATATATATATTCACCCGTATTAACGCCAACGACATATAACCACATAGATAACACTAAAAAAATTAACAATTAAACATTGAATATTAACAAATAAAGATAAAAAAGCATGAGTGGAATGGAAGAAGGAATAAAACTCACCTAACTTGTTATGTCTCGATCAATAAAGATAGACAAAAACCAAAGAAAAATGTGAGAAACAGGTCAGACAGGTGATACTTGTGAAGATTTAATGAAGATTAGGGGTGAAACTTGGATGCGCACACGATTTATGTTGTGTCGTAGTCGAGGAAAATCTGTATAGAGAGAGAAAACCATGAACCAAGGCACACAACTTTCTCTTACTTATGTCTTTTTCTTTTAACTTTGAATCCATATATTTAAATTAAAAAACTTTTGTATTAAAATTTTAATTAATAAAATAATATGAACTTTGAATTTTTTATTTTCAATGTTTGTTAAAATTTTACTTAGATGTATCTATCAATATATTGTTTATTGTTTAATATTTTTATTTATTATTATATAACATTTATGAACAGATGGACAATATGCATTTATAAGCATATAGGGAGTTTGTTTTAACGTATCTTTATTTTTACTCGATTATTCTAACATGTGGAATATTGTACAAGATAATAATTCAAAAATGGAAATTTTTTGTTGAAAACGTAACGTTTAATATCACCAATGCATTGAATGTTGTGATAGTTTTAATTTCCAATAAAAACTTTTCACTTTTGATTTATTATCTTTTGCAATGTTGCACATGTTAGAAAAAGCAATTTTTATTTATTATTGTTTCACTGCGAGCAAATTTACATCAACTTGGTTATATTCACTAGAATTAACTTTAGTGACACAAAACCACGTAGATAACACTAAAAAAACATAAAAAAAACCATTTGTATAATGAAAGAAGGAACAAAATTCACCTAACTTGCTATTTCTCAATCAGTAAAAATGGCCAAAAACCAGAAAATATGTGAGAAACATGTCATACAAGTAAAACATGTGAAGATTTAACGTACAATGGGATAAAAATGCACGTTTAGAATGACAGAAGGGACCAAACTCACCTAATTTGCTATGTCTCAATACTTTAATATGGCCAAAAACCATAGCAAAATGTGTGAAACAAGTTAGACATGTGATACTTGTTTTAAATTTGAATAAAAAATAAATCCAATTGAGGTGAAAGAACAATTGGGTATGAAAGGGATATATAGGATTAAGATTGAAGTACTCACACCTATGAAGACACACAATTATGACACTGGCCTCCTTTACTAAATTATTGCAAAGCAAGCAAGTCAAGCGTTTTGCTATAGTGTCTTTCTTCACACTCGCCGATTGATTATCCATATTCTTCGGCATCAAAACCTAACTCAGAGCTTCGTCTCTCACACACGTATCAATCTGACTGCAAGAAATTTTACATCCACTTTGTTATAATTGTCTAGATTAACTCCAACGACACATAACCACATAACACTCGAAAAATAAACAATTAGTTAAACATTGAACATTAATAAATCAAGGGAAAAAAGTATGTGTAGGATAGACGAAGCAACAAAACTTACCTAACTTGTTATGTCTTGACCAGAAAAGATGGCCGAAAACTAGAGAAAAATCGAGAAACAAGTTGGACAGATGAGGCTTGTGAAGATTTAACGTAAATTAGGGTGAAAGTTAGACGCGAACACGGTTTATGTTGTGGTGTTGTTGAGGTTGATTTGTAAAGAGAGAGAAAAGCATGAACCAAGACACGCGAGTTTCTTTCTTACGTTGTTTTCTTTTAACTTTATATTTATATATTTAAATTAAACAAATTTTGTATTAAAAACTCAAGTAATAAAAAACTGAGATAATAATTTTAAAATTAACAATATGAACTTTGATTTTTTTTATTATTTTAATGATGTTAAACTTTTTCATAGATATATGAATCTATCAACATAGTATTTATTATTTACCATTTTCATTTATTATTTTGTAACATTTATGAACAGATGGTGAGTATTCAATTATAAGTATACAGGGAGTTAGTTTTACCATGCCTTTATTTTTATTTATTACTCCCCCCGGTCCTATTTATAAGAACCTTTTAACTACTTCACACGAATTAAGGAAGTTGGTTAATTTAGTTGATTACAATAAATTTGTCATGATTGTGTATCATATTTACTAAACTATCCTTGAATTTATTGAGACCCATTATCTTTCTCTTTCTATTTAACTACTCAATTGTGTCATACTCCCTCTACTAATTAATTACTCACCTACCTCCACTAATGGGGTATTTTTGTCAAATAATAATTAATGCATGAGACAATCTGAAAAAGTTCTTATAAAAAGGACCAAGGCCTACCTTCAAAAAGGTTCTTATAAATAGAAACGGGGGAAGTATTATTTTACTACAAGTAAATTTACATCCACTTGGATATATTCACCCGTATTAACGCCAACGACATATAACCACATAGATAACACTAAAAAAATTAACAATTAAACATTGAATATTAACAAATAAAGATAAAAAAGCATGAGTGGAATGGAAGAAGGAATAAAACTCACCTAACTTGTTATGTCTCGATCAATAAAGATAGACAAAAACCAAAGAAAAATGTGAGAAACAGGTCAGACAGGTGATACTTGTGAAGATTTAATGAAGATTAGGGGTGAAACTTGGATGCGCACACGATTTATGTTGTGTCGTAGTCGAGGAAAATCTGTATAGAGAGAGAAAACCATGAACCAAGGCACACAACTTTCTCTTACTTATGTCTTTTTCTTTTAACTTTGAATCCATATATTTAAATTAAAAAACTTTTGTATTAAATTTTTAATTAATAAAATAATATGAACTTTGAATTTTTTATTTTCAATGTTTGTTAAAATTTTCCTTAGATGTATCTATCAATATATTGTTTATTGTTTATTATTTTTATTTATTATTATATAACATTTATGAACAGATGGACAGTATGCATTTATAAGCATATAGGGAGTTTGTTTTAACGTATCTTTATTTTTACTCGATTATTCTAACATGTGGAATATTGTACAAGATAATAATTCAAAAATGGAAATTTTTTGTTGAAAACGTAACGTTTAATATCACCAATGCATTGAATGTTGTGATAGTTTTAATTTCCAATAAAAACTTTTCACTTTTGATTTATTATCTTTTGCAATGTTGCACATGTTAGAAAAAGCAATTTTTATTTATTATTGTTTCACTGCGAGCAAATTTACATCAACTTGGTTATATTCACTAGAATTAACTTTAGTGACACAAAACCACGTAGATAACACTAAAAAAATGAACAATTAAACAATGAATATTAATAAAAAAACATAAAAAACCATTTGTATAATGAAAGAAGGAACAAAATTCACCTAACTTGCTATTTCTCAATCAGTAAAAATGGCCAAAAACCAGAAAATATGTGAGAAACATGTCATACAAGTAAAACATGTGAAGATTTAACGTACAATGGGATAAAAATGCACGTTTAGAATGACAGAAGGGACCAAACTCACCTAATTTTTTTATGTCTCAATACATAAATATGGCCAAAAACCATAGCAAAATGTGTGAAACAAGTTAGACATGTGATACTTGTTTTAAATTTGAATAAAAAATAAATCCAATTGAGGTGAAAGAACAATTGGGTATGAAAGGGATATATAGGATTAAGATTGAAGTACTCACACCTATGAAGACACACAATTATGGCGCTGGCCTCCTTTACTAAATTATTGCAAAGCAAGCAAGTCAAGCGTTTTGCTATAGTGTCTTTCTTCACACTCGCCGATTGATTATCCATATTCTTCGGCATCAAAACCTAACTCAGAGCTTCGTCTCTCACACACGTATCAATCTGACTGCAAGAAATTTTACATCCACTTTGTTATAATTGTCTAGATTAACTCCAACGACACAGAACCACATAACACTCGAAAAATAAACAATTAGTTAAACATTGAACATTAATAAATCAAGGGAAAAAAGTATGTGTAGGATAGACGAAGGAACAAAACTTAACTAACTTGTTATGTCTTGACCAGAAAATATGGCCGAAAACTAGAGAAAAATCGAGAAACAAGTTGGACAGATGAGACTTGTGAAGATTTAACGTAAACTAGGGTGAAAGTTAGACGCGGACACGGTTTATGTTGTGGTGTTGTTGAGGCTGATCTGTAAAGAGAGAGAAAAGCATGAACCAAGACACATGGGTCTCTTTCTTACATTGTTTTCTTTTAACTTTATATTTATATATTTAAATTAAATAAACTTTGTATTAAAAACTCAAGTTATAAAAAACTGAGATAATAATTTTAAAATTAACAAAATGAACTTTGATTTTTTTTATTATTTTAATGATGTTAAACTTTTTCATAGATGTATCTATCAACATAGTATTTATTATTTACCATTTTCATTTACTATTTTATAACATTTATAAACAGATGGTGAGTATGCAATTATAAGTATAAAAGGAGTTTGTTTTACCATGCTTTTTTTTTTATTTATTATTGTTTTATTACAAGTAAATTTACGTCCACTTGGATATACTCACCCGTATTAACGCCAACGACATATAACCACATAGATAACACTAAAAAAAATAACAACTAAACATTGAATATTAATAAATAAAGATAAAATAGCATGAGTGGAATGGAAGAAGGAATAAAACTCACCTAACTTGTTATGTCTCGATCAATAAAGATAGACAAAAACCAAAGAAAAATGTGAGAAACAGGTCAGACAGGTGATACTTGTGAAGATTTAACGAAGATTAGAGGTGAAACTTGGATGCGCACACGATTTATGTTGTGTCGTAGTCGAGGAAAATCTGTATAGAGAGAGAAAAACATGAACCAAGGCACACAACTTTCTCTTCCTTATGTCTTTTTCTTTTTACTTTGAATCCATATATTTAAATTAAATAACTCTGTATTAAAATTTTAATTAATAAAATAATATGAACTTTGAACTTTTTATTTTCAATGTTTGTTAAAATTTTCCTTAGATGTATCTATCAATATATTATTTATTGTTTATTATTTTTATTTATTATTATATAACATTTATGAACAAATGGATAGTATGCATTTATAAGCATATAGGGAGTTTGTTTTAACATATCTTTATTTTTACTTGATTATTGTAACATGTGGAATATTGTACAAGATAATAATTCAAAAATGGAAAGTTTTTGTTGAAAACGTAACGTTTAATATCACCAATGCATTGAATGTTGTGATAGTTGTAATTTCCAATAAAAACTTTTCACTTTTGATTTATTATCTTTTGCAATGTTGCACATGTTAGAAAAAACAATTTTTATTTATTATTTTTTACTGCGAGCAAATTTACATCAACTTGGTTATATTCACTCGCATAAACTTTAGTGACACAGAACCACGTAGATAACACTAAAAAAATGAACAATTAAACAATGAATATTAATAAATAAACATGAAAAACCATTTGTATAATGAAAGAAGGAACAAAACTCACCTAACTTGCTATTTCTCAATCAGTAAAAATGGCCAAAAACTAGAAAATATGTGAGAAACATGTCATACAAGTGGTACATGTGATGATTTAATGTACATTAGGATAAAAAAGCATGTTTAAAATGAAAGAAGGGACCAAACTCACCTAATTTGCTATGTCTCGATACTTTAATATGGCCAAAAACCATAGCAAAATGTGTGAAACAAGTTGGACATGTGATACTTGTTTTAAATTTGAATAAAAAATAAATCCAATTGAGGTGAAAGAACAAATGGGTATGAAAGGGATATATAGGATTAAGATCGAAGTACTCACACCTATGAGGATACGCAATTATGGCGCTAGCCTCCTTTACTAAATTGTTGCAAAGCAAGCAAGTCAAGCATTTTGCTATAGTGTCTTTCTTCACTCTCGCCGATTGATTATCCATATTCTTCGGCATCAAAACCTAACTCAGAGCTTCGTCTCTTACACACGTATTAATCTGACTGCAAGAAATGTTACATCCACTTGGTTATAATTGTCTATATTAACTCCAACGACACAGAACCACATAACACTCGAAAAATAAACAATTAAACATTGAACATTAATAAATCAAGGGAAAAAAGTATGTGTAGGATAGACGAAGGAACAAAACTTAACTAACTTGTTATGTCTTGACCAGAAAATATGGCCGAAAACTAGAGAAAAATCGAGAAACAAGTTGGACAGATGAGACTTGTGAAGATTTAACGTAAACTAGGGTGAAAGTTAGACGCGGACACGGTTTATGTTGTGGTGTTGTTGAGGTTAATCTGTAAAGAGAGAGAAAAGCATGAACCAAGACACGCGGGTCTCTTTCTTACGTTGTTTTCTTTTAACTTTATATTTATATATTTAAATTAAATAAATTTTGTATTTAAAACTCAAGTAATAAAAAACTGAGATAATAATTTTAAAATTAACAATATGAACTTTGATATTTTATTATTATTTTAATGATGTTAAACTTTTTCATAGATGTATCTATAAACATAGTATTTATTATTTACCAATTTCATTTATTATTTTGTAACATTCATGAAAAGATGGTGAGTTTGCAATTATAAGTATACAGGGAGTTTATTTTACCATGCCTTCATTTATATTTATTATTGTTTTACTACAAGTAAATTTACGTCCACTTGGATATATTCACCCGTATTAACTCCAACGACATATAACCACATAGATAACACTAAAATAATTAACAATTAAACATTGAATATTAATAAATAAAGATAAAAAAGCATGAGTGGAATGGAAGAAGTAATAAAACTCACCTAACTTGTTATGTCTCGATCAATAAAGATACACAAAAACCAAAGAAAAATGTGAGAAACAGGTAAGACAGGTGATACTTGTGAAGATTTAACGAAGATTAGGGTGAAACTTGGATGCGCACACGATTTATGTTGTGGCGTAGTCGAGGAAAATTTGTATATATAGAGAGAAAAACATGAACTAAGACACCACTTTCTCTTCCTTATGTCTTTTTCTTTTAACTTTGTATCTATATATTTAAATTAAATAACTTTTGTATTAAAATTTTAATTAATAAAATAATATGAACTTTTATTTTTTTATTTTCAATTTTGTTAAAAATTTTCTTAGATGTATCTATCAATATATTATTTATTGTTTATTATTTTTATTTATTATTATATAACATTTATGAACATATGGATAGTATGGATTTATAAGCATATAGGGAGTTTGTTTTAACATATCTTTATTTTTACTCGATTATTCTAACATGTGGAATATTGTACAAGATAATAATTCAAAAATGGAAAGTTTTTTTTGTTGAAAACGTAACGTTTAATATCACCAATGCATTGAATGTTGTGATAGTTTTAATTTTCAATAAAAAATTTTAACTTTTGATTTATTATCTTTTGCAATATTGCACATGTTAGAAAAAGCAATTTTTATTTATTATTGTTTCACTGCGAGCAAATTTACATCAACTTGGTTATATTCACTCGCATTAACTCTAGTGACACAAAATCACGTAGATAACACTAAAAAATGAACAATTAAATAATGAATATTAATAAATAAATGTAAAAAACCATTTGTATAATGAAAAAAGAAACAAAACTCACCTAACTTGTTATTTCCCAATCAGTAAAAATGGCCAAAAACCAGAAAAAATGTGAGAAACATGTCATACAGGTGATACATGTGAAGATTTAACGTACATTAGGGTGAAACTTGGACGCGGACGTAGTTTATGTTGTGGTGTTGTCAAGGCTGATCAGTACTAGAGAGACATAAATGTGAACCAAGACACACAACTTTCTCGCAATTTTCTCTTTCTTATGTCATTTTGTTTTAACTTTGTATTTATATATTTAAAATAAATAACTTTGGTAATAAAAAAATCAATTAATTAAAGTTGGAGATAATATTTTGGAAAAATAAGATGAACTTTGAACTTTTTTATTATTGTTTCAATGTATGTTAAAACTTTTGATTAGATGCATCTATCAACATAGTATTTGTTGTTTAATATTTTTTTATTTTTATATAACATTTATGAAAAGATGGAGAGTGCGCATTTATGAGCATATAGGGATTGTGTTTTATCTTGCCCTTGTATTTATATATTATTGTTTCACTACAAGCAAATTTACGTCCTTTTGGTTATATTCACTCACATTCACTTCAATGACATAGAACCGCATAGATAACACTCAAAAAATGAACAATTAAACAATGAATATTAATAATTAAATATAAAAAACCATTTGTAGAATGGAATAAGGGACAAAACTCACCTAACTTGCTATTTCTCAATCAGTAAAGATGGCCGAAAACCAAAGAAAAATGTGAGAAACATATCATACATGTTGTGAAGATTTGACGTACATTAGCGTGAAACTTGGACGTGAACACAGTTTATGTTGCGGTGCTGTCGAGGCTGATCTGTAGAGAGAGAGAGAGAGAAACATGAACCAAGACACACAACTTTCTCTTTCTTATGTCGTTTTCTTTGAACTTTGTTTTTATATATTTAAATTAAATAAGTCTTGTATTAAAAATTCAATTAATAAAAATTGGAGATATTATTTTTTAAAAAAATGTGAACTTTGAATTTTTTATTATTGTTTCAATATATGTATAACTTTTTCTTATGTGTATCTTTAAATACAGTATTTATTGCATATTAATTTTATTTATTATTATATAACATTTTATGAACATATGAAGAGTATGTATTTATGAGCATATAGGGAGTGTGTTTTACCATGCCTTTATTTTTATTTACTAATATTTTACTGCAAGTAAATTTACATCCACTTGGTTATATTCGGTTGTATTAATTCCAGCGACATAGAACCACATAGATAACACTCGAAAATGAACACTCAAATCCTAATAAATAAAGATAAAAAAGCATGTTTAGAATGAAAGAAGGGACTAAACTCACCTAATTTGCTATGTCTCGATATATAAATATGGCCAAAAACCATAGCAAAATGTGTGAATGTGATAATTGTGAAGAATTAACGTAGATTAGGGTGAAAATTGGACATGGACACAATTTATGTTATGATTTTGTCGAGGTTGATTTGTATAGAGAGGGAGGAAAAATGAACCAAGACATGCAACTTTCTCTTTCTTATTAGGTCCTTTACTTTCAACTTTAATTTGTATTTATATATTTAAATTAAATAACTCTCGTATTAAAAATTCAATTAATAAAAGTTAGAGATATTATTTAAGAAAATAATATGAACTTTGATTTTTTTTTTGTTTCAATATATGTTAAACTTTTGCTTAGATATATCTTTCAACATAGTATTTATTATATATTGTTTTAATTTATTATTAATTAATAACATTTATGAACAGATGGAGAGTATGCATATAACATCCCGGAAACTGGAACCTATGAAACCTAAGAGAAGCCTTAGGTGGGGAACTTAGCCAAGAGAGGGAAGCTAGACGTAGGGTAAGAATTCAGAGGTTAAGTGTGATTTCAGACAAGGAATTAGGGAATCCATTAGGAATCATGAGTTTTAAAAGAGTTTAGAAGAGGAAACGGGAATTAAGCCAATCGACTGTAGGTCGAACCTAGAAGGAACTACACCCCGTATCAGAGAGAAGTATAAATGTTTAAGAATGAGGAAATTAGTTTGGTTAAAGAAGAATTAAGTTGAAAGGAAGGATTATGAGAAAGAGTTAAGGAGAAGAGCTACACCTGAGATCTTAGCCATTAAATATGGAAGAATGAGCTTTGTGGTCAAAAGAATGGATTCGTTAAGAATTAGAGTGGGGGGAAGGTTTGGATGAGAAAATCTAAGTTAGAAGAAGGTTTTTGTGGAGAGGAATTAGGTTTAAGAAGGAGAGAATTGAATTGGAATCAAAGAGGGACAAGAACCAAAGTTGTTGCTTGATTTCAGGTTTTAAGCCTAATGACCTTGGTTCACTAAATTGCAAATATCTAGAGTTGTAGATGTCCAATTGAGGTGATTCCACTTGGAATAGAAAGCTAAGATTCGGGGCTTCAGTTTGATAGGTTATATGATAGGGTTTCGGTAAACATTTCACCTTCAAACAGACTCATTTTCGCTCAAGCGAAATAGATTCGCTTGAGCGAATTATGCAGAGGAAATTTGAAATTCAGTTTGCTGTAAAATTCGCTTAAGCGAGTAAGTTTTCGCTTGAGTGAAAATCAGGGGTCTGGAAGAGGCTCTCTGGACAATTTTCGCTCAAGCGAAAGAAAATTCGCTCAAGCGAAAATAAGAGGGGGAACGTGATTTTGAACGACTCGCTCAAGCGAATTTGGCTCGCTTGAGCGAAAATACGGTTACAGCATTTTTAAATCACGATCCCAGTCAGTTTTCGCTCAGTTTCTCTTCCGTTTCTTCGCACTTTCAGAGAGAGAAAGAGAGGTTCTAGTGAGAGAACATCCCTGTGATGATCAAGAACGATTCCTACGCTCCAAGAACGAGTCTTTCATCAATCTATCCTCCATCAATGCCTTCTACTCCCCATTCATCCTTCGTTTTCTCGACTCTCAGGTGGGTGTGACTCTCACTTTTTTGTCTTGATTGATGCCATAGCATGACCCCTATTCTTATTTCCCTTTTCTTCTTGGAATGATGATGTATTTATGAGATAAACTTAGGGAATATGAATGCATTGATGATTGGATGTATTGATTTGCAAAACCATAGGGTAGATGACTTGAATGATTATGTATGATAACTTTGAGTATGTTATTATGAAAGCATGGGCCTTTGGCCATCACAGTCATGAACTATTGAGCATATTATTATGTAATCATGGGCCTTTGGCCATCACAGTCATGGATTATGAGTTAAGATATCACAGGGCTTATAGCCATCACAGAGCCTCCGGGCTATCACAGGGTCATTGACCGTCACAGGCCTTCGGGCAATTTAATTAAGAAAGACGGGGTAACCACATCGAACTCATGGCCAAGAGGGAGATGAGTCCCCAATCACATAATGGAATTTAAATGTTACTTAAGACTTAATCATAGGTATCCCTGGACGACGGTCCTTGGTTACATGGCCGAGCGCTCATCACAGTCACGTTACAGAGAAAAGACCTCGGGTGTCGGGTAACAACACCTCACAGTCATGCATTGCATAATAAACATTGTTTCAATGATGATATAGTATGTGTAATTCATTTATTCATGATGCTCTAGATAGATATGTGTAATTGTGATGATTCTTGATTGTTTCCCCACACCGCACACACTTGTTACACTCACTGGGACGTTGGTCTCACCCCATTCCATGGGAACAATATTTCAGTGGTGCAGGATACTCTTCAGGATTATGACGAGCAGTACTCATAGATGACCATAGCTTAATGTTTGGTTATGTTTGATGTATTTAACGTTGATTAGAACCACTACAGATATTAATTAGGATGTTATTAGGAATTTATGAAGTTACTTAATGCATCGGATTGGAGCCTTGATGGCAAGCTTGTATTGGTATTCTTTGATTTATGTATGTAATGTTTGGAGCTTTAGTAATTGTTGGGTACTCAAGCCATTGTGTTGTATATTGATATGCGAAATGAACGAAATGATTTCAAGAATTCGGAAATAATGCTCCCAACAGGCATTATTTTTGAATTTAGAAATGAGGACGTTACAATGCATATTTATGAGCTTATAAGGAGTGTGTTGTATCTGAATACTAAAACTGACATCTGTCAAGATTTTAGCAACCACTTTCTCATCTCACTCCACTTCTTCTTTTTAATTCCCCTCTCCCTTCTTGCTTTTAACCTGGATTTTTTATTTTTTAAATTTAAAAAATTTTATCCTAAGTAACCGCAAAAACCAACCCACCCATTTTATTTTGTTAAACTGACATACCCCATCTAAATCCATTATTTTGGTTAATTAAACATGGTAAATTTCTCTCATTTTTAGTATGATCTTCTTTTTCTCTCTAACACACCCATTTTCCTTTGTGTGTCTCTCTCCCCCTCTCGCTATTTCTTCCCTGACAAGCACCAAGTCACATATTTCAAGGGACAAAAAAAATAAAATGGAAATTCGTGTAGGGAATGATCCAGATCTAAATAGATGACAAAGGTACGACAATCTTAAGTCTTCGCTACTCACTCTTTGAATAATTCTTCAGCCCTATTTGTTTCTTTCTATCTTTCTTCTCACTCACACACATTGTTATATATAGTAACCCCATACATTCCATCAAATCTATTCTCTACGGCTACTACATCAATTTCCCATTGTCTTCTGCAATCAAAATGAGATTTCAGCAAAAGGATATTATCACTCAACCCTCACATCAGGGCTGGCCTGAGGGAAGGCCAGTAAAACAATTACTTTAGGTGTAAATTTTATTTTGGTCCTTATAACTTAAATTGGTGTATTGATTGGTTTTTATCGAGTGTGTTTTTAGTATTCAATATTTCTTATGAGGTGTATTTTTAGTCCTTAGCGAGAGGGGTGCTAAGGGTTAATTTGAGGTAATTTTAAGAAAATTATGAGAAACAAACCACAGTATACTTTAATTTATAAGGATTAAAAACATATTTTACCCAAAATTTAATAAAATCTTTATATCAAATATAAAAATATCACTAATTATTAGTTAATAGATAATAATTAAAAATATTTTCTTAAAAAAATAAAAATTTTAATTTAATATAAGTTTCTTTTCTTAAAAATAGATTCATATATTTTTTAAAAAAAATATATGTAATTTCTGATTTTTTATCTCTTAAAATTAAACGTCCATTCTTATAATTTGTTTTAGACTTACATATATGTTAGGCTGGCCATGCCTCACATCACATGTCAGTTGCCCCCACCTCTTCCCTCTCTTGCGGCACCATCCACACGTGGGATGTATGCATGTGTAGTTGTTTGATAATACTTTTTTTATACAATTAGTAATTCATAATTCACTTTTCTTTATGTTTCAATGGGCGTTGTCCATCTCAAAACCATTGGAACTTTTCATTATCCTATTTAAATTTGCTGCATAGTTTTTCTTTTAGCTTTTTTTTTTCTTTCAGATGCTAGCTGTTGTACAAGGGTTCATACAAATCAAATCATTTTGATAGAAGTTTCAATGAAGAATGAACACTTTTGTTGCATCCCCTTTCCATTGGTCACGTAATTTATTATATCACGCTTTTGTTGAATTAGGACTTATCTTTTTATCTTATAAATTCGCTTTTTTTACTATAAATTATTACCAAACTAATGACTTTAAATTATTTAATGTTAAAAAAAAAATTGTGTCTAATGACTTTGGAATATCTTGGGTGACATCCCGTTTTATTTTTTTAAACAATCAAATTGTTTTATATTCAATTTTTTTGTTAGGTTATTTATTTCTCACTAATTTTTTGTTGGCATGAAATAAGATATATATGGTTTTGTTATTAGTACAAAACTCTAATATATAACTTTTTTAATTATTTGTTGTAAAATGCGTCAAAACTCTAATAATTGACACTAATGTAATATATTTTTTTTCTTTCAAAGGTCATAGATGAGGGTGTAATAACAGAAATTATTTTCTATTGCAAAGTTTACTATTAAAATTACTGTTAAATTAACAAGCATATATTTAAATTTGTATTAGAATCTTTAAATTTTTTAACAAATAATATATATTAAAAGAACAATAACGGGAGTGATAACATGAGTATCTTCAGAATCAATGTTCATATAATCAAGCAAATTAATGTTTTGCTATATTTTAATTAAAATTCATTATTTTTTTGTTAATTTTTTTTTAAGATTTAGGGTGTTGTATGTGGAATTGTACAACGATTTTGAAAAATGCTCAAGGATTTTTTTCTTAGAACTCTTTTTTTTCCTTTCCTTGCTATATATTGATGTACTACCTCATAAAAATGATTGAATATATTTTTTTATATTATTTTGCTTGAACATTATCCTATTTGTATATTCTGTTTTCTATAAATTGAGTGATTTTAATGTCATTATACATTTAAAGGAAATATATTTTATAGACTATATATAATTAATATTACTTTATAATTATTACTAAATTCCTTTCATAATTGAAAGCATGGAAAATAACGATATAAATAGGTTAGATGCATAATTTTCCAAATTAATCTGTGCATCGGCGCACATGTATGGTGCTAGGTTTTTATTTATTTTCGCTTCGCTGCAAGTAAATTTAGTTATATTTATCCATATTAGCTCCAGCTACACTAAACCACATAGATAATAATCGAAAAATAAATAATTAACCATTAAATATTAATAAAAAAATAAAAAAACATGTGTAGAATGATGGAAGAAGGAACCTAACTCACGTAATTTTTGATGTCTCGATACGTAAAAATAACAAAAAACCAAAAAAAAATATGAGAAATAAGTTAAACATGTAATATTTATAAAGATTTAACGTATATTATTTTGTACCGTGTAAATTGAGTTTTGATACAAATATACATATTTGGTATATGATGTTAATTTTATATTTAAACATGTTTTTGAGCATAAAACCATAAATTAAAAGTATGTTTAATTTACATAAAAATCATGTTATAAACGTGATTTCGGGCCAATATTAATTTTTTTTTATACAAGGAAAGCAAATGAGGTTTGAACCTAGAACCTTCATGTTAAACTACCCAAACCCCAACCACTAGGCCGACCCTAATGGGTGTTTCGGGCCAATATTAGAATCAACATTTGATAAAAAAAGAAATACCTTTATGAATAAAAGAAGGAAAAAGATACTTTCGGACCAAATCATGACATGCTCTAAATACTTATTTATATTACAAAAATTATGTAAATTTAGATTTCATAAAAAAAAAATCGCTCTTGTTATACAAAATATTCCTTAATCTATATCATATCTGGTCTAGTCCTAACCATCTTGCTAACATCATTTTGTGTCATTCTATCTTTACAACATCTCATGATCACCTTTCTTATGGGAACTTTGTTTTGGACGTTTGAACTTAAGCTTTCTCCCAGGCATATATTGCTGCACAACAAGCAATGAAGAGTGTGTGCCAAAACTAGTTGAAGCTACTATGTCCCCTATAACCCCAAGTTCAGGGTTTTCACACCATTCTAACAATCTTGAAAAAATTGGGGACTTGCTACCACTCCCTTGACCAACAATGTATAAGTCATAGCCAGGTTTATCTATTTCATTGAGAAGTAAAGGAATGTCCTCACCTGTATTTGTTCTCACTTCTTTCTCTGAGTAAACAATTGAATCATTATTGTTCACTGCCTTGTGCCTAAAGGAAAATATGTACTCTTCATCCAACTCTTTCTCCATCACATTGTCCATTACTGTACAAAGCATATTCCCACTACCATAACTGTCTTCTATTTCATCTTCATTTTCTTCCACAACTTCACCTAACAAATGAATCCTCACAACATGCAATTTTGTTCCTGAATGCCCTGCCATTCTCCATGCAATAGACAAGGCTTCACGATCATCAGGCCCTCCAATGAAGATCATAATAATGTTCATTTTTGTTTCTAACAATGACCCAACACCACGGTCCACAAAGATCCCAACTGAACAAGGTGCTTTTTGGAGAACATGTCTATTTATATCAATATGTGCATTGTTGGTTATTTCTAGAGCACCTTCTGAAGTTAACTCTTTGTGAAAGTGAAGAAGAATTAGGCTTGCACGTTTCTCTTCTGCTACATTGTATATGTCCTCATGGATAGTTGCATAAGATGACACAGCACTAGATGTGTCAAATCTAACAGCATTGTATTCCTGTGCAAGTTCTACAAACACATTGGTTATGTTCTCAAGTTCTGCTTGTGATCCATACATGTGTTCTGCTTTCACACTGCCAGATGATGAGTTGTCTATTTGGGAAACAAGAAGGGCAGTGCCATGTCTTGTAAGTTCAACAAGGTGAAGTATAGAGACATGTAAAGGTGAAATTCTAGTGGCATTCATGGCTTGAAGGACCCGGGCTATGCTAGTGGCTTGGTGAGTATTGTGGACACAAGACACAATCCTAAGCTCTGCATCAAACCTTAGCTTCTGCACAGTCCTTAGTTGAGACTGCATAAATCGAAATTTTGGCTTGTATATAGCATTGATCAAAGGAGATACCATCACAGTCATAAATAGAAAAGCAGTCATCATAACTGTGAATGAAAGTGGATCCAACATCTGCAAACAAAAGAAAAAAGAAAGTGTGTATGATATTCAATAATTAATGCACCTCTCACTTTTGAGAAGCTAAATCCAATTAACTAAATTGCTACATAAGCATGTTCAATAATCAAGGAAGATTTTGAATAAGGAGTATAGGTCAGTTTGGATGCATTTCTTTAAAAGAACTTCTAAGTGAAAAAAAAATAGAATGAAACAAAGAGGTCAGATGAATTTTAACTTATGGAGAAATTAAATTCATCCGACCTCTTTGATTCATTCTATTTTTTTTCTTCTAGAAGTTCTTCTACAGAAATGTATCTAAACTGGAGCTATGTGTAAGATATGAAGTTGCAAATTTATTATTACTCTTTTGTCCCAAGCAATGGTGAGTAGTATCACAGCCATGATGCCTTTGGTGTTTAGAAGCAATCCAATGGCCACACCATCTCTAGCAGGCATACCAAAGAAGAAAGTGACTATTAAAGAGCTCAAAACTTTTGGGATGGATAACAGTAGAACAATGAGCATCATCAAATGTGAATTTGGTTGTTCTGTAATCAAGCCCACATTGAATCTCATACCAAAACCAGCAAAATAGATAGGGCACACAACCCCAGTAACAAAATCATCTGACATTTCCATCACCACATCAGCAAACTTCCCATTAGGTAAAATTAGTCCATACACAAAAGCCCCAACAATGGGATGTGTGCCAAAAAAATCTGTAATATATGAACAAACAAAAAGGCCCATCAACACATCCAACACTTGGGACTTATTCCAATTATCCTTGCTGGTTTTGAGTTCAATGATTGGAGTAAGGATAGGACGCAACACACAAAAGCAAAAAATGATGAACAACAATGTACTCATTACTGAAAGTAATGGTTTTCCACCACTATTAGCATAAGGAACCAACATTGTGAATAAAACCCAACCATATGCATCAATCAACATGGCTGCTATTAAGGCATCTTTGCCAAGCCTTGTATATAGGAGTTTGAGCTCAGCAAGGATTCTAGCAATAACTGGGAAACTTGTGACAGAAAGAGTTAAACACCAGAACAAATACCCTTTAGCAGATTCAAGTTTGTATAATTCTTGTAGCCCTCGTGGGACATATTGAATTTTGTGTTGTAGAGTAAGAAAACCAACACCCAACAACATTGGAATCACAATTCCAGCAATAGCAATGCTTGTAGACTTCTTTGTTGAACGTAGCACTGTCTCTGAATTCATCTCTAAACCACTCAGGAACACATAATAAATAATTCCCAAATTTGCAAAGGTTTCAACTGCTAGGATTCCTTCCTGACGGTACATTATGTTAAATACACTTTCATATCTTCCCAACCCAGATGAACCCATAAAAAAACCAGCCTGCATAATATCAAGTTCACAAATTCTTCAACCTAAAATGTATAATCTCATATTAAAATTTCACATAATCCTTATTAACATGCTTAATGGATGCAACTATTTGGCTCACGTGGATGATACATGTGGTTTTAACCAAATATAAAGAGATATATAAGTACAAAATTTGGTAACCTTAATTTAATAAAATTTTATCAAACTTTATTATTTTTTTGTTGGTTTAACCACACGTATCCTCCACGGGAGACAATCTTGTTCGAGTCTGGAACATCCACATCATGGTGGAACTAGCTCTTCGGGTGGAGATTTTTTCCATCCACAAGATTCAAACCTGAGACCTTGCTTAAGGGGAATCAAACATGTACCCCTTGAACCACAAACTTTTATTATTGACTATTATGAAAGAGAGATATAAAATTATCATATGATAATGTCAAAATTTAAACCTGTGAACTTTATACTTCAAATGTATTAGCACAATAAACAAAGATATTATATTATGAACACATGTATATGAATACTTACAAGAATTTGTGCAATAATAGCAGGCACATGGAGGGGTCTGAGGATGTGGTATATAAAACGAGAAGCCACAATATTGTAGGCAATTTGGAGAGACAAAAGTGGAACACGTTTTGCAAGAACATCATCACCCATCCAGATTTTGTTGGAAGAACTCAATGTTGCATTATAACATGCAAAATTTGATAACGGAGCTGCCATATCTTGATCTTCTTCTGTGAGGCCTTAATGTTTTTTCTTGTCTTCTCTGCTTGCTCATTTTTAAAAACAAAGGTAAATACCTTACTAACTACCAAGTAATGGCCATTCCATATGAGCTGGCACATGTAGTTTTATTGTTTTAACAATATTACGGTCATGATGTAAAAAATGCTGTATTTTTCATGTATTCATTGTGAAATTAATGGTTGTTACTTTGATGTTATTTTCTTGTAAGAAACTTTACATATCTGCCCTTAATACACACTTGAATTTATTAAACAATTGTCCGCAATTAGTTATTTAAAAATTAAAAAACATGAAACTAATATTTAACTAATTAATTTATTTGTCTCAGGCCAAGGTAACAAAATACAGTCAATGCAATCAATGAAAACGTTCACAACCAAAATAATATAACTATAAATCATATCCTCATCATTCCACTTAATTTTCCTTCACCCTTTGTTTGGTTTAAAAAGAGAAATAGAACCAACGGGGGTTGGTTAAGTGGTACATGTTTGATTCCCCTTAAGTAAGGTTTCGGGTTCGAGTCTTGTGGACGGAAAAAATTTCCCGCTGGGAGAGCTAGCCCCACCATGATGTGGATGTTCCCGGCTCGAACAGGATTGTCTCTCGTGAAGGATACTTGTGGTTAAACCAAAAAGAGAGAGATAAGGAAGAGAGAAATAGTAGAGAAAATAAGTAGAAATAGAGGTTGTTTGGTATTAGAGAAATAGGAGAGAGATAGTAGAGAAATTAATTATGATAGTTGTTTGGTTGTGGAGAAATGAGAGAAAGAGATTTGTAAAAATATCAAAAAAGACTAAACTACTCTACAAAGCTTCAAAGCTTTTTTTGTAAAGGAAGGGGCAATATGGTCATTGCAATAATAACTCATCATTCTCTCTTATTTCTCCGCTGTTTAGCAGAGAAAACAATTCATGTGGGACCCGCATGTTTAATCAACTCTGTCTCTCTCTCACCGTGATAACAAACACGGTGGTTTTCTTATTTCTTCCTACTTTCACTCTCTCGTAACTCTTCTCTCTCATTTCAATAATAACAAACAGAGGGTCAATGATATGAGAAAATAGAGAGAAAACATAGCTATTAAAAGTTACATTTTCTCCGTACAAGTTTGGGGAAGAAAAAAACTTATATAAAAAAGCTACATTTTCTCTTAAAATATTTAATTTGAACAAAGAAAATAAAAAAATATGTTAAAAATAATCTTCTAATCTTATTTGATTAGATTAATTTTTTTTTATAAAAGTCGAACGTCTCTCAATAATTTTATATTGAATAATTGCATCTTAAAATTCATTGTTAAATTAAAATTTATTTTCGAATAGATTATATATATAAAACACTACATCAATTGAAAATGTTTTTAATATATTATTGAGATACATTAATATTAATGTCATATATACTTTAAAATATATAAAAATAAGAATTATTTATTATAAATTTATTTTATTTAAAATATTATAAAAATTTACATAAATAATTATGATTTAACAATTAAATTGATAAAAAAATATTTTATTTAAAGTTATTAATGGGATAAGTGTTCCACTTTTTTATAGAACCAAAGTGTGTCACTCTTTTAATAATATGTCATCTTCTATTATACTTTTAAAATACACCAAACATAAAATGAAACATATATATCACCTTTTGTTCCGTTTCGAAATATCTACTAAACGCTACCTTATATCCCCTATGTATATGCGTATGAGTGAGATATACAATGCAAGCATATATTTTGTTTACATTTTACATCTCTAACTCATTTCTCATAAATGATATAGATTGATAAATCTAGAATTAATATTTAAAATTTTATTAACACATAAATTATAAAATATTTTGAATTATTTATCTACCCTAATATAATAAAATAAAGTTTTCATCCTTGAGAATGAAATAATCTCATGTTGTATAATTTCCTTCTAAAGATACCCGATTTCACTATTTAACATTTTTTATTTTTTAAAACTCTCAGATATTTATTACTTTTAATTTCTTTACATCTAAATCTCTCTTTTTCCCTAAAATTTTAACTTCTTATATTTTTATATAATTTAAAATTATATTTTATGTTAATGTTTTCCTAAATATAATGAACTGTTTATTTTCTACAATTAAATTCTATTAGATTTTTTCACTTTAAAATTTGCTCTTTTCCCCCTTGATTTCAACTATCCCATGTTTATATATTAAATTAGTGAGGATCTTATACATTACGCAATATTTTAAATATTTAAAAAATTAAAAGATGTGATATTAATTTACAGGACCAAAATTGAAAATTAAGGATATGAACCAAAACAAAAAGGTAGTTTATTTACAATTTAAGTTTAATTAATTTTGTGTTTTTAGACAACAATAATATAGCCACCTAAAGGGCTCTTTTTGCTTTTTCCATTGCATAAACTGCTTCTTGCTCTACTACAGAGCTGTAACACACATATCCATATACATATAAAGATTAAATAAGTCAAATCAAATTTTAAGTAAATGGCTCGATATTGAACTTTATGCTACTGTGAAGGAAGATTTTTTTTTGTCTTTTATCGATGAGTTTCATGCAAATGCTAAATTGGTGAAGGGTTTCAATAGCTCTTTTTTTGTTTTGGTATCAAAGATTGAGAGGCCTCAAAGAGTGGAAGACTATAGACCAATTTCCTTAATTGGAATTGTATTTATAAGGTGGTGGCTAAATTGTTGGCTAATAGATTGAGGAGGGTGATAGGTAATGTTATTTCTGATTGTCAATCGAAATTTATACAAGGGAGATATATTTTTTAGGAGATTAGAAGGAAAAAAAAGTTGTTTGCTCTTTAAAGTTGACTTTGAAAAGGCTTATGTCTTAGTCAATTGGGAGTTCCTTCAATACGTGATGGACAGAATGAGTTTTCCGTTAAAATGGAGGAAGTGGATTGCTAAAAGTTTGAGCACTGCAAGAATTTCTATCTTGTTAAATGGCATCCCTTCTGGTGAATTTGGGGTTGGTAGGGGACTAAGACAAGGAGATTTGCTATCCCCTTTTCTGTTTCTTAATGTTGCTGAGGGACTTGATGTATTGATGTGCAAAGTTGTTGAATGACAGGTGTTCAACGACTATTTAGCTGGTCATTAGTCGGCGTCGGTGTCTCGTCTTCAATTTGCAGATGATACTTTGATTATCGGTAAAGCTTCTACACAATGTTTGGGCGATAAAGTCTATTTTACATATTTTTGAGTTGGTGGTTGGTCTTAAAGTTAATTTTTGCAAAAGCAAGCTTTTTGGGTTTAATATTAATGATGCGTTGTTGAATTTGATCGCCTAGTTTCTGAATTGTAAGGTTGGTTCGGTACCATTTTGCTATTTGGGGTTATCTATTGGAGTGAATTCGCGTTGTATTAAAAAGGGAACTCGTGATTTCTAAAGTGCAAAGGAGACTGTTGAAATGGAAGTCCAAAACTCCATTGTTTGGTGGTCACAATGTCCTTTTGAAATCGGTCCTTAATTCCATCTTGATCTACTATCTTTCCTTCTTCAATGCTCCTCAAGCTACTATTTCTAAACTTGAATCTTGATTTGAACTCTTTCTTTGGGGAGAGGATGAAAATCATAGGAAATTAGCTTGGGTGGCTTGGGGGGATGTTTGTAGGGGAAAACGTATGGTGGGTTGGGAATTCGTGACCTTAGAGTATTTAAACTCTCATTTGGGAAGTGGAGATGGAGTCTTTTAGTTGAAAATTGTAGATTTTGGCATAGGGTTGTAAGATCTATTTATGGGGAGAGTTGTTTTTCAGTGACTTGGTGACAAGGTACATAGTTCAAAGCGGTGGGTAGATATGTGGACCATTTATTATGTTTCACATGCATCAATTGATTGGTTCTCTTCTAGGTCTTTTAAGGTGGTGGGTGATGGTCTAAATACCTCTTTTTGGAAGAAGAATTGGTATGGTCAGGGTCCTTTTTGTAATCGGTATAGTATACATTTTTCTATTGCTTCTGACAAGGACGTCTCGGTTGTTGACATGGTGCATTGGAAGGATGGAGGATTTATGTGGTTTTGGTCTCGGCAGAGGAGTCTATTTCAATGGGTGTTAGAGCAATTAGCACAATTGGTTGCTGAGTTAGGACCAATAATGCTAAATCATGATTATAGTGATAGGTGGTGTTGGAAGGATTTTAGTGACGGGTTATATAGTGTGAAATCATCATGTAAAGCGGTGGTTAATGAAAGAATTTGTGCAGATTTTCCTCTTCATAAGTTTCTTTAGTTTAAATTTGTGCCATCCAAAGTCTCAGGTTTTTCTTGAAAAGCCTTGCTAAATCGGATACCATCTAAACATAATTTGATTAAGCAAAAGGTCCTTAATAATTCTGTTCGAGATTGTGGAGACTACTTCTCATTTATTCTTTGAATGTCACTATGCCTATACTACATGGATGTCTGTATTTTCCTGGTTTGGTGCTTCTACTGTTATTCACAATTCTTGTCATGAAAAATTTATTCACTTTGTTGGATTTCCAAGATGTTTTGGTAGAAATAGGCTAAGGTTGTCCATGGTTTGGTTGGCTACAATTTGGTCCTTGTGGCTTGCTAGAAATGATGCAACCTTTTCAGATAAGGTGTTGTGACCTACTGGTCTGTTGGAATTAATCAAATTATGCGGTTGGAACTGGATTAAGTCCAAGGATAAGTCCTTCTCTTACTCGTTTTCAGCTTGGTTCTCCTCTCCTAGTGTTTGCCTTAACTTTCTTGAAGCGTGATCCTTATTGTTTTGTGAATGTACTATTGTTAGCTTTTGTATCTGGTTTTGCATCTGGTCAAATTTTAGGTTGCTGTCTTAATTGAGGAAATGTGATTGATTAGGACATTCTGTTTTTGGATGTTGTATACTTTTTGCTTGCTGGTTTTAGTGATCTAAAACAAGATGTGCAAATTCGTAGTTTGGTGAGACTTCTGCTTTCATTTTCTGCACGAGAAACATTTATTTTTGCATGATTTTGTGCATATGGGGATACTTTTATTTGTTGTCCAAGTTTTTATGCATCTAACTTACTTGGCCTTATTCAACTTGAAAAGGAAGCTTTTGTATCAATCTTCAACGGAAGTTGTTCTATATCATTTTGTTGTTATTCTCACTAGAACATTACTGTTAAGGATATTTATCTGATAAGGGTTTGATGCGGTCTATTCTGGTTACTACATTTTTTGGAATATTGTTGCTTCTCATTAATTCGTTGTTGTTGTTGCTTGCATTTTCAATTAATCTTATTGTGTTCTATATATGGTCCTTATTTTTTTTATTAGGCATTGGTGTATCATCAGTAACTCATTCATGTGGATGATGATGGTTTTATTTCTTTTACATGGCTTAGGTGTCCTTATCATTTTTATGGTATTGTATTTGTGAGGCTAGTTTAGTTTTATGGGAACAGAATGCTTGGCTTTTTTTATTTAGGCATTCTGTTTGGGTTTTGGAAAGGTGACTTTGTAATCTTTGATGGGTTGGAGTACCCCTTGTACTCCCTTTAATTTAATATTTTGCTTATAAAAAAATATTGTTGATGTAGTATCATGATTGCCACGCAACAAAAATCATACTATTAAAACTCACTAAGGTCGACCTAGTGGTGGGAGGTTTGGATAGTTTTCATGACGTCATAGGTTTAAACCTGAGTGCTTCCATTGTACACAAGTGTAAGGGGAAGATAATTGCGGTCTTCATGTATGGCTTCCCCTTAAACAAATGTTACTTCATTTAATCGAAAAACTTCATATATGGCTTCCCCTTAAACAAATGGTACTTCATTTAATCAAATATTTCCTAAGTCTGAGGGAAAGACACCTACATTCTTCATTATTGCTTCCCCTTAAACAAAAGGTATTTTAGAATCCAAGTAGGCCGAATAAGCATCTCACATTCTTCATGTGGTTGGTAGGATGGCATACCGGTATATTGGAAGGTCGACCGACTAGGACATCATGCTGGAAGGCCAACCGACCAAGACATTAGCCTAGAAGGCTTGCCAGACAGGACATTAGGCTAACATGCTAGAAGGAAACTACATTCTTCATATAATTTAGGGGGTTGGTAAGACAACCAACCAAAGGTTGAGAGGACGAGCTAAGTAGCATGGTAAACACCCTCATTTCTTAATGTAAGATTCTCCCAATGTAAGAGGAAGGTAACTATATTCTTCATGTAAGTAGGGATGTCAATTCTGTAGAAAAAAATTAGATGAGACCTAATGAAACAATTCTCTTATCCTGTCAAATTGTTTTCATACTAGTCTAAAACCCGTGCTATGCACGGTTCAATATACAATAAAGTAAGACTATGTTTTTGTACAATATCCTGCGAGAATAAATGAAGCTCTTAAAATGACATTACGATTTTAATTTATTTCTATGAATAAAAAAGACACACATAGTACTTTATATTTTTTGAAACACTTCTATGTAAACTACGTTATTGGTCGATACACCTCGATTCATACCATCATTTGTAATGAGAATCTTTAACTTCGACTTACTTTTAACTCGTGATATTGCAACATATAATTGCCCATGTGTAAGGACAGGGCGTGGTAAATATAATCCTACACGTGACAGAGTTTGTCCTTGACTCTTATTAATTGTCATAGCAAAACAAACACATACAAGAAACTGCCTACGTTGAAATTTAATTGGAGATACATGGTTAGAAGGTATTAAATTCATTCGCGGAATATAAACCTTGCTTCTTTCTTCATGACAACACACAATATGTGCACCAATTACGTTAATTCTCAAATCCTCAACAATCAATCGAGTTCCGTTACACAATCCCTTTGACACGTCTAAGTTGCACATTATCATTCTATTTTGAGAAATGTTTCATAGACACTAAACAGTGCAATTGCATTTTGCTTTTTGCACCCCCTCTTTTACTTTTTGCACCCCCTTTTCTATTTTTTTGAATCATTGTGTTTTTATTTTTTTATTAAAAGAATAATTTTTAGTTTTTTATTATATTTATTTTTATTTATTTATCTTATCAAATAAAAATATAGATCAAGAAAATACAATTAAATGATCATATAAACAATATGTTAATTAACACGAGGTTAATTAAGTGTCCCGAAACGATGAATATGTTAAAAAATGAGGTTAATAGTGTTTCCGTTTGTGGTTAACAGAGTAGGATTCTTGGTTATTGCAACTCCTGTTAACACGAGGTTAATTATGTGGCCAGAAACGGTGAATATATTTGTAAATGAGGTTAATGGTGTATACATTGGTGGTTAACCGAGTGAGATATTTGGTTAATTGAATTTGTGAGGTTAATTGTGTGCACAGAAACGGTGAATATATTTGTAAATGAGGTTAATGGTGTATACATTGGTGGTTAACAGAGTGAGATATTTGGTTAATTGAATTTGTGAGGTTAATTGTGTTCACAGAAATGGTGAATATATTTGTAAATGAGGTTAATGGTGTATACATTGGTGGTTAACAGAGTGAGATATTTGGTTAACAGGAGGTTAATTGTATGCACAGAAACGGTGAATATATTTGTAAATGAGGTTAATGGTGTATACATTGGTGGTTAACAGAGTAAGATATTTGGTTAATTGAATTTGTGAGGTTAATTGTGTTCACAGAAATGGTGAATATATTTGTAAATGAGGTTAATTGTGTATACATTGGTGGTTAACAGAGTGGATATTTGGTTAACAGAGTGAGATATTTGGTTAATTGAATTTGTGAGGTTAATTGTGTGCACAGAAACGGTGAATATATTTGTAAATGAGGTTAATGGTGTATACATTGGTGGTTAACAGAGTGGGATATTTGTTTAACAGAGTGAGATATTTGGTTAATTTAACAGAAATGATGAATATATTTGTAAATGAGGTTAATTAACATAATTTTTACATGACCATTTAATTGTATTTTCTTGATTTATATTTTTATTTGATACGATAAATAAATAAAAATAAATATAATAACAAAATAAAAATGTAAAAAATATTTTTTAATAAAAAAGTAAAAAACAGTTTTAAAAAAAAAATAGAAAAGGGGGTGCAAAAAGTAAAAGGGGTGCAAAAAGCAAAATGCAATTGTGGTACACTGTTTGGCGTGCATGGATCGCGATTGTTCTAATTTTGGTCAACTTTAGTCATTTTCCTCGATTTTTAAAACATTTGTTCTATATCTTTATACTTTTAAAATATCTCAACCATAGTTCCTAACGTTAATTAACTCAGTTGAATTGCTACTGAATTCAATTGATTAATAAATGGACTCAACATCTATATGTATAGAATGAAGGGTAATGAGGAAGCCTATTAAGAGAGATAATTAACATTGGGGACTACGACTAAGAAATTATAAAAGTATAGGATTATAAAACAAATATTTTAAAAGTGAGGGACGGAGATTAAAGTTGATAAAAAATATATGGATGAAAAATATATTTTTTCCAATATTTTTTTATCAATGAAATAAATTGTTATATTTTAAAAAATAAAAAAAATTAGGTACTTACATCTTTTGTATTGTAATTCATTTTTATTATCTTTAAAATATATTTTACAAAAAAGTAGTTAAATCTTATTGTTTTTCTTCTATACTAAAATAAAAAAGTTATTTTTCATATTTCATGAAAATTTTCTATTTTGTGTTACAATTAATTCACGTTTTTCTTTTTTTTAATATATTATAACTGTTCAAAAATGATTGTGATTTTGATTCTGAATCTAGAACCCAAGATAATAGTACATAATAAATGACCAAATCATAAAAGGGTATTATTATAGCATCATGAATTTTTCTGTAAATATAATTAGTTTAAATATTTCATTAGTATTTGTTTGGTTTAAATGAAAAAAAACTACAACAATGTTATATTGTATAATACTTACATCTGTTTAATTTTTTTCATCGCCTATGTACCTAATTACGGATCTTTAAAGAAATAATGATGGGGTCAATTTTATTTGATTGGAAAAGTTGATTTCAAGTCTGAAAAGGAAGACAACCCTAAATTCTTGCAAACCTTTTACACGTTAATGTGTCTTAAAACTTAAAAGTCGATGTAAGTACATATTATATGTTTTTTAAGGACCAATTATATTTTTAAAAAGCTAATTAAAGAATTAAATAAGAAATAAAATAAAGAAACTCATTTCTTCTACAGGGGGGATTGTTCCTGCTCCTTGTTGAGAAAGCATTGAAAATTTGAAATTTTACAATGAGATTCCAACCTTCATCTATTCTCATAAGAAGCTCTTGATTTTTATTTTTTTTCCTAACATTTCCTTTTAGCATGTGCTTGTATCCAAACCATGTTCCCTACTTTGGATTTCACTTTGTCTCATGTAATTTGATCATCATGACAACTCTACACATATTAATCAAGAGAAAAATTATGACTCGTGCAAATTAAAGTCTTAAGTTAACCATGTCTCTTTGAGGAAAAACATTGTTTTCCAGTTTTAGTTTTCATTCATCACTTCCTGACTCTAATAATTCACCGTTCATCATCATGGTTTCAATATCTAGCTTGAGGACCCTCACGGATAGTACCTCTTGAACAAAGAAATGCAAGAACAGCAAACCAGAGTGCAGCAAGCAGTCAAATCCCTTCACCATTCTTTGACCTTTACACCCTCACCCCCATGTTCGCTACCAAAGGTCTAAGTGCATGTGACCTCAATGTGCTCTCTAGTGGCCACACCATAGGACAAGCACAGTGCTAGATTTTCAGAACTCATTTACAATAAGAGTATGAGACCAACTTCAGTACTTCACCATTTCCAGAAAGGTCAGTTGCCCTGCCTCTGGTGCGGACTCTAATTTGGCCCCTCTTGAGGCTTTCACTCATGCTCACTGAGTTTGGTGGAATATAAAAGCACAATATATACCACCCACAATAAGTAATGTTTACAGCTCCATCTTCCCAAGCTTAACTTTGTCAGTTTCACAAATTATAAGAACGTTATACATATATATATATATCCTTTCATGTTCCCTGCCTGCAGTTTGCATAAATTAATAAGAATAGAAAGTACTCTTTAATGGATCAGGCATTTATAACAAATTCTTAAATTCTTTGGCATATTTTAATTTGGAACTTTCTGGTCTAATATGCAGACATCTTAAATTCTTACTTTGGATGATGAATGTATCTTGCAAAAACTATAAACAGTGCTGCTCTTGCAAATGGAGGCCTAGAACTATTGTTATATTTGTAGTTTTAAAGAAAGGATACATATCCAATGCAGAAACTCTAAAGAATAAATTCTCTAAAGCCCTTCATAGTAACCTTAACCTTACCCTTTGTTGATTTAAGCAATTATACAACTATGAATAGAATGTAGTTTATTACTTTGTGATGATCAATAATAACATGTAGAGGGAAGAAACATACACAAAGAAAGAAGTGGATACAGAAGGTTACCAGAGATGAAGAATTCATTACATTACTTTGTAATTGTCTGGGAAGATGGCCTATTGTGTAATCTTGAGTGCACTAAATGAGATTGCTAATATGAGTTACAACACATATATCTTCAATAACCTGTTATCAAGAATGGCAAAAGGGAAAAGTATCTAAAATTTCATGAACTTCCCCATAAAAGTTTCTAAATGCATCAGGGATTTATACTGCAATCCCTCAGTCATATCTAACTAAATTTTAGACAGAAAAAATCATAATACCCCGGCCCGCTTTTCTTGTTTCTTAGCTCCTTTTTCAAGCATGTCATAGCATTGTCTGCAGATTCATATTTCCTGTGCATCCAAAAAAACAAATTTTCCTGTATTGTCTGCAGATTCATATTTCCTCTGCAACCAAAACAACCACTTTTGCTTTCCCTTTAGTTTGATACTCGTACTCATTGACCACTAAAATATACGGCTTAATACATAACAAACAGACACTGTTCTTTAATATTTGTAGGAAATATTAACCATTTTATAATTAAATTAGATGGAAACAGAGCAATCACGCTTGCTCTCGTGGTTAAAACACACACGGTCCAGCTTTCACATTAAGTGAGACATTGCGTCCTTAACTCCTACTTCCAAGAAACTCACAAGTAGGACAAATCTATTTCGTGGAACCCTTAGAAGATCCTTCACTAAATGGCGTGAAAACAGCTGGGCGAGTAACTGTTGGAGATTGCAAGCTGAAATCGAGCCTGAAAACGAAATATTTCATTAGCGCTAATTACTGTAATACACATAATTAATGAAATGAAAAGATTATAATCCAAACCGGAAATGGAATGAGCAATTTGTCCCTGTTCATGAACTCCCTCATCACATCTATATCTTCTCACGGCGCCCCTGGCATAGCAGAACTCGACCACTATATATACACACATAACCCATCGTGTCTTTTTGTTGGGAAGAATAACTCCAACACGTGTCCCAACATGTGGTATGACACCTGTACTCCTCACATGACTAAGCTAAGCCGTGAAACAGCGTCCTTTACGACCGACTTGCATGCTATAGAGAGCATAGCTGCCTAAAAAGTGACCCAGCTCAACGAAATCGAAAGGGGCGATGAACAGTGTAAAGGCACGCCGAAAAAAATGGTAGTGGTACAGTAATAGATACCAAGACACAGTTGACTATTCTATCCTATGTCAAGATCACTCACAGGTTATATGACTGAAGTGATGACTGCAAAGGTTGATACCATGACATAGGTTTCCCTAACCACTTTCCATAAACACATCTGGATATATGGATCACTATAGTAGCCTCGCCTCCAAAACTCGAAATCAAAATTACATGACATATAGTGAGTAGTGACCACTGCCATCTGAAGCACACAGAAAGAAGCCCCTTTTTTCACCAACTATCTAGATACCTTCCCAATTAAGAACAACATATAATAACCCCAAATAACCTCACCAGTAATCTGCAATAAAATTATAAACCCAGCAAAATTCTCCTTTCCGACAAACTGGAACTCAACCAATCACAGAGACAGAAAAGTCTCTTGCAATTTAGGAATTTGGCAGGAGAATGTATATAAAAAAATATGATATACATAGTCCCCCAATCATAATGCATCACTAACCCCTATCCCATTTGAAGGCATGAAGACAAACCCATTTTTCTATCGTTTATCACCATAATCTACCCGGACACAACCTCATCACAATATTACATGATAATAAGTAATAACAACAACAACATGGTATTAACCTTAGTTTTCAAGAACATTGACTCATTGTATTACTATTAGGCCACATGATTCTGAATTTGGTTTCATGTACCCATCTTTCAAAATGATCCACCTATGCAATCAGAACCTGATAAGAAATCAGAAAACACTAATATAGAACAGATATAATGACATATATGATAAGCAAAGGAAAGAAATATTGATACATAGGAAACCTATATTTCATAAAACTGTGGTTGAAGCATTTCAAACGCATAAACTCCTCTAGACGGTTCAACCATTATACTTTTAAAACTAAAAAAAAAGCCATTGATGTGTTTCCTAAGCAGCCCATCCCTTACTCACCACCAGTCTACTTTAAAAATTATTCTGCTAAATCAAAGTTTCAATCAGTTTCTGAAGGGTGATGCTTGGCATTACAGCAGAACTGATTCACACTCAAGCAATGCAAGCACAAGAGCTTTATCCAATTTACATGCCTTACTTACCAATACATCAACAGTTCCCCAAGAATCAACCACCTGCAGAAGTTGAATTCATGAATCAACCCAATTGGTAAAATAATATCAACCTAATAATTCAAAATTATTAGGAGGGATATGTTTCCAATAACACCAAAGTACACCATTGTGTAGACCCCACCTTCAAGAATTACATTCTAAATTTTTTTCATCACTGGTTTACAGATAAAGGCCTGTATCATGCTACCCTGAAACATAGGAAATGCAGAAAAGTCAAACAAATATAAGTCAGTCAAATATAATTCAATCAAATGCACTTGTAAACTCTAAATGAATCACTCACCTCAACATCCATCAATACCATGCCAATAGCAAAAGGTTTGAGTGGGTCTACAATAGAACACATTTCCCGAAGACGAATAACTATCATCCTAAGTCTCCATGAATCCTTTCCAGGATGCTACTGAGCATATCATAGGGACCAAACATTTCTACCACTCCCAAATTATATAATCTACTGTAATAACCACCCAGAAATCAACCTAAGACAGTGAACAACCCAAGTCCATGATACACCATTCACTTGAACATCTACTTTTAGTCGATGAGTGCTCCCACACATGCCATGCAAAACACACCATTGGAGCCAAAATTCAAATTTGAAATCCATTTTGACTACAGAGACAGCTCTGAGCATCAGAAAATCCAGGATACCAACTACCCCGACATGCTCAGGCTTTTTCGGCCAATCTCCATTTCAGTAAAAAAAAAAACAATTTGATTCTTGTAAACATATAATTAGGAGTAGAACATAAACACAATGGTTATCAATAAGACAGTTGTATAGAATTAGATAGATTAGATAACATTAAGAAATTGACAGAAGAAAATGTGATTGTACATTAACAACTAAACTTACTCAATTCAAGCCAGCGGATGAGAAGCAGATATTATAGCTACTGGGGCCTGACCAAATCGAATGACTTTGAACATCCCCAAGGCTCGTAATAAGGAGATTATATAAGGTGGAAACTTAATCCACAACAAATACAAATTAAAGGCACAAATTTGACACTGAAACCCTACAGAACTCTGAGATGATAAAAATTTAGATGGACGCACATTACAAATTACCGGCACCCATTTCATATCGGCAAGCCAAATCCAGAAGCAGATCATGGAATCACCTCAGAGTTTTGTGTTACTGCAGTTCTCTCCCATAATTTGAGCTTCTAATCCCTAGATTCCCCACACTAATCTCACATTCGTATGCAATCATGATTGACACCATGGACCTAATACTAATTAAGTCTGCTACTGTATTGCCAACCTGGACAAAAAAAACGCAAGCCCATGGTTGGCCAAAAATATCGATGAACAGTGTCCCACAGTAACAAAAGATTTCCATGGGTGTAAAGGGATGGATGGTACATTTTTATATAATAAATACATCATAGTACTAAAGTAGATATGATGGAATTTTGTTCGGTTTATCAACCAAAGCAGCAAACTTTTTGAAGTAAAGGTGTTGTATCTGTTGATTTTATTAGCTGGCATCCATCAACCTTCCATCACAGAGATAAATAGATAGTTTCAAAATACACTGGTATCTCCATCATCATGCTATTTTCTTAACACTAACAGAAAAAGGACCAGAATTTGATTAATCCTTAGAAGTAGTATAAAATTGTGTCACACAACTAGTTAATTAATAATATAAGGGCTTAATTTGTAATGGTCATCATCATATATTTGTTAATTTGCTCATGTTACATTTATATCAGGCACATAGAAAGAACATGGTGAGTAGGAAAGGAGAGAGTGTGTGCAGTGTGGTGTTAAGATGAATGTCTCTATGGCCTCTGTATTTTCCAATCAATATATGGATCAATAAAGAGAGAGTTTAGAATGATCTCTAGTCTGATTTCTAAGTTAATATGTAGAGATTCAAGCTATACAATCTAAATAAAACCATCTATACAAAATAAATGTGTTGTATATAGTAACAACTAACAGGTAACAACAAATAGTTGATGGCCTTGGATGATAACCATTATTTATTCCATTTATGTGATTTGTGATCTAGCTTTCTTCCAGATATTGATGAACTTTGAATCCCAGTTGCATCTGGTTAGTTGACTCAGGTATATATAATTTCTCAAAATACAAGAAAATGAGGAGGTTTTTATTACCCAACACCAGAATATTTGTACTTTATCCCAGTTTCCAAGCTCTAATTTCATAATGTGGAATATGGATTTTCCCCTTACAAAGGACTTCTTGCTTGAGCTTCAAGGACAAAATCATCATGATCTCAGAACCTTATCCACCACTGTATGTACTGCTTTCCTGTGTGAATTTGACAAACCAACATTTAACCAGCTTTAGGTATCGAAGTGTCTACTTTTGTTCCCCGCATTCATTGTTATAGAGCAGCATGTGAGGAGGATTTATGAAGGCTACCAACAAGTGCAGCAAAAACTCTATCATCAGGTGTTAGTCCCAGTCTCATCATCTCGTCATACAACTTAAAAGCTTCATCTGCTCTCCCCTCCTTGGATAAACCTGAAATAATTGCAGTATATGTCGCAACATTTCCAGCTATGCCCTTTAACAACATTTCATTGAAAAGTTTCACTGCCTCATCCACCCTGCCAACAATACATTCCCCGAATATTAGTGACGTGTATGTATATACATCTGGCAGTAACCCCTTCTCTACCATTTCAGACTTTAACATACGAGCTTGCTTCATTTTTTCTTTCTTACTATATGCATCTATTAGAGTATTATATGTAACAATATTAGGCTCCTCTCCCTTTTTCTCCATATCCCTAAATAACCTTTCAGCTTCTGCAAGGTTTCCTTCCTTACAATATATCTCAATAAATGTAGTGAAAGTCACAACATTTGGAGCCACTCCTTTCTCTACCATCGTATTTAAAGTCCTCTTAGCCTCCTCATACCTATGCAATTTACAAAGCCCACTAGCAAGAATGTTGTATGTAAACACATCCGATTTAAATCCTTTCGTTTCCATGATAACTTGCAGACCCAAAGCTTCATCTATCATTCCTCTTTTGCAGTAACCGTCCATCATTGTGTTAAATATTACTATGTTTAAGTCAATTCCCTTACTTTGCATCTCTTTTAACAAGATTTCTGCAGCCTCCATTTTGCCTGCCTTGCACACACCACCAATCAAGGCCCCATAAGTATGAGCATTAGGAACAATATCTCTCTGAGTCATCTCATCAAACAAAGCAGATGCCCTTTTAATATTACCTAACCTACAATTCCAACTTATTATTAAAGTATACACATAAACATCCATTTCTATATTTCTTTCTTGCATGTCCTCAAATATCTTTTCAGCTTCCCCAATATCGCCGCAACTTGCATACCACTGAATCAAAATACTATACGTAGCCAAACTAGGAACAACTTGCTCCTTCTCCATCAATCTCACTATCGCATCAATGCCATTTCGGTCCTTTCTTCCAACATATGCATTTAACAATGTAGTGTAAGTAAACACAGTTGGTTTAATATTGCATTTACCTGCCACCTCATCCATCAACTCCTTAGCTTTCTGAATCTCTCCTTTCTTACACAATCCATCAATCACAAGTGTCAAAGATTGAACCCTGATTTCAATGCTACCGGACTCAACCATCCTGTGAAAGAACCTAAGACACAAGTCCACCTCACCACATTTCTTCAAAGCAAGCAAAAGCACAAAGCAAGACCTCTCCTCTATCACCAACCCCTTTTCTTCCACATAATCAAAGACCCTAAAAGCCTCTTGAAACAACCTGTTATCAGCACACACCCTGAACAACATATCACAGAGCTTCTCAACAAAATGGGGCTCACACTCATCCACCAAGGAAACAATACCCGAAACAGGGCAATGGATTTCCACATTAGTAACAAGACCATTCAAAATGCTCTTCATGGAGGCGAATTTTCGAGCTTTGAAAAGTCTGGAAAGGAGAATCAAATGGGCCTTAAGGTCAGGTTTGTGTGCAATGTGGGAATGTTGGGTTCTGAGGAAGTGGAAAAAGGCCAAGCAAGAATGAGGTGGGAGAGTGGGGTCTGAGAGAACATGGTGAGTAACATGGGGGGTGATGCAGGAGATCAGAGACTGAAGTTCCATGCTGGGTTGGAAATAGTTGGGACTAGTTGAATTGATGAGGTTAAGGGTTATCTTATGGGCAAGTTCAAGTTGTTGCTGTTGGTGTTGCTTTGAATGAAAGGACACACCTTTGTTGACAATTCTCAAAAGGGTCTTCTGGGAACACATTGCTTCACACAGAAAATCTAAAAAGAATAACAAAAAAACAGTATTGTAAAATTAGGTGGGAAGGGATTGAGATGATTACAAGGTAAAAACCACACCTTTGGTAGCTATTGCTCGTTCATTCGATCCGAGAGAGCTCGTGAGATTGAAGCGCGCGTTGGGGATGAAGAACAAGAAGGAAGGGGCACTTAACACACTCTGCTGCTGCGTGATTGAACTGAAGAAGAGAGAATGTGTGTCACTGTGTGTTGAGTGATTTTCTTTTCTTTCCCTTATAATTTAAGTTATATCCATTCAAATTTTAATACTACGAAAATACATAATCCATAGATTGACCCCAAATATACTTTTGATTTAGTTTTCAATTAACGATTTTGATTCCTTAAAATGTTAATTAAGTTTCATTTTTTTAAATTAAATAAATCCAGCTTTACGATGTGTTCATAGCTATTAAAAAATTTCAAATATATTTTTTTATCTATTTATTTGAAGTTGATTAGTGAGTTTTGAGTAAAACAATTTGTTTGATTTAATTTATGAAGATATTTAGTGAAAATTTGAGAATTTTAAATAAAAGAAGAGTGATAAAATGACTTAATTATAATTATAAAAAATAGAAGAACTAAAATAACTTCAAAAAATTATTTATAAGCCAAAATTACACATTAATTAAAGTAAAGTGAATAAAAATGTCAAACATTATTTAAACCTTACACGCTAGATTCACACATCTATCCTAGGTTTACTTTGGTTATTCAATGCATAGGCTAGTTTCCCAGGACATGTATAATAGGTTTAAATAAGATTTTGGTACCTACACTTTTTCATGTTTTTTGTTTCGGTCCCTACCAGCTTTTTTCTTTTGTTTTCATCCTTTTTTTAATGTATGTTACTTTAGTCCCAGACTCTAACTGAGCTATGTGAACTATTGATGTGGTTAACGAAGCTCTACGTCAGCATGTGCCACAATTGACATGTTTAGAACTAGTGTCGAACCCGTGCGATGCACGGATGTTATTATTCTAATAAATTATTAAAATTAAATGATATAATATACCTAATTTATTAAATGTGTGTAATTAAAAAATAATAATGATTTCTTCTGTTTAATATTGAATTATATGCTTGTTAGTATATAAAAAATTAAAAAATAAAAAATGGATTTGAAAAATCAAATAGCAAATATTAATAAATAAAATTTGAAACTATTATAAATTTTGTTTCATTTATATTTTTTGAAATGTCTCTTTGTACACTATTTTTTGTCACATTACAACACTTAAAACTATCATTACATATAAGACTCATAAATCATTGTTAAGACTTAACCCTAGAAATAACAACATACAATTGACCATGCAAGAAAACTGATTTTGGTAAATACACACTAACATGTGACAATGTCTGACCTTCACTTCTATTAATCTGGTTTTATTACAAAGTCCAACAGATATATCAAGATTACTTATTAGCATGACAGACACTCATATCTTCAGCACCAACTTATGATAAGGAAGTGCTAAAAAGTCTATGGAAAAAACCGTTGTTAGGAGAGCTAACTAACTCCACCATGATGTTGATATTCACGACATGAGCAGAACTAACTCTCGTGGATGCATGGTATCTATGGTTCATAAAAAATCACTTCAAACCTATAATTGTAAAATTTGTTTAACCTTTATAATAAATCAAAATACAAAATAATAATTGTATTGAAGTAGAAGAAAGTAACATAATTATAAATTTTATAATTCTAAATTAAAAAATATGTTCATAGAAAATTCTAACTAATACATCATATATATAATTATAAATTTAAATTATATTGAGATTTCATATCTCTCATCCCAGTCACTTAAAACATATATATAATGTGTATAGAAAGAAACTCTTGTTGGGAGAGTTAGTCTCACCATTATGTCGATGTTCATGGAAGGAACAAAACTACCTCTTGTCGAGAGTACTTGTGGTTCATAAAAAATCATTTTACCAAAGTGAGAATAAAAAAATATAAATAACGGATGTGATAAAATGTGATACATATATCGGGCGAACAATTTTAATATTAAAGTAAATAGAATAGATAAGAAAATTAATAAGTGAAACTATTAATGAATAAAACAAAGAGATAAATATTTTAATATAATAATTATAATAATAAAATGAAAGTGTGATAAAAAAACGGCAGGAGCAAGACTATCTCTCGTGTTTAAAAAAACAAGGAAGCGAGAATGAAAAAATTAAAAAAACGCAAGTAAGAAACCATGACATGTGTAATGGTTGAACAATTTTTGTAACACCTTAAATTTCTAGTTAAGAATCTAGTCCGTTGGAAACCAAATTCCTAGTTTAGAATCTAAAGTATAACGAATTGAATATCAACTTAATCATGAAATTGTAAGTAATCTAACAACTAACCAACAATCCATGAACATAGTATCTAACTTATATACTTAATAGAGTCCACTTATACATCATAAAGAAAGTCAAACCCAAAATTACATAAGGAAGCTCCTCTAATCCAACAAGTCACCAAGGATACAAAACAAACTTACTCAGTAACTTTAATCCTACTTATATACATATAGATACATAGCAATCCAATTAGGACAAACATAAAAGGAATTAATGTCTATCTCCCAAAACTCTTCACTTCCCGAATTGGGAATCTGACAACGGAGGGTACCTGTTCAGCTAAACAAAATCCACATAACACGTGGTGAGATAAAAATCTCAGTGAATACAAACACATGCATGAATGCAAGAGAATAAGAACTTCATGTAATAGTATAATTCACCATATCAACCAAACCATCCACAATCAAATAAAATACAATATGATGCACTCACTGCTGTGCTCAGCAGGCATGTTCTTATCACTTTCTAGAGTTAGACCTGAGCTCAGACTACGGGAACCGGCTTTCCCGGGGACAAATCCCACCCAAATTGGACTGAAGTCATGTTTTCAATACAGTTACTCTTTTATTTTTACTCACAGCACAAGGTCGGCTTGAATTTTATTTCAAACTAATCATATCCATGATAGAATAGTAATGCAACGTCTTATCCATAACAATTACAAACAATTAAACTAGTTTCGACTATTCTGAAATTTCTACCCTTACGAATCCAAGTTCCAAAAAATTCATTTCAATCTTCAATTCAAGCAATAACATCCGAGAACTATAAGTAATCAAGGAAATGCAATCAATTTGGATATAAGTACAAGGGAAAAACGAGCGGTTTCGATAGTTTCGATAATTTCGATAATTCGAAAACTTCGAAACTAAGGATTCCGCTACTCAATTCCCAATCCATACTTCCAAACCATCAATTATCACATCAATATAGATAGAATCTACCACTAGAATCCATATTCAACAAAATTAGAGAATGGGGTTAGGAGGTGGGAGCATGCATAAAAAGGGTTCTCTAAATCCTAATAAGGAAGTGAGTTGTACTCACCAATCCTAGAGATTCAAGAGGAGAAAGATGTTTGTGGAGGAATTCCTTGATGTTTCCTTGCTCTGAATCCGTTCCCAAGCTCCGACTCGAAGTTTCTCTCTCTAGGGTTCACACTCTGTCTCTCTAAGATGAAGAAAAGTGAAGGAGGAAATGAAATTCTGACTTAATTTTCGCACCAGCTATTTATATTTTACATGCTGGTAATCGATTACAGACTTACTCTAATTGACTACCATAGGCTAAAAAGACACTAGAGAGCCCTTTCTGGTAATCTGGTAATCGATTACCACTCCTGGTAATCGATTACTAGGAACCCAAATTTCTGATAATCGATTACTAAACCCTGGTAATCGATTACCAAAAATCCAACTCTCTGGTAATCGATTACCAACTCTTGGTAATCGATTACCAGGGACTTAAACTCCTAGAATTTACTTATTTTAAGACTCCCAAACTTAGATTTTATTCCCTAATCCTTATTACTTCCAGTTCTCAACTAAACATTCACAAATTACCCTTTAAATCTTATAAGTTATAATAACCTAATATGCGGGATGTTACATTCTACCCCCCTTAATGCAATTTTGTCCCCAAAATTGATTGAAGATACAAAGGTAGAACATAATACCTTAAGAGAATAAGTGAGGATATTGACCTCGAATATCTTCTTCTTTTTCCCAAGTTGCTTCATCAGGTGACAAGCCTTCCCATATGACCTTAACCAATGGAATTGTTTTATTCCTCAGGGTTTTGGCACTTCTACTTACAATCTGTGCAAGCTTGGAAGGAAGTGTGAGATTTTCCCTTAATTGTATCGACTCTGAGTTTAGAATATGAGAAGGATCAGGAATATACTTTCTCAGCTTAGACACATGAAAAACATCATGGATTCTGGACATATGAGGTGGAAGAGCAATCCTATAAGCAAGAGGGTCAATCCTCTGCAGGATCTGAAATGGACCAATATATCTAGGACTCAACTTTTTGATCTTTATAGATTTTCCAAGACCATTGACAGGAGTTACTTTTAGAAAAACATGATTTCCTTCCTCAAACTCTAAATCCTTTCTTCTGTTATCAGCATAGCTTTTCTGCCGGTTTTGGGCAGTTGCAAGATTTTTCCTAATGGCTCTAATCTTTTCAGTGGTTTCCTGCACCAACTCTGGGCCTAACAGGGCTTTCTCACCAACCTCATGCCAACAAACCGGAGATCTACACCTCCTACCATACAGAGCTTCATAAGGCGCCATGCCTATACTGCTATGGAGACTATTGTTGTAGGCAAACTCTATGAGAGGTAGGTACCTATCCCAACTGTCTGACTCCTCTAACACACAAGCTCTCAGCATATCCTCTAAGGTTTGGATGGTTCTCTCAGATTTATCATCAGTCTGAGGATGGTGAGCGGTGTGATAAGTGCCAAATATTAGGATATTTTGTATGGAAATTATGGCACTTTTGGATTAATTGCTCATATTTAACAATTAATTTCTCCCAATTTTAGAAGTTTGAATTAAAGCAGATATTATCTGAGTCTTGAATTAATTGAAGTCTTTTAATCGCATTTTGTGATTTAAATACAGGAAAAGTTGAATATGAATAACCAGGTTCAGAAAAATTGAACAGCAAGGAGAACAAAGAGATTTCAATACAAGTAAATTCGCTTCAGCTAAAATTTTTAGCTCATGGGCGAATTTGGACCAGAGAAGGGTGTTTTTGGGTGCTAAATTCGCTCAAGCTAATTTATTTAGCTCATGAGCGAATTTACTTTACTTCATGGTGAAGAATTCTTTGGCTCGAGCTAAATTTTTAGCTCATGGGCGAATTTTCATTTACCAGCACCACAAAAACCAAATTCGAAGTCAGTTTTCGAGTTCGACATCTCTAAAAATAGAACGAAGTCTCCGAAGAAGAACGAAAGTTGCGGAACCAGATTTCTTCATTTTTTTCCTTCATCTGTATTGATTATACAAACTACTATGAGTAGCTAATCTCCTCTTCTGGGATTGAATGTAAATCGACTAGAACTCGGATGTATTCTGGTTATATTTCTATATAGTTCATTTGTTCTATCGATATTGTTATTTTCATTCCGATTTCATCTCTTTGATTCTATCTGATCAATATTTTCAATGTTTAGATTTTTAGATTTGACTGGAAAGTATTTCTGAAAATTCCGATTTGAACGAAGATAATTGTTATATTGTTTTACTAGGAATAGAATTCAATATAGTGAATGCTTTTACACTTGATCTTAATGCTGGATGATTTGTTGAGTATATGAGGAATCAATATTCAATAGATCAATCTTATGAATTTTATATGTGGGGAATCAATATAAATGACTATTATGTGTGCATCAATATCGATAGTTATAATTGCTATATATTGATATACAACCAGAATACAGACGAGGGAGATAGATGAAATTCAATCCCTGTTTTTCTCACTGATATTTCAAATCAATTTTACTCTTTTATATTGCTTACTAGAACTTCACTTTAATTACCCACATCAATCATGAACCAAATCACTCTCTTTTGTATATATACACTTTTTGAATTAGTACAACTTTGAACTACCAACTCCTTGTGGGATCGACACTCTGAATTCATTTTCATATTACTACAGTTGACTAATAGGTATACTTGCCTAGCAGCCAACACGGTGCTAAACCTAAGCTTAGTCCCGAATGACTGATGAAGTGCATTCCAGAACCTAGAGGTGAATCTAGGGTCCCTATCAGATATGATGCTAGAGGGAATGCCATGGAGCTTAACAATCTCCTTGACATACAAGTCGGCCAACTTCTTCATAGGATAGGTATTCTTGACTGGAAGGAAATGGGCCGATTTAGTTAACCGGTCCACAATGACCCAGATGGCATCAAAGCCCGCCTGGACTCGTGGTAACCCTACCACAAAGTCCATAGTACTCTCCCATTTCCACTCAGGAATTTCTAATGGCATAAGGGTTCCTGATGGTTTCTGGTGTTCTATTTTAACTTGTTGACAAGTTAGACACTTAGAAACATATTCAACTATTTCTCTCTTCATCCCTTCCCACCAAAACATCTTCTTTAAGTCCTGATACATCTTGGTAGTGCCAGGATGTACAGAAAACTTGCCCCTGTGGGCCTCCTCTAAAACTGACTACCTTACACTACCCCCCCTTAGGGACACAAACACTTCCTTGGAAGAGAATTGTTCCGTCATCTGATCTAGTAAATCCTGATTGTCCAATTCTACCCTGAAGTCCTGGGTCCGAACCCTGAGCTTCCTTGATTAGAGCTTGAAGCTCACTGGTGATCTCCAAGCTGTACAAACTGATACTGCTTTTATTCACTTCAACACAAAGACTCAGGTTCCTAAAATCCTCTAAAAGACTCATTTCATGTACCATCATGGATGACACATGAAGGGATTTCCTACTGAGAGCGTCAGCCACTACATTGGCCTTGCCCGGGTGATACTTCAACTCAAAGTCATAATCCTTAAGAAATTCCATCCACCTTCTTTGCCTCATGCTGAGTTTTTTTTATCAAAGAGATATTTCAAACTCTTATGATCACTGAAGACCTCAAACCTCACACCGAACAGGTAATGCCTCCAGATTTTGAGGGCAAAAACCACAACTGCTAATTCTATATCATGGGTAGGATAATTTTCCTCATGAGGTCTCAACTGTCTAGAGGCATAAGTCACTACTCTCCTTTCCTGCATCAAAACACTTCCTAACCCTTTACCCGACGCATCACTATATACTTCAAAGGGTTTTAGACAAATCCGGCAACGCCAGTACCGGAGCGGTGGTCAACTTCTCCTTGAGTTCTAGAAAACTCTGCTCACACTTTTTGTCCCATACAAAGGCTTGGCCCTTTCGAGTCAATCTTGTAAGAGGCAAAGCTAAACGGGAGAATCCATTAATGAATCTCCGGTAGTAGCCGGCCAATCCTAAGAAACTCCTAATTTCTGTGACAGTCTTAGGTCTTTCCCACTCAAGAACAACTTCTACCTTACTAAGATCAACTGATACCCCCTCTCTAGTGATGACATGCCCTAGGAAATGGACCCGGTCCATCCAAAACTCACACTTTTCAGGATTAGCAAACAGTCTCTTTTCTCTCAAAATTTCTAAAACAGTCCTAAGGTGATTTTCATGTTCTTCTAGACTACCAGAATAGATCAAGATGTCATCAATGAATACCACTACAAACTGATCCAAAAAGGGCCGGAAGATTCGATTCATGTAGTCCATGAGTACAGCAGGAGCATTAGTAACACCAAATGGCATTACCAAATATTCGTAGTGCCCATACCTGGTCCTAAAAGTTGTCTTAGGAATGTCTTCCTTCCTAATCTTAATTTGGTGGTAACCCGACCTAAGATCTATCTTAGAAAACACTAAGGCACCCCTAAGTTGGTCTAGAAGGTCATCTATCCTAGGAAGTGGGTACTTGTTTTTAATGGTAACCTTATTCAACTGTCTATAATCCACACACAATCTCATACTCACATTTTTCTTCTTCACTAACAACACTGGAGCTCCCCAGGGTGACACACTAGGCCTAATGAACCCTTTGGCTATAAGATCTTCCATTTGAGTTTTAAGTTCATTCAGTTCTAGTGGGGACATCCTATATGGAGCTTTAGAGATGGGTCCCGCACCTGGCACTAAATCTATGGTGAACTCTAACTCTCGGTCAGGGGGTAAGGTTAAAACTTCACTAGGAAAAACATCTTGGAACTCCCGAACCGTAGCTACACTGCTTAAATCTACCTTAGATTCTAAAGTTGAGGAAAGTAACAAAATAAAACATTCACTCCCATCACTGAGATATTGGTTAACCTGGGTGACACTGGACAAAAGTATAGGGGGTCTCTCCCCAGAAGGAGGAGGAAAAGGAGGAAATATAATCTTTTTGTTGAAACAGTCTAATGTAACCTGATTGGAAGATAACAAGTTCATTCCCAAAATAATATCCATACCCCTCAAAGGTAGACACATCAAATCAACTATAGAAATCCTACCCTGAATAACAATAGAACATTTAGAACACACAAAAGAAGTGGAAATAGCCTCTTTAGCTGGAGTAATTACAGTAAGAATATAAGGTAAGGAATCAACAGACAATTTCAACTGTTCAACACATTCAGAAGAAATGAAAGAATGGGTTGCCCCAGAATCAAACAATACAATTAAGGTCTTCTCTCCTAGGGTACATATACCTCTCAACAGATTGTCTGTAGAAGCTGCTACTTGCCCACTGAGGGTAAAAACTCTTCTAGTTGATTGAGGTTTCTGGGAATTCTTCATCTTTGGACAATCTTTCTTTATGTGACCCGGTTTCTTACAGAAGTAGCATAAGTTCTTCCCCATCATACATTCCCCAACATGCTCCTTTCCACACTTATTGCACTTAAGCCCTCCTTGGCGTTGGGATTGCTGAGTGGGCAAAACCGGTTTACCTTGCCACTTAGGCTTGGAGCCCTTGCCCGGAAGGGGCACTTCAAACTTTCTCTTTCCTTTATTCTCCATTGGTGTAGATGATGAAGTAGTTCCCTTAAAATTCTTCTCAGCAATGTAGCACTTGCTAACCAACAATGAAAAGTCTCTGATCTCTAATGTTCCAATCCGGTCCAACAGTTCAGGTCTTAGCCCTCCCTCAAATTGAGCACACCTCCACTCCTCATCAGTCACAGCTTGAAGGTAACGAGAATACTTTGCTAATTCTTTAAATTTCGCCACATACTGACCCACTAACATGTATCCTTTCCTAAGTTGTAAAAATTCAGTCTCCTTTTGCCTCTTGATGGTATCTGGAAAGTACTTCCCCAAAAATAGGTTCTGAAAGACATCCTAAGTCATAGGAGCCTCCGCCTCTGCAGCTCAAACCTTAGCAGTCTTCCACCAGTCTTCAGCCTCCCCTCTCAACATATAGACAGCAAAGCCCACTTTAGCTTCATCAATGCACTTCATCACTTCGAAGATCCGATTCAAATCCCTTAACCAATTTGCCGCAATATCGGGATCATAGACTCCGTTGAACTGTGGAGGAGTGTGCTTCCTAAACTCTGACAATCCCACAGTAAAAGAATCTACAACAGGAGGTGGTGGTGGCTCTGTGTACCTCGTAGCCATTTCTTGAAGCATGGCTGCATTGGTGGCAGCTTGCTCCCGTGCCGCTTCAGCTTGGACCCTATTCACATTCATTTGTTCTCCCATCATTTGAGTCAGGGCCTGAAGAGCTGCCGCCACAGGATCCTGAGTAGGACCCTGAGAAGATGATGATGATGAAGGATGACCCTGAGAAGATGAGGATGGAGATGGAGGATGATTGACCCTTGGACGACTCTCCTGCCGCCTGCCATAATTCCCTACATACCATCAAGCAAATTTCGAGGTGATCAGTCTCTCAATTCACAAAATAATATATATGGAATCATTAACAAACCACAGAATATCCTAATTTCACAGTCCAATTAGATTGAACTGCTCTGATACCAAAATGTAACACCTTAAATTTCTAGTTAAGAATCTAGTCCGTTGGAAACCAAATTCCTAGTGTAGAATCTAAAGTATAACGAATTGAATATCAACTTAATCATGAAATTGTAAGTAATCTAACAACTAACCAACAATCCATGAACATAGTATCTAACTTATATACATAATAGAGTCCACTTATACATCATAAAGAAAGTCAAACCCAAAATTACATAAGGAAGCTCCTCTAATCCAACAAGTCACCAAGGATACAAAACAAACTTACTCAGTAACTTTAATCCTACTTATATACATATAGATACATAACAATCCAACTAGGACGAACATAAAAGGAATTAATGTCTATCTCCCAAAACTCTTCACTTCCCGGATTGGGAATCTGACAACGGAGGTACCTGTTCAGCTAAACAAAATCCACATAACACGTGGTGAGATAAAAATCTCAGTGAATACAAACACATGCATGAATGCAAGAGAATAAGAACTTCATGTAATAGTATAATTCACCATATCAACCAAACCATCCAAAATAAAATAAAATACAATATGATGCACCCACTGCTGTGCCCAGCAGACATGTTCTTATCACTTTCTAGAGTTAGACCTGAGCTTAGACTACGGGAACCGGCTTTCCCGGGGATAAATCCCACCCAAACTGGACCGAAGTCATGTTTTCAATACAGTTACTCTTTTATTTTTACTCACAGCACAAGGCCGACTTGAATTTTATTTCAAACTAATCATATCCATGATAGAATAGTAATGCAACGTCTTATCCATAACAATTACAAACAATTAAACTAGTTTCGACTATTCTGAAATTTCTACCCTTACGAATCCAAGTTCCAAAATTCATTTCAATCTTCAATTCAAGCAATAACATCCAAGAACTATAAGTAATTAAGGAAATGCAATCAATTTGGATATAAGTACAAGGGAAAAACGAGCGGTTTCGATAGTTTCGATAGTTTCGATAATTCGAAAACTTCGAAACTAAGGATTTCGCTACTCAATTCCCAATCCATACTTCCAAACCATCAATTATCACATCAATATAGATAGAATCTACCACTAGAATCCATATTCAACAAAATTAGAGAATGGGGTTAGGAGGTGGGAGCATGCATAAAAGGGGTTCTCTAAATCCTAATAAGGAAGTGAGTTGTACTCACCAATCCTAGAGATTCAAGAGGAGAAAGATGTTTGTGGAGGAATTCCTTGATGTTTCCTTGCTCCGAATCCGTTCCCAAGCTCCGACTCGAAGTTTCTCTCTCTAGGGTTCACACTCTGTCTCTCTAAGATGAAGAAAAGTGAAGGAGGAAATGAAATTCTGACTTAATTTTCGCACCAGCTATTTATATTTTACATGCTGGTAATCGATTACAGACTTACTCTAATCGATTACCATAGGCTAAAAAGACACTAGAGAGCCCTTTCTGGTAATCTGGTAATCGATTACCACTCCTGGTAATCGATTACTAGGAACCCAGATTTCTGATAATCGATTACTAAACCCTGGTAATCGATTACCAAAAATCCAACTCTCTGGTAATCGATTACCACCTCTTGGTAATCGATTACCAACAAAATAACTCTCTGGTAATCGATTACCAACAAAACAACTCTCTGGTAATCGAATCGATTACCAGGGACTTAAACTCCTAGAATTTACTTATTTTAAGACTCCCAAACTTAGATTTTATTCCCTAATTCTTATTACTTCCAGTTCTCAACTAAACATTCACAGATTACCCTTTAAATCTTATAAGTTATAATAGCCTAATATGCGGGATGTTACAATTTTAATATAAAGTAAATATATAAATAGAATAGATAAAGAGAGATAATAAGTAAAATCATTAATGAATAAACAAAGAGATACATAATATATTGAAAAAACACATTAAATTTAATGTGAATCAACACACTTATTGTATTTCTTAATGTGTGTTTTTATGTAATGGAACAAATAAACATAAATGGATAATAAGAGAAATTATTTTAATATAATAATATTAAAAAAGAAAATTAAAGCGTGATAAAAAGAAAGCGGTGGGAGCAGAACTATTTCCCGTGGAGGATATCCCCACAATTCGTTAAAAAAATAATTTTTGTAATGAAACAGATTAATAGGAACATATAATGAGAAAAAATATTTTAATATAATAATAAAAAAGAAAGTGAAGTTGTGATAAGAAGCAGAAAGAAAAAGAAAAAAGAAAATGACAGGAGCAGAACTATCTCCCGTGAAGGGTAAATATGATTCATAAAAAAATCACTTTATTGAAGTAAGAATAAAAAAACTTAGAAAAAAGCATGTAAAAAACCATGACACATGTATTGTGGGAACAATTTTAATATACAGTAAACAGATAAATAGAATAGATAAGATAGATAATAAGTGAAAATATTAATGAATAAAATAGAGAGATAAATAATATATTGAAAAAACACATTAAATTTCATGTAAATCAACACATTTATCATATTTCTTAATATGTGTTTTTATGTAATAAAATAGATAACATGTTTTTAATCAAATCATTAAAGAATAAAACATGATATGTTGATGTTCACAGCAGGAGCTAGACTAACTCTCGTGGAGGGTATCTATAGTTTATTAAAAAAAATCACTTTAAACCTATAATTGAAAAATTGGCTTAACCTTTAAATGTACTATACTGAATATGTATAATAAATCAAATACAAAATAATAATTTTATTCAAGTAGAATAAAATAACATAATTATAATTTTTATGATTCTAATTAAAAAATTTATTCATAGAAAATTGTAATCAATACATCATAAATATAATTATAAATTTAAATTAAATTGATATTTGAGATCCCTCATCTCAGTCACTTACAACCTATATAAAGTATATGCACAAAACCCTTGTTGGGAGAGTTAGTCTCACCATTATGTGGATGTTCACGGAAGGAACATGATTCTATCTTTTGAGGAGAGTGCTTGGGTTCATAAAAAATTTACTTTACCGAAGTGAAAATAAAAAAATAAAAAAATAAAGGAAGTGAGAAATGCGACATGTGTACTGAGCAGGAAATTTTAATATAAAGTAAATAGAATAGCTGAGAGAGATAATAAGTGAAAACATTAATTTATAAAACATAGAGATAATTGTTTTAATATGATAATAAAAAAATGAAAGTACGATAAAAAATAAAAATAAATAAACGGCAAAAGAATGACTGTCTTCCATGAAGGATATTTGTATGGTTCATAGAAAAATCACTTTATGTAGTACAAGTAAAAAAAACTAAAAAAATGCAAGTGAGAAAACATGACACGTGTAATGGGTAAACAATTTTAATGTAGAGTAAATAGATAAATAAATAGGATGGATAAGAGAGATAATAAGTGAAAATATTAATGAATAAAATAGAGAGATAAATTATATTTTGAAAAAATCACGTTAAGTTTAATGTAAATAAACACATTTAAAGTGTGATATAAATAGGAATAAATAAGGAGATAAATTAATTTAATATAATAATAAAAAGAAATAAATTTTAAGTGTGATATAAAAGGAAAAAAAATTGTAGGAACAAAAATGCTTCAAATGGAGGATACCCATGGTTTATAAAAAATCACTTTTATAATGAAACAAATTAATATGAACGGATAATAAGAGAAAATATAATAATAATAATAATAATAATAATAATAATAATAATAATAATAATAATAATAATAATAAATGAAATTGTGGTAAAAAAGCATTAAAAAAGACACCGTAAGACTGCCTTTATTTGGATTGACATATGCTTTTGGCCCAATCCACTTTACTATGGTCAATGGCCCAGGAAAATGTTGACCAGCCAAAAAAATTAACAACTGAATGAACAATGACCAAAAATCTGGTCCCATGTAGTTTTATAGACATGTGGCAAAGTGTTATCCAAGTGAGCAAATTTAATGTGGCACGGTAAATATTAGGTGAGAGAATATGTGGCACATGCTGATGTTTTTCTACATTTAAATCTTTCCTTGCGCAATGTCTTCTTCCTCATACACGCATAGAGAGGTTTAACAGTCTTCCTCACCCACCGACAATCACGGTGAAACAAATGCGGCTAGCAATAGGGCGGTCAAGGGACCACCGTAAGTCCGTAACATAAGTCATCAAGCCATTGTATCCCTCCTTCTTTCCATGTCGGCAACCTCGAAGAGGCGTTGCACCAACGCAGGTCATCCACACGCGGCCTTGTTACGAGCTTCTTCCTCGCGCGTAGCCATGGAGTGGGTTTTGCAACTTCTTCAATACCATGAACTTCAACATAGCAATGACGAGACTGAAACGAGCATCAACTGGGACGACCATGGTGGGCCAAGTCATGAGACCCCCTCTGGATCCCTCTCTTCCTCGCAATGAATCAACCACTACAACACCAAGGAACAATTATAGAACAATGGCGTCCCAAAACAGAAATCAATCTCGTGTGTGCCTTTAAAGAGAGAACCAACCTCCCATCTTTTGAAAGAGAGCAATGCGTTGTATAGAGGAAAAGAGTCCAAGACTCCAAGTCTTAACGTCACTATACCAAGAAAGAAAAAAAAAAGTGAATGAAAGGCTATTTGCTTACCTGGATAACACTTTGTCACATATTTTGAACATGTGTACATGCTGATGTGGAGCTCTATTAACCACGTTAGCAGTTAACATGGCTCAATTAGAGTTAGAGACTAAAATAATATATATTTAAAAAAGCAAAGATGAAAACAAAAAAAAAAATTGACAAGGACTAAAACTAAAATCGTGAAAAAGTGTAGGAACCAAAATCATATTTAAGCCAAATTTATATGATTCACATTTAAATTCATTCCATATAAATATAATTAAAAATCTTAATTACATTTAAATTATTTTTAAATTATTCAAATATAACACCAAACTTATAACATGTCAAATTAAATAAAAGTTGACATACCAAAAGTCTTTTACCATTGATCCATCACTCCCTTTGAAAGTAATTATTAATATAAATATAAATGTGCAACACTAAACTCAATCACACATTTTATTATAAACAAATTAACATGAATCACTATTTTTTTATATACAACCTAAATATTTAATTAATTGTTAATTGATAGTGAGAAAAACAATAATTAATATCTAATAAATTATGCTATTGTTTTCGTTGTTTGATATTGTAAATTTCAATTTTTTTCATTTTGATGTGTATCTGATTATGAAATTTATTTTTAAATTTTTTAATTATTTATAATATGTTATTAAGAAATGAAGAAAACTTTTAACAATTTTTTTCCTTAGAACCTTATTTGTAACTCAAGTGATATTCCAATGATAAAATTTAATATTATTAAATTGATATAATAAACTAAAATATTATTTTTATTCCATTTAACAAACAATATTTATTACATTATTGTTCCATATAAAATACTTAATATATCTGTATCTTTAGTTTTAAAAATCTAGTTATATATTTATATATTAACTCCTAAACTTCCCTGACAATTTGGGGGTGATGAGAAGGTGATGTGTACATAGTTAAAAATACTATTTGTACAATAATATTGGTATAACATTACATACAACTATGTGATAAAAATATAAGAAAGAAAAATGTGAAATGTAATAGACGGTGTGATGAAAAAATAGAGATAAAAGACTATTGTATGAATAAAAGAGTATTATATGAATTATTGTATGAATAAAAGAGTATTGTATGAATTATGTATAAATTTATTGTATGAATAAGATAACTTTTAATCGAATTGCATTTCTAAATAGCTAACACGACCATTTTAAGAACAAACCAATACTGTATTGTATTGATTAAACAGTCTGGAATTTTACAGTTCAATTTGGTTCGATTCATCATCTTTAAAAAAAATTGCTGTGAAAGATTTTCTTTTTCCCTGTCTACTGTGAATTATTTGAAATTCCGTACCACATTTTATCTCAATAGGGGGGGGGGGGGGGGAACATACCTGAATTGTTCATCATTATATAGTGAATATAAGGCATAAATCCAATTAAGAGAAAAGAGGAAATAGAAAGCATTTTAAAAAGATGTAACATTTTTTTAAGATGTAACATTTGATGTAAGCATATTTACAACAAAAATAGCACTCTGCATGTGACTGGCTATAAATGCTTGAGATCAGAAAAAAATAGACGCGTTGCATTTCTTAGACAAGTCTATCTTTTGAATATGATATGCATACTATAAGAACAATTTCTATCATCACAACGCAAATGACTGTACTATTTTTTTCTTTTTGATAAATGACTGTACTATTAAAACTATAAATTTTGTGAAATTTTTGCCACTTGCAGTCTCTAGCAGCCCATCATGCCAATCCTTCCATTTGCAAAGTTAAAACACTGCAACTGCCATTTTCCTTGCTGCCAATACATGTAAACTTCATAAATAAAACAGAAAATTGAGCTTCTAAGGAATGTTGACCCATGCAACAAGTAGCCACATGCTAAATTTTTCCTTAATGAGGAAGGGAATAAACTCTCTTTTTCCTTACAAGTTCTGGAAAAATGACTCAACTAGTAATTTGAAACTAGATACAGACTCCGGTACCATATTAGAATTTTGGGTGTGGGTCTAACTCAATCCTAAAAGCTAGCTCATAGGGTAAGGAATGCTCAAACTTTGTATACACTACTTTGCCCATATCTCTAGCCAATGTAGGATCTCAACATCATCCATTGAAGAGGTTCTGCTAAAAATTTGATCTTACTAAAAGGAAAACAAAATGTATGCTTAACCATAAATAGAGGGTACAACCTACCATACCTGTAAAGATTTGGCTGCAAGTGATCTGAAATATACATGCTCTTCTCAACATCTATCTACAATTGTATCAACCATACTTTCAGTTGTGCATCGAACTCAGCTGCTGGCCTCGCGACAATGAACTTTTGTTGGTTCACTATAAGCTATTGTTTACATCTTGTTCTGACCTTGAGACAGCTTGGTAATTTGATCGTACATTCTGAATTAATTAAAAGCAGTTCCAGAATTAATAACAAAAAGAAAAGAATGAACTGATTATAAGAAATGGATATTTCATAATGACCTCATTAAAATGCAAGTAAATAACTGTGCAAGTCCCCTTATGATACAAGTGACATTAATTTGATCCTCTAAACAAAGTTGATATGAATTTGTTCCTTAACCATAAACAAAGTAGACATCTTTATAAAGAAGTCCATCTGAACTACTTTATTAGTTTATGTCTCTCTTCCCCAAAGACATAGAAACTTCTCCCAATTAAAATAAGTATTAGTAAAACCAGATAAGAATGACAATAAAAGAATGGAAGAATTAGACAAGTAATTCATGGAATTGTTTAAGTGGATGGACTGTACCTCTAGTAAGGTAATGTAATAGAAATCCTCCATATGCTGCATGAGAGCACTCCCATCTCTGATTGAGCGGAATATATTTATTTCAGTTTGTAACAACTTTTCAATAAGCTCCTTTTCACCCTTCATCTGGATAGATTCAAGTTGAGAACAGTGAACATAAAAGAAAGATCAATTCTAAAATCTTAAAAGGAAGAATTTGCCAACAGGACTATTAAAAATATAAAACTTCAATAGATTGAGAAGAATAATACTCTAATACAATGAATATCTATTAAGTTAAACCCCAACATATGCTATAACAAAGGGTAGAGCCAGGATTTATAGTTTCAGGTGCCAAATACTATGCCAACATTATTTAAGGAGGCCAAATTATTAAATTACAGATTTTTTTTTTGCAGAAACACTGAGGCCAAATCATTAAATTACAGAGTTCTTTAAAGGTGTGCTTTAAAGGCTCGGGGTCCCCTTCACTCTGTCCCTAGCTATTAATGATTTAACTGTCATGGAAACTAACTTGAAAACTTAAGGAAGAAGAAGTCATCATGACCATGCCATCACATCTGACAGGTCTTTCTGACTTTCTCAATTAAATTCATGTTATCAGGGGTCTTTAGCCTCCTTTGCAACACCAGAAAAAGAAAACCTGAAACATATTAACATCTTTATTGGAGCATAATTTAGACATAACAAAATTTGGAGACAAGCAGGATAGACCAAGGGATCATACAACCAGCCAATTCCCACTATTGAATTTTACTGGTATGAACAACTTGATTTATTCATTTCAAAGAACAAATAAAGTCAAAATAGGAATGAAGCACTGAAGATGAGATACTAGGATGTGGAGTAACTGACACCCGTATAAAACTTCATACGCTTACACCATCCAAAAACTTCGTACTGAAAATGATATTGGATCAATGGAGAAAAGCTCAAAGTTTAGTCAATGTCAAATTTTACGTGAATGATGTGATACAAAGCATTCAATCGAATGGTGAACTATCTAAAAACTACTCCTACATAAAGTTATTTATTAATGTTAGATTGATTTTGATTTGCACTAGCATCAACAGTTCCTAACACCGTTGTCTATCTTCTACAAAAATGAAAAATAAAAGGTACCAAATCTAAAATAATATCCAACAGAAGTTACTAAATGTGGGCAATTTTATCGTCTGCAAAAGCCATGTACAGAACTTGTTAAAAACAGATATTACATAGAATTTCTTGACATTAAAAGAGATACACAAACAGTTAATATTCTGGAAGTATGACCTAGTCAGATTACTCCAAGACAAGCCATGGCAAAACTAGTATGCCATTAGGGATTAAGTTTTAATCTCTGTTGAATCTTAACCTCAACAAATGTTACCAACTATCAGATAGGAACTATCATTTGAATGAGAAATAATCTTTTAGGAAATATCAATTCTCACTTGACTTTAAATAGTAAATGAGGTGAGTGAAATGCATGCAATCATATCCTTTTTAGCCTATGGTGCATTTGGATAAGCTTTGAAAAATGCACTTTTATGATATAGCTCCTTCCTAGAAGCTACTCTTTATAGCTTATGAGAAAAGCATGAAAATTGCTTTTATAGGGATTTTTACTTTTCTTTTTCAAAATACTTAATGTAATTAAAAAAAAAGTAAACGTGATATTTAATTAAAAGATATTTTTTCTTAAAAAAGAAGCACAAACAGCTGTACCTTTAACATCTATTTGTAGTATAACATGTAAAATGCATTTGAAACAAAAATGCATGACTATATGTAATTTTGTGGTTATGAAATTATGAATAGAATAAAGATTTACTAGAAAGTTAGATAAGAAGAAACATACAAATTCACTGACTATAACATCTGGCGTGGATTCCCCAAGAACATCACCTTGGTAACCATTTCCCAAAATATCTTTGCTTTCCTGGAAAACATGCATTTGATAAATCAGTAAAAAAGAAGCACCTGCAACTGTCCAATCTAATTAAGACTTAAGAAATTATTCTCGTTTGTCTCAAACAAATAACTCTCACATGTACTGCAATGGAATGATCTTGATAAGAGTGTAAATTACATTATAGTATTATACAATTGTTGATGCCACAGTGCTACCCAAAATAATATAAAGCAAAGAGAGAACAAGAAACTCCCTAAAAGATGGCAAGAAATAAATCTTGAAAAATATCAAATTAATTAACAAGATCAAATGAATTAAACTTAACCTCAACTTTACAGTTTCTAAACTACCAAATGGTTTCATTTATTATATCTTGATTGTTTAAGAAATGACATCCCAAACTGTATATATTCAAGAAATATTGGCAACAAATGTGGTAATTAATTCAAATAATCAAACACACAAGGAAAACTAATCTCACAGTTAACTAATAAATAAATAGGGAAAATTACATGGAAGGGCAAAAATGTTTACAGTTTTGGAGCAATTACTGAGAAATCCTTTTTAGTCATTTTCCCTAAATATTACTGCTAGTAGTCAAATCAATTAACCTCATTAAAACTGTCAAAAAAACCTAACAAGATAGCAAATGATACAGTACAGAGTATATTTTTATATTTTAAATAGAAAGGCATTACTGCATGTGTGAAGCATTACAAATACAATAACAACTCACTAGGGAATTTCTTAAAACCCCCGCTGCAAGAAATACAGGTTGATTTACATGACAATAACCCATTAACCGGGGTACAGTAGGTATGATATCTCTGTGATTCACAACCCGCCAGCTATCTTTAACTTTCTGTAGATACAGGAGCAAAACCGTTAACTGCTTTACAAACATAAACAGAGAAACAAACAAAACTATTTTTATCAAACATATGACAACTGAGAAGACAAAAGGGCTCTAAGTGAAAGAAAGACTATATATAGTTTGTGTTGAGATGAAGAGAAAACGAGAGACATATGATAGAATCCGTGTGTCTAGAATACACAGCGGAAAATAATATATATACACATAAGTGTATTTACAAATATACAGTGATAGGCCCAAGCCCATATCTATCATATGATACACTAACAATAACAATCTAACACTCCCCCTCAAGCTGGAGCATATAAATCATATGCACCAAGCTTGTTACATATATAATCAATCCTAGGACCCCTCAATGATTTGGTGAAGACACCTGCCAACTGATCATTGGAATTAACAAACTGAGTAGTAATGTCTCCAGAGAAAATCTTTTCTCTGATGAAATGGCAATCTATCTCAATATGTTTGGTCCTCTCATGGAATACTGGATTAGAGGCAATGTGAAGGGCAGCTTGGTTATCACAAATGAGGGACATTTGTGTAACCTCCCCAAATCTCAGTTCTTCAAGTAACTGTTTGAGCCAAATAAGCTCACAAGTAGCTGAATCCATAGCTCTATACTCTGCTTCTGCACTGGATCTCGCCACCACATTTTGCTTCTTGCTTTTCCAGGAAATCAAGTTGTCACCAATAAAGACACAATATCCAGAAGTGGATCTCCTATCAGTAGGAGAACCTGCTCAATCTGCATCTGAGTATCCCACAACTCAAGTATGTTTATTGTCTTCATATAACAAACCTTTTCCTGGGGCACCTTTAATATATTTTAGAATGCGAATGACTGCATCCCAATGACCAGCACAAGGAGAATTAAGAAACTGACTTACCACACTAACTGCAAAAGAGATGTCTGGACGAGTGACGGTGAGGTAGTTCAGTTTTCCAACTAGTCTCCTGTATCTCTCAGGATCTAAAAGTGGCTCCCCCTGACCTGGTAGAAGTTTAGCATTTGGATCCATAAGTGTGTCAACGGACTTGGAATTCATTAGCCCGGTCTCCTCTAAAAATATCCAATGCATACTTTCTCTGGGAAAATTTCCATTCTTGGATTGTGCTACCTCAATCCCCAAGAAGTATCTCAGTCTGCCAAGGTCTTTAGTCTGAAAATGATGACAAAGGTGTTGTTTTATCTGTGAAATGCCATGGTGATCACTACCTGTAATGACAATGTCGTCAACATACACTACCAAGTAGATACACCCAGCAGCTGAATGGCGATAAAACACAGAATGGTCAGCCTCACTCCGAGTCATACCAAACTGCTGGACTACTGTACTGAATCTACCAAACCAAGCCCTGGGAGACTGCTTAAGACCGTATAAAGACTTGCGGAGACGACACACTAAGCCTGAAGACTCCCCCTGAGCAACAAAACCAGGAGGTTGCTCCATATAAACTTCCTCCAACAGGTCACCATGAAGGAAGGCATTTTTGACATCTAACTGATAGAGGGGCCAATGACGAATAGCAGCCATGGCTAAAAATAATCTGACAGAAGCCATCTTGGCGACGGGAGAAAAAGTGTCACCGTAGTCTAACCCGAATATCTGAGTATAACCTTTGGCGACTAATCGAGCTTTGAGCCGATCAATTGTGCCATCAGGGCCAACTTTCACTGTGAAGATCCACCGACAACCAACAACAGATTTCCCAGGAGGCAAAGGAACGAGATCCCAAGTACCACTGTTCTGAAGAGCACACATCTCATCAATCATAGCTTGTCTCCAACCAGGGTGGGCTAAGGCATCACCTACAGTTTTAGGAATAGACACAGAGGAAATGGAAGAGAGACAAGTATAATGGGATGGGGATAACCTGTGATAACTCAGAGTGACATAATGAGGTGAAGGATTACGAGTGGAGCGTATACCTTTACGAAGTGCAATAGGGAGATCAGACTCAGGAGGTGGGGCCGAAGGGGCCGGAGGAGGTGGGACCGGAGGAGACGGAGGAGTTGGCTCCGGAGGAGAGTCAATAGGCGGCCCGTCTGGAAGGCGTGGAGGTTGCCGACGATGATAAACCTGTAGAGGTGGCTAAGGTGGTGGATCTCCCTGCACAACGGGCATGTCTGAGGGATCAAAGACAAAAGGGGTGGTGGTGGATACTAAGTCAGACCCAGAGGTTAAGGAACTAGACTCAAAGTAGAGAGAAGACTCAAAGAACGTGACATCAGCTGAAATGAGATATCTACGAAGAGAGGGTGAGAAACACTTATACCCCCTCTGAGACCGAGGGAAACCTAGAAAGACACACTTATGAGACTTCGCAGACAATTTATCAAGACCAGGACTATGGTTGTGAACAAAGCACGTAGACCCGAAGACTCTAGGAGGTAAGGGGTGGAGAGGCTCATGAGGGAACAATATAGAGTTAGGGACCTGGTTGTTTAGGACATAAGAGGGCATGCGATTGATGAGATAGCACGCGGTGAGAACAGCATCACCCCAAAATTGTTGAGGGACATGACCATGAAGTAAAAGGGTTCGAGTTGTTTCAATGAGATATCTGTTCTTGCGCTCTGCAACCCCATTTTGTTGTGGGGTATATGCACAAGAGGTCTGATGAAGAATACCATGAGAAGCCATAAATGTTTGAAAAGAATGGGAGAGATATTCACGAGCATTATCACTGCAGAGAGCACGGATAGAAACACCAAATTGATTTTTCACTTCATTATAAAATGATTGAAAAATAGAAAATAACTCAGAACGATTTTTCACTAAAAACAACCACGTACATCGAGAATAATCATCAATGAAAGTAACAAAATACTGAAACCCTAAAGTAGACCTAATACGACTCGGACCCCAAATATTAGAGTGAACTAAAGCAAAAGGAGACGAAGCTCTGTTATTGACACTCCTAGGAAATGGACTACGACTATGTTTTCCTAATTGACATGACTCACACGACAAAGTGGACAACTTAGACAGACTCGGTACTAGTTGTTGTAGCTTGGCAAGGCTAGGGTGACCCAACTGAGCATGGATGAGAAGGGGAGAATCCACCACCGAGCCAGCATGAGCAGAAGTACGAAGCTGATAAAGGCCATGAGACTCACATCCGGCGCCAATCATCCGTCCCGAACTCCGGTCCTGTAAGAAAACAGAGTCTTTAGTAAAAGAAATGACACAATCCAGAGTACGAGTGAGACGGCTAATGGATAATAAGTTAAATGGTGACCCAGGGACATAAAGGACATTATCAATGGAGAGAGAAGGAAGAGGGTGGACACTACCAACACCATGGGATGGGGCCTGGGAGCCATTAGCCAAAGTCACAGACGGTAAGTAACCAGAAGTGGAAAGGGTAGAGAAAAGGGATTTATTACCAGTAATATGAACGGTGGCACCAGAATCAAGAACCCAAGGGCCAAGGGAGGTGGAGTGAGTGAGACCAGCAAAGGAATTACCCGTGTGCGCAACAGAAGTAGTGGAACCGGAGGCCTGACGATCCTCATACCATTGAAGGAAGTCGTTGAAGATAGCCGGCGGTCCTGGATGAGCAGAGGAAGTGGCATCAACATCAGAAGGCACAGAGGGAGCAACCTGGGCAACATTAGCAGACCGAGGAGGGCAACCATGCAATGCAAAACACCGATCAATAGTGTGGCCCAATTTGTGGCAATGATCACACCTGTGACGAGTCTTGCCTGGTTTGCGAGAGCGGCTACGATCATCACGCTGGGATACTAAGGCAGAAGAGTCAACAGGGGTGATAGGAGAAGGTATGTCAATAGATGACTTGGGCGGCACACGCAACAACGTTGACCAAGTGGAGGTCAAAGTGGGCACAGTCGGAGATCCCAAAATCTGATCACGGACCAAAGAATACTCGTCTGGGAGCCCATACAATGCCATCAACATAAAGAAAGTTTGGCGTTGCTCCAGTTCTTGGGCAGGAGTGGAAGCGGGGGGCAAGAGTTCATTGAAGTCATGTAAAAGACCATGAACTTTGCCCAAGTACTCAGCCATGGATCCATCAAGTCGTCTAGGGACAATGGTACTCAAGAGATTGTGGCAAACACCATAGAGGCGTTGAGTATCATTGGTGTAAAGCACCCTTGCCTGCTCCCAAACCCCAGCACATGTCTCATGGGCTCGAAATATCTGCTTCAGGGTAGGATGAATAGTCGACTTAAGAACACTGCAAATCTGAGCATCAACTTTGGACCAGCGGGGGCGATCTTTTTCGTCGGTGGAATCAGCCTTCTGAGTAAGATGATCAAGATAATCTTGTCCCTTTAGCCAGAGTCTTATATCAGAGGCCCAGGTATCATAGTTACTGCCATCTAACTTGTCAATAGAGAGTGGGACATTGACATAGTTAGTGAAGATAGGAGTATCAGACTTAGTAGCAGCAGGAGTAGCCATGGGTCAACTGTAGGAGAGAGAAACAGCCACAGGAGAGAGAAAAACGTCCAAAAAAGGAAGAACCCGCGAGGACCAGACCTGAAACTCACAAACAAAGACCAGATCGGGGTAGAGGACACCGAGGCGAGTCTGGCGGCGGCGAGGGCGGCCGGAACAGCGGCCGGACGCGCCTCCACGCGCGGCTGACGGCAGCTGACGGTGGAGAAACGCTCCGGCGAAGAAACGGCGCGTGAGAGCGCGTCGCTGCTCCGATGGACACGATTCCGGCGGCGTTGGACTCGGATTGACGGCGCGAATCCGACGGTGGTGGCCCCGGTTGGATTCACGGCGGGCGGCGGCGGAAAAGAGAGAAAAAGTGCCGGAAAAATAACACGGCAACACGGGCAGACCGGAAACCGGAATGAGACACGGTTTCCGGAAAAAAAATTTGACACCAATGGACAGTGGGTCCACTGGGAAGGCACGGACTAGGGTTATCTCTCGTTAGGCTCTAGATACCATGTTGAGATGAAGAGAAAACGAGAGACATATGATAGAATCCGTGTGTCTAGAATACACAGCGGAAAATAATATATATACACATAAGTGTATTTACAAATATACATAGTAATAGGCCCAAGCCCATATCTATCATATGATACACTAACAATAACAATCTAACAGTTTGCTATGGGTTTTCAGTTTTCACCACATGCTCAATTGATTTTGTGCTTTGCGTGTTTTATTTGTAATGTTGTTTGATTATTTGGTGTAAGAAAGGATTATTTGTCTAGTTTAAAGATAATTCATAATATAAAGATTTGAAGAGGCTCTTTTTTTGTCTAATTCAGCATTCATGCTCTGAAATGTCTGTGGTATGAGCCATACCAAAAGCAAGGGGAAAAAACGAGGGATCATTCCACATTTGCAAATAATTTGAGTCGTGAGTGTAACAAGGTTAACCTCAATTTAGATCAGATGCTTTTATTTCACTGGATAATTACAGATTTGCAAATAAATTGAGTAGAGGATGACCCTTCATATATAATACACCCAGTCTACTACTCAAATGGCAATGGCAATAATCATGAGACAGCTGCAACATCCCGTGGCTCAAATCTCAATTTTCAGAGCCAAAGGTGTAGTAGTTGTATAAGACATTATTTTGCACATTTTGCAGTATCATACTTTCCTGAGCCATCCACGTCTGTAGTTACTCTAGTCTAATGCAGGGCATAATGGACATTTAATACAAATCTACTACTTTACAGTTTATAAAGACGTTTCATCCGCCACTTTTTATTGTTCATTTTCAAAGACTTTTTTTATTGTTTTTTGAGTTTATTGGGTTGGGCTTTAGTGTATATGTATAGGTTCTCTAAATAATCAAATACTGAAAATTTGAGGCTGGATGTAATTTGACAAAAAGAAAGGCTAGATGTAATTTTAGTTGAGATCGCGCGGGTCGGTCAAGAAGGGCAAATAATCACCAATTTGTGCTTTTCATGGGAGGTATATGAGTAGTCCAAAAAAAATGGTAGGTATGTGAGCCTTTTCACATGATTTATTTATGCTACTGAAAGTGCACTGCATTAATTGCTTGGGATTAAACTCCGGGTTATTTGTTTGATATAAATGAAACTATTGGAGTGAATTCACTGAAAACTTTATTCATGAGAGAAAGGTATGGTTAATTTTATCATGAATGATCTATAAAAATTTGATAATAAATTAAAGAAGAGCAAAAAAACAATTGAGGTTTGTGGTTATAAACCAAAGTGAATCAATATATTGATAGATGTTAAAATATGCTTTGAGGTTAAATTCATGGGTAAATATGAGATTTTTGGTGCACATATAATGAATTGCAATAGATAACCCAGACATATTGTGAGTCGTGCACAAAGTAATATGGACTACTTATTGAAAAAAATTAGGTGGCATTATATCTAAAGTTTTTGGACATACAAATTATTTTGAAGTTGGAATAAAAAAATTAAGAGATTTTAAATATAATATTGTTAGAGTCTCACATTGCCTAGAGATAAGGCCAAATTGTGGTATATAAGTCTTGGGCAATCCTCACCCTACAAGCTAGCTTTTGGGGTTGAGTTAGGCCCAGGACCAAAATCTAATATGGTATCAGAGCCTATCCCAGATGATCCGTTGTTATTGGGCCGCCACCCGTATAGTTGTCCACGCTTCGGATGTCCAGCCCTGGGCGTGAGGAGGTGTGTTAGAGTCTCACATTGCCTAGAGATAAGGCCAAATTGTGGTATATAAGTCTTGGGCAATCCTCACCCTACAAGCTAGCTTTTGGGGTTGAGTTAGGCCCAGGTCCAAAATCTAATAAATATTAAAATCGGTTTTTCTAACCTGTGCAATATTGCAAAGGTTAATAAAACAAAAGTAGAAAGCTTTTATTGGAAATTACAACCATCACAACACTCAATACAAAATTCCCCGTGCATATGTAAAATATAGCATGCAGCAAAGCAACCAAAACAACATTAACAAAATAATTATAATCTTTTCTGACCTCATTGTAAACTTCTGCAAATCTTTTGTTACCAACCCTAGGAGAACCAAAGTTATACATAGTAATAGAAATTGCTCCCCGCCTGGTAGACAAACAAAAAATTGAAATCTGTATACAGTAGCTATATGAAAATAAAATGTGACAAAAGCAGTAACTACAAATATTAGGTTAAATTAATTTGCAAATCCTGTACATTTTGAAAATTTTTAAATAGGTCCTATTGTAAAAGTCTCACATTGTCTGCTTTTGTAATCATTGTAAGTTATACTGTTGCTAAAATAGATTATTAGTTACCATAAATTAATTTGCGAAAATTTTAGGAAAGGAATTAAGTAGTGATTATTTAGTCAAGCCTATATATTGTATTGTGATGTACAGGAATACTCCCTTTATCATTTGACTTGGTACCAAATCTCGCCACATGAGATACTTTGCCTCCATGTCTCAACCCTAGGCAGACTTCACAAGGGTTGTTTTCCTTCATGCTCCCCATCCACAAATCCCACGGCTTAAGTATCTTGGGTCCATCATACAAAATGACGGGAAAATAGGAGATGTAAAACATAGATTCAAGAAGGGTGGATAAAATGAAAAAATACTTAAGATGTCTTGATAGAAAAGTACCACTCAAACTTAAAGGAAAACTTTACCACATAGCTATAAGACATGCAATGTTGTATGAGATTGCATGCTAGAAGATAAAGAGCTAAGAAGTAAATAAGTTCAACATTGGAGAGATGAGGTGTTATGATAGATGAGTGGTCACACAAGACAAATAGGATTGCGAATGAAAGTAATGTAGAGAAAATTGGGGGTAGCACATATTGTAGAAAAGAAGGTAAAGTCTTGCCTTAGATGGTTTGGGTATGTGTGAGAATACCTGTAGAAGCAACAATAAGTGGGTTCACAAGATGGAGGATAGTCCACTAGTCAAAGGTAGATGGTGACCAAGGAAAACTATAGACCAAACAATGAGGATAAAGGATTTGGCTCCTTTGTAAAGTGTCGGTGTACTTTAGAGGATCAATGCAAGAATAACCATTCACTGAAAAATCAACGGTTGAGATTGCGATAAGATACATGCACATATATAACAAAATATGGAGTTTTTAAAATCCCAACAGTTGATTTTCCGATCAATGGCTATCATTTCGCACTTAATCCTCTAAAGTGCACACCTCACTTCAGAGGAGCTAAGTTCAAGAATAAAATAATCTATCATAAGACACAATTCATGATAGAGCATTATGACATCATTTAATCCAAGTAGCCAACTCTATTTAGTTGGAAAAAGCTTTGGTTGTTGTTGTTGCTCTCAACCTCTAGGCCTTCTCCCTCAAAAAGCAATAGAGGAAAGATGATAGTGTTTGCAATCTTTTTTTACTTTTTCCATCTACAATTATTTATTATCTCAATTTCACTATTTATGCATAAAAAGTCTTTTCTTCTCTTCTAACATTATTTGCATTTGAATCTATCATTTTTGTTTCTCTATTTGTCCTTATGTGTGTGTGTGTGGCTGTAGTGGAATTTCTATTAAGGTTGCATCCTTCGTTATTAGCTCTTTAGTTTGGTAAAGATTATTGTGAATTTGTGAGTGTTTTTTTCAAAAACTACTATATTCATTTACAATTAATATATTGTTTGCATTAATATAATATTTTGAAGCTTGGTTGAAATTTATGTGTAATTAATTATGAAATTTGAGTAAAACACTTTGGCTAGTGCTCCCCCAAAATTTTTAGAGTGTGTTTGGTAAGCCATTTCAGCTAGCTGAAAGCTGAAATTAGTAGCTGAAACTATTTCAGTTGTGTTTGTTAAGGTAGATTTTTTGAGTAGCTACTAGCTTTTTTTGAAAAGCTTCTTGAGGTAACTTTAAAAAAAAAAAACTCTAATTTTCAGCTACTAGCTGAAAATTTATTATAAGTTTATCCCTCAACCACCCTCACTCATCATTATTTAAAAATTAATGATGTACTTATATGTCATTTTACCATTTTCAGCTAGTTTTACCAAACATATTCAATCAAATCAGCTAGCTTTTCAGCCAGTTTTACCAAACACACTCTTAATCAAGGTCTGTCACCGCTCAGGGAAGAAAGACAATGTGATACACATTGCCATATTAGTCCTTTGTAGTTAGAAATATGAAAAAAAAAAAATTAAAATGGTAGGTAAGAAAACCAGACACATGATATTTAACAAAGAGTACAGTAAACAGAAGAGTTAATTAATGTAAAAAAAATGACTTTTTCCATACTTACATGTAAGTTGTTGAAGTTATAGAGTTTTAGAGAAAAGGAAGGAGAGAAGAGAAATAATAATTATGAATATAATGATATATTGCTTGTTGATTGATAAGACTAGGTGGAGGTGAAGTCTGAACACACTAGTAAAATGCACGGTGAAAAATCTGAAAACACGTCGGTATAATGCATGGCTAAGGAGAATGGAAACTAGAGAAGAACAGAAATGTTAGGACTCGTCGGGGAGAGACATACAACATGTTAAAGTTATAGGGTTTTAGAGAAATAAATGAGAGAATAATTATGAATATAATGATATATTGATTGTTGATCGATACTTGATACAAAATACTAAGTACTGACTCTTATTTATACTAATCATTAGACTCCTAATTCTATTTAAATTAGGAAACAAATCATGATAATTACTAAGAAATACGGAAACTAATCCTAGGAGATATTTTAAGATTACAAACAAATCTTAAAAGATATTTAAGGTACTCTAAGATAGGAAACTAACCTAAGAGATAATTTAAGATATTTTCCTGATATTCCAACATAAGTGAATGCTCATTTGCATTAAAATAAGCACTTAAAATAAATTATAAATGGAAGGGAATGAAACTAAGTGAGAAATAATAAACTTACTTAGTTAATTGATTAGATGAAAGTTCAAGAGCAAGCAACGTTGCCAATGCACCACCCAAACTATGACCAGTCACATAAACATGCCATTTGTGGAGGGACTCAGAATGATCTTCTCTGCCACAAAACAATATACCTTCTGTTTATCAATAAGAAATCAAATTTTGAGGTGTAATATTGGTGAAGTTACATGTCAAAACAAATGAATTTGATCAGCATTCAATGACAATACTTAATTGGAGTATGAGGAAAGTTTATGTCTAATCATACAGAACAGCATATGCAGAAAATGAAGATTATTGGCAATTAAATCCAATAGGCAGTATGTATCACTTCTTTCTCGAGGAGAAAAATTATGTAAAATATTGAATTGTCCTGTTAAGAGTTAGCAACTAGAATCATTAGCTGTCACAATTGCCTTCATGTGCCTTCAACCAAAAGCTTTTGATAGTTGGTTTACGAAAACATCTAATTTGCTTTATGTTACATAATTCACAAAAAACACTCAATGACTCAATCTAAAAGCTTAAATTTGGAAAGCAAAGAAATTTTCATTTAAATATTCTAAGAAATACAGCAAGTTTTTAAGGTGGTGCTTGGTGCAATAAATTTTATTCAGAAGTACAACTTACACATAACCAATAGCAAGTCGAATTAGAGAAATGATCCTGGTCCTTACTGAATCATATGCACTTAGAAAACCACTGTGAACCTGCAATTATCTCAACACCGTCAAAAACTGAGGAATTTTCTGTTTTTGTAGCCTTCTAGATATCTACTAAACAAAAACACGCCAGAAATTAACATACTTGAACCTCTTGCTTGAAATCTCCACCTATTCTTTCAGGATTCAGCCTATGGAAGTCAAAGCAAAGTTAGTTATGGAATGAAATCATCTGGTGAAATAAAAATGCATTTTAAATTAATCCCTAAGTTAATTATGATGTGACACAGCACCAATGGTCATTATTAGATTTTGGACCGGACCTAACTCAACCCCAAAAGCTAGCTTGTAGAGTGAGGATTGCCCAAGACTTGAATATTTTAATTTAGCATTATCTCTAGGCAATGTGGGACTCTAACAGTTATTTTGAAAGGGCCCCTAAGATGGCATAACCTCAGCAATTGACATGACATGAAAAGAGGCATTTTCCAAGTACTTTTGAAAGTAATAACAGGTTCAATAACAACAACAAAAATGATGTGTTAGGCCCATATCTCATGTTTATTCTAGAAAGAGACAGTAAGGGACTCAGGTGATAAATATAAAATAATGAGCCAAAAGAAGAGTTTGTTAGGGTCCTGGGAAGGAAGGACGGGCTGGATGATAAGGATGCTGAGCAAGAAGAAAGAGAAAGTGAGAATCCTAATGGAATGGGTACTACTACTGAGTGATAAAGGGGTCATGGTAGTAGGAGACTAGGAGTCGGGGAGAAAAATATGGTAAAAGGTGGTTTCAGTGGATCTAGCTGTTCCTAAGGAAGGGTTTCTCTTTGGGGAGCCTCTTCATTTCTTTTATGGTGACATTTCTTTTCTAAGTTGCTATTTCCATTTCAAGGGTTTCCAGAATACTTTCTGGTTTTAAGGAGCTTAGCTCTTGTTTTATATTTCAATCAATACAGTTCCTATCTATTTTTATGCATCAATTTCTTTTTATAGTTTTCCTCCTTCATTTTTACTTTTAATTTTCCTTTTCTAATTCTTTTTAGCAATTATTTTTTTAAGTCATAAAATATATAATACAAAAAACACATACAGTATATTCTAATTACACTTTCATACAGGAACAATTTCTACTGATATTCTAATTAAAAATATATCGAAGCGGTGAGATACTGAAATAATATAAGTTAAACCAAACCACTAAACAAGTGCAATTAGGTTAGAAATGAACATTACCCAGCCGGAACAAGCATCAGATCAGTTCTTAAGTCCTTCCATTGTGACTGAAAATCAAAAGTATAAGCATCTTTAAGACAAACCAGGAGCTGTACTCCACCAAAAAGAACATGAAGAACATGAAACTACCTGTTCCGTTCCTCTAAAAGCAACCACTAACCTTCTACGCACAGAATCACGCCAAATTGCAACCTGAAACTTCCAATGAATTAGAAAATAGAAAGCAGTGCATGGAATGAGATATTGCCAATAGATCACAACAGATTTTGGGATGATATGTTGCAGATTGTCAAAACTATAAAAAATAAAGGTCTGGACTTATTGAAGAGGAGATAACAAAAAACACCTGTGTATCTGTGGATGCATTATCTAAGAAACATATTTTTTCAAACTCAGACTTAATAAAACTGGGATGGCCCAGTGAAGTGGCCAGCATGGCCCAAGCCTCCATGGCACTTTCGGCAGTTGAAAAAAGTGCCCTCATCTCTTCAGCTCTTTTATCATCCAACATTAATCCATTCTGTGAGCTAGGAAACTTCTGACTATTAGAATATTGCATGTCATCACCTCCTACTTCAGTAGAATCTTCTTTGATTTTCCTCTCTTCTGAAGAACGTCCTTCATCTTTCATTTTGGAAACTGTTGCAGCCAAAAGCATTAAACCTCCTAAAATGGAATCAGTTTGCCTCATCAAATTCTGAGTTGCTTTTTTGACCTCTGGAAGTGAAGACTGAATTGCAGCAATGGCAGGAGGGCCACTTGTTTTATTATCTGTATCATCTGTGCCTCCAGGTATTGCAAGACCAGATTGAATATAAAAAGCTTCTGCAATATTTTGGGATTGTGAACCCATTTTGTTTAGAAACTCCAATCCATCCCACTTTAATTTCTCAGGAACAGAGAGACCTAGCTTTTGACCAATGTTAGCATTGATAACATTAGCAAAATTCCTCCAAAAAAGTTGATTTGATAGCTCATCCTCACTAACTTCTGTTGATGGTTCAGAAGCATGTTCATTTTCAGTATCACTGTCATCCATGTGAAACTCCTTCATGTTTTGTTCATTGCAAGCTTCATTAGAGGCTTCATTCGGTTCCCCAGAACCTTCAGTAACATACTCATCATTATCATTATCAGACATCTGGCCCTTCTGAAGATATGAATTATTAAATGACTTTAACTGTCCAAATGCATATTCCACAAATTGGCGGGCTTGTACTGTATCAGAACCAGTAATCTTTTGGAGTGCAGAATCAAAACCATTTATCTTTAGAAAGTCTGAAACAAAAGGTATCTTCCACCACTTTTTCTCTTCATCAACTTCATCAAAGGTTTTATACTTAACCTAAAATCCAAATTTTACTACAGAAATCAACAACTTATGACTCAAAATGTAACCTTGAATTATATACACAAGCACATTTACGCCAAATTAAGCATAAGAAGTTCAAGCTTTCAACAATAAAGTGAACAGCTTGTCTCAACAAAGGTCTTGACTGAATTACAGGCAGAAGCCAAAGTTTACATTAAGACATAAATGACTATAGATTTTATTAAAAAAATATATAACATCTTTTAAGAGGAAACAGTTTAATGGAAGTGATAAAATATTTTAACATAATATTTCAGCATATGAAGTTGTAAAATGTATAATAGAGAGACGTAATTTTCTCCACTAAAATATTCATAAAATACAAATGGCACAGACATGCTTACGAAAATACAAATGACCAATACTTGCCCCCATATTAAAATTTAAAACCCTTACTGTTGGTTTTTTTATTTGCTTTTCCATTAAAAGAAACATACCTCCAGCTGAACTTTTCCTCCACCACCCATTCCTTCCAACTCCACCAGTATTTCATGCACATCTCCTACAACAAACACATTTTTGGTAAAAAATTTGTAGCCATAAGTGTAATCTCAATCTTAACTTTATGTGCCCTTACTAAATAAATTTATAATTCAATTCCTATACTACTTCTATCAACAGTTAAAATTCCAAGTAATCATGACATTCAGACATGTTTGCAAAAAAATGGAGCACAAATTCAACCCATATTGAAATTTTAAGCAACATAAGAATCTTTCAACATGCATCATCTATATCTTGCAAGATTTTCTGGTCCTCACCATCACAAAGCCATTCTAGATCAACACCTGCATTTCCCATGCGTTTATGAGGAGTTACAAGGTTTGCATCCCATGCTGCAACCTAAGATATACTGCCAGTTGTTAGAAAAATTAACATGAACTTTTCAAACCAAGTTTACCATCAAACTTTAATTTTATTTATTTTTCATATATTTTCATGAATGTTCATTTTTTAATCCAGATAATATACCTCAGTGCAGGTGTTGGATTAACTTCTAGGGCAAAAGACCTCATTTTAATTATCACCATAAGAATGACAGTTTGCACTATGACATGTATGATTTATATTAGAGAAAAAGAAAAAAGCAAAGGGTGGAAATTTAACATAGGACAAAGATAGCGTGGCCTAGAGAATTGTTCAGGAAAATTTCTCATGTCAATCACAATCTTACATTACCATTACCATAACACTATTCAGGTTCACATTTTAAACCTTTATTTGAAATGTTCTAAATTAATCTATTCCATTCCTAAGTCCTTTGAACAACATAAGGCCTCCGTTTGGCAAACCATTGATTTCTACTCAACTGTAAACCGAACGGACACTAGATTTTGGCAAACCAAATAGCAGGTATTGCATGCATATGCATGTATACATAATATTGTGCCCAAAAAAATGGTAACTGCTGAATATCAAGCACATGAAGGAAAGTATTATCAAAATAAAGGATGAGTGGAATATAAATGGAAAATAAATATCTAAATATATCAGAATAAATATTTTTACACTTTTCATTTATTATTTATTTATTATGTTATATAAAATAGAGTTAAATATGTCTTTCGTCCTTGCAAAATTGGCATATTTTAGTTTTGGTCTTTATTTAAATTTTATTTGTTTTTAATCCCTATGTTTAACAAAAACAGTGTGTTCTTAGATATGGAACTAAAAGCACATGACTTCTTTATTTTTTTAAGGATTAAAAACAAATAAAATTTAAATAGGGATCAAAAGCAAAATTTGTCAATTTTATTAGGACGAAAAACATACTTAACCCTATAAAATATATGACATATAGGATATAACTATATAAGTAATCTATGAATGGTATATTTTAAGATATTATACAGTCAACTCCTATTACTGGCAATCAGAAGACGGCAAAAAAAAACATTATTTTCAACAGGTGAGGTTGGCTATATGAATCAATTTATTCCATAATGTCCTATCATGAATCATGTCTTATGACAAACCATTTGAATCCAAATCCATCGTAATGGTTTGGCGGCTTTGGCCTATGGTTTTCCTTGGTCTCTCTCTACCTCTAACCATTAGACTATACTCCATCTTATCTACCTTCCTTACAGGTGCTTCAACATGTCTTTTCAACACATGTCTAAAGCACCTACGCAAGACTATAATCTTTCCTACAAGTGCTACACCAACTTTCTTTCTAAAGTTTGCATTCCTAATCCTATCTTGTTTTGTGCATCTACTCATCCTTCGTAACATTCTCATCTATGCAATATTAAACTTACTTCCTTGTTGGCTTTAATCACTTAGCATTGAGTCCTATACAGTATTGAATCCTATACAACCCTGCAAGTCATATAGTTGTGCAGTATAATTTTCCTTAAGCTTGAATAATATTTTTCTATCACAAATTACACCTGCAACATTCTTTCATTTTGTTGGAAAGTCCCACATTGACTAGTGATAAGGCCAAATTAAAATATATAAGTCTTGGGCAATCTCCTCACTCTACAAGCTAGCTTTTGGGGTTGAGTTAGGCCCAGGTCCAAAATTCTAATATGGTATCAAAGCCTATCCTAGATCCGTTGTTATTGGGCCCCCACCCCTTGATGTGTCCACGCTCCATGTCCAGCCCTGGGCGTGAGGGGGTTCCTCACCCTACAAGCTAGCTTTTGGGGTTGAGTTAGGCCCAGTCCAAAATTAAATATGGTATCAGAGCCTATCCTAGACGGTCCGTTGTTATTGGACCGCCACCCGTAGCTAGCTGTTGGGGTTGAGTTAGGCCCAGTCCAAAATTAAATATGGTATCAGAGCCTATCCTAGACGGTCCGTTGTTATTGGACCGCCACCCGTATAGATGTCCACGCTCCAGATGTCTAGTCCTGGGCGTGAGGGGGTGTTGGAGTCACACATTGCCTAGAGATAAGGCCAAATAAAAGTATATAAGCCTTGATAGTCCTCACCCTACAAGCCAGCTTTTGGGGTTGAGTTAGGCCCAGGTCCAAATTCTAATAGTATATAAGCCTTGGGCAGTCCTCATCTTACAAGCTAGCTTTTGGGATTGAGTTAGGCCTAGGTCCAAAATCTAATACATTTCATCCACCCTGCTTGAATCTCATCATTACCACAATGTATAAAATCAAAAAGAAAAAGAAAGAAAAGTAATGTACTCCTGGCCTCACAAAAGAGAAATACAAGAGAACTTGCATTATCTAGTAAAATTATATATAGTAACAAATGAACTTCCTCTTATGTATAGAAAGACAATTTGTACTTATGTACATCAAATATATGAGTTGTGCTAGTTACACAGTGTTAGAAATATATAATATAAATTCATTCATGTGTTCTCCACCCAACAACTTAAGCTTTTGGGATAGTTGGTTTATGACATGATATCAGAGCCTTTATGACCAAGTGGTCTAGAGTTTGATCCTTGCTTCCCCCAACATTCTAATAAAAAATTAAAAAAAAAGTTTAATTTGAGCACAAGGTAGATGGGTCTTTGCATTGCCCACGCTTCAAGCCCAATGGGCTCTTGCATGAGGGGGTATGTTAGAATAAAACCATTCACGTGTCTTCATCTGACAGTTTAAACTTTTGGAATGGTTGGTTCATGACATAGTATCAGAGCCCCTGTGACCAAGTGGTCAAGAGTTCGATCCTTGCCGCCAATATTATTTCAATAAAAAAAGGTTTAATTTCAGCACAAGGTAAGTGGGCCTGTGCATTGTCCACGTTTCAAACCCAGAGGGCTCTTGCGTGAGGGGGAGTGTTAGAAATATATAATATAAATTCATCCATGTGTCCTCCACCCAACAACTTAATCTTTTGGGATAGTTGGTTCATGACACACACCAATAACTGTGCATGTGTTCATACTAGAATAATTGACAGCATCAGAATACAACTGGTCCAACATGGAATTCTCCCACACCTACATTCAGATGTTGCCACCATTTGTGCGAGTATGAACATGTGTGTGTAAGTGATGTGTATCTAAACTTCCTCTTAGATTTTGATGGGGCAGTAAAATTTTACAAGGACTTTGAGAGTACCATCCATTAATAAAATTTTCTTGACACATATTTAGAGTGTGATATAAGAACAAAACATAAGAGTATAACCATGGAGTTAGGCGCAAGTTGAGATGGCAACCTATCTACAAGTCAACTACGATTCTCTCAAGCACATTAAACTCGATTGTATCAGGTTCTAAAATGAAGTCCAAGAAAAAGAGGACAGCGGAAGAAGGGATTATGTATATCTATTTAGTATAAGTACTAAGCTATGATTAGTTACTACATCTTTTCATGCATCAAGATATGGCAACAGATTCCATGCAAGTTTCCATGTCACTTTCAAACTTAAAAGACAATTCCTCTTCATTGATTATTTTTTATGTGAAGAAAGGAGTTTCATGAGTCATGAATGTGCACATGCCCAATGTGAGTGTGTGGGGGGGGGGGGGTGCACAGATGAGAGAGAGAGAGAGAAACCATGCGTGTTAACCTGTAGAGGTTTGCTTGGAGGCAGCTTAATATTAAAAGTAAACTCCTCATTCCATGTTGGCTCTTTTTTCCTGTCATCAATTAATTTTACACAAATGAACCAAATGTACTCACCAGTTATGATACTAATTCAAAAAGCAGTATATAAATGCATACTGCATTTAAGACATCCAATGTTAGTGAAGAAAACTGAAAAGATGTGTTTAGCGGGATTTTTATAAATTAAAAAACAATAGTCCCCACTAATCTTTCTTGTTACAACTTAGCCAATTCACAAATTTGAAAGAAAAAGTAAATCCATAATGCTTCGAACTCAAAAATGTTTGCAAGGACAATATAAAATATTTTCTGCAGAAAAGCCGAAGCAGTCACACAGTACAAATTCTGCAGCAACAAGAGCTGTGTTCTATTAAAAAACTATCAAAATTCTTTTGACCATTAGATGGTAGCCTTTGAATAAGTGAAATGACCAAAAAACTGATGAAAGCTCACCCCCATTTGATACTGCTTTTGGCAGTCTGAGAATCCATCTGTATGACCACATATGGATCACTTGTTCCCTGGAAATCACATAAAAGAATGAATGTAAAGCAATAATAGAAATAAAAGGGAAATGAAGTGGTTATATGAATTAACTAAAAAATGGAGGGGGAAAATAACAAAGAGATGTGAGGCTAAGTGACAAGAAATGCACAATTCATCTCATTGCAGAACTATTCAGTAAATCAGTAGAGTAAATTTATTTAAGACAACCAACCCATGGATCCATGGCAGGGAAATTCAATCCTTTTTTCAACTTTATGAAGAGTTGACCATCATAAATTTCACGAACAAATTCCCTGCACATACCCAAAAAAGATCTTAAGCATGCCCATTATTTTGATAAGGAAGGCATTTGAGGTTAAATGCAACAAAACAAAAAAACAGCCACGTCTTATCTCAGTTATTATCTGACTAAATGGGGTCTGCTATTGGGTTCTATATGATATAGAAAATGCACTTCAATAATTTAAACTTACAACAGAGAGAACAGCTCGAATTGCAACTATGAAAGACAATTGGCACTTACTCAGAAAGATAGACTGTCTTGCAACCACCAGCATCAACTTCACGCCTGCCAACGTTTTCCTGAAACATGTCATATTGGGAAGAAAAAGAAAAGGGATTAGAAAGTGTGTAAGAATAAATGATAAGAAAAAAAAAAGGTAAAATATTTTTTTGTCAACTTTAGTCTCCCCAATTTTTTAAATTTTTGTTTTATATCCTATACTTTTTGTTATGTTGCTACTAAATCCTGTTTTATAAATGAACTCAGTAAAAAATTTATAAAAAAAACTACCTTGCACTTTAATCAATCATATCTTTGTAAAAACAAAAACAAGGTGATCCAAACATGCAATAAGAATAATCAACTTCACTATATACAAAGTTCAAATTTCCTTCATTTTCTCGGGAACCAAACAAGAAAAAAGCAAAACATACAGGGGGAGTTGTGTAGGCCTCAAAGGCGAAGCCTGCTAGAATAACCGCGAGGTTGATATCAAAGGGAGGCCGTTCACCATCTTCCCGAACAGAAATCCTCTCAACCTGAGAACCCGTTTCAGAGGCACAGCAGATTGAGAAAACTTGCTTTCTTCTGTGGTGCCTCCCATTGAAAGAGAAGACCGGAAACTTTCCGGGAAAATGAGGAGGGAAAGGGCGAGAAAATCTGTGCCTCGTGGAGTGTGGAAGGTGAAGCTTGGGTGATGGAGGAGAGAGAATGAAACGGAATTGAAGAGAAGCCATGATGTTAATGTTACACGAGGAAAGAAGAGAGTGCTGGAAAGAACAGAAATGAATGAAAAGAAGAAAGATAGTGGCAAGTTGTGTAATTAAGAGGAAAAGAAGGGGTAGATAGATGAGAAAATAGATAGTGGCTTTTCGGATACGGCTACATGTTCAGTTCGGGCAACGGTGGTTGGTTCTGGAACATGTAAAGGCTTCTGTCACTGGACGGTGACCCGGTGACAGTTAATGGAAATAATTAATTTTTTTTATACATTAAATTTAGGGGAGGGGATGGTGTCCCAGTTCAAGGCAGGGAAAGCCTCCGGCTCTTTAAGCACTTACACAGGTACTTAGATTTTACCTCACCCCAACCCAAGGGAATGAGTGGGGGTTCGAGATAGGAGACCTTGTCTTACTCCACTCGACCAACCCTTTGGGGTTAATGGAAATAATTAATTAATAATAATATATCATCATTTCATTTAAATATTTTTTTAATTATAATATTATTTAAATGATCATATACCCCTGCCCTCTCTCCTATCTCTTTCCCCTCTCTCTCCTCTCTCCCTCCCTCTCCTCCTTCTCTCTCCTCTCTCCTCTTTCTCTCTCCTCCCCTATCCCCCCTCTTTCTCTCCTCCTCCCTCTCTCTTCTATCTCTCTTCCCTCTCTTCTCTCTCTCCAATCTCTCCTCTCTCTCTCCCCTCTCCTCTCTCCCCCACTTTCTCTCTCCTCTCTC